>JANCRC010000007.1:3605000-4805000 GCA_024362995.1 Heteromeles arbutifolia
CAATGCAGTTTTTTGGGACTGAGAGCGGTTTTTATGGCGTGGTGTTCAAGTTTCCACCATTTGGCAATTGCCATAGTGAAACTTATGTGTGGCAGAGAGTAAACTTGGCTCAACTTCTCTACTAACAAGATGCCCCTCACATGCGAGAAATTTTGGTAGGGCAATTCTCATACTGGTGGGGACTGATGTGGAGTCCGACATAGAACTAAATGTATGAGATATTGTCTTTGTGAGAGATGTCCAACAGATTACGTCATTGAAAACCCTGACTTATTCAAAATTTTCTCCTGTCATACATAGAAAAAATAAAATAATTTGTTTGTGAAGGCAGAGATACTGAAGATGGTAAATTTTAGGAGCTACTCATATTTACTCTTAATTTATTGGCATGATGGAGTCTACTTGTCCAAACTCCAATTTTATTGAAAACAGATCATGTAGTTGTTGGTAACTTACTCTTTTTGTACTACTGCCTGCAAAGACTGCAAGTAGCTAGGGCTTGAAAGTTTTCATTTGCAACAAGTGTGCCTTGCTGTTGTTAGATTTGCTAATAAAATTCCGTTCATTCGGACCAACCATTGATGGGATAACCGCACATGTATAATGTTTCATGTTTATTATCTTCTTCTTTTAACCGGTCATATAGTTCATCGGATTCATTTCTCATCACGTAACCAAGTTACGTAATAAGAGAGTTAAACACAAGAAAATATACATCCCGAATAGCTAAGAATCTGTCAAGGTGTATGGGAAAGATGGACATCATTTATTACAAGCCAAACGGTTGATAGAGAGGGAGTGACTTTAAATCTATGGGGGTAGCCTTGTCCAATACATATGGCGGTGTGCAGTAGGGACAACCATTTTGCAAAGTGGTCATGTGGGTTTTTACCTTTACGTCCAGAAACTTTATTCTGCATCTGCACCTTGATTTGATGTCAAGTTCATAAAGAATAGAAACCTTGTCTAGTAGTCGAGGTGAAAACAGCGTATCTTCGGACGAAATTTTGTGGGCCTTAATGCTTTCAATTTTCTAGTCTCCGTGATCTACACTAAAGACCTTATCTGGCAAAACCAAGAATTAGGGTTTGCTCAACATTGTAAAGAAAAGAGAAATTATATATACGTATAGAAAGATCTGAGACTGTATAAAGGTAAATATGCACAAATAAAGTTGGTTATTAACTTTCGTTATATACAAGTCTGCGATATATACGCTAAACAAATAATAAACCTTCACGACTTAGCGCTATTTTATTATTCGTTTAGTGCAGCTTTGGTCCTATTTGTGTTCATTCCCTAGTAAAAATCAACTGAAGCTGTTCTTTTATTAGTGAAGTGAACTGTGTGATTGGAAGTTGTTGTTTAGATATCTTCATGGTCAACAAGGCAGAGGCCAAGGTTTGCACCAACTGCACTGTCAGAAGCAACATGTTAGCGTATGTCTGCACCACTCACTCACGATATTTGGACACTTTCGTTTCTGAGCCATGTTGAACAGTTTTGCAAATAAAGCTAAGCCTGACAGACTGTCTAATTAATCACCCAACCCCAAGTGTTAGTATGCATCATTTTCAACATAACTGAACTCACAAAACCTTTGAAAACAACGGCCAATATTTGTGACTGATGATATGGACATTAAAATATTGTAACTAGGGTTTGATGCAGATGGTGCATGCTTTCGTAATCCGTATATACTTCTCGATCACATGCACTTGCCTTTCGAACGCCATTTGATGTCAATTCTGCGTTATTAATTTGATGAGTCTATTGACTGTGACGTAAAGTGCAATCATATGCATGCGTAGAGTGACTGGAGAAAAATCCTATTACTTCCGGAGTCTCTCTTCTCTTGTAATAATTAACACATTAAAGACATGATGTATTATGTAGAGAGAGAGGGAGACAAATCATGATTTGCATGTCACTAGGTGTATAAGATTATGCATGTATCTTTCTGGTTGAGTGACACATTAAA
The DNA here is from genome assembly GCA_024362995.1 of Heteromeles arbutifolia. NCBI lineage: Eukaryota > Viridiplantae > Streptophyta > Magnoliopsida > Rosales > Rosaceae > Heteromeles > Heteromeles arbutifolia. Next base: position 3,606,982 of record JANCRC010000007.1, read on the forward strand.
AACATAATTCCGCTTCTTCGTTAATAACGTAAGCATGCTGCATTAGGCCTTATTACACTCCTAACTAAGCCATCAAGCTAGACCATATTAGACCCTATCATAGTTAGTTATTAGCGTCCAATGCACAGCTAAATACACCCAGAAAATTCATTGCTGGAGTTAATTAATGTTGTGTCTGGCTTCGACCGGGCATATGGCGTATGGTTAGCCGGGTGAAATCGAGTAATATATAAACACAAAACGTGTATGTTCAATCTCCTTCATTGTCCTTCATTTTCATCACCACAAAGGTAAATTACCACATTCTTTGGAGCTACCAATTTCTAACTGATTTATAAGTTCTGTTAATTCTTAGAATTGGATCCTACTATGAGGTAATTGATCCGATTTTCATTCCTTCCCATTTTTATTAAGTTTTAAGTTTGTTACTCTGTCATTCTTGATAAGTAAATATGTCATTAGTCACTTTCTTATTCACTTTCTTACTTACATGCTCAAGCTTATTGTAACCATAACAAGTGCCCGAATTTTGCCTAATTTCTCTTTCTAATGTTCAAAGCTTTCTAAATTTGAATTCCTCCTCTCAATCGATAAAATATATATATATATATATATATATATTTTATTTTTTTTAATTAACTTTTGATAACAGATTTCTAGTAAACTTTTAACTTGGCATGTGGTACGACATCACCAGCCAACGTGGAGGAAGCATATTATTAGACAATGCTGCATTGTAAATTAGAAGGACCTGAATGTAACATATGTTATAACTTACAAGTGAAAAAACTTTTCTCAATTATTTGGAGTTATTTTGGTGGACCATGTATGGGGTTGCAAAGGACAACCACCACCTAATTGACAGCATATGAATGCTTAACAGATTAAGGAAATGTGGTACTTAGAAGCTGTTTGATGTATGACGGAATTGGATCATCTCTAGATTCATTTTGTGAGGATTCTAGGGATCTCCGTATCCTAACTGTTTATCGTACATCGTACGATTAATTTTCGTCAGATATTATTTATGTTTAATTTTAAATAAAAAAATCAAATGATTTATAACCGTACGATACACAATGAATGACTAAGATATGAAGATCCCTAGGATCTCCACAAAGTGGATCCGAATGGGATCCAATTCCATATATGACTTATTCTTAAAACTTTTCACTATTGATTAATTAAACATTTATAATAGGATTTTTAGTCAAAATGATTTTTGATATTGACATAACTTATTACTTTGTTCCTTGAGATTTAAAATCAATAGAAGTAGTCATTGAGATTGTCTACCGTCCATCATTTTGGTTCTTTTGTGAAAAACTTCCATTAAATTGAAGAAACCACCAGCTCAAGTGAAGAGGTTGATTTGACAAAAATACTCTCAATTTAACAGAGATTTTTCACGGAATGACCAAAATGATTAACAATGGTCAATCTGAGGGACCACTTTTATCAAATATAAATCTCAATGACCAAAGTGAGTACTTACTCAAATCTCAATGACCATTTTGGCTCAAAAGCCTAAAAATGGATAGTGATTTATCTGCTTCATTTTCACTTTCTACACCTTCAAATGTTCTTTTTGACTATTAAATTGAATGAACGAAAAGAGATTTAATAAACAAAATGATAAGAAAAAGTGCAGGATATTATAATATAATTGGATCTCCAATTTAATCACTCCCGTAATAATATAATTGTCTTTCAAATAAAAAGATACACATATTATAATACTAAAACAATTTGGATCTCCAACTGTGTCTAGCTACTGATTATATTAGTATGATCATCATCAATGGGGATTGACAGTATGCAATATACTAATTACTTGTAACTCTACAGAAGTACTAAGTCAGGATTTGCCATGTTCCTGAGATGATAAGCATCTGTTGCCGACAGAGACAAAGGCACATGTTTTCTCTTTCTCCCACTTCTCCATGAAAATGCAATGAAAGAAAATGACATCCATGTATATACGAAGATGAAAACAGAGACTTCGATTTTCAGTTAATGGCAAAGACTGACAAAGATTTCAACTAATGAAAAAACAACTGTATAAATCTCATAGAAGTTCTTCACTCTAATGTGCCGAGGGTTATAGCCAGGACAGAGCTAGAAATTTCTTCTAGCGGGGGCAATCCGAAAAACAACTAAGAAAACTTTATTATAGTATGGCTTATACTCAATATGATAACATGAATTATTTCAAATGATGATGTGTCTCATCCCGGCCTGGGACGGACCACTTCCTGGGCTCGCTCTACCACCGTACGATATTGTCCGCTTTGGACTTATCATTCCCTCACAGTTTTGTTTTTGGGAACTCACGAGCAATTTCCTAATGGGTCACCTATCATAGGAGTGCTCTAGCCCCCTTCTCGCTTAACTTCGAAGTTCCTACGGAACCCGAAGCCAGTGAGCTCTCAAAAGGCCTCGTGCTAGGTAGGGATGAGAATATACATTTAAGGATCACTCCCCTGGACGATGTGGGATGTCACATGATGTATCACAATTCCAATGTTACAAAAATTTCAGTATAGTAGTGAAAAGTGACAAAGTGATAAGAAATATACTAATACATGATAGGCGGAAGATGATTTTTTCCGTCTAAATGACAAAATAAGATCACTTTTGCTCATATAATATTTGATATGAAGTATAAGTAGTATGAATATATGTTGAATATTAGATACATATAATTTTCTCCAAAGCTAAGGCATATATATATTATATAACTGTAGTCTGCAACTGAACAAACAAATTACTTGGGTGGGGGCATCTGCCCCGAGTGAGCCTTCATTGGCTCCGTCCATGGTTATAGCCACAAAGCAATATACAATCAGTTACAAAACGGATTTTATGAACAGTGTCGTATTGTATAGCAAGTGTAAAGTCCCACATTAGTGGGGTGAAAAGAAACCAAAGGGTTTAAATAGTATTACCATACTTTAACTAATATTAAGGCCTTTTGTGGTAAACCCCCACACCTGACGGATTGGGCAGGTGGTAAAGTTGGAGACAGTATCGGTGTCGTTAGAGTGGGGTGGGCCCGGCAATCTAAAAATCCAACATGGTATTAGAGCCACGGTTTCGGTCCCGTGCAAGCGAATGAGTTTGTGTGCAAGCAAACGAGCTTGTCATTTATAAGGAAACAAGTCTGAACTCTTAATATAGAGACATCCGGTGAGTTCCATTGAAAACAAGTGGGCCCAACGTAAGTCGACCTCTGAGTTTCAATTACCGATGTGGATCTCTACGTGTGAACCACTAAATGAGGTTACACGTGAGAGAGAGTGTTAAAGTCCCACATCGGTAGGATGAAAAGAAACCAAATGGTTTAAATAGTATTACCATACTCTAACTAATACCGATGCCTTTTGTGGTAAAATCCCACACCTGATGGATTGGGCATGTGGTAAAGTTGAGGACAGTATTGATGTCGTTAGAGTGTGGTGGGCCCGGCGATCCAAAAATCCAACAGTGGTGATGTACTTAATGCTAATATCTGGCTTTCTGACCCAATTAACGCTGGCTGTGTTTGATTAATCTTGGCATATCTCGAGGCATCCAGGAAAGAAAAATAGTGGAAATATCTTGGACAATGGGATGTTTGAGATCCGAGAGCTCTCCAGTTATCATCGAGGCAAAATCTTAGGCACGATCAGCGTATGCCACTTTGTGCTCGTCGCTCGGAGAGATAGGCACATGGCATCCGGGTTTGATTACATTTGGATGCGGACACATGGCAGCTCTCATACTCCCACTGTCTGAATCACATGGTAACTCACATGCCCTACTGGAACTGTGAGAAAGTTGTTCGTGTTGAGTTGAACCAGAAGCCTGCACAGCTCTCTTGTTTTAAACGAAGTAGGCCAACCCTGAAATTGACCTTTCATTACAGGCCTTGCACGAGCGTGGTGCTGTCCACATCTTTTTTTTCTTCCCAGACATCCTACTTAATTTTCGACCGTCGAATTAATGAATTGAAAAAAATTCAAACAACATAAATTAACAGAAAGTGTGAGAAATAAAAGAAATGTGTGGATAGCAGCACTCTTTACACCATACTATTACTTTGGTTGAACTTTCCATATGGTTCGTGAAAATGATTTCCCTGCGCAACAGCACCAGATGTCACCGTTGCAGTCCAAACTAATCGTGCACTAGAGATTAAAAAACACGACAGACAATGCATAATTGATTTGGAAAACCGTCACAATAGAATCCCAAGAATAAGCAAGTTTGAGGAACCATCAAATTGTTGTTGAGCATATTAAAACCGCACCAGGACTTCCAAGGGTGCGGATAAACAAACATGTATTGGAAAACAATACATATGGCCTATTCAAACTAAAACCACAAGCACGGGTTCTAATCAAAGCAGGGGCAGTGCTCAGTTTCCGACACTGCAAATTGAATTCGGGGTTTTACGGTTAACGTCCGGACACATTCCCGACCAAAAAACACAAAAGATGAGACCGGCAAGACCCAGCATTCTTTTAAATACTACATCCTATTGGCCGTAGTAGGATGGTGAGGCACCAGGAGGCCGAACCCCTGGAGATGAAGCACCACCACCAGGTCGCACATTGGGTGGAATGCCTGGATGAGACATTCCCCTAGAACCCATACCCGAAGAAGTTGGGCCTGATTGGAGAGGCGAAGAACCCGCTGGCATTGCTGCAGAGGCATATACAGGACCAGACGATGCTTGGTATGGTTGACCAGGAAAGGTACTAGGAGCTGAACCAAACGTTGATATGCCTGCCTGCATGGCCGGATCCCATGATGGGGATTGTCCTGGAGGACCTGGAGGAGCTTGGGCTGCGCCACTGTACTCATTGCCATGGTACATCGGAGCAGCCTGAGGATTCTGCCAAGCTCCTGGAGGAGGAGGGTAACCAGAAACTTGTTGTGCCACAAGCAAACTAGCATCTGGGATAGTATAGTCCCTACTTTTGTCGCTATACGCCTGCAAGTAAAAATAAATACAAGCAATCAAAATCTCAGGAAAGATATTTTAGGAATGCATTGAGATAATCAGATGGAAAAGTAAGTGTCAAGAAGCATACATTTAAGGACCAAATCGTTTTTGACCAAGAATAGATCCACTTATTCCTTGAAAGATATCTTTACATTTTCCTTCTTATTTTTATTTTCATGAACGGTTTTAACTCAAAAACTCATATTTATACCTTTACATTGAGATCAGTATGACGAGAGTATGATAGATGAAGCTTACAATAGCCACCATCATATATGCAGTGGCCCTCTAGAGCTTCTCTGGCAACTGCTGCGGTATTGAGATCTGAAAATAACAACTCACAAGTCACAGTCGAATTCTCAAAGATCAGTGACAAATCAAAAAGTCGTATTGAAAGAGGAAATACCAGGGTATTGAACTAATGCTTGTGTTTGGCCATTCTTCTCAAATATAGCAATTTTTTGGACGGTGCCAAACGCAGAGAACACCTGTAGCATATAAGAAAGGATCATGATATCTATAAATCCTCTTAGTAAACTGAGCACTAAAAATGCATGAAAGGTATAAATCCTAACCGTGTGAATAACATCCACAGTGACAGCATACTGCATATTTTCAATTGAAGCAAGAAGCACGTTACTCTCCAGCTCTTTCCTCTTTCCATCAGGACCTACAGTAGGCTGGAGATAGAAATAAAGTCAGGGCAACATTGGGCTCATCGCTTATGTAATAATACCCAATACTGCATAATACATATTAAAAAGAATATTCTAAAAGCAAGAAGAAACCTGCATAATTCCCTCTATTGCAGTAGGATTTACAGGAAGGAGCGGATTTGTATAGTCCCTGCAGGATCAATGCAACCAAAATCATACTTATTAAGCCACAATTACATGCACAAACTGATGTGAGAGTCTAAAAAACTGCCTGAGAGCAGAAACACATCCATAAAAAGCCAATTTGAAACCCAAATACAAAAGGTATAGTGTTTTACTAATAAAAAAAGGAAGATATCGAATAGAACAACACTTATTAAGAATGAACTTTGATAAGCTCTGTGGAAGTATTATTTAATCACCTTATTGTCCTTAACAGTTAATATATTACTCAATTCATTAAATACTGGAAGGATTAAGTCGCCATTTAACCTGCTTTAGTAGAAAAAGAGGGTTCTCTAAAATACAATATAGATAGTTCCAAATTATAGATGTTACGTGCAATGAATAAGAATATTTATGACATGTAAGTTTTTGGCTGTGCATTAGCCTCTAAACACTTTGTGTAAGAAGCATACTACCAATAAATTTATGTCAAATTTAAATAAAAGTGATTATTTCTAATAATCATGAGAAGAATGTAAACACATTTTCACTATGCATTAACAGTGTCAGTAATATTTGTTGTCTAGCAGTATCTTATTCCAAATTTAATAATTTAGTATAAAGAAAGTATGTTGCAAATATATGACACTGACGATATGCTGGACAAGAAGACATCCCACCCAGAAAAATGTGATGACAAAGAAAATAGAAGGTATTGTATAGTGTGTGATAGCGTAAGATGAAGACTGAACACAGTGCTAATTTGGTACATTTCCACAATAATAAATACATAAAGGGTACTATATAAGATCAAGGAATTACTAAATGGTCATGACAACACATCTGTGTTCTGGCTACCAAGCTTCACTAACCCCTAGATGACAAAAAGCACACACACCAATTAGCATTTGATTTAACATGCAATAAAATCAGCGAAGGAGTGTAGCAAATCGTCACAATCTGACACAGAAGAGTGAAGCCAGTATAAAAACCAGAAATAGATTATTGACCTGTTGGGTCTGTTTCTTACCTGCTTCGGTGAGACTGGAACTTGATGTTCAGATCGGTGTGTGCGGAATATGAAATACGTAAGTTGCATGAACCGACGTTCTCTGGAAGCAAGTACCTGAATGCAAAGCATTACATGTCAAAATTAGCAACAATATACACTATCCCAGATGTACCGATATCAATGAGAAAATGATGGTGGGAGGAGGGAACGTATGTAGTGTGCTTGCCTGGGTATACTTCTTCCATCCAACGCATTCCTTGCCATAGATGCGGTGACAGCATCACTGAACTGAATCAATGCCTGCAAAATTAAAATGAGAGAATAAGCATGAAGCATCTAGAGTACAAATCATATGCAATACTAAGAAAGATCATCCAATACACACCTGGAAGCCTGCTGCTTTTTCAAAAGTAGCAATCTTGTGCACAAAGCCGAAAGCAGAGAACACCTGAAAAATGATTCAGTTCATCATAAACATATTACATTGATATAACAGGAAACAAGACAACAGCAGAAACCCTCCCAGATGAAAATACTAAGGGCAGCAAAAAAATTCTGAACAGATGAGTTATAAGTGCAGAATGACACCTGTGCATATATGCGTGACCTTAGAAAGGAGTATGATGTACATGACAATAATTCCAAACTGCTTCCAACAAAGGAATTTAAATAAGAGACAAAACCATCTGTGATTCAACTGATTTCAGTAAAAACGAAAAAAGTAATATGTGTTATACAAAAAAATACAATTTGAACGTTTATCCAGAATCCCATGACGTAGAAAACACCTCGGCATATCATGATCTCTCGACATGGATCAGGCAGGTTGAAACAAAGTTTTGCAATTTATTAGAAGATATGTCCAAATGTGGGCCAAAAAGCACTTACCAAGTGAATAACATCAATGCTCACATCGCCAGCTTCAACACCCTCAATGGTTACCAACAAGACATTTCCGGGCACGTCTCCCGGACTTTTGTTGTTGACAATTTCGTGTCTATTTGAATACTGAATGTAAACGGTTTTACCACGGACCTGCGCAGGCTCCGAGGATGAAGCATAATACGAAACCATATTGATGGCCTGGTTTAAGTCTGACTGCAAAATTAAAAATTACATTCATCAACATATAAACATTGCAAGATGCGAAAGATACAAAAACTAAAATCCTTGCAAGAAAATTGAAATAAGCATATTCATACATATTAGGCAGCTAACTGGATAACCCAGAAGCTACATTTCATTAAAATTCTGAATTTTTTTAGTAAATCTAGTAAAATTCACACAAATTAGGCAGCTAACAATAAAACCCTCAAGCTCAATATCATAAATTCTGGAAAATTTAACAAATTTATTAACATCCGAAATACAACACTGAAATTAGAAAGGAGAAAAGTGAGAGGGGCGTACGAATTCGACGAAGGCCTGATTGCGATTGGCGCCGACATTACACTTGGTGTTGACGATCTTGCCAAAGGGTTTGCAGAGCTCGATGAGCTCCTCCTCGGCGCACTCCCACGGGAGGTTACGGAGGTGGAGCACCTTCGACGGCGTCTGCGTGTACCGGAACTGCGGCGTCCCCGATGTCGACATAGGGCAGAGATTGGGTGGGCCAAGTTGGGGATTGGGAGTTAAGGTTAGGGGAAGAGAGAGAGATTAGAGAGGGATTGGGGTGTTTGGCCGTCGAGAAAGTGTGAGATTTTACCGTGAAAATTGTGGGTTTGGGTCGATTGGATTGGGTGGGAACTGGGGACGTCAGGTGGGAGGATATTTTTTTGTTGCAAGAGTGCTCTCCTAAGCTCTTCTTTTTTCAGTAAGTACCTATTTTATATTAGCTATATGATTAATCTAACGGTAGAAAAACTAATAAATTTATATAATCTTGTTACACTAAAATAAAATCAAAACACCAAAAAAATAAAAATATGGTTCACCCTCAAATTTTGAATTTTAATTTTACTAGGAGCACTGTGAAATCGGGTTGCGTTGCTCTTCTTCAACATCGAAAATTTGAGAGTCAACCATATTTTTATTTTTTGAGGTGTTTTGATTTTGTTTTAATGTAATAGGATTATATAAACTCATTAGTTTTTCTACCGTTAAATTAATTCTATGACTAATATAAAAGAAGTCCTTACAGAACCTCAAAAAGAGGATCTTAGGAGAACACTTCTATATTTTTATGAGAGTTAAATAATATTTATTTTTAACGAAAAATTATATTTTTATCTTTTATTTATTAAAATAAACTATTTTTTAGATTTTTCGTTAATTTTTCTTATTTTTTTTTGTTGATAAGAGACAAATCACACAAGGGTAAATCTGTTTGTGAACTGCGTCATGTCCTAATGAATGAGAAATATTTCGACGCAAAACACGAATCGGCATACAAAATATAATATTACAATATCTTTTTTTTACACACTGAAAATTCTTTTTTGTGACTGCCGTTTTAGTTAGTGAAGGGGTTTTTATTAAATAAAAAGAAAAAGTTCATATTGTTGGAGAGATAATTGCTAATTATATTTTTAATTTGTAAGAGCTGGGAACTCAATTGAATACGAGTATTTATACTCTCGTCTTGAATTTTATCTTTTTAATTTGTAAGAGCTGGTAACTCAAATGAATACGAGTATTTAATCTTAAACTCTTGTCTTGAATTAAATGAAACAAAGGTACATTATGTTTACATTTTCTACTGGCTAATTATTGATTTAGCAATATATTTCTTTATATGCAAATGATACGTAACATTGAAATCACATCCGCATCAAAACCAAATTTCTTTCATAATACTTAATATTAAATGACACAAAAGTGCATGATCGAGATTAAAGAATATAGAAAATTATGAAAATTAATTTAACAGTTAAATTACCAATAACATTAAATGATACTTAATAAGGAACTTTAACGAAAAGTTTTGATAGTGTTTACTTTAACGAAAAATCATATTTTTACACTAAAAAATCAATGCTCATTTTACACTTTGTTTTATTCTTATTGTTAAAATTCAAAATTTTTCAATCATTTTCATTAGTTTCTTACTTATTAATATTGGAGACACTTGTTTTATTCTCCTCACAAGAGAAAGGGCGGTCAAAACCCTAGAAATCTAAATCTAAGATTCCAAAACGCAGAGACAGCATAATCTGGCAGTTCGATCGACATATCTCTCCGTTCAAAAGGTACTCGATTTTCTTCTCCAATTTAGGGTTTCTGTATACCCACTTTTGCTAAATTAGAGTTGAATCAGATTTCGCACTGATTTTGTTTGTTGATTGAATGATTGGGAAACAGATAGCGATGGCAGGTCAGAGGAATAGTCACGGAAAGCGTTCTCATTCGCAGTCGGAGTACGCCGACAACGGCGGCGGAGGAGGAAACAAAAGGAGAATTCCCGGCGAGGAAAGGGAGCAATTCATCATCGATGCAGAGGACACGGTGTACCGGTACTTGTGCCCAGTGAAGAAGATTGGGAGCATAATTGGGAGAGGAGGAGAGATTGTGAAGCAGCTGAGGGGGGACACCAAGTCCAAGATTCGAATTGGGGAGACGGTGCCGGGCAGCGAGGAGCGGGTTGTTACTATTTACAGTGCGAGCGACGAGACGAATGGGTTCGAAGATGGCGGGACGTATGTGGCTCCGGCGCAGGACGCTCTGTTCAGGGTCCATGATAGGGTGATTGCTGAGGACACGCATAATAATAACGACGAGGAGGCGGACGGTGGCAGTAGTGGTGGCGGGGGGCACCATGTGATTGTGCGGCTTCTTGTGCCGTCTGATCAGATCGGTTGCATTATTGGGAAAGGAGGGCAGATTGTTCAGAACATTCGGAGTGAAACCGGTGCACAGATTCGGATTCTCAAGGATGACCATCTGCCTGCTTGTGCCTTGAACTCTGATGAGCTTGTGCAGGTATATTGAATTAAGTTTTTGAACTTTTTAATGAATTTTTGAACTTTTCCTGTTTCTTGCATACGGATATGTCTTAAATTTATGATTCGATGCGGGTGTTCTTGGTGCTTTTGATCTTTAATGGGTAAATTTCTAGGTAGCATTTCGACATCTTTTACCTGAAGAGAGTAATGCTCTGCATGTTCTTATTGGTCTATATAGTACTTTCTGTTATGTTAAATTGCACGATTCCACTCTTTGGACCCTTAACATTATATGCTTGTAAAATGTGTGTGATATTTATTCTTTTTTCCTTAATAAATGGTCAGGGTTTGATGGAGCATGCTATATTAGAATGTGAGACGTGCAATTGTTGAGAATTCATCTTTGGAGTCACTTTGTGCAAGTTGTTTGTCTTCTAGGTTGGAAATTCTTTTCATATGTATGCTTATTAAGTTCTTGATCATGGATTCAGATATCTGGGGAAGCTCCACTTGTCAAGAAGGCTCTTTTTCAAATTGCATCTCGCCTTCATGATAACCCATCACGATCTCAGCATTTACTTACTTCTTCGGTGCCTATGTATTCTGGTCGTTCACTGATGGGTCCATCTAGTGGTCCCCCACTAATGGGAATTGCTCCAATGATGGGTCCTTATGGAGGGGGGTACAAGGGTGATGTTGGAGACTGGTCACGCTCCTTGTACTCAGCTCCAAGAGATGAAGCATCCTCGAAAGAATTTTCTATTCACTTGGTTTGTCCAACTGCGAATATTGGAGGTGTGATTGGAAAGGGTGGTACCATAATTAACCAAATCAGACAGGATTCGGGGGCTGTTATTAAGGTTGATAGTTCAGCTACTGAAGGAGATGATTGCTTAATTAATGTATCAGCAAAAGAGGTGAATTACTGCTCCATTTGTTTTTTGCGTGCAGTTGTATCGGTGGAGGATTTACATCCTCGTTTTTTTTAACATGTACCATTACAGTTCTCTGAAGACTCATTCTCAGCAACTATTGAAGCAGCAGTGCGTTTGCAACCCAGATGCAGTGAAAAAGTAGAAAGAGATTCAGGAATTATCTCATTCACAACCCGCCTACTTGTTCCAACCTCACGAATTGGCTGCCTAATTGGGAAAGGTGGGGCTATTGTAACTGAGATGAGGAGACTTACCAAAGCTAATATTCGCATACTTGCTAAGGAAGATCTTCCCAAAATTGCATCTGAAGATGATGAGATGGTGCAGGTATAGTCTTTTTCACCATGCCTCTGGATTTTCCTGACTGTTGTATTTTCTTGTGTCATTTTGAAATTTTTCTTTTTGATAATGTGTTTGGAGTTTCCTTGATTTGGCTCGTATCATACAGATATTGACAATTTTGGGTTTCATTTTACAGATTTCTGGAGAACTTGATATTGTTAAGGATGCTCTTATACAAGTAGTTACCAGATTAAGAGCAAACCTTTTTGACAGGGAAGGTGGAATGCCTGGATTCCTGCCAGTTCTGCCTTATCTTCCTGTGTCAGCAGATGGTCCAGATGGTCCAAATTATGATAGTAGGGATGGAAAAAGACATGGTCGTGGGCATTCTTATTCTGCTGGCTATGGTGGCTCAAGTGATTTTGCTGCTAATGGCAGTTATGGAAGTTATGGCGGTTCACAGGTATATTTTTACTGCTATTTTTAGACTTTTCTTCTAAGAATAAGGTGACTTATTTTCACTTTACAAAGGTTTTCTTCTTTTTCACTTGACAACACTGTTTCTTCAAATCATATGTAGGTTGGTGGTAGCGGCAGTGCTTACGGAGCCTACGGGGGTTATTCTTCCGGGCGGAGTGTTAGTTCTGGGTAAAACTTTCTTCCATTGTCTTTTCATTCTTGAATTGCCTCTTCTTAGTTTCATATTCTCCCCTCCTTTTTTTTCAATTTTTTTGTGTGTTCTGTTGCGCGTTTTGTGCAAATATATATCGAGTAGCTAGCTGTATCCCCAATTTTAGGTGACAACTTCACTGTTAGTGTAGAACCTCAAGTTGGATATTCATAAAATTCGAAATTTGGGACTTTGTGGTAACACTTAACGAATTTTAGACACAAATATCTCTGAATAGAGTTATCTGGGTTTGTTCATCAGCGCAGTAGGCTTCTAATCTCGGGTTTATTAATTAAGTACCCTGTTTCTTTTTTCCACAAATGCTGTTCTTGAAACGCATTAATCCTGATTTGAAGCTTATGATATCAGGTTATCTAGCCAGAACCCTGTTTCTCGGAGGAGAAACTATGTTTAATGATGGTACCAGCAGGTAGACTATGGTTGTCTTTTGAGATTTTCATGTCTGTTGTTATAACTGGCATTACCCCTTGGCCAGTCATTTGATAATCATAACCTATCCAATCTCCCTGTATATAAAATTCTGATGCTCATGTTTTCCCTTTTTTGCCTTTCCCATCCCATCGAAACAGCTGAGTTCTATGAAGCCTGAAGCTAGCCTACTGACTGCCTAAACCGGAAGATGAACCAGCATATGACATAGTCATGGCCCACCTTGATGAATCTACTTATAAGTCCAAGAAACCAAAATCACCAAGCTTCCCTAGAACCTATATACCAGCATGCCCGCCCATGTTGCTGTTTTTCCTGTTACACTTTTACGTTATGAAGCCATGATACTTCAATGTTACCTCTGTATTTGTGCTTCTCAGCTATGTAGTTTGATTACTTTGTTGTTTTAATTTTTATGTTGTTGATCTTGAAAACTTAACCACTTACTTTGTGATGTAGCAGATTGTTGTATCATCTGACTGCCGGCATTTATGATCCATCTGTATCATTTTTATTATGATTTTGGTTTACAGCGACTGTTTCTGAAATCCATCTGCATTAAAATAACTTTTTTTGAGGTCTACCAATCCAAAATTAGTTCTGATTTAAAAGTGTGAATTGTTCATATACCATACAAACACGCGTGCGCACACAATTTTTCTTTTTGATGTCTACCAATCCAAAATTAGTTACGGGTTTTAAAGTAAGAATTTGTGTATTTTGCATATACCAAACACATATATTAATGCTAATAGAGCAGGTTGTGTAATTGAAGCTCAATCTCAACACGACTTGGGTAGCTGTGTGCCTGGTGGTGTTCTTGTTGAGCTTTAGTTAGACAGATGGCTGTATTTTTACAAATTGAATGCCATGCATCAAACACTCTGCCGTCCCGGGAAATTTTTGGTTGAACACCAAATTTAAGTGCAAGTTTTCTGTTAAGTTCTGCTGCTGCCAGTTTTGTTCATGATCAGGTAAGTTTGGAGTTTCTTTCAATGTTAAGTACAAATTTGGTGGATGCTGGAGCTTCAGATCTTACTTTTGAAGGCCATGATGGAAATTTGTGGGATTGAAACTCGATGATTCAAGTGGTAGGTTGATTTACTATGTTATGCATGCTTGTGTCACTGTCTAGCTATGGTTAAAAGTGATCTAAGTCTCTTGTACGACGCATTTGGCAGGTTCTATTTCTGCCTGTTGGCATGAACATGATACAAGAATTGATTGTTGCAAACACGATTTAAGCAAGCATATATCCTCTGTTGGTTGAATACATAGTCTGATTGGCAGCTTTTCGCATATTAGTTGTGCTTAGTGGCACTGGTTGGAATTAACTTTTGCGTTTGTTTCTCTTTGGAGGAAAGGGGATGTGTGCTGGTTGTGTACATGTTGGGGCGACGCCCGTCTGCTTTTAACCAGAATGGATTTTCTTGGAAATGCAGTTTTGATATATTTCCTTTGTTTACACCTTGCTACTCATGTAGTTCAGTTTATGGGTTGGTGTGATGTGTTTTGAAGCCATTGCTTGCTTTCTGCCCTTTGGGTTTTTATCACAAGTGTCTGAAAAGTAATCAAGAAATTGCCTTTTCAGTGTTTATTATTACAACCTTTGGATGTCTCAATATTTAGAAGGTAAGTACCATCAGACCGAAAAATAAGTACCACTAGATCGAGAGCTAGATGGTGACTTTACTTGCACAAAAAAATAAATTGCAGGAATGCGGATGAGTACATGAAGTGATGACCCTCTTGCAGAACATGATGGTGACGCTGAGATAAGCGTCGTCCAACTTGAAGGCTTCAAATTGGTGGAATGTTTGGACTGAAATGTTATATTTGGGTCTAAATATTGTCGAATAAAGCAAGATGTACAATTGAAGGCTTCAAATTGGTGGAAAGTTTGAACTGAAGGGTTATATTTGGGTCTAAATATTGTTGAATAAAGCAAGATGTACAATTGAAGGCTTCAAATTGGTGGAAAGTTTGAACTGAAGGGTTATATTTGGGTCTAAGTATTGTTGAATCAGGCAAAAAGTTGTACATCGGCCGTCTCACAAAACATATATCAATTGGTTCAACTTTTCATTGAACCGAGTTCTTTAGAATAAAACTCCTCACCTCTTTGGGTTATATGTGGTTAGCCTGTCCCTTTGAAACTTTAACATGGTATCAAAGCGGGTATTTAGATTAGGGCTGAATTATTTGGTTCACTTACAACCATGATTGATGTAGCTCAACGCATGGCTACTCCAAAGTGTTCGAATGTGAGGAGCATGTTGTACAAAGCAAAGAGCCTCACATCGGCCATCTCACGAAATCAGTCACAACTTATATTAAATAGTTCAACCTTTATTGCACTGAGGTCTTTTAGGATAAAATCTCACACCTCTTAGAAGACACAACTTATATCAAATGGTGAGTCTTTGAATTCTATAACGCCTTTTAATTCCAGCATTTCATATTGAATACACAAAATCTAATTTTTGCTTGTTGATATTAATCAAACAAAAACTCAAACAAATCCTAAAACTCAATTTCTAAAAATCCCCCACAAACAAAAAGCCGCTATTGACCTGGAAACTTGTAGAGTTTGACGGAGTGGGAGTCGTGATGTCGTCGCGGTGGTGGCGAAGGAGCTTGGGAGAGGAGATACGTGGAGGCGTGGAGCATCTGGTGTTGGCCTGGGGATCGGTTGGGTGGGGTTAGCCAATTAGCCAATTCGGGAATTGGAATTGGGAACCGTATCCCCTTCGGATCCATATATACTGAACCTGCTGAGCAGGCGATCCAGACCGTTGAAATTTGATTCAATAGCTACAATTATTATAACTTTTAGAGGGTTCCCTGTTTGTAGCCGTTGGATCAAATTTCAACTGTCCGGATCGCCTGCTCATCATCTAGAGGGGATCCGGTTCCTTGGAATTGTAAAAGTGAGTGAAATGGGATTGGGTGAAGTGAAGTCTAGAGGTCTGGGGAGTGGAAACAGTCATTCGAATCTCTTCTTTGGGTAAATATCAGTTTACTACCCTTAAGTTTCGTAATTTTCAACATTTGGTACATGAAATTTTTTTCGTCCCAGAGTCATACCTAAATTGTTAATTTTGGGACAGTCTCATACATCTGTTAGTCTGGCTGTGAAGTCTTTCGTTAACTGATGATGTGGCGCCCATGTGGACAATGACTGGGTACCGCATGTCATTAAGGGTCTACCTGAAAATTAAAAATTCAAAAAAAAAAAAAAAAACCCCGTCTTCTACCTCCCCCAGGATTTGGATTCTCTCCGGATCCCTTTCCTGGAGATCCTGGTGATCAATGCACAAGGACCGTTCATCAAAGATCGTGCAGCCACAATTAAATGTTTTTTATATTTTTTAAATGTAAAACAGTCTCGTTTTACGTAAAAAAATATTTAATTGTGACCGCACGATCTTTGATAAACAGTCATTGTGCATTGATCCCGGAATCCCTAGGAAGGGCATCCGAAGAGAATCCAAATCCCCACTCTCTCACCCGAGACCTCCATTACCATTTCCTTCTCTCTCCAATGTCTGTACAGAGTTCATAGATGTGTGCAAAGTTGCTGCATTTTCTCCCATTTCTCATCACCCTACTGCCCCAAACGCCTATCACTCTTCCTCAGATCACAGATGATAAAACCCGACCCGAAATCCGAAACGCGAAACCCAAAACCCAGTTGCTTGTTCAAGTTCTGGAGCTCAATTCGAAGGACCAAGTTGGAAACTTTCCCAGAAACCCACAGGGATTGGAAAATCGTGGCGTTTTCTGAATTGGGTTTTTGGAGATATCTCTGTTCGACCATTTTCTCAGGAAAGCTCGGGACTTTTTCTTCAGCTGACTTCTCTCTCTCCTCCGTGTTCTTCGGCTGCTAAGTTTGACTATGAAAAATCCACCACCACCACCCATCTCATACAACCACCATGCCAATCCTCCCCCCGCAATCCCTAAACCCCATTCCCAAATTTTCCAAATTTTTTTATGATTCTTCGTCTTCCCCAAATCTTCCTAAAATTTTCTCTCAGTTTTCGCTCTCAATCAGAGAAAAAAAACCCCAGAAAATTTCCTGGATCCGAAGCTGAGTTTGCGTCTGAATTAGCTTCCCTTTCGACTGGGTCGTGAGGAGGGGTCGAGATCGAGAGCTTTCTCTGTGCTCATGCCTTTAATCTTAGGTGCAGCCGCCTCCGCCGCGACACCCGACTGGAAGACCCATGGAGAAAACCAGGAAAGACGATATCAGAGGTGTTTCCAGTGGACAAGAGAGTGGAGATGAGCGATAGGGGTGTGCAGAGGAAAGAATGGGAGGGAGGGGTTGGGGGAGGTAGAGGATGGGTGTGTTTTTTTTTTTTTTTTTTAATTTTTAATTTTCAGATGGATTCCTTTTCTTGATTACACGTGACGTCTAGTCATTGTCCATATAGACGTCACGTCATCAGTTAACGGAAGACTTAACTGCTAGACTAACGGATGTATGAAACTGTGCAAAAATTAACACTTTAGATATGATTCTAGGATGAAAAAAATTTCATATACTAAATATTGAAAATCACGAAACTTTAGAATAGTAAACGGATATTAACCTTTTATGTTATTTTTTTTTAAATTAAAAAGGGTGAGGGTCTCACGTGGCTTATTAAGAATGATGAGTTTTATTTTTTTAAGTGATTTGGCTCAAAATAACGTCATTTTGGTGAAGTTATTTAAAAAAAGAGAAATTAGGTTCTCATTCTTCCTTTTACTATTTCTTTGATTAAAACATTATTCTTTTTCATTTTTTGATCAAAGTACTTAGTATTAATAACATCATTAATTATTTCAATAATAAAATATTTTTTATTTCTAAATATATTCATTTAATATTAAAAATGTGACAATTAGTATATTTATATTTATGGTTAAATTTTTTATCATATATTTTTATTTTTAGTTTGTACTCATTTTTAATTTGCAATATTTTTTTAATTTGTACCAATTTTCTTTTCAGTTTTAATTTGTATCCATATATTAATTTTTTTTTGTGCTCATATTTTATAAAGTTTTATTTGTATTTGTACCCATATTTTTTTATTTATTTGTACCCATTTTTAATTTTGCTAAATGTGCCCATGCTAATTATATGTACCATTCATGTAATTTTTTTCAAATTTTTAATCTTAAAATGTACTCATTCTTAAATATACCAATTTATTATATGTAAAATGTACACTTTTTTTATATATATAAAATCTATTCAATTTTTTTCTAATCCATTTTTAAACTTATATGGGTACATTCTTTTTTCTTTGATTTGAGAATGTATCCATGTTAAGTTTAATCTAAGAAATTTTCTAATTTTATTAAGCATAATATCTTTTTTTGATTTTGTTTTTTTTTTTTTTTTTGTTGTGATTTTGAAGAATGTACTCATGTTTTGATACAATAATTTTTTGGTTAATTTTGATGAAAGAACCCATGTTTACACACACACACACACAATAGTATATTTATATTTTAATATTTTTAATCCCAAAAATTATGGTTTTTTATTTAAAATCTCATTAATATAAACAACTATAAATCTCAACTTTTAATTAAAAAAATATAGTAACGTACATAAAAAAAAATTATCACATTAATTTTAGGAACCTGGATCAAAAATTGAAAACCAACAAAGTTTTATTTAAAGAATATTCATAAGTAGGAATCGCATCCAAAGCCTCCCTTTAAAAAATAAAGTATTATTCTTCTCTTTAAACTGCAATGCAGCTGTCGATGCTTTTCTCCTCCACACTTGAGTGTGGTCCTCAGAGGTCCTCATAGCCAGTTATTTGCGCTTCTAAGTGATCCTGAAACCACCCAGACCCCTAATAGATCCGACCTGGTTATGGGTAGATAAGTATTTCTTGACTTGGTCAAAATGGAACCCTAACCCCTAAAACTTTTGTTGGGATGTGGCCTTTACCCAAATCCAGTAAATTAACCCACCTCACCTAACCCATTCCTACCCGGTAGTACACGTTCTGAAGAGAGCCATACCAATTAATCTAAAAGCAAATCAAATCCCTAGAAGTAATGGCATGACTTAAATGGTGTTGTGAGAAAAAGCAGTCAGAGATGGCAAACTTCAAGGGTGATGGGGATGGATCTTTAGGCCTCAATATCTCTTTGGTTTATGCACCCATGCAAAGTCACATCCAAAGTCTTAAGAACCCTCTTAATTACTCATTTTCTTGCTCAGATCCTATTGGACAAAGGACGCGGATCGGAAAGTTCTAGGGTTGCTCTACTTGTGCAACAGCTGACACCATTAATACTTGGACTGTTTGGATACAGAGAAAAGCAGTTTTTCCAATTTCTTAATACGTGCAACTAGCCAACTTTAAGGGTTTGCTCTATATTTATGCTTGGCTCATAGCTTATTCGTCCAAACACTGCCAATTGGACTTTGTAGTCCAATCGGCTTCTTCTTCTCTACCTGTTTCTAACAGCTTCCTTGTTTGGGAAATTTGCTTGTTTTCTTGTTGAAATAAGTAGAGGGGTTTTGTTTCCGTTTTCTGCTTGGGAATGTTGTCTTTCTCCTTTGGGAAAAAAACCCTAAATTCCTGCCTCTGTTTTTTGAGTTTCTTGCAGTTAAATCTACTTTGATTGGTTGACTTGTGGGAAAGTCTGCCCCTCTTTCGCTTTGCTGCCAAACATACACTCTTCATTTGTATTGTAAAACTTCATATTATTCTAGGTATATGGTATTTTTCATCGTTAGTCTTGCATGTGGGAATGAGGTATGCAGTGCAGCCAAGGATGACTTGCCGGCAGCAATATTCAGTTACAATATTATATATCAATATATATATATATATATATGTATATGTATATGTATATGTATATGTACATTGCATATATATGGGATGTATCATGTATATATATTGATGTCATCTCATGCATATATACATGATACAGAAAGATACATGATCTTGTGACAACGAGATGATCGGCAAGTCGTCTCTGGCTACATTTTTGCCTCCTTTTCTCATGCTAGATTGGTATGATGACGATAACAACCCCGATCTGGACAAACATATATGCATAAAGTGATGGTAGTTGTAGTCATGAGAATAGACCTCAAATTTGAATGGTTAGTTTATCTATTTTTATGGAAATCTCGTTTATTTCTTTATGTATTTAACATTATTTTTTGATATAGATATTTGGGTATAGTCACATTAACTAGAGCAGATACGTTTTCCTTATGCACTCAAGTTCGCATATCTCCACTGTAAATTAGATTAGCCTCCTTGTAAATTAGATTAGTTTTTGGTAGAATATCGCTTGTATTATTTAAAGGAAAACATTATTCTTTCATCTAATCTTTCCCAAACTTTGCAGATGGAAGTCGCCAGCTTGCATATATCGATTTCATGTGAGTCTACTTGAAAAGTTGAAATGACTCACATGAAACTTTCTGCTTCTTATGTTCGATGTTTTAAAACTTTCTACATGATACAGAAGTTGGATAGTATATGGAGCTTTACTGTCCAACTAATCTCTCTTTCTGCATTCACTAGGTATGATCACAGATTAACACAGTACTAACTGCAACTTGAAGGAAATGGCCTTGTCTGCTAAGTTGATGCTTGATTTATTTTAGGGCAATTTCGTGTATATATATATAAACAGGTCGTCTGTAACTTATGATAAATGGTGAACGTGAGGTAGTTGGGAATGGATTAACTTTTCTCAAAACATGAACGTCTTACCATATTTTTGCATAATCTATGAAAAAATGTCACTTTTGGAGAAATATTGGAGAAATTTGATTCAAAGTATTTAATCAGCCGTTGATTTGGAGAAATGCTGGGGATTCATAATTAGGAGATTATTACGTTGGGAGTCGTCGACCAAACCTTGGTATGGCGATTTTTGGGAGAAAACTAATGTATCCGTCCTCACAAAAATGGTGCTAAGGTCCACTCACACCCACCTGTTGCAAAATTTGGTCAAAGCGGTACGAAAACAAGGTAGGTTAGGCAAATTAACCATGTACTATTTAAGTAGGCTTAGTGACTAAGTAAATGTAGGCCAGTTGGTTATCTTAATGTGTCGTTCTTGTTATATTCAAGTTCGAATCTGTTATTGTATTAAAGTTCAAATCGCCTTTTTGTAAATGGTTTAAAATTACGTCTTGTTTAAGGGAAAAAAAAAATCTCTTTTAGAAGAACATATATTATTTTTGCCATGGTCTCATGCCATACAATAGTTATGCAATCTATGTCGGCCTCTAAATATGAAGATCTATGGGCCCTTTTTGCACTCATTTTCTCTTACATCTGTCTTTCTATAGTTTTGAGCTAAATAAATCAAAAGGAAAATTATTTCCTTTAAATAAGTTCGAAGCAAGTTATTTTCTCAGAAAAGTATTCCCATTTGCAGCACTTATGCAGCTTTGATTGCATCATAATTGACATATAGAAAAAAGAAACATACATATTACATATAACAAAAGCCCAATCCAAATAACTACTATGAAACAAACTCTAGATCATACAAATCTCCAAGAAAATTTTGTATGAACCATATCAATTACAAAACCGTAATGGGAAACGAAGGAAGAAATTAAGACTGGTAGATGGAGTTAGCTAAAGAGATATGAGACCTTCCCTGACCAGCAATCCAAACATGAGAACAAGGAGGCCGACTCCGATGCACTGAGTTGGAGAGACGAGAGTCTGAGAATAAGCAGACAAGGTCACTGCTGCACCAACTATTCCAATCACAAAAGCACTCGACTTCGGATCCATTTTTTGACCTTTTCTGTTAATAACTTAAGAGGAATGAGAGAAGACACTTTTTAATGAACCTCAACGCTGATATAGTTCAAGATTTTGGTGGATGATTAGAGTTTAAGAGCAACTGAGGTCAACTCTTACGGTTTTTGCATCTCAAGGGCAATGCTTGCCCCTTGATGCTCTCTAAGAGTGCCACAAGCCAACCCCTTACGTGGATCATCGATAATTAATCACACAGGTATATAAAATTTGGCTCATTTTTCAGAATTTAGTCCATTTTTTAATATTACATTCGGTTTAGATAGTGATTTTCATACTTTTGTTTTTTTCCTTTTGCATTTCTCTTTACTGATGTCTATTGAGTCGTCTATAATTTATTCAAATCAAAGATTAATTAAAAAGAGAACCGTGGCAGACTTACACGAAGGACACGTCGGTACAGCTGCCCTACTAGAGTAGCTCTCAACAATGTGGGAAAGTTGGGTTTGAAGCTAGTAAGGTTGAGTCTTTGTTGGGAATTTTCAACTGGGTTAGTGGGTTGCTTAGAGAAGTCGAATTCTTGCTTTCCACAATGGAAAACAAAGAAATTGTATTGAGTATTCATGTTCTTGGTGATCTGATTGAAGGGTTCGTTACTGGTGAATCAGAAGGGGCCGTTTCGATGTATGATAGAGTGAGGCGGCAATTTGTCCCTTCATTATCTTGTTATGATGCATTTCTTGATCATTTAATTAAGGAAATGAAGAAACCCCAATTGGCTTTTTCAAGTTTGTTGGGTTATGGTGGAATTGGGTGTCGATTTGGGAGGTTTGAAGGAGGGTACAGTTGAGAAAATCATTGGATTGCTTTGCAGGGATGGAAAGATACAGGAAGCAAGAAATCTTGTGAAGAAGGCTATGGCTTTTGAGCTCAGTCCTAACAACTCAGTTCTGTATGACATTACTTGTTGTTATTGTGAGAAGGACTTTGATGATCTGTTGAGTTTCTATGCTGAAATCAAGTGTGCACCTGATGTTCGGGCTGGGAATAAGATTATGCATTCTCTATGTAGCAGTTTCGGAACAAGAAGGACGGAGCTATATATGCGAGAATGAGAACATTTAAGCTTCAGTCCTGTTGGGTTAACCTTCGGGTGCTTCTCATGATTATGAATGGAAAATCGCAGGTATACAGCACATCAAGAGATAGCCCGAATTCTTAACGAAACTCAAAAGCTGTTGATTCTGCGTATATAGTCAGTAGGGCAAGATGCAGTTGCACGTACAACATAGCAAGCACTAGTGTGTGGGTGGAGTAGAAAGATAAGCGAGAGCTGGCTTGTTTTTCCAGCATGCAGGCGCAGCTTTTGGTGGTAAAGGATAATATAAACTAGAAAAGCTTACCAACTCTTGAGCAAAAAAACCGACCCAGATATATAACATTGTTGTGGAACATTGTTAAATGGAAAATAATCAAGATCGTATAATCTGGTTTAATGGAGTAGGGAAACTTGGATGATCAATCTTATGTCATGGTTGTAAAAATGGAGTAAAGTATTTATTATTATTACCTTTTTTTTATACAGTCATGCTCTTCTAAGGTCCTTTTTTGAGGACATGTGAGGACCAAATGAATATTACCAACAAGATTATATAAATATTTAGATCTAAAGGTTAAAATATTTGACAACTTCATAATGCAAAATAAGAAAATGAGTTTTTTAATGGTTCATGGATATTAAGTTGGTTTTACTTTATTAAGTTTTCAAATAGTTTAAGTCTTTGGATCTAAACTAATATAATTTTGTGACTAATATGTTTTAGGTCCTCACAAGTCCTCAAAATGAGGACCTTAGCAGAGCTGTTTTTATACAAGTGATAGTAGAAAGAGAGAATTGATATTAGGACTTTGAACACCGAGGTAAATACTCTTAATTCCTAAAAAATGATTATATCTAATTTATGATGGGTATATGGAGAATTTTTTCAATGTGTTGAAAATACGGCTCGGTACACCAAGTATCATAATACAAGTGGTTGGAAAAAAAAATTCAAGTATCCAATCACGTGTATTATAACACCGGGTATACTGGATTGTGTTCCCGGCACACTGAAAAATCTCATATCATATGCATGTTTCCAATTTGGTCGTGATTCACTTTGCCAAATTGGGGTCAAAGTTGGTGCAGTTGGAAGTGTGTGGTGACCTCTTTTATTTGCTCTAAAATATTTGGTATATCAGAGCAAGTACGAGCAGGTAATACACTTCACAATTCATGGATCCGTCCGCACAAAGAAGAATTTTTTCATTTTTTTTATGGATCTTTTCAGGTCCTGATGCAAACGTAGAGAGAGACTTTATGTTATAAACACTCCTTCTACTCCTCTTCCAAGCACAACAATTAGCTTCCACAACTCGGGTTTCCAAAACCGATTAAAAACCGCGAATTTAATCCAGCACGAAAAACATTTGGAGAAACATGAAGGCAGGAGCAGCTATTGAGCTTGGTCATGGTGAGTCTAACTCCAAAGGGATAGCTTCGACCAGTGCAAGCGCAGGGGTGAATCGAGGAGCATCTATCCTCGACTTCATTCTGCGTATTGTTGCGTTTCTTGGGACCTTGGTGAGCGCAATCGCCATGGGAACCACCCGGGAAAGGCTTCCTTTCTTCACTCAGTTCCTTCAGTTCAGGGCTGAGTACGACGATCTTCCCACATTCACGTATGTTTCCTCACCATCAACTTTTCTGTGTTCATAAAATAGTAGACCTTCTAATGCATAAACTAATGAAGTTTAATCTTCTTATAAGAATAGGTTTTTCGTGGTTGCAAATTCCATTGTGTGCGCCTATCTGGTGTTTTCTCTGGCCCTTTCCGTCTTCCACATCATACGAAGCAATGCTAAGAAGAGCAGGATTATCTTGATCTTCTTCGACACGGTAATACCTCATTAAGATTTTGCAAGTTTACATCGTTATATCCATTAGGCTTATTCGCTTACCGAAAGTGAGTTTTATACTGCTGTGCAGACAATGCTTGCTCTTCTGACGGCAGGTGCTTCTGCAGCAGCAGCTATTGTGTACTTAGCACACAAGGGAAATGCCAAGGCGAATTGGTTTGCCATTTGCCAACAATTCAACGCCTTCTGTGAGCGTATCTCTGGCTCTTTGATCGGATCTTTTGTTGGAGTTGCTGTGTTCATCCTCTTAATCTTGCTGTCAGCTGCGGCCCTCTCTAGGTGCTGAGCGTTTAACACATGCTTCGTGCATCAGTTCGTTGATTAACGTGACAGAGTGAATTTGTGTGACTCGTGTGTCATCTAAGATGTTTGTTTTTCCATTTGATACAAAATGTATGTTGTGTTAATGTATTCCATTTTCTTTCCTTGCCCAATTCGACTGTGAATTCAGGTTTGTGTAACTATTTCAATCTGCTATATTGCATGCAGTCTCATTTTATTTGGACACAAAATGTTGCTCTTAGAACGAACTAAAATGAAGGCAAACGAAGATCGGTAGCCAAGAAGGGTTCAAACTCATTTACAAATCAGATCAGAACTTTAAGAAGCAAAACTTTCTATTAGAACTACTGTATTGGTCACACTTGTTTAACAATTTCTAAGACACATTATAATGACATCAGAGCACTGGGCCAACAATCTGAGGCTTAAATCCACGGTGTTTTTAACAGGACTTAGGTTTGCAATCGAACAAAAAATGCATGAGAGCACTGTTATCTGCTTCAACTAGGCTATAGCCAGGCTCCTTCTTCACCTCTACATCCCCTTGCCTCTCACCTCGCGAAGCATATATGTTAGATAATAGCACGAAATCCCACTCTCGTCCCTTCTCATTTCCAGTATCGCTTATTTGCACGCCTTCCCAGCTCAAGGTTTCCATAAACTCCACAAGCCCCAAGCAGATTCCTCCAAACAATGGCATTGGGTGCAATCTCCATTTTCTCTATGAACTCAAATGCTTCATTTAATAGCCCGGCACGCCCTAACAAATCCACCATACACCCGCAATGCTTTATGTTTGGCACAATTCTGTCAACATTCTTCATTAGATTGAAATATCTGCGCCCTCTTCTACTTTCCCGGCATGACTGCAAGCAACCAAAACTCCAACAACATGATCTCGTTAGGTCTGAATTTCAGCCTTTGCATCTCTTCAAACAGATTAACCGATTCCTTAGTGTGGCCATGAAATGCCAACCCTCCCATCACCGAATTCCATGAAGACACAACCTTGTCCCTCATCCGCCAGAATACATATCTACAAGCGCATTTCCAAATATGATGCTCATATCCCCCGAACCCTCTCCAGAAGAGCGGAATGTATTGCCCTACGTCCAAATCTCTGATATCTTTCACGCAGACAAAAGTGTTGGTTAAACTTTTTGAAACTGTAAACTTAAGCTGCTTAAGAGATGGCTACGAAGCTTTGAATTTCATTAATTCAACTTGAATGAGAAATTACAACTTCAATAAGAAAAATAAGTCTACTGCTGCAACCAACATAACCTCCACTTTGCAGATTTTGTGGAACTACACACCACGACTCCAGCATGAAAAATAAACATGATTAACAACCTAGCCATGACTCCAACAACTTAGGGATTCTCCTGTAGACTAGGTAAACAAGTCTCCTAACTACATGCAACCACTTTATTGAAAAATAAATAATCTAAAGATAAATCTCAATACCCTCCCTTAAACTGATTTCTACAGAAAAACAGTTTAGGATTGATCTTCATCTTCACTTCACTCTTGTGCGAGTCCCTCCCTTGAACAAACTCCAAGCATACTTCTGAGCTTCTCGAACACTAATTGTTTGAGAGGTTTTGTCATGAGGTCAGCAGCTTGATCTTCACTCTTACAGAAATGCAACTCAATCACACCATCTTTGCATAGATCACGCAAGAAATGGTATCTAACATTGATATGTTTGCCTCTTCCATGCATAACTGGATTCCTGAAAAGCTTGATTGTTGAAACATTATCACAATAAATTGTTGTTGAATCTTGTTGTTGGTTACCAAGAACTTCTAGCATTCTTCTCAACCAAATAGGTTGGCAGGAACATGAAGCAGCTGCCACGAACTCAACTTCAGTAGTGGATAATGTCACAATTTGCTGCTTCTTCGAGGACCATGAAACTGCACCTGAACTGTTGAGGAAAAACTTAGAGTACACAACTCTAACACAAGTGTTGGAGAGACAACACAAGTAAACAAATCACTTGTATTACACACACAAAATATTACAACACTCACAAAGACACAACTTTAGAAGCTATGACACTCACTCTTTCTAGAGACATACTATTGACCACTCACACTCCTACAAGACTACTCTTGCTTCTTACTCTCACTTGGTTGCTTGATCACTTCTTCGTTACAAGCTTACTTGGTTGGTTGGTTACTTCACAACATCACACACACACACACACACACATACACACCTATTTATAGGCATGTATGCCGACATTGGACATTGTTAGATCATTCTAGCTACTTATTATGCATGCCACCGACATAGGCTTTGCAATATCCATACACTACCTTCTAGAATATTCTTTTGCTTAGATATTTAGGTGGATAACCAACTTAGATTGCTGGAATTTTCCAGCTACTTTTGCCGACAAAGATTGCTAGAATTTTCTAGCATTTGCATGCATTGTTTTTGGGTTGGATCACTTATCTTGGGCCAAGAAAATATTACCATTCAACACCAATTGCGCTGGTGTTGATCTTCAACACTCCCCCTCAACACCAGCTCATTCTTTTCTCCATGTTGAGTTGACGACGAAACTTTTCAAACTTGCCGGTACTCAAACCTTTAGTGAACAAGTCCGCAACTTGTTCATCTGTATTGATTTGTCTCATCTCAATCTCTTCTTGCAAGACCTTCTCTCTAATGAAATGATAGTGTACCTCCACATGTTTAGTTCTTGCATGAAAGACTGGATTTTTCGCCAAGTGAATTGCCGATTGGTTATCACAATACAATGGTACTGGATAATCTACTGGTTGATGTAGATCACTCATCAACTATACCAGCCATGCATTCTTTTGAGCTGTCATTGCTGCTGCTCTATACTCTGCTTCTGTGGTTGACAAAGACACTGTTGGTTATCTCTTGCTGCACCATGAAACTACTCCAGAACCAATTTTGAAGACATACCCAGTGGTCGATCTCCTGGTGTCATGATCTCCTGCAAAGTCTGCGTCACAGTAGCCAACCAACTTATTGTCTTCACCTTTCTTGTACAAGATACCATAGTCAATTGTACTATTAACATATCTCAATATTCGTTGAACCGCTTCTAGATGAGGCTTCTTTGGATTTTGCATATACCGACTCTTCACACCAACTGCATAAGAAATGTTAAGTCGAGTCAAAGTCAAGTAGATCAGACTACCTACCAATTGTCGATACATTGTTGCATCTTCCAAGTCTCTGCCTTCATGTGCACACATCTTGGCATTAGGTTCCACCGGTGTTGAGATTGGCTTGCATTTAAGCATCCCAAACTTCTGCAACAAGTCTTTTGAATACTTTTGCTGACACAAAAATATCCCTTTTTGTGTGTGATTAACCTCTAATCCAAGAAAGTGCTTGAGTTGTCCAAGTTCTTTCATCTTAAACCGAACTGACAAATTTTCCTTTGTTCAACGAATTTCAGCCTCATCATCGCCAGTGATGATTAAGTCATCCACGTACACCAACACAATAACTAACTTTCCTCCATTAGCTTTAACGAATAAGCTGGAATCTGCATGTGCCACTGAGTAACCACTTTGTGTTAGAAATTCTGCAATCTTACCGTACCAAGCCCTTGGTGCTTGTTTCAGGCCGTAGAGTGCTTTCCTTAACTTGCACACGTACTCGGGATGAGCTTTGTTTTCAAAGCCCATTGGCTGCATCATGTAGATCTCCCGATCTAACTCTCCATGCAAGAAAGCATTCTTCACATCCATCTGGTATAGATTCCAATCTTTGTTAGCTGCTAGAGCAATTAGAACTCATATGGTCGTAAGCTTTGCTACTGGACTAAACGTTTCATCATAGTCTAGTCCATACTGCTGAGAGAAGCCTCGAGCCACCAACCGAGCCTTGTACCTTTCAACTGAACCATACCTTGTACACCCATTTGCAGGATATGGGTTTCACATCCTTTGGCTTTGGCACCAAATCCCAAGTTTGATTCTGCTTAAGCGCAATGATTTCTTCTTCCATAGCTCTTATCCATTCAGAACTCTGTGATGCATCTTCAAACGTCTCAGGTTCTTTTACTGCTCCATCAGCTATAGCAGCATTGACATATTTAGGATTTGGCTTTTGTACTCTTGTTGACCTCCTTAGTTGTGATTGTGGAGTTGATTCTTCCACTTCACTAGGTCTAACTTCTCCTAGTTGTTGATACACACCAGTTTGCCAAGGACTCTTGGGTACTTCTTGCTCTATATTATCTTCAGCAAGCAAATCTTCAGGCTCGTCTGGACTTGATTGGATTTCGGTAGCTTGGTCTCCTAGTTTCCCCTACAACGTATCTTTAAACTCCTTCGGGTTGGGCAACGTCTCATTTTCTGAGCACCAACAAGATAATGCTTCTGCGTCCCATTCTTCCTCCACAGCTAGAGACACTATGGCATCCCAATCGTCTTCACTTTTCTTTTTTGAGTTGGCGATGTTACTTTCTGCAAGCTTTTTGAACCAGCACTATTTCGCTATGTGACCCTTCTTTCCACAATTGTAACACTTGCCCTCAAATCTTTTATTATTCTGGGACTGACCACGGTTGTCGTGATACTTCGGAGCTCCCCCTGGTCAAGAACTCCCTCATCCTTGATGACCTTTTTCCTTGTCACCATTTCTTTTAGATCCACCACTAGCATGCTGCTTAAAGCTGCCTTTACTTTTGGTGTAAAGTGCTTCATCTTCACCTTTTAACAAGACCCCTCTCATTTGCTTTGCCAAAGTTTCTTGATCGGCAAGCAAATTCTCAAACTCAACAAGTGATGGTTGGGTCGGCCATCCTTGTACAACGGCAACAAAGCCTCTATATTAGGGTCTCAATCCATGGATAATTATTCTTTTTATCCTGGATTCTACTATGGCAACACTAGGATCTAATTCAGAAATTTCACGGCAAATAGACTTTACCTTGTGGAAATACTGGGCAATCGTCATGTCCCTTTGGGCCACTGATAATAGCTCTATATTCGGGTCTCAATCCATGGATAATTATTCTTTTTATCCTGGATTCTACAATGGCAGCACTAGGATCTAATTCAGAAATTTCACGGCAAATAGACTTTACCTTGTGGAAATACTGGGCAATCGTCATGTCCCTTTGGGCCACTGATAATAGCTCATTCTCGAGAAACTGCAGCCTTGTATCGTTCTTCTTTGAAAAGAGTGTGGCGAAGGTGTCCCACGCTTCTTTTGGTGTCTTGGCTTTCTGTATGTGCTTCAACATGTCATCTTCAACTGTGGTTTTTAAGGTGAACATTGCCTTATCTGCCTTGATCTTCCACTTCCGCAAACTGCCTCTAGTGTCTTTTCTAGCTGCGTAACTTCATTACCGCCGACGACATCCCAAAGATCTTGGCCTTATAGGTAAGACTCCATACATGTCGCCCATGTGTTGTAATTTTTGTTGTTCAGCTTCTTGATTCCTCCAACAACTTGAAGATCTCCCATCGTGTCGGCAGAGCTTCGATAAGCCGAACAAGATTAACCAATAATCTTGCGAAGTATTAAACTTCTCACGATTCTCAAAAGCTTCACTAAAGACGGTCCCCAATCGTACCGCTCTGATACCAATTGTTGAGGAAAAATTTAGAGTACACAACTCTAACACAAGTGTTGGAGAGACAACACAAGTAAACAAATTACTTGTATTACACACACAAAATATTACAACACTCACAAGGACACAACTTTAGAAGCTATGACACTCACTCTTTCTATAGACACACTCTAGACCACTCACACTCCTACAAGACTACTCTTGCTTCTTACTCTCACTTGGTTGCTTGATCACTTCTTCGTTACAAGCTTACTTGGTTGGTTGGTTACTTCACAACATCACACACACACACACACACACACACACACACATACACCTTCTAGAATATTCTTTAGCTTAGATATTTAGGTGGATAACCAACTTAGATTGCTGGAATTTTCTAGCTACTTTTGCCGACAAAGATTGCTAGAATTTTCTTGCATTTGCATGCATTGTTTTTGGGTTGGATCACTTATCTTGGGCCAAGAAAAGATTACCATTCAACACCAATTGCGTTGGTGTTGATCTTCAACATGAACTTATTAAAAACACATTTTCAGAAGTGCTTTTACGATCATCAATATCACCTGCGTAATCACTGTCAGTAAAACCAATGGAAACTTGACTTTCTTCCTTTCTTATAAAGAATCTCAAAGTCTGTTGTGCCTTTCAAGTAACGAAAGACTCTCTTGGCTGCCCTGAGATGCATCTCAGTGGGATTCTCCATATATCGACTTATCACACTTACAGAATGCATGATATCAAGCCTCGTGGAAGTTAGATACATCAAACTTCCAACTATCTGTTTGAAATAAGTGTTGTCAACTCTCTCCCCATCAGGATCTTTACTCAACTTTAATCCTTGCCTCTGCTGGAGTTCCAACTGGATTGCAGTTCAGCATCTGAAACCTTTCCAATACTTCCAGAACATATTTTTTTTGGCAAATAAATATTTGCCAAACATTTGCAATGCCTGCTCATTTGAGGCGCAGAGTACAGAACCAGCAATCATTGCATTCCAAGTCCCTACGTCTCTTGTCGGAACCTCATCGAAGAGCTTCCTTGCACTCTCCATCTTCTTCCATATCCTGCTGTCAAATCTGACCACGGCACAACCCCCTTTTCGCCGAGTCATCAAAAAGCGCGCTTGCAATCCTCAAATCTCCACAATTAGCGTGAAAATAAATAAGGGTATTCCTCACAAACGTGTTCGACTCGAACCTGAACCTTCCCATGAATCCCCATTCCCATGTTAACCCAAGAAAACTTAGTGCAGGATTTTCCATCTGGGTATAGTAAAACCGCATTTAAAGGGTTTTGGCTCTGTGATGAGCCTCTGATCATGGCGTTCCACATGAAGGTGTCTGGTTCAGACACATGATCGAATGTCATACTTTATGGTGCCTGAAATCTCCATGGCGCTGCAGAATATGAGTTCTCGTATAGCGGAATAGTTCGAATTGAAGCCGTTGACCACCATGGAACCGTGAACTTGCTTGAGAGCTCGGAGGTTGGTGCATTTTCGGCATAGGCTTGACCGTTCGTGGCTGTTGGTGCTCCTGTCGTTTGGTCTCTTTCGGGTCATTACACGTAGCTCCGCCGCTCGGACTCTTGGGAGGAAGCCCAAACTCAAAATAAAAGGAGAATGGGCTGAAAATGGGCTTTAAGCTCGGATTTTCGGCCCATCTAATTTAGAATGGACCACCGAGCTACAATTTTAGGCTCAAATTATTGAAATGGAGCAACGCGCAATGAGAAAGAGTGAGAGTTTAAATAGTTGGAATAGTTGTGGTAGAAATTTTATGTGCAGAATTACTGTATTGTGTTAAAGCATAAATTTTGTATTAGTAGTGTTGATATTTGAAACCGCAGAAGATCAATAACTCGTCAATACGTTTTGCTACTAATATTTATGGGCACCATATCAACCGTCTACATAATAACTGGTTTGTGTGTCTTAGCTAAATGTTTCATCATCGTAGTTGTCAGCATCACCACGCAGAAGATCAATAACTTATCAATACGTTTTGTTACTGTCTACATAATAACTCATCAATATATTATCAATACTTTATGGGCACCATAGCATCCGTCTACATAATAATTGGTTTGTGTGTTTTAGCTAAATGTTTCATCATCGTAGTTGTCAGCATCACCATGCCAAGACCTAGTTATTTGTATCATTTGTGAGTGTTGTATAATACAGGGTAGAAGAGGAAATGGATCGTCTTAAAGTGTACCAATTTATATTTTTGTGTTATGTTCATATCAATCGACGAGTTGATTAACACACAAAATGATACAAAAATAATAATTTTTTTTTTTTTGGTCCAAATACAAAAGTATAATCTAATAATACAATAATAGTTGGACAATGTTAGCCACGTTCTTAACGTGTTTGCATCAGATTTTTTATATGAGTTTCGAATCATATAATGTGTCGTGTCTAAAATTATCACCCTTAATATAGACGGTAGCATGCACTTTGTTCATGGTCCTTGTGTGTTTCAAACAATAATTATATCAAGCACAAATAATTGTGAAAAAAAAGAAAGAAATCAAACTTAGGTGGTAACAAATCTATGAAATAATAACCCTGCAACTGCCTCCTACATAAGAAATTGTTTCAAATCTGTCCCCAAGAATCTAGCATGATAATTTCGTCAACGATACAGTCATGATCATCCTGATTTCTCAACAGAAACATGTTCTTGATAAATAATTGTTCAAACACTTTGAAAATTTTAAAAGAAGAAATAATGTTGCATTTTTTATGAGGAAATAAGAAGAAAAGAAAGAAAAAGAAGATCTGCGGCCTCCCCCAGATACCACATATAATTTGGAAAAAAGATATTCTCCGGTTCTCCTCCATTAAGGTCACCGGATCAAGTGATTTCGGCCTTTGAAATTTCATCCAACGGTCCATCTGCTTTGATCTCTTAAAAGCTATAATAATTTTTAACCGTTGGATAAAATTTCAAAAATCCAAATCATTTGATCCGATAGTATTGGTAGAAGAGATCCAGGGACGATCTCTTCGAATAATATTTAAGGTACTCTGATAGCTATCACATCTTGAAGAATCGAATTAATATATTTAATTAGCTATGTTTATGTCACAGAAGACTAGTCACTGGGATATAGTTATAAATATTATCTTTCAACAATATTATATGATGAATATCGTTTGTTTGAACATATTTTTAAAATAATTTAAATTTTTTTATTAAAATTATTTTTGGATTTCAAAAACACTTTAAGTGTTTTTTTTATTTTAAATTCACTTGTATATTTGTTAATGATTAGTTTGAAAAGCACTTTCATTGAAAGTGTTTTCAGTCATTTTAAAAACACTTTCAAACGAGCCAATGCTATAATTCTTGAATAGATAGTTGGAGACATCAATTTTTTTTCCTTTCCTCCTGAACTAGTAGTATGTTTTCTTCTCTTGATTCTACAACGTAGATGGCAAAATTATTGAGTTGGGGATCTATTAAGTGGTAAATTTCACTGTAGCATTGTCTCTCGTCAATGTCGTCGCAGTATTAGTAGAGTACGAAACAGTACATCTAATAAAGGTCTTTGATAATGTCCTGGTTCATTGTCTGAACCATCATGGCTAGTTAAGTGGTTATAAACGTATTTTAGATTTGCATTTCACACGGTACATTTGGGGTTCAATTAATTTCTGACGTTGGTGGATCAAGCGGTGATGGTCAGGGAGAAGTTGAAATGTTTTTGTGAGTTATTTCGACCTTGAAAAAGGTAGACTGCAGTGACGAAACCACTAGCTGATCCCTTTTCGAAAGAAAGAAAGCCGGTTTATTGTCTGATGGTTGTGGACCTGTGGTCCAAACCCTTCTTTTTGTATCCTGCGTTTCCACAACTCTCTCAAAGATAAGTTTTTAGGTTTTTGATGTGCCACATGCACTCAAAGATAAGTGAGAATTAAGTGGAACAACTTGATTCCACTTTCGATTAAGCAACTCAAAAGCATCCGATAAGCTTTTCCCGATTCGTTTGTGAATTGCAAAAAATTTGGTCTGATTAATGAGAGGGACTTTAAATCATGTTCCCAAAAGTTCTAATTAGTCTGTATAAATATCCCAAATCGTTTGATTTAGGTGCACAAATTCCATCATTAGCCCAAGTTTGATCACCACTAAGCCTATAGTTAGATACCTAAATTAATTAGAGTGCCCTTGATCTAGACAAGATCAATTATCAACAACTAATTAAATCTGATGTTTTAGGTCTAGCTAGATGCCATGCCAATTATTCCTCCTTGAAAAGAAAAAAGAAGCGAATGTATATGATAACTAGAAGTATGTGATGAAAATAAGCTATTAGTCATATCGTAGATAAGTTTTCAGCATCAATACATACATGTCAATCGTGTCGCTCATTCATATTTTAATACGTAAATTGTAAATTAGAAACGTGACAGTATGATTATCATACTAAAAATTGTATGTTAAAGGTAGAAAGTTGTATTTATGTCATTTTAGTCAATGTAGAAAGTTGTATAATTTCACTTAACATATCATTAATATTTCATCTTACCTTTAGTAGACTAATCTCATTGGTGGTGAGGACTACTTAGAATAAATTGAACTATGTTTTATAATTTTTTTAATGAAAAACTTCCAGATTATATAATTTGTTTGAAAGTGTTTTTAAAATAACTGAAAGTATTAGAGAAAATATTTTTGAGTTTCAAAAGCACATGAAGTACTTCCTGAAAGTATCACTTAGAGTGCTTTTCGAATATTTTCGTTTTTGCTAATAATTGATTTCAAAAATATTTTTATCAAAAATATTTTCAATCATTTTAAAAAAAAAATTTCAATCATTTTAAAAGCATTTACAAATGAGGTCAAAAATTATGATTAACACCAAAAAGAAAACCATTTTAAGGTACTGATTTGGCACACAAATTTTACCCCAATGATGGAAACCCTAATTTCTATGCCTCCATCCAAAGTCTTGTTCAATAGAACAATTAAATGAATTAATAAACAATAAGAGAGCAGTTTGGCAGCTGTAGCCTACTCTTATTTATTATTTTTTATTACCTAACCTACTTTTTAAAATTTAATAAAAAATAATTAATAATATAATCACATTATCAAAAACCATACCTTCACTTGGTCAACATTTTTGCGAACCCCATTAACCCACGTGTCAATCTCAATCGTGGCCTCTTGTCGGAGTGGAGGAAGCAGGACCCACAAATGCCAACACAGGCACTTATGGTCAACATAGGTTTGGCACGAACTTTTCCTCTCAGCCAATCAGAACTTGCCAAGTTTACGAGTTTGGTTGCTTTTCGTTGGGCAAC
Source organism: Heteromeles arbutifolia (assembly GCA_024362995.1). Lineage (NCBI taxonomy): Eukaryota > Viridiplantae > Streptophyta > Magnoliopsida > Rosales > Rosaceae > Heteromeles > Heteromeles arbutifolia. Next base: position 3,642,917 of record JANCRC010000007.1, read on the forward strand.
GGCGGCACAGTCAATTTTTTTTTCTGGACGGCGGATGGGTAGATATTAATATTGACCGGGGCGATCAAACACGAGCCGTCCGATCATGAAGGTTGCCCAGATGATTGGAAACCCTAAGTTGTACTCCTATTTTCCGATCACCTTGTTAATTTTTGTATATTAATTTTCTACAATTTAATCGATTTTATAAGTAAAAAATTGAGAAGAGTATTTAAGAGATAAAAACAAGTGTATGGATAGTATCACCCTAAAAAAAGCTATTTGCTAACGAAAAACTAATGAAAATACCGTTATACGCTTCCATTCATAATTAAAAGAAGTGTAGTGACATTGACACACTCTTTTTTACCTCTCACACACCTTTGTTAATTTTTGTTTATTGATCTTTTTCGATTCATTCGATCCGACGATCAAAAATTAACAAAGATGTATGAGAGGTAAAATGAGTGTGTGAATAACATCACCCTATAAGAAAATATTAGAAAAAAAAATCATGGGCAATAAGTAATTTCGCATAAACAATTTTGCTCTTTTGTTTTCTTTCACAAATATGTCATCAAAACAAGCCTCTAAATTTTAAAAATAAAAATAAAATTATCTCACTCTCACGTTCTCTTTCTCTTCCCGTCTCTCTTTTACATTTCTTTTCAACTTCTTTCTCTTTCAGATATATATTTTTTCTTTTTAAATCTTTAATAGATGAAGTCCCAACCCCCACGCTTTCAACTACATTATTAAAATATTTCCTGAAAGGGAAAGGGTTTAATTCTTATCAAGATTAATCAAGAAACTAAAAGGTTAATTAATTATATGGTAATTGAAAACCAGGCACTGGATGGAAATCAACGCAGCTGCAAATGATGCCAAATTTTGCTGCTTTGTTTGTTGACATTGAGGATGTAACAAAACGCACGTGCATGTTTAATTTCCACATGATAATAATTTTTAATACATTTTAACCTGACTAAATCAAACACTCTATTAATTAAAAGGGTCATTTGGATTAGGTATTTGCAAATTAGATGAGAAATCGTTTTTTTTTCCTAAACTTAAGTACTAAACAATACCTAATATAGAAAAATTTGACGAAAAACACACGAGCTAGTACCAAAATGCATTATAACGTGTGAACGTGGGTTTCGGATACGCTTGTAGTCAAGATATTGAAAGTGGATTTGTTATTGTGGCCTATGTGTTTTCAACCTTATTTAATTGTATGACCTTGGTGTTTATACCTTCCCCACATAAAAATGGTTATAAGCTATTACCAATTTTGAGTTATGTTAGCATCAGTCTCGGACGCTCCATTCATATCAAGAAAATGTTGAGTCCATGTACGTGTATGCCCCATCCATGTGCCTTAGGTGAACCCAAAAATAATTGATAACTATGAAACCCACACTTAAATTTCTGTGAAACCAGCTAGCTAGCTAGTTGGGACCCTATATACTACATATAGTTTCTCAGCCATAGGTCCCTTTTTTTTCTTGATTATTTGTTGGAGGCTTTTTAACCAAAATAATCCCTCAGATTGGCATAGTTCCTCATTCTAATGTCTAACAATAAAAATCGTTAAAAGTGATCCCTGAATTTGTCCAGTGTAAATCATTTTGGTCATTCCGTGAAAAATCTGTCAATATCCTCGTTAAGTGGAGGTGTTGGTTTGACAAAAATACCCTTGAAAGGTAGTCATATGATCGTTCACGTGACAATTTAATGAGAATCAAGAACCATTTTGACTTAAAAGCCTTTGCTCAATGACAATAGACCTTGTTGGTAGAAGTTAATCCTTGGATGGGTGCATTTGAGGTGTGTTTGTTTGAGCTCCTTAGGTTTCACTGGACTAGACTGGCTTACTAGACTGGCTTACTAGTCTGTGTTTGGTTTGATCCGGGACTGTCTTTAATGGAATTAAGTCGGACTCGTTCCGACTAAAGGCTTCGCTACCTCGTCTTGGCTAGGACCCCCGAAAAGGATGGGATTGCTAATCCCGACTCTCTAATATCTGCATCGTTTGCGATCTGCAACCATGCGTCGCCAAATCCAATCACCAAATCATGCGGTCTCGTCGATCTCCATCATCACCGCAAACCCATCACCAAATCTTGCCCGTCTCGCCGATCTCCTTTGTCCCGTGAACCCAACCTTCTATTTGCTTCAAATTGATTTCTCTCCCTCTTATGAAACCCAACGAACCCACAACCCAGATTTCCCCTCTTTGCTTTAAGAAGGAATACCTAGCTGGATTTGCTTTGGATTTAATCCAACGCCCAGAACTGAAATTGTGATCTCAAAGAACTGAAATTTAAATATCAAAACAAATTCAAAGTTTCATATTTTGAAGAAGAGAATAACAGAGCAAAGTAATTTGAGTGAAAATGGCGAAAAAGATAGAGTGGGGAGGGTGACAGTGGGACGAAGAAAAAAGAGAGTAAAAAAGGGTAAGGGCAGGAAGACCATGGGCGGAGAAAAAGAGAGGTTAAGAGAGAGGAAGAAGATTACAAAAGAATAAATAAATATATTAATATTAAAATATTAATAGATATTGGTTAAATAATATAATATTAAAGTTTGTTAATTATCTTGCTTTTTAGTCTGACACTGTACCAAACGTTTCACTAAGTTAATCCAGCTTAATCTAGTCTAAGCCAGTCAAGCTTAGTCCCTAAAGCTAGTCCAGTTCGAGATAGTCCGGTACAACAAACGTACCCTTGAGGTAATAGCATAATTACTAAAACTAGTTTGAAAAGTTCAGTGGAGATTTTGATGCACCACCCAATTTTTTTGTTTTTCTAAATTGACTGCCTATTTCACGAAATGAATGTGACTTTGCCGGTTTGAGTATAACTGGGGATTCTATTTCTTTTTGGTTGATGGAATTGGACCTTAAATTGCAACATTTGTTATGGAATTGTTCTTGTCTTCAATGTGAGTAATTTGGTTTTAGTTGTAGTTACGTGTTATTACACGAGTAATTTGATTGTGAAAGGAATTCGTGCGCTTCATATTTAAGTTAATTGTAAGTTACGTCAGCATTAAACAGTTCACTAGATGTAAAAATTGACAGAATAGTTAAATTAGCATAATTATGAATGCAATATGAGAAAATTTGCGTGTTCTCATATTGGAAAATGACTCCAAACCCTAAGTTGTACAATGAGGTTAGTCCTAATGTATTTGGTAATTCATTTTTATAGGGGATTCATTACTTACCCGTTTGGGGCGATATTCCTTATATTTTCATGTAATTTTTTTTTAATCAACGAAAACTTTTAGTTTGGAGCCCCAAATATAAGGCAAAAGAAGTGCACGCAAGGGCTACAACTTCATGATGTTTGGCTAATTCAAGTTGGAGCAAGTTCCTCGATGCATCCTCGTTATATATACAACCAAACACATGAGTCGACTATACCTACCTGAAATATGCATTACCACACAGAGAGATGGTCACTGTTCACACCTAGCTCGCATATATTGGTAAAGAAGTTTGGTCTACTTGTCCAACAGACCAAGTCCCCTCCCATAATAATAAAATAGAGCTTCTTTATTGCCAAAAACAAAAATGTTGCAAACAGAAAATAATTCTTTTGTTATTTTAGTACTTTAACGTTCGTTTTGATAATTGTTTTGTTTTTATTTTTTATTTTTATTGTGTTAGAGTTATAAGAGGAATTAATATGCGGGAGAAATGAGAAATGAAAAAAGTAGATTAAAGAATAAAGACTGAGACAAAAAATTTCATAAAATGCGTTATAATCTTTTTCTCATTTAAAAAGTTGTTGGAGTGTAGTCGACTATTTTGTTTCTAAAAATGACCTAATTTTCACTAAATTAGGTAGCGCTGGAGTGCGGAGGTTGTCCTACATTACTCAGTCGGAGTCCTCAAACCAACCAAGCAACTTTCACTTTAATAGGTCGTGACTCGGATTTTTGACATATTGTACTTTTGAGATTGCGAACAGAGTTTTAAATGACTTATTTTGAAAATTATCATTAAATACCAAACTTTCTAAGCATTTGCACTGTGTTGCAGCCCCCAAGTTTAATGGGTTGTTCTGCATGTGGCGATGGTGGTGAGAGTCCATGCCAAAGAGGAAATGAAAAATAAACTAAATTGGTTCTCAAACGACCTTTAATTAATTACTTTTTTTTAGTGAGGGCTATTTGGTCAATTTGACAAAAAGAGAGTTCATGTGGCGTTTTACCTTCTCAAGTGTCTTCTTGTGCTGAGATCTTAATATGTCATTTACATGCCAAAGAGAAATAGAACTCTTGCACCATTTAGATGACTTTAGTTAAACAAAAATAACTAACACAGTGACTTTGGTCTCTGAATCTTTACCCACCTAAAGTCAATTAATTACATGTTCAAAAGTCAATTAATTACATGTTCAAAAGTCAATTAATTAGGGATTACAGATTAGAGTTGAAATTAAGGAAATAATTCTTAATTATATTTTTGACATGCTAACCATGTCCAAAGTCAAGAACCAGGGAAGGATTACAGAAGAGTTAAAAAGGGGAGAGCTGAAAGTTTGAAACTATCCACCAAGTTGCCTTACAACCCACGCTTCCTCTCTCTCTCTCTCTCTTTCCCTCTTTCCCCACCAGTATTTAAGGAGGTTCTGAACCTTTCCACACATTTTTTTTTCAAACATCTTTCAATCTCTCTCAGTTAATGGGAAGCTTTTCAGTTTCAAATCTTTTTCCTCCCTTCTTTTTCTCATATAATATCTAGTATTCAAGCTTTTGGTAGCTATAAATCCGTTTGTGATTCATAGTTCCATAGGATTTTCGTGTCGATTTCTCGAATTTAGAGCTTGTTGGTGAAAACCCAATTGAGATTCAGAAAGGGGTTTTCAGGTTATTAGTTGATTTCAGTGTCAAAAATAGGGTTTTAGTGGAAATTTGAAGAAATGGAAAATACTTCTGGGTTTATTATGGAAGATGAGCAGATGGAACTTCCTCCGGGATTCCGATTTCATCCAACGGATGAAGAGCTCATAAGTCACTACCTCTGCCCCAAAGTTCTTGACAACTTCTTCTGTGCTAAAGCAATTGGCGAGGTGGATTTGAACAAGTGTGAGCCTTGGGATTTGCCTTGTGAGTCCTTTGATTACACCAAACCATATGGTCCTCTGTTTTTCTCTGTTTATTTTTCAATCTTTATCTAATTTTTTTTTCTTGTCTTGTGTTCTGTTTTTGTTTTATAAAGGGAAGGCAAAAATGGGAGAAAGGGAATGGTACTTCTTCTGTGTGAGAGACAGAAAATACCCAACTGGTCTGAGAACAAACCGGGCAACGGAGGCCGGGTACTGGAAAGCCACAGGCAAAGATAAGGAGATTTACAAGGCCAAAACCCTGGTTGGAATGAAGAAAACTCTGGTTTTCTACCAAGGAAGAGCCCCAAAAGGTGTGAAGACCAATTGGGTCATGCACGAATACAGATTGGAGGCCGAAAGCTCTGCCCATAATCTCCCCAAAACTGCGAAGGTATCAATCAAAATCTTGCTCTGCCTTGCTCTGTTTTTCAATCGATTTTTTCTCGGATTATTTGTTAATGATATCTGTTTGTGTTTGTTTTTCAGAATGAGTGGGTGATTTGCAGAATTTTCCAAAAGAGTAGTGGTGGGAAGAAGACTCATATTTCAGGGTTGCTGAGGCCGAGCCCCTTCGGGAACGAATTGCGCTCTTCTTTACTCCCGCCACTAATGGATTCTCCAGCCTACAACAGCGACGCTAGAACAACAGCCACCGCCTGCGAAACCTCTCACGTGTCCTGCTTTTCTGATCCAGCGGAGGATCAGAAGACTGAGGACGACATTATGGACAGCTTCAACAACAGCAACAACCACCACCACCACCACAACATTCATTTCGCTTCTTCCTCGCGTTCGAATCCCTCTGCTCATTTGAACTCTTTTTATTCCAACCAAATCACACCAACCATTCGACTATTGCAGCACCAAAACTCAGTTTTGATGCAGGACCAGTCCTTATTGACGATGTTAGTTGAAAACCAAGCACCAAACTTGAGGCGTAGTGCGAAAATAGAGTTCTCACCGGACACAGGGCTGAGCATTGATGCTTCCTCAGTGGTTTCAAACAGAGAAATGGTACAGGACGATCCATCGTACTCGTCCGCTCCGATAGAACTCGATGGCCTCTGGAATTATTGAACTCGAAGGTCGAATATAATGATGAATTAAGAGAAGATTTTTCAGGGTTGCATAATTAATTGGTACTTAATTATTGTGTACTTTGTATAGGAACCCTCCATCCAATTATTGAAGAACCAAGGAAGTGCAACTCGTTGTAATTTGCAGGGATTGTTAAGATGTTCATAAGGAATTTTACATAAGAACAAACATTGACGGGCTTGGAAATTGATATTCCGATTGAATTGTTCATGTGGATTACTTTATTAATTTTGATTTTTTTTCTGGATGATAACAAATAAAAACAATTCATGGAGTGAATATGACGGATTTGTGATAGTGGCGATATCTTAAGTTGATCCGTCATCCCCGGCTGTGGCATTCCAAGTCACATATCGTCACCAATGGCCTATGTTTCTCTGTTTGTGCTAGATATGATATTTGGTGGATTAGTTACATAGTAGCAAGTTGACAATTATGACATGCATTGTGTTCTCTATTTTCAAGTTCATTGGTTAGGCTTAGGCCACCAACCAAGAGTTCTACATGGTGAAATAACAAATGAAAATTTATAGGATAATGCTAGGAAGATCAAGTTTTTAAACTAAATTTGCAAATTAGCTGATGTGGCACCAATTAAAAATAAGCACGGATCCAAAACTATCAAATAAAGCATCAAAAGCAATAACATCTTTCTGAGCTTTTCAACAAAAAAATTTGCATGTGATACAATGTCCTAGTAGATAGTGTGTAGGGTTCCTGCCATACATATTCGAAACTCTGTCATCTTCTTAATTATTGCAATAGTTTCGAACCATCCCCTCCTTTTAATAATAATAAAATTGAAAAAAAAAACATAAAGAAATTCAGTTAAGCTTATTTTTCTTTTACTCAATTTTCGTTTGTGGATGTATAATGTATAGATTCATTTTTTCAACATTTGAAAAACATATAATAAAAATAAGAGTAAATTACATGAAACTACCTTAATTATGGGTCGAACCACAATCTCATACCTCATATTTTAAACATTGCAATGTCATACATCAACTTATGAATTCGTTGCAATGTCAGACATTAGTTAAATTTTCTATCAATTTGGTTGTTAACTGCTGACATCTCAGGCAGCGGACCCACTCACTCATCCAATTGGAATAAAAAATTAATAATTTATTAAATTAAAATTTATTTTAAAAAATAAAATAAAATAAAATAAATTCTATCTCCTTCGTGTTCGTCCCCTTCATTTCCTCATCTTCATCCTCCTATTTCCTAACCCTAACCCTAGTTGCAGAACCCATTTCTTCTTCCGAGCCCAAACCCCTAAGCAACAGTAGCAACCCGAATACGATTTCGAAACTTTCCTCCTCCGCGACGCCGCGCTAGCAGGCGGTGGATCCTATGTCAACCTTACGCGGCCGTTCGTCTCAAGCTCCCATCTTTTCCTCTGCAGAAAACCCTTTAAATTTGTCGACGGGAATCTCAGCAACCCGCCGTCGTTTTCCACCGAATTCGTATTCTTGATGACGCCTGGCAGCGGCGACGACCTCTTGGTCGTCTTTGCTCCCGGAGATTTCGGGCTAGATTATCGGGTAAGGGCCCATTTGGGATTAACAGTGAGAATCGGTTTGTGGGTATTGAATTTGATACTGAGATTGAATGAAGATAGGAAGAGGAGATGAGAATGAAGGGACGAACAAGAAGGAGAAAGAGTTTTTTTTTTCCTTAATTAATTATTTTTCAAAGAAAAATGTTATTGGCACTCTAAAAATCTCATTCTACATTCCTCATAAGTGTATTTTTTTTCTAAATATAGAAAGTTTAGAGTGTAGAATAAGAAATTTGAAGTGCCAAACTATTCCCTTTTTAAATACAAAATTAATAATTTATTATTCCAGTTGAAGAAGGAGCGGGCTTCGTTCTTGCCACGTTATCATTTAACAACCAAATTGACAAAAAATTTAACGGAGGTCTGACATTGTAACGAATACATAAGTTAAGGTATGATATTGTAATGTTTAAAACATGAGGCATGCGATTGTAGTTCGATCTAAAGTTAAGATAGTTTTGTGTAATTTATCCTAAAAATAATTAAGGACCTTAATGATATGGTGTCCCATCAAATTACTTGAATCCAATTACAAAAGCCAAAATTTGATATAAATGATCTGTAGACTAAATACATGTGACCCACCTTTTATTATTATTTTTTATTTATCTTTTGACCACAGGAATTTTTTTTTTTTTTGGACAAAGAGGATTTTGGGATATATGATTTGCAGAGTATTACATGTACGACCCACCTTTTATTATTATTATTTTTGTTTATCTTTTGAGGAGGGAATTTGAATTTGGGATTAATCTCTTCCAACCAATGTCTGAAATGTCGATATTATCGGTGATATTTCGCCGATAATATTGGTTTTGTGAGAGAGCGATATTTTCACACGTATCCACTGAATTATCGTCAAAATGTCGCGATATTATCGCTAATATCGATAATATCGCGATATTTTAGGCCTGGTGCGAATCGGAGAAGAACGCCGGAGCTTCTACAGCTTCGGCCGACTGTAAAAGAGCACCCTAGACTCCGATCTAGGTATCAAAATGAAATACAAGACGAGAGGAATGTTTTTATAACTTCCGTTTGCCGTGAAAAGGTCGGAGGTGTTCGGAAAGTTCCTCGACACTCACGGCCTCGCCGAAGCTGGGTGTGCCTTCCCCCGGGTCGATCTTGTGTTAAAAAAAGGCGGAAGACGCGGACGAGGAGGAAGGCGAGGGAGGAGCAGAGGGAAAGGGCGTAGAGGGCGCCGATGGGAATGATCGACTTGAGGGAGAGGTCACGGGAGATGGAGACGGCGCCGACGAGGAGGAAGGCGAGGGAGGAGCAGAAGGCCATGTGGGAGAAGGATCGAGAGACTGAGGTCTCTGTGCGTGTGTGTGGGAGAAGGGAGAAGAGAGAAGGATCGAGAGACTGCGGTATCTGTGTGCGTTGGCATCATCTGCAAAGAAAAAGAAGGGCTTTTGGATTGGTGCGTTGGCACCATCTAAAAAGAAGAAGAAAAAGAAGTGGTGCGTTGGCACCATCTGAAAACAAGAAGAAAAATTGTTTGCCAAAAAAAACAAAAAACGAAGAAGAAGAAATAATAATAAAAAAAAAGGTTTTGGAATGGTGTGCTGCACCATGTGAAAAGAAAAAATAAAAATTTGACTATAGAAACTTTTTTCTCACCTAAAAATATTGAAATAATAATTTTTTTCTCTAATTTATTAAATATTAAAAAAAATATAAGAATTAAGATAATTTCACGTAACAAGAATTTTACTATTTCTTTTATTTCTTCACATACATGTTATCAAAGCATGTTCCTAATTTAAAAAAAATTAAAAACCCCCACGTTTTTTTCTCTTTTGCCTTCTCACTCACATTTTTCTCTAACTTCTCTCTTTCATATTATATTTTTTTTCTGTTCAAATTTTTTTATATTACACAGAGTAATGCACAAAGTATAAAATATTGTACTAATTCATTATATATAAATGATTATGGTGTGTTTAAACTTCTTTCATTAATTACTACATATTTTCTACACTCACAATGTTTGCCAGCTCGCTATATAATCAACTTAAATTAGTTAAATCCATCATGCAATGCATTTCCTTCCAATTTTTTGTGATAAACTAATAGATAATTGACTAAATAAACATCATGCAAAATTTCAATAAAAATTTCCAAGTTTTTCTTACAATTTTCGTGGTTTTTATTCAATTTTTATCGATATCGATAATATTCCTATATTTCCATCGAAATTTCCGTATTTTTGGATGACCGATATTTCCGATATCATCGATATTTTATACCTTGCTTCCAACATTGTAAATACGAAAAACCAAGAGATTATCAATAAGACTCCTGTACTTGAATAGGTTATGATCAGCAACTCTGGCGGCAAATCCACATAGGAGTCAGCGTATGCAATCGCATCCACTCTTTATAATTGCGATTGATGACATTGTTCAAGATTCTTTTAGTATTCTTTTTAAAATAACTTGATTTAAATCATATTATGAGGACAAGATGTTTTACAAAACGTCTGAAAGAGGTTGTAATGATTAGAGACGTTGTTGGTAGCCGCGGGCAACTAACAACAGTTACACGCAAACCTCATCTTGTATTTGAGAAGATAAATTCACGAATCTGTCATTCACCAATTATGTGATTAATAAATATATCATGCACAAAACGTTTACATATTATATTGGAAAGTAGTATATGAAATTTAAATATTTTGTTCATGCGTACTTGCATACGTATAGAGAGCTACAAGCTTAGCATTATAATCTTTTAGATTATATATTAAAGTATGAATATATATGTATGTATATGTGTGTGTATTTTGAAGTCTTGAAATATGCATGTAGGCAATTTATATTGCTCGGCCTCCACATCATAACGTGTATGACCTTAATATTCCCAGTTGATCAAGTTGATATGAACACTTTTTGTCATATTTGAGGCTCCTTTTTTTGAGGAGTGACATAAGACATAACTGTTTCTTTATACCATGACGCGAGAAAGACGGCATCACCACGTCAGCGTGTGATACTTTCATTTAAAATTCGACACATGAACAATTTTCACAGCTGGATTTAAAATTTCTTTTACTCTTTGAAAAGAAAAAATAAAATAAACAATGCCCAGCATACACTTCCTTCCACGGCAAAGCTCCACCCCTCACTCCCACTGCCTGTCATGGCTGCTACCCCTCCCTAATTCTGTAAGAGGCCCAAAAATTTTCTGCTTATTTTCTTATCTGATCGCAGCAATTTATTGGGTGTTCTCCATTTTACTTTTTGGGAATGAGAGAGATTGTTTATGGTATTCAAAAAGAAAGAAAGTGACCTGGAGTCAGAAAGAAAGTGATTTTCTAGTTAAACCAGATGGCACATGGTAAATTTTGAATGGAAGTATCACGGCTAATGTGGTGCTACCGTATTACCTAATAGTTGTCACCCCTAAAACATCCACATACGAAATTAGATATATACCATAATTTTGTATCCAACAGTAATTATGTATATATATAGAAATAGGTCTCTTTCTTTATTCTGATAATCTGCTATATCTTTATCGAAAGTTCATTCCCTTTCAGTTTCTTTTTTTTTTTTCCTTTAATTAACTTGTTTTAGATTTCATAGGCTGCATAAAGGAATTATAATAATATGATAGGAAATGAGTTAGGAATATGTAAATTGTGTTAAGGGTTTGAATTCCTTGAAGATATTATGTTATAATAAAGAGCATATGTGCTTTACCAGTTGTACAACTGCAGGATGATATGATAGGAAAATGAGTTAGGAATTATGTAAATTGTGTTAAGGGTTTGAATTCCTTCAAGATAATGTGTTACAATAGAGAAATTAAAACCCGTAATTTCTAGAGTATGTATTTCTAAATGATTCATTTACCATTATCTCATAACGTCTGAGCGTAGCTAACAAATGCATGCCCAAACTCTTAACGGGTAACTTAGCTTACGTATTTCTAACTCATGCATGTTCAAAACTCATAACATTTGAACGATGCTAGTTAGCAAATTAGAAGAGTTGTACAAGTTTTTAAGGTTCATAAACCTTATAATATTAGTTATTAGCTCCGACATGATTATGGTCCTAATCTTGCAACCCTTGCACGAAATGGTCCATACTATATTTTGAGCATGGGAAATAATATATTTGATGCTATCTAACTAAGTTCTTTTCCCATACAAGTTTTTCAGGTATTTAAAAAGAGGGAAAAGTTTTAAGCATAAAAGTTTTGGAAGTATATGTATTATGTAGAGCGCTCGACCTCACGACGGGTATGAATTTGGTGTGTTGATAAGTAGTGCTATTTCGTCAGTTACTGTTGATCATAATTAGCTGTTGAATTACGCCAAACAGAAAGATCCAAATACTTTTGCATCCTCCCCTCGGCCTTATTTGCAAGAATATATATACTCATTAATTCTTCTCTGGCAAGCTAGCTGCATGCCTTATCGAACGTTAGAGATTTTGTGTGGGATAATATTCAACTAATAAAAAAATAGTAATAACTGGGTATTTGGCAAAAGGAATAAACCCTATTTAGTTTGCAACCATTGTGGTCTAAAACATCACGTTAAGATGTTACTTATAAATTACAGTTTAGTGATATTTTTCTTTACTTGTAAATAAGATCTTAAGTTTGAGCCAAATGCAAATTTGAACCATATTATTGTTAATATATTGTAAGACTTAGTCTAATATTCTACCTTTTTAGTGGATAATATCATTTTTAAAAATAAAAAAAAATGCCAGCCTCAGAACCAGTGTGGACAAAGAGGGAGTTAGGCAGAAGCTGCCATGCAAACAAGAGGTTTGGAGGCCCGTCTTTTTCCCAACGGTCCAGATCACATCACCTACCGCGTAGGTCCCACACACCACCGCTACTACTCGACACGTTGCTCAGGAGCTTACGTCATCCTTCTTTGCCCTAATCCATCCACCATTCACGTGGCACATCGTCATTCTGGTATCTTCAGTCACAGCAAGCCATCACTTTTGCTATGCGTTGTTAACTGCTCTTCAAGCATGAACGTGTGCAAAGTTGATTACGTAAATCACTTAATTGGTATTTATTTTGACGATATGGTTCTGCATGAGATCACTCATTGATGGAACGACAGAGGATGAGAGTTTCGGTATTGCGGTAAACAATATCTACATGTTGTTAATATAGAAAGAGTCGTCGATAAAGCACCAACAACATTAGTAGATAGCATGTCAATAAACAAACGTATTCATGTGTTGTGGAGCCAACTATTAACATTACAAGTATATCTTTGTATACGAACGTCTTGCAGAGACATATATCTCTAATAATTACCTTTATCATTTATAAGATTGCAACATTTAACTAATCCCAAGAATTACAAGTTAATAATGACAATAATGAATAAGCTGGTGATTAATCAACTTACCCAAATAGAAAACAAGCAATATAAGAGCAACTCCACCCTTGGTGGTTGCTCAAGGAACAGGCGAAGGGAAAGGGCCTGAGGGCCAGTGGATAGGGCTCCAGCGTGGGCAGCCCGAGGGCCAGGCCCGTGGAGGATTGCCAGCCCTGCAGCCCGAGGTGGGTGTGACGTCAGGCTGATGCCAGGCCTGGCGTCGGTCCTTTTTTTATTTTTTTTTGTGTCAGGCGCATGCCCCTCACTCGCGAGTGGGGGCGCGTTAGCAGACAGCTTTACAGGGCACGGGGCCCGCACGCCAGTTTCAGCAGGTGACCGTTGGGAAGCCACGTGGTTTCCCACGGTCCGTTCGATCTCAACGGCTCTTTAATACGAGACGTCCGATTTACAACGGTAATAAAAAAAACTGATTTAATATCAACCGCTCGATCTGAGATCAACGGTTGATATTAATCTGCTTTATAAATTAAAAAAAAAAGAAAAAATAGTTTTAAAATTAAGAAAGGTTACCGTTGTGACACGTGACACAATCTGGAGTGTTGGAATTCAAATTTTTTTAAATCCAACAGCATAGATTAATTAGTTGAATAAAAAAATTTTAAAAATTGTAAAAAATCTGAAAATTTTTGTAAAAAATTGTTTTTACTTTTCTATAAATACCACTTCTTCTCCATCTACCTTACACCACAATTTCATATTTTCTCACCTACTTTCAATCAAATTCCTATCTTTTTCTCAAAGTTTCAATCCAATTTACTGATAAAGATTTTGGTGATGAAGGAAGCAGAAACTATGAATAATGATAGAGATCTTGAGAAAGTTGGTGTGAGATTTGTGAGGATTGATGATGGATTATATGGACGATTCAGAAAGGATTGGCTTGTAGATAGGGTCACGTGGCATGCCGTCATTCGTTAAAAATCTGATCGAAATCCATCCTCAAAGATTCTAAAAAGATAACAATATGTGACACGATGGCATTGGATAAAAATCTTATCGAAATCGATAGCATTGGATAAAAATCTTATCGAAATTGATCTCCAATAATTATCTTTTCGGATAATGACACGTGGCGCAACGAGAACGATTTAAAATCTTATCGAAATCTATCCTCAAAGATTTTGAAAAGATAACGACACGTGACACGATGACATTGGATAAAAATCTTATCGAAATCCATCACAAAAATAATTGTTTTTTGGATAAAATGACACGTGGTGCAACAAGAACGATTTAAAAATTCTTATCCGAAATTACAAATAATTTTATTTTGTATTATTTAAACAAAAAAAAAACTAATATTTTATTGCCTATTGCTAGGGGAAGGGCTCCAAGGGTGGAGATGAAAATGACAATTACTGTTCACTAGGTGGATTGAATAGTAGATTGGCTGGAAAGAGGGTTCCAAGAGTGGAGTTGCTCTAAGATAAAGGCCGTTGCTCAAGAGGATAAAATTTGTTAAAATTGTAGTAATGTAATAATATGATATGAGTGGATAAAAATTGCGTGGAAAATATATAATTACATTGGGATAAGGGTTATACCTAATAGTACGTCAAGCTTATCAACTCGTTTCTTCTTATATGTGCATGGAGGAAGCTACTTCGTGAATTTTGGACAAGGACTGAAAGTTTTACCAATTTGGGAAAGGCTCCTTGCTAGTTTTACAGATGGCAAATGCACTGAACTCTCTCCCTATGCGTTCCTTTCTAGTTAAGTAATAGATTGGGTTGCAGTCTGACATGAAGGACGATAAGGCCTTCCCGCATTCATCGTGATGTGAAAGACAATCTACGCTTTGACTATATCCATCCACGAGGATCCTCTTTATATGGATTGTGCGCATCTTCAAATTATGTTGATTCATCATATATCGTATATCGTGCGGTTATTTTTTATTAAGTATTATTTATATTTAATTTAAAATAAAAATATTTAAAATAATTTTTGATCGCATAATATACGATGAATGAACATAATTTAAAGATTCTTTAAATCCTCATAAAGATGATCTAGAGATGATCCTCATTCGCTATCCATAAACATTAGCTAGTGAATAATCAGAACATGTAAATATCAAATTTGAATGGGGGAATGTCATTGTAGTTAGTGGACCCACATGGTGAACGGTACGATGTAGGGTAATCTGATGAGAATAACTTTCTACTACAAGGATATCATCGTAAAAGTATTTTAAGTTAATTATGCAACTTAATATAGAAAAGTTAAAGTGCATAATAAGAAGTAATTAATTTGAGATATCGATATAGTAGCATCTCATGTATGAGAGAATCTTTAAAGGAGTTAGCAAAAATTTCTTTAAAAGTGTCATTTGTTAACCTATTTGACACTTTTATACTACTTTAAAAAGAATAATGCATGCATTCCACCATTAGGGGGATGAGCTCGTTCCTCCAATTACAAATAATGTTCTTCATCGTAAAATTTGTATAATCGAAACTGTACAATTTCTTAATCTTCATTTGAAGACCATCCATACAAAAAATCATTTGAATCCGAAATTGTTTAGTCATTCAAATGTATCAAATGAATTAATGATATAGGTACCAAGTAACTATTAATAATAAGCCGTTCATTTATTTGATACATTTGAATGACTAACTAAACGATCTTGGGCTCAAATGTTTTTTGTAAGGGCGATATTAAAGTGAAGATTTATGAGTTGAACAATTCCGATTATGAAATTTTTACAGTGAAATTACGTTATTTGTAAGTAGAGATATAACCCCGAGAGGGAGGGGGGAGGGGAGGGGGAATGCAAGTATTATCCTATTAAAAATTTGTCACTACAACCCACTCTTCATCCAACTCTTCAAATTTTATCTTTTACTATAAAATATTAATATCTTAACTTTATTATATCTTGTAAGGCCCAATTTGTATTTTCAACCTGTTTACCACAAAATACTTTCAAAATACTTCCGAATAAAATATTTTATGGTACCAAATTTGCTAACTTGAATAAAATATTAGAGTATCTCCAATAGAATCGCTAAATTCTCTTTTTAACTATTATGTGGAGCCATATAGGATTTCCTTGCTCCAAGAGAGTTGCTATAAACTCATTCTTCAAATTTCGGACTTGAACTACACTCTATGGATTTAGAGAGTTTCTAACCAAGTCTTCAAACATTATTTTTATTATCATTAAAAAAGCATATTTATTATTATAAAATGTGTTTCTTCTTACCATCTCCATTAATTACTTCAATAACAACAAAAAACATGGGACATGTGAGAATGTGAGGACAAAGTCCCACACCGGTGAGAGATTAAACTATGCAAGAGCTTACAAAAAGTTATGCTACTTCTCATACTGCTAATTAATTTTATGGTGGAACCTCAACTTTCTTCAGAACCAACTTGTTTTATATTAGATAGTATATAATATATATTAAAATTTATAGATCCGTTGAAGAACAAAATTGGCAAGTATCAAGCTTTACCCTACAAATGGCCACATACGTAGGTCAACAAACTTGTATTTGAAGAGTTACATTTGTGGAGGCTGTTGAAGATGCTCTTACAAAGTCACTTGCAAATTGAAGTTGTATTTGAAGAGTTATATATTGGGAGGCTGTTGGAGATGCTCTTACAAGGTCAGTTGCTAATTTTTCAATTTGCTAATTGGATTGCTGCCTCCATTCGAGATGCTCTAAGTAATCAAGGGTCTGTTTGAAAGTGCTTTCAAAATAACTAAAAGTATTTTCAAATCACCAAAAACCTTTATGATAATGTTTGACGAAAGAAGTTTGAAGTATTTATGGGTTACAAAAAAAAAAAAAACACTTCATTTGAAAGAAGCGCCTATTTGTGTACATCTTTTAGAAAACACTTTAAATACTTTCCACACTTGCATTTCTGTTGAAAATTATTGATACCCTTCCAATTGAAACGTTTTTACCGTAAACTTTCTTTAAGCATAAGTGCTTTTTAGAGAAGCATTTGCAATGCAACCCTAAGTTTTTTTACTAACAAAAGATATGTCAGAAATTATTTCGATTCCGAAAAATGAGAAAAATTGATTAGAAAACTAATGGAGGAGTGATCAAGGGAAACACTCATGGAATAATAATGATTCCATGGGTTTTAGCTTTTATGAAAAATGAAGAGGTTGTAGTCAGTGATGAGTATATAAATTAATATGAACAAAGCCTACATGCATCCTCGTTTGACATCATCACTATGATCAGGGTCAAATTTAGTTGTGATTTTAGTGTATTTTTTGCCCTTTGGGTAACATACTAATGGCTCCTTCTCTTCCAGATGAAGAAAAGAACATTGACAAACTAACCACAAACTTCATGTGTCTGACTACGACCTTATAAATTTGGTGCAAAAGATTATTATTACAAATGAAAGCTCTTGCTCTAAAGGTTGACATATGCATCATATGCTACAAGAAAAACTAAAGAACAAGCAGCATACATAAAAAATAAAGTCTACTTTCATACTAGTCGGGTTAGAAATATGTTCGTAGACCATGAGATCATGGACCAGATTATGACATCTGAGTCCTACTGAAGCTCAAGAGCCATACCACACAGAGAAAAAAGGCCTGGACAACAAATCAAATTAGCCTTTAAGCCTGTTAAAGAAAAATAAAAATTCGGTTATGGGCATGCTTGAATACACACTTCTTAAAGCGTTAAAAGTTAAAACCCTTTTCAGACAATCAAAAGTGCTTTTCTCAAAGTGCTTATGAATTTTCTTGTTATTCGAGTAATATTCTTAACTAATTTAAACTTTAGGAGATAAAATTTGTAGGGTTTTTATCACAAATGATCTTTGAAATTGACCATCATCATCAAGATAGTCTCTGAAATTAAAAATCAATTAATATAGTCCCTGAAAATAGGTGTCGCAAATCAATGTGATCATTCCGTCACAATTCTGTTAAAAATTCCATTAAGTGATGATGTGGCACATAAATGGGTCCCACAAGATTTACGGGTTTTTATCACAAATGGTCCCTGAAATTGAAAATCAATCAATGTAGTCCTTGAAAATAGGTGTCGCAAAGCAATATGATCATTCCGTCATAATTCTGTAAAAAAATTTGTCACGTGCTGATGTGGGTTTAATAATTAATTAAAAAAGTTATCTAAACACCTTTTTGCACAATGAATTTTTTTTTCTTATAGTAGGGCCTACTCCGAAGAGAGATCTCTTTCATAAATTCTCAAAGGAACAAGGCTTAACCAAGGCCTAAGAGAGGGTGTGGAAATAGTTTTCAACCAACAATGGACACACCTCGGTTATAACCTCATTATCTCAAGGCAAACCTCGTTGTTCTTTTCATCACCAGACCACCAGGAAGCGCCGAATAAGCTCTCCAAGATTAAGGTTGTGAGGATGTTGATCGCCTAAATGTTAACGGTTATGTTCCATTAATCGTTCCTAACGGACCAAGCCGTCATCAAAGGTAATCTCGATCCAGGTTCAATTTGGTGAAGGGTATCAAAGTGTGTAAATGGTGTATTGAGATTTTTTTTAGAGAATAGAGAGCCAATGAGGTAGAGAAATGTGGATTGGGATCGGAGGTAATTGCAGGATTGGGTTTTTGGGTTGACAATTTTTTTATTAACTATTAAATTATTAAGCCTATTTGTAATTTTTTAAATTTAATTAGATTTGTGTGACCCATTTATGTGTCACACATATAACATAATGATTTTTTATCACAAATGGTCCCTGAAATTAATTCACCCCATCATGATAGCCCTTGAAATTGAAAATCGATCAATATAGTCCTTGAAAATAGGTGTCACAAATCAATGTGATTCTTCCGTCAAAATTCCGTAAAAAATTCTATTATGGGCTGAATTTAAAATAATTTTTATTTGTATAAATCAATTAAATATTACCATGTGAATTTAAAATATTTAAATAATAAAAAAATTTGTATAATTAAAAACTAAAAAAAAAAAGAAAAAAATATATGAACAGTACTGTTCATCTTCTTCTTCTCTATCATTAACTTGTTTTTTCAAAATTTTATGGGGAATTTCTAAATTTTTAGGGATAATTAAGGGGTAGGTCTCATGGGTCTTTGTCCTACGCTTTTCATGGCCAATGGGAGCACATGGGACCTGGATTTTGTTTCAGGGCCACCTCTCATTCCAGATTCGAGGCCAATAAACAAACTAAAACCAATAACTCAAAAAGATTCAATCTTGGGAAAAATGGTCGACAAAGCCAACAGAGCTGCGTTCTTGGAGATTCAAGGACGCATGATTGAGCTCACTGCGAAATTGAAGCATGTACAGATGCACATGCAGAACAAGGAAGGAGAAAAGAAGCGTGCTTTTCTAATCATGGAGGAGTTGTGAGCTTCATCTGATAATTCAAATAGGAATTGTTATTAACATTCCAAAAATATTATTTCGCACTCCAAACTTTCTATAATTACTTAGAAAGAAAAATACGCTTGTGAGGAGTGTAGAATGAGATTTTTGGAGTACTAATAACAGTTCCCATTCAAATACTTACAAATCTATTGGGAGAACGTTTGTGTTAAAGAAGATCGATGGTAGAGAAGAGGGACGGGGTCAGTGTAGCAGATCAATGGGATGGGAGTCGAGGATGAACAGTAGTACTGTTCATCTTCCTTTTCCCACCATTAATTTTTTTAAACCCTTTTTTTCGTATTTAATTATACAAATAAAAATTGTTTTTTATTATTTAAATATTTTTAATTCACATGGTAATATTTAATTGATTTGGGGAACCAGTTATGTGCCACATCAACACATAACAGAATTTTTAACGGAATTGTAACAAAAGGACTACATTGATATGTGACACCTATTTTTAGGGACTACATTGATCGATTTTCAATTTCAGGGACCATCTTGATGGGGTGGGTCAATTTCAGGGACCATTTGCGATAAAAACTTTATAACATAATTTTTGACAGATTTGTGACGGAATGACTACATTGATTTAAGACACTTACTTGGGGGACTACATTGATCAATTTTCAATTTTAGGGACCATTTTGATGTCGAGAGATTTTGATGTTGTGGGTCAATTTCAAGGACCATTTGTGAGAAAAAAAAGACTTATGGGGCCCATTTATGTGCCACATCAGCACTTAACAGAATTTTTAACAGAATTGTGACGGAAGGATCACATTGATTTGTGACACCTATTTTCAAGGACTACTTTGATTGATTTTCAATTTCAAGGACCATTTTGATTGTGAAGATTAATTTCAGGGACAATAAAAATTCAAATTTGTATTTGGATGCAGAAGAAGAGTATATTTGCTTGCCAACTCGGCTACGCCCAAGTTCTTATAAATTAAAAAACACGTTTAGTGTTTTCTAGAGAAGCTTTGCTACGATCTTCCTTATGAAGTGGTTCCAAGTACTTTTTTTTTAACAAGTGTTTAAATTTTAAATAAGTTCTTGAATGTGCTCCTAACGAAAAAGCTTATTATGAACACATCAAGTCCATGATTGGCAATTGCTTTTCTAGTTTTTAAAGGTATTTTTGGACACTAAAATTTCAGTTGAAATCCATGTTGAGACTCTGTAATATGGATTGAGATTAGGGCTATAGCAGTATCTGAACTCTGAATTTACTAGATACTACCTCATCTGGAGAAATTAGTCTCACAACCCTGCACCTATACTGAGTATTGATCTGGACAATATGTTCTATTTTCTAACTGTCTTTCTTATCGTTGTAGTAGGGAAGATCACACATGAATCCCTCCTGTAATGGACCTATCTCATTGTGACATCATGTGTTGGGAGGAAGAGCAACCAATTTGTTAGGATGCCAGATGGCATCATCTTGTGGTGACAGTTAGAGTTGAGTATTAGTATAAATAGTACATTGTAAGAGAGGAAAGGCAATTAATGAAATATTGATTGTTTGTATTGTTGTTCTGTTATCCCATCTTTGTGCAATTGTGGAAGATGTAGAGTAGGGTTCTAACATAATTATGGGGTGCAGCATAAAACTATGTCATTATACGCCGCCGCCACCACTGGCACTCGTTTCAATTTATGAAAACACGTGGAAAAAATTTTAGTTGTGACGGGAACACAAGTGGTACACCACATGTTTTAATAGGAGTGGTGAGAAATTTTATTTTTTAAGTTATTAACTTTTTAGCACACATATCCCACTATTTGTATAGTGACACATGGTGTACCACTTCGTCTATCGGTCACACTAAAAAATCTTTCAAACACATGAGTCTTTGGAATAAAGGAGCCAGCGGCTTGGATGACGACGACGACATTCTGCCAAGAAATTTATCATTGTACGTGTCATCGGGGTTTGCTTATGACACTAAATTTGGACAGATTGAAACCGGGCAGCAAGTAAGGACTGGAGATGAGAGTGCACCACCACTTGGACACAGAAGTGTATTGAAAAGTCGACAAAGAATGGGAGATCGTCGTTATTATTGGCAAGATCCTAGGCTAGCGGCCCAGCACTGCTCCAAGGGACGATTGAGTTTAATAAGGGTTATGATTGCGGATTAACCGAATTACTCGGGACAAGATACATGTAGCTAGAATCCCAATACAATTAGATCACAAAGTAAACAATTATTACTATTTTGCTTGTGATGCAAGCCTTTGTTTTTCTATATATACAATTATTTATTGACCTAGTTTACTTGATAGGGTATATAGATCGATTTCTGTTCTCTTATGCAAGCTTTATTCTGTGAGCCGCCATAAGAGGTCCTACCAAAGGATGCATTGTAGAAAGTCATCTCCTCATTCACAACGATCATCATCAAAAAGAGTAAAACCATCGCAAGGGGTGATGAATATTATTAATAGCATTGACGATCTCACGGATGTTGTATTGGTTGAAATTCTTTGTCGACTTCCTTCTTCTAAGTTCATTTTTCAATGCAAGTGTGTGTCTAAGCGCTGGTGCACTCTCATCTCTGATTCTTATTTTGTTGACCGCTTTAACAAGTCTGCAAATTGAATATCATGTAAGATTGTGAATGACAATGAATGTTGTATTGGATCATTTTGTTGTAAGCCACTTGTCTATCGAATTGTTAGCAACCAAAGTGATGTGATAGTCCTAACATAATAAGGATTATGGAGTCTTGTCCCTTGCAATTAACCAAGAGAAATCTGATAGATTGTATTACGAAGATGTAGAATCATGGTGGGACTTAAACACTAGAGAGAGGGTCTATCTTCACAGCCAATGATAGGTCGGGTGTGATAAAAACCCTAACGTTATAAATACCACGGTTAAGTCCCTGCTTTCATACGCTTGTTCTCTCAATCACGCTAAACCCTATTCACGGTAGAGAGACATTTTGAAGTATTGGAAGTAGAAGACAACCTAGAGTTCATCAATGGCTTCATCTTCATAACAATGTCTTCTGCATTATACAGATAAGTTTAATATAATTAGTCGATCTATATGTTATATTGATTTGATTTATTCGTGATCCTAATGTCTTGTTGTTGTGATTTCAGAATATGTCTTACATATCATGCACAAACGCCGATCACTCTAATAAACAGCAGAGGGGATGAATTCCTTGATAGACTATCCAAACCCCTAATTCTTTTTCTCAAAAAACTCAAGAATTTTCATGGTTTGGATAAACAGCCAGTTGTGGTAGGTGCGTATAACGATTTACTTTTCTGTTGTGTAGGCAAGTATTATCAACGCCGTTACTACATCTGCAATCCATACATCCAACGATGGATTGCTCTCCCTGCCCCACCTCCATGTTACAAAAAAATTAAAACGTTACGGGAGGGATTCATGTGTGATCTTCCCTACTACAAGTATGCGAAAGAGGACTCGAAAGGACATACTGTCCAGCTTAATCTGCAGTATAGGTGCAGGGTTGTGAGATTGATCTCTGACCGTTCTAAGCGACCATCCAACGAGTTCACAGTGCAAATATTCTCTTCTGAGACTGGTGAATGGAGGGAATCTATTGTATCATCCCCACGAGATACTAGTCTCGATTATATTGGTTACCATACTCGCTATGTTCATGCTTCCAACAGAATGCTGTATTGAATGGGTTGTCATAATTTTGTTCTCAGTTTTGATCCCTTCCTGATCAACAACTCTGCTAGAACTAGTAGCAGGGATTGTGATGAAAATATTATTGATCAGAGTTATAAATGTCATCTCGTTGATATTAACTTTAATTCAGACAGCTTGTCGGTCGAGGGCCTAGGCGTGCACGGAAGGTGTCTCAAGATTTACGCGTACGACGAAGATACCAATACTTTATTAGTTTTGGACTTGAATGGCGACGAAGAATTCATCCATAGAGGATTTGAAAAATTCTTTCTGGAAAACAGTAAACGCATGGAGATGGAGATGGAGATGATAAATCCGGAAGAATTCCTGATGGAATGTGTAATTTTGGATCCAAATAACGATGAAATTTGTTATCTAACCATAGATGGAGAGCCTTTCACGTTCAACCTTGGCACAAAAATTTCGTCAAGAATGGATGACAAGATTATTAAGGAGGAGTTATACTCGTACCGCTTCCCATATGTGCTGACTTGCTGGCCGACACCAGTTCCTAGATTACCACAACACATATAGAGGAGGAGGAAGGTAATTTGCACGCAGCAAAATATGAGAAGATTTATCAAATAGTGGCAGCAACAAGTTAAAGTTATTCTTGTGTTTAATCCGTTTATTAATCAAATCTTCTTTTTTTGAAGGGTTTACAAAAGATAATCGAATGAGCCGTACTATTTGGTAGCTTCATGTTTTGCTTGATACAAATTAATTCAATTGCTTTTCTTGATTATGTATGAAAGTTGAAACTGGTATTTAGTTTCAAGGTTTTTGATTGTTTGCATTACAAGGCAAATATTTTAGTTTCATGGTATACTCTGTGTTTTAATTGTATTTGGATTAATTCTAGCTGGAATATCTCGGTTTTAATCTCCTTATGTAGCTCAAAGACAACTACGTCATTATTTATTTTTGCTTGTGATGCGAGTATCCCAATACAACTAGTCACAAAGTGAACAATTATATTCTCTTTAAAAACGATTACCATTAAGGAAAACTAATGAAAATGACTTGAAAAATTTTAGTTTTAATAAAAAAACCATGTTATAAGTTTTGTTTAATGATTAGTACAAGGCCCATATTAAAGTAGTCCAACTAAAAATGGCCCAACTATAATAAATTATGATTTATCGATTTTACCACTAACTTTTTTAGGTTGAGTTCCAGATTTTCGTCGTTATTCATCGTTGTTTTGCAGACCTTCTTCTTTTTCTTTGAAACAAAAATATAGATCCTCATCCTATCTAATTTATATTTTGTATTATTTTGTTAAAATGTGATCGTCGTTATTATTCATAGTGTATTCGAGGTATTGTTTTTCAATTTTTCTTCGTTAGTGGAGTTCATCGTTTGTTTCTCCAGAAAATCAATTTGAGATCTGCATGCTATTCAATAATAACGACGGGTCACTGTTTCCGGACTGTAAAAATAAACTGTTTCTGGAATCTAAGTCACTGTTTCTGGATCCAAATGAAATAGACACACTGTTTCTTAAATATAAGCTAGAAAAGAAATAATGAAATTCACTGTATTTGGATTCAAAACAAAATAAGCACCCTGCTTCTTAAATATAATCAACTGATGCATGAAAGAAAAAAGCATTCAAAGGTTAAAACATAGACTGTTTTTGGAATCTAAGTCACTGTTTCTGAAATTTAAGTCACTGTTTTTGTAATTTAAGTCACTGTTTCTGGAATTAAGTCACTGTTTCTGGATTTTGATTATTTTCTTTCCAAATACAGTGTTTGTTTGTGCATAAACAGTGTTATGCTTTGGGTTCTCTAGAAACAATTTTATGTTTTGGTTCTTCTTCTTTTTCGGACACTTTTTCGCCGGTTTTTGCCATTAAACTTCTTTGAACTTGTTTCGGCGGCTTTGTTCCGATGAATGCTTCATTTTTCAACTTTGATTTGGTTGTTTTTGAAATGGGGGAATTTGATTTGATAGGAAGACAGAGAGTTATTACGGCAGTTTCGTGCTAGGTTAAGGTTGGTGAAGAGTCAGGACAATATCGAATCAGAGCTAAGATATAACAAAAGCTAAGATCTCATGGTGAAGTTGGTCTTACGATTATCAGTAAGCCATGGGAAGCGAAGCTGAGAAGAAGCACGGCTACGAGGAACTGGAGCAGAAGGTAAGAGATTAAGCTGAAGATGTGGATCTAATGAAACCCTACTTCTTCTTCTTCCTTCCTCTTGATCATAAACTTCATGGGTGCTCTCTCTGCTACTCTCATTCGATCTTGCAGCACTCCCCAAGCCCATGCAAAACCCTAGATCCTTGTTGCTACCAATCTTTGGAGCTTTGTCAAGGAACAGAAACGGCTTTGAAGCATCCCCCAAGCACAGAGCTAATGCCATACGGAAGTGTAGATTTGTAGCGGTTAGGCTTGTAAGTTTGACATGTGGACAATAGTTTTGGATTATTTTTTTATTAAACTTTAAGCCATTTTGGTTAAATAACATTTTGGGATAGTTTTTAGTTAAATATTTGTTATCTCAAACCCTTTTCATTAAAGCTCCCTTAATATTATTCTTTTTTCTTGTGATGCAAGCTTTTTATTTTTTATACTTACTAATATTATTGTTTATAATTTACACGACAGCAATTGTTAGGAGAGGGTTCTGATGACAGGTGTTGACATTCAATTGGTGTGCTGACTGATCAGCACCCAAGTATTGTTTGTGTGGTGACGAGTCAATACCCAAGTATTGTCGTTTTTACTTCGACATTTTTTTCTTTTTTTTCTTTTGTTTTAAATTTTTAATCACACTTTTTGATTCATTTGAAATTCACATCTTCAATGTAACCCAACAAACAGATATATCTTTTAGCTACAAAATGACACAAATCAAATAAGTGGTGTCAAAACTTGCCTAGTTACAAAGAAGGAGAATTTTGGTACACATATTAAAACTCTACATAATCGGCCAAAAACATTTACCAGTGAGCAAATAAACAAGATTTCAGGCTTGTTTGAGATTTTTTGTTTAGGAAATATTTTTGCTCATAATAAATGTTTTTGCTATAAGTGTTTTTATTAGAAACACGTTGAACTTTTATTGAAAAGTTTTGGTTTTTTTTTTAAAAAAAAGAAAAAGATTTGAAAGTGATTCATAAAGAAGCACATGTCAAATGCTTATCCAGCAAGCATTTCTATGACCTAGAAGACACTCATAAGTTTTATGTCAAATACATACAGAAGTGCTTTTAGTATTTTTAACTCTTTCAAGAATTGGTTAGGATCGAGAAATACTTATTTTTTGACATACATTTTTTTAGGGCCCACTATATAATTTTTTTCAACTGTCCAAACTTTTTATCTTTTAAGTCTTCCATAAAAAATCATATTTACCAAAAATCACAAAAATCCGAATCATACGACCGTTAAATTAAATGGTAGTCATTCCAGTGTTTCTTTGTGAAACTGTATTCATCTATTTTCTTCACTATAAATGGATGTCTTAGTAGTTTTGGTTTTGTCTAATTTTTTGTAAGTATGATCTATAAATGACAGTTTGAAATATAGACGGTTCATATCATTGAAAAAAGTTACGAAATGATCCCTAAAAAGGTGTGTAAAAAAAGAGTGTGTCGAGCGATCCAAACCCTTCAAAAATAGTCTCAAACACGCGGCTACATGTTATAAGTCCTACCCATGGTGTGAATGGACCGTATGCTCGTAAACTTTGCTTTTGTATATCTCTATATAATTTTACTGCATATACACAAGTTTTTGAACTGTTAGTAACACTTTAAAATAATCATGGTAAACTCGCACTGAGTGCATAACAAACTGATATTGCAATGCTGAATAATATTTTTGAGGCAAACTTCTTTTCATCCTTTGCTTTGATGTGCCATTATATATGCACGTTGAGGTATGATATTTAACAAGTGTAAAATGGGACTGAATTTAAGGATAAATTATTCAGTATGCCAGGAACAGCTTTGGTACACAAAGTGTCAAAATACAAATGCTTAAAATTTATTTTTTTCAAATAAACAATTAATTGATTATAACATTTGATGTATCAAATCGTAATCTTGGCATTCTCAAATTTAAGAGGGTCATAAAGAACTTGTTGGACCATATACAATCGCTAGAGCTGGCACTCATCAAGTAGAGTTTAAGATGGTGTCCCCAATTGTCCTCTTTTCCTTCCCCACCCCAGCCAATCTCATATTTTCCTTCACATTTTTCTCCTTCTGCAGTGTTTGCACTTCCACGCCACACACAAACAAGTATTTTAATTACAAAGGTTTCTCTATTTTAGCCCCTCCATGGGACCCCTTTTTTGTCTGTTCATGTCATTCAAGATATTAACCCCACGGAGCCCTAGGGCCCATCTCAATAAATTAGTTTAGTCCTGCTTTGTTCTCGAATTACCAAGCTGCCCTCTGAGGTTCTTTTGCTTTCAAATTTGTATTTGTTAATTAATTTACAGCAGGAGCAGCCTCTACATGTCTCCATCTAGGAATGACAATAGATCGATTTAGAGACAGAAATACTATATCCATCCCCATAATCACGAAAATTAATCATATCGATAACCACAAATTAACCATCGGGTATTATCCATAACCATACCCACCAGATAACAGATTCCTCATTGGTTAACGGTTATATCCATCTTTGTCAATACAAAAAATATATTCGTTTAATTGACGCATGATAATTTAGTTAATGGATCTTGTAGAGCATAAAAATTAAAGGAAAACTAATGAAAATGGCTTGAAAACTTTGAGTTTTAACGATAAGGACAAAATAAAAGGTAATGCGAACAGTATCAGGTTTGACTTTTTAGTGTAAAAATGCAGTTTTTCGTTAAAGTGAACAGTACCGTGGTCTTTTCGTTAAAACTCCCAAAAATTAAAGCTAAACATTGATAATGTTGGTTGATCTTTAAAATCTCCCATAAGTACTATTGAATTCTCATAGATTTTGATTCATATCAAAACTTTTGAACTTTGCCACAAAATGCAACTCACACAATGTTATTTTGTATTCTCAAAGTAAGATTCGGTGAATAATGAATATACATATATATATGTATATACATATATTATATAATACTTTAATATTATATATTATTCGATTTGAGTTCTGGTACAAATATGGATTAGGGACCCCTATAATTATATCCAAAACCATAACCGAATAATATTTACGGTTTTTTTCCATACTCAAAATATACCTGAATTTTCATAATCAAATCCAATATATTCAGGCAATTATCTATGATTATCAGGTTTAATAGTTAAAATTGTCGTCCCCATCACCTTTCACCACCTCCGAGTGTCTACCTCATTCGGCAGGACAACTTTTGGACCTGGTTCAGTAATGGCTTCAGACCCACTGACCCACTGACCCACACCACTGTTTATCTTTGAAAATTTTACTTTCTTATATGCAATGTCAAATTTTAAATATAAACAGTGTTATCTAAATTCTCGATGTAGTTGTTCATTTTTTTTGTGAATCACAGTTTCACGTATATTGTTCAGTGTGATCAAATTATGGGTGTATAAGAAGAAGAATAAATTTATGTACACGAGTAATTGAGCTACAATAATTAAGCAATTGATTTTATGCTTTGCTAATTAAGGTGCTGGATCCATATGTAGGAGAGGGACTACAGATTTGAATGTGACACTAATGAAAGCATTATAAAGACACTTTATCCCCCGTTTTAGTAGCAACAAGGACTTGGCTTAACTAGCTAACCCTAACTAGCTAGGGCAAGAGATATATGCATGTTGCTAGTGTTATTCCAAGATCAGCTATAAGCTGACCCAATTGTGCAAACTTCCATGCTAGTCTAGTTCGAGCATGGTGTGACTTGAATGAGTTGAGGGGTTCCATGTGGATACCCTAACCAATTAAGTTAACTTCACAGAGGATGGCTAGTTAGTATGCATCATTACATATCTAAATGGAGTTCATTTATTTATCTTAGCAGCAACAACAACAACAAAGTATTATTCCACTAAGTAGGGTTGTTTGTATAAATCTTAGAACACTAATGCGCTAGGTTTTGACTCAAGTTTTTCGTTCGCTTCAAGTACTTTATGTCTTTTCTTAAAGTTGCTTAGCAACTAGAGAGAAATTTCAGTAGGTTTATCTAACCAGGACAACTCTCACACTGAATGAGACTAGCTGGCATGAGGATGAGTGTGATCGAGTTACAAAAGATCTCATGTATGAGAACTTGCCTAGGAATGACGTGATCGGATAACCCACTCAAGTTTTTCTCTTGTAGTAGAGGGAAAAAGTAAGATAGAAAGTTGTGAATTGATTTTTTTTTGTTACTAATATTATGCACCTACCAAGCAATACTAATGGTGACTAGGTCACACTTAAATAAGACGTGGACCACTGGTCTGTGCTTATGCTTACATTAAATCTTTACCTCTTTTAGTGTTGAAACCCACAGCTGATTTGAGCAGATTCTGAAATTCTAGGAGTAGCATTTTGTGTAGAATAATTACTTGCCAGAGGCGGCCAATGATCTTGTTCTAGGAGTTATATCCAGTTGCCCCTCTCTGGTGAATGGCTTCAATTAATATTTGATGGACTGCATAGCATAAAGCAATAGGATTTGTATTGATACATTCAGCTAGCTAGCTATATCAAATTACCCACCAAAAACAAGGCATTATCTTTGTGGAAAGTGGGTTGATCATCCTATCCAAGACCTAACGTTTGAAATCTAGACTATGTCTTCAATTTATCGAAAAAAATATTTCCAATCCTAGGTCTGCATGGATGAGAAAGTCTGAGGTGTTATTTGTATTAGAAATGGATATGTAAATTAGTTATGCATGTAGAACTTGGAAGTTTGAGAAATGGAGCATCAATTTAAAATAATTTTAGAATTATTGGAACTCATCTTAAAGAAAACACAATTTTTAATCTTTAAGAATAAAATAATCAACTTTAAACAATTCAACCAATGACATTTAATATTTTAAAAAAAATGAAAATACTTGGGTCCGCTTCGCGGTTGAGCATGCTTCTACATCTCTTTGTGTACAACAGTTTAAATATTTCCCTTTACTGGTAAGTGAGACATATTTTAAGTTCGAATCTCATAAATCTCTCACCATGTCATTGAATATAGAGGTGTGACATCCACACACCTCTTTTTACTTCTCCCACACATTTTTAGATTTCGGCCGTCGGATCAGATGAATTGAAGAAGATCTAACAGATAGAAATTAGCAAGGGTGTGTGAGAAGGAAAAAGGGGTGTGTGGATAGCACACCCCTGAATATATCATTAGATAAAAAAAATTAAAATCAGAATTGTTAAGTGGACACTACAACAAAATGTAAATTCTTATCGAAATCATTGATTTATGAGATAGAATTGGTGACCAATCAAGAAAAAAAAAGGGTCACCCCAAGTCACAAATGCTCCATGTTTTGCGAGGGTTGGGGAAAAGGGAAACGTCTTTTATACATAGTCGTGTTCTTACTTTACAAAAATGTTGTTTTCATAACTCGAATCCGTAATCAATATCTATTTAAATTAGTTTTATAGAATGGATCTTTACATTGGTGACTAATAAAAAATAAATAATCAAATTGAAGATTTAATTATCCATATGTAGCCACTTAGTACTACGGTCTACTGGTATTCATTTTCACTTGTTAGTAAGAGGTCTTAAGTTCGATTCTTGCTAAGGCGAATTTGAACCACATTATTGTTAGCCTATTGTGAGGGTTAGCTGTGAGATCCCACATCGCCCAGGAGAGTGGATCATGTGAGCCTTATATGTATATTCTCATATTTACCTAGCGCGAAGCCTTTTGGGAGCTCACTGGCTTCGAGTTCCATCGGAACTCCGAAGTTAAGTGAGTAGCACGCGAGAGCACTCCCATAATGGGTGACCCGCTGGGAAGTTCTCGTGTGAGTTCCCAGAAACAAAACCATGAGGGCGTGGTCGGGGTCCAAAGCGGACAATATCATGTTACGGTGGAGGCGTGTCCGGGATGTGACAATTTGGTATCAGAGCCTAACCCTGACCGCGTGTGTGCCGACGAGGACGTCGGGCCCCTGAGGGGGGGGTGGATTATGAGATCCCACATCACCTAGGGGAGTGGATCATATGAGCCTTATATGTATATTCCTATATCTACCTAGTGCGAGGCCTTTTGGGAGCTCACTGGCTTCGGATTCCATCGGAACTCCAAAGTTAAGCAAGTAGCGCGCGAGAGCACTCCCATGATGGGTGACCCACTGGGAAGTTCTCGTGTGAGTTCTCAGAAACAAAACCGCGAGGGTGTGGTCAGGGTCCAAAGCGGACAATATCGTGCTATAATGGAGGCGTGCCTAGGATGTGATGGGGGCCCAGGCCGGGATGTGACATTAGTCCACCATATCCTCTTTATTGTAGAAAATATCGTTAGTTTACAAAAAAAAAAAAAATTGTCCATATGTGTGAGATAAGTGGACACTACACCAAAATGTAAATTCTTATCGAAGTCATTGATTTGTGAGATTAATTAATTAATTTTTTTATAGAATAATCTTTATATAATCATTAAAAAAATTATTTATTTAAGAAAATATTTGCTAAAAAGTTACTCTCACTTTTTCAAAAGTAAAAGTCAGGAAGAAGAAGATAATAAGTGAAGAATATGAGGATCAATATTCTGAAATTTTAGTCACCTAGTATTATGGTTTATTGATATTTTTTTTATTTGTAAGAGATGTTTTAGGTTCGATTCTTGCCAAATGTGAATTTGAATAACATTATGATTAGCCCATTGTGAAGCTTAGCCAACTCTCCACCCCCTTAGTGGAGATAATGTCGTTTGATTGTCACACAATAGATTTTGTTATATTAAATGTTATATTAATCACCAACAGAATTTATCCAATCTGTCATGCAATAGCTTAACTTTTTTCTACCACTGTGATGAAGGATCACTTGTAAAAATAAAAAAAATAAAAACATTTTGGAATTTAATAGGTTTGTTGATTAATGGGGGAGAACTATTCTCGTCATAAATGGGTCTACTGCAAAATCTGCAGGAAATGGGGAATGCACATTGCAAGACTGTGACATACATTTCAAAGTTATATATAAAATTAGTGGACCATAAAAATTCATGGAAAAGAAAGGAGGTGTAAGGAAAAACAAATCATCTTGAAGGGACTGATCCTATGCACTTATTCTTGATAATATCTTCTAAGAGATCCTGCCTTTAGATTTTTTAAGTTGGAAGACGATATGATAAAGACAAACCATTAATATACGAGAGAGAGTTTTCTTCATCTAAAAATTTATGTGGTTTCTTTATGCCTTTGATTTTATTGAGCATGTCTTGGGACTCGGAACTTGAAGTTTGATTTGATTGGATGTGACTGTTGATATGCTCAATAAAATCAAAGGCACAGAAAGGCCACAAGAGTTTTTGGATGCAGAAGATTTGGACTCTTAATAAACTTTCCTGATAGAGCAAATATTTCTTTTAGCCATTAATGTAAGGGAGTATTAACGAAATATTCTTGATACTGTTCATTTTTAATGAAAAACCACATTTTTACCTTTTCCTGTTACTATTATTCACTACACATTTATTTGTCATTTTTCATTAAAACTAAAGTTTTTTTTAACTTTTCGTTTGTTTTCCTTTAATAATAATATAAAGCAAATTAAAGAACATGGCATATTATATACTAGATTTTGAAGTCCGAGCTAATGTATTCAAAAATCTGGACCGTTCTAGACAGAGAGATTCAAACATTTGGTTTGTGTGAAGTGGGTCAGTGGAATGCACTAATACGTACATGTTTAGTATTTAAGTACAAATGTCAATGACAAACTCATAGTTTTCTGATTTCACATGTGGTAATACACGTAGTGAAAACTTAAGAAGCAAAATGATTCTCAGACTGATATTTAGTTAACATGATTTGAATTTATATTTCTTGTAATTAAATAAACATGTCCAACTGGGATATATTGTAAGAGCACATCTCTAATCAATGCTTATGTGAATATTTGCAAAGTCATAGAAAGTTAAGAGGGTAGTTTTGTCATGAGAAATGTACCACACTATTACTCTCTGATCAAAATTTATTTCTTTATCCTATTTATGTCGCTGACCTTTCTCATCCTCAATGCATATATGCCCATTTCTCCCCCTTCTCGATTTAATTTCCTCCATCCATATCATCTTCTTTTTCTCTTGCAGAAGGTAAGTCTAGCTGTATAAACAAGAGCAGAACCGACTACTTTGCTTTGCGGGTTCAGAATAGTCTGATGGGTCGATCACCATGCTGTGACAAGGTGGGTTTGAAGAAAGGACCTTGGACTCCAGAAGAAGACCAGAAGCTCTTGGCTTACATTGAAGAACACGGCCATGGAAGTTGGCGTGCCCTCCCAACAAAAGCTGGTGAGGCTTCCACTTGCACTTCCCCACATATTATACTATAAGAATGTATGTAATTACATAACATGTGTAATTAAGTACTTAATTATTTGTTAATTTCACGGTTTAATTAACTAAATGTGTGTAGGTCTTCAGAGATGTGGAAAAAGCTGTAGGCTTAGATGGACTAACTATCTTCGACCTGATATTAAGAGGGGAAAGTTCAGTTTGCAAGAAGAACAAACCATAATTCAACTCCATGCCCTATTAGGGAACAGGTAGAGTACAATTGTTTATATTGTCGCTTAATTTGTTGTTTTTTTAATCAACAATTGTCATCCCTGCGATTTGAACACTGTACCTCCTCTATCGGTGTTGCTAGACCAAATGGTCATATGCAATTTTGTTGTTATCAACTGTCTTAGTCTTTTTAGCTCTGGACCTCTGGTAGACGTTGTTTCCAAATGTTAATTAGTAGTCTTATTTTTCATGGTTGTTACTCTCAAATATGTTCTTATTTTTCTTTACCTTGACAATGTAGAAGCTAGAATTTGTTAAGAAGTCGACATTCTTTGTAATCAAGTTCCGTCATTGTTCCATATATTTGCTTAAACGTTTCAACGTTTTGAATGTGAAAGCCTTGATCTCGCAATTACTTTTAACCACTCAACTCCGACCTGTCACTTATTCACAATTTTGACTAGTGCGACCATTTTCCATAACATGATAATTCACTGCTGTTCTGAGTTCTGAGTCATGAGTCTCCTGACTGCGAGTTCATTATTTATGGGTCGCAATCTTTAAATGAAAATGGTCCTCTTCAAATTTTCTTATCGTGCACACTCCTAATCGTTTTTTATTTTTTAAAATTCATCTGATCAAAGAAGAATCAACGAATAAAGTAAATAGAATGTTAAATTGCATGCCCATTTTGGCATAAATCAAAATTTTATATTATAATGCTTACAACATATAAATGAAATAAAAATACTTATGAGATCGATGTAGTTTATGTTGTTTTTTATAGTATTTTGGTGCTAATATTTGTCTTTGATGATCAGGTGGTCGGCCATAGCAACTCACTTGCCCAAGAGAACAGACAATGAGATAAAAAACTACTGGAATACGCATCTTAAGAAGAGGCTAGCCCAAATGGGCATCGACCCCGTCACGCACAAGCCAAAGAATGACGCCCTACTCTCTAGCGCCAACGGTCACTCCAAGAACGTCTCCAACCTCAGCCACATGGCTCAGTGGGAGAGCGCCCGGCTTGAAGCCGAGGCTCGCCTCGTCAGAGAATCAAAGCTCCGCTCCCACAGCTCCTTATTACTCCATCAGCTCACCACCACAAACCCTAATACCTATGTTCTGGTGAATTCTTCATCTTCGGGTTCGACTTCAGCTCAACTTCAGATTAAGTGGCCGTCATCAAACCCTTCTAATAATAATATTGATCTCGAGTCTTCGACATCTACGCTCACTTACAATTCCGATCAGATTAACGTTAATAACGCATCGTCCTCCGCAGTGGGGTCCGTGATTATGCAGCCGGCGATGATCGAGTTTGTTGGGAGTTCAGGTTCTTCTGAGACCAAGGAAGAAGGTGGGGATAAAGAAGAAGATTGGAAGTCCCATTTGTCTTTCACTTCATTAGGGTTAGTTCATGATCATCAGACCATCACAATGTCCATGGACGCTGCGGATGCATGGACTACTGCTACCGATCATCAAGTTGGCAATGTGGCTGCTGACATGGCAGCCGCTGATCAAGAAGGGTTCACTAATCTCTTGCTTAACAACTCCGATGAGGTGCAGACTTTGTCAGACGGGGATCACGGCGGGGATTCTGATAACGGTGGTGGAAGCGGCAGCGGTAGCGGTAGCGGTAGTGACTACTACGAAGATAATAAGCATTACTGGAATAGTATTCTCAATTTGGTGAACTCTTCTCCCTCAGAATCTCCAATGTTTTGATGATGAACTCTGTAGCCACTGCCATGTCCTCTGTGTGATCATTTCGGATTAATTGGACTTCTGATTGCGAATTAAATCAAAGTGTGCAACAAATTTAGCTCCTCTCATGATCAAATTACCAAAAGCAAATCATTTGCTTAATTTACGTTCATGAATTCATGCTATTCCCGAAGCAGTTTTTGGTTGCTTATGCAATGTTCATAGGTTAATTAGGTACCAGAAAAATGTAATAAAATATGCTTGACATGCATACATGCTTGGTGTATTCTCGTGAAAGCAAAATAATTACAGTTTTGGTGGCTGTAGCTCTCACATCAAATGTTAATACGTCTCCCCCTTTCAACTTGTTAGAGAGTCGTTCATCTAGGTGCAAACTATGTATCAGTCTCCTATAGTTTATATTCACCATTGTTCATCTGTACTTTGATTTTTTATGGTTATGAGTGAATGTATCCGTTAACCCGGAATTTCGTTGGATTTTTTCCCTTCGAGCGATATTATTGTCTAATATAAACTAGAAAATAGAAGTTTCATTCGGACGTGAATGCAAATAGCCGAAGAAATTACACTCAGCTCTAGTAAACTTGATTATGCCAATGTCTTGTTTATTTGAAATTGGATTTTCTGTTGGAGGATGATTCTCTCCTCTCTTTTTTTTTCCTCCTCTTCCCTCCTATCCTAT
This sequence comes from Heteromeles arbutifolia, assembly GCA_024362995.1. Lineage (NCBI taxonomy): Eukaryota > Viridiplantae > Streptophyta > Magnoliopsida > Rosales > Rosaceae > Heteromeles > Heteromeles arbutifolia. The sequence goes on from JANCRC010000007.1 coordinate 3,679,183, forward strand.
TTGAACGGTCACGGTTAAGTTACGTCAACATCTTGTATTAATTTTTTATAGCAAAAGAAAGACAAAATAAGAGAATGTGAAAGGAGGAGATGGAAAGAGGAGGGGAGATAATCCTAGTCCTTTTGTGTTTGGTTAGTTTTATGCTATTTAAAACTACACAGGACATTTATATGGACATGTCCAATACAAGATATTTTTATTGGAGTAGGATTATCTCCCCCCTTTTTTTCTCTTCCCTTCCTTCTTATTCTATTTGAATGGTCACAGTTAAGCCACGTCAATATCTTATATTAATTTTTTATAGTAAGAGAAAGATAAAATAAGAGAATGTGAGAGGAAGGAAGAGAATCCTAATCTATTTCCGACTTTACTGATGTTTGGTGCTATGTCAATTTGTTCTTTTGAGGTAGAATTAAAAGAGGTTTTAATTTCTGAGTCCTTTTTTTCCACTTTCATGTCTCTCGGAAACACAAATCATAAACGAAATGAAACCTAATGCCAAGTTGGGTAAATTATAGAGATAAAAGAAGTTGACCAAGAATAAAAAAGCCTACATTCTTGTCAGTTTCCCAAGGCTAGTACTCTTCCTCTTCCCATCTAACATGGCGGTGGCATTAAAAACTTAATGCTTTTGTGACGGCCACTGTACATTAATATTGTTCTACATGAAAAAGAGGGGGGGAAGAAAACTAAATGGATTTTGGTAGAAAAATGGAATCACGTACGTACATGTTTGCCCTGTTGCATTGTTTATAGATTCGTTTGGAAATGTTTTTAAAATAAACGAAATCGTTTTTAATGAAAATGTTTTTAGAACCAATCCTTAGTCAAATGTAAATAAATCTTGAAAAAGCACTTGAAGTGCTTCCTACAAGAATCATATCCAATTAAACTTCACAAAATACGCCTTCAGTTATTTTAAACAAAGCTATGTAATATATATATATATATATATATATATATATATATATTATGAACTTAAAATGAACAATGTAGGACTAGACTAACTAGTGTTTGTCACTTTAATAAGTATTGAGAAATTGGTTAAAATAATAATGTAATCTCAATTGTTGAGCTGATCAAAATCAAGTACATATAAAAAAAATATTGAAGACATAAAGAGATGAAGACGTAACAATAAGATATCAACAACAATATATTAAAACTGACCATTTTAACAATTTGAAAAATGATTACTGTATATAGTACCAAACAAAAATTGAAACTTTTAGTTTTACAGGCCACAAGATCGAGGCACTAGTATCTATCGGATAAATAAATCGAAATAGGGTCCTTGGGATTTGGATCCTCTCCTGAACAGAGGGTCTGAATCATGCTGATCAAGTAACACAGATCATTGGATCAAAATCCAACGACTATAAACAGAAGATTTTTTAAAAGTTATAATAATTGTAATCGTTGAATTTTGATTCAACAGTCCGTGTTTCTTGGTCAGCAGGATTCGGACCCTCTGCTCAGGAGAGGATCCAAATCCCATATTTTGGGTTGGGTTTAATATTTGGTCTGCAAGCTAAAAAATCTGAGAAAATAAATTGGACATATTGGCTAAATTAAATGGATGATTGATTGATACAACTTCAACGTGTCCAGTTCTGAACACAGATATTTTATGCTATAGTTGGTCACACAAATACTCATTGCTAGCAATAACAATGTATATTGCTAATTGCGTTCAAAGTGATCCAGTGAGTAAAGAGAGACATAAACACAACGTATATGGAGAAAAAGCTAGGGTTTGCTTCATTTAACAGCCAATTTATTTTTCAAATGCATTTTCACCAACATAGGAGAGAACTCAGACCATGCATTTAACATTGGACATGACAGACAATATATGTAAAATCCTTTTCCTTTACACCCCATATTTTAACCCCTCAAAATAGTTCTCTTTTCTCTGTGTTGTCGGTGGAATTTCACAGATGGGCCAACCACCCCACCCCAACCCCCCCAAAAACCACCACCACCACCACCACCCAGTTGTGCCAACGACCTCTCTAAAGTTGTGGAATACATGCTAACAGTCTTGGTGGTGTGAGAAAACTAATCCAATTGCCAATTATACCACCTTCAAGCCTCCACCACCCAGTCGTGCCAACGACCTCTCTAAAGTTGTGGAATACATGCTAACAGTCTTGGTTTTGTGAGAAAATTAAGAAAAAGAAGAAATGAGTACGTATATATGTTGTATTTATTGATCACATTATAAATGACCAGAACGAGTTCGGTTATATGTCAGAGACGACGTATGGAGGGTGGAGCAATGGTGAATTTTAGCCACAATTTATATGTCAGAGACGACGTATCCTCCAACGTTCAATATATATATATATATTTCAGCATCCTTCTCTTCTTTTTTTTCAGATTTTTTGGACATGAACATTTATTTCAGTGTATAATAATAATGCAACTTCATCCTCCCAATTTAATCGCCTCGACTGCGACCAACCTTGTGTATTCAATGGCTCCTGTCGCATTTTTTCAGCATGTGGTTTGCATCAACTCGTATAAACTGGAAAATGAATTATTTAGTTTCACTCAGTTATGCAACACTTCACCACTGCAGCTCTATCACTTTGTACTGCTCTTTCTGCTTCCAAACTTCACACCAGTTCAATGTAATAAATGAAAAGGATCTTTACAATGAATGCCTTACTTCATCTGTTTAAGATCAAATTCAAGTTAATTGAAATCGACTTCTATTTTCCACCCGTGCTAGCATCACTCGTTAAGACTCCCTATGTGTTGAATATTTTAAGAATATACTATAATGTAACATATATATATATATATATGTATGTATGGGGCTGTTTGACAGAATGGGATTCGACCAAATAATCACACCCTTTGAAATGGAACAGTGCACCTTTTTTCTATTGGCGAAAAGACATAATGCATCCCGTACAGATGCATTCCTTTACGCCTCTTGTATCAGACATATCCATTAGAAACATTGCCGCAATGTTCAGTTGTATCTTATGGTGAGAGGACACACCCAAAACCAAAAGATATGTCTAAAAGGTGCAATTCTCTCTATATATATTGGTAACATTAGTAGAAAAGAATTCATTCAGAAATTTGTTGTCTACATAATTTCTTTGCTCTCTTTTCTCTCTTCATCATATTCATATAATTTCTTTCTAGTTATTTCTAAGGGAATACAATTCGATTTTGCTAATCGAATATTTCATACTTTGTTGTATCCTGGAAGTGATTTGCCAAGAACCCTTTAGCAAACTCATTCGAGTGGGGGCAAATAACACTTTAAGGAAACAATTCAAGTCGTACCTCAAAGTCATCATTCAGATTATTATCTATATTTCTACATTTTCTCTAACAATCTTAAAGTGTTATTTTCGTTATGGAGAACAAGTCCGATAACATGGCTTTGAAGATTATCAATCAAGATGTCTACAAGCTAGACAAATTTGATGGATCAAACATACTGTTCTAAATGTCATATATGTGTTAGACTCGAAATTGGAGCCTATTGGTGAACCAAGTGACAAAGACACGGACAAAATAGTTACCGATCGAAAGAAGCGTGAAGAAGATGAATTGTTATGTCGAGGACACATCTTGGGCACATTATCTGATCGCTTATATGACCTGTACGCACACATTCAATCTCCAAAGGAAATTTGGGAAGCACTTGAACACAAGTACACAACGGAGAAAATAGGTACTGATAAATTTTTAATGTTTAAATATTATGAATTCACTATGTTTGATAACAAACCCATCCTAGACCAAGTTCATGAATTATTGGTTTTGGTCTCAAAGCTTCATGAACTTAAAATAATTATTCCGGATCCTATGATAGTTGACGCAATTATAGCAAAATTACCCCAAACATGGAATAATTATAGAAAGAAACTTCTACACATGGTGGAAGATATTAGTTTGGAGGATTTGCAAAAGGGTATTCAAATTGAAGAGGAAACTCGAAATCGTGATAAGAATTTTGCAAATCAAGATTTATCTAAAGTTCACATTATCGAAGGAAACAAATATAAAAAGAACTTCAAAGTCAAAATTGACAAAGGGAAGTTTAAGAAGACCAATTCCAACCACAATAAAAAGAATGCAAATGGTGTCTCCTACCATTGTGGAAAGAAAGGCCATTACATTCGTGATTGTAGACACAGAAAAGCAAGTGAGGAATATGCCAATAAGATCAATAGCGCAAATATGGTTGAAAACTCTGGAATTGATAACATTGTTGCAATAGTAACAATGATGCATATTGGCATGATTACCGAACTAATTATGGTGGTGGCAATAAAATCCTCTGATTGGTGGCTCGACTTAGGGGCTTCTATACATGTGTGCAATGACAAGGCACAATTCAAGATATATGAAGAATCAACAGACAATCAAGAGGTTTTAATGGGGAATCATAATTCCGCCAAAGTTCTAGGAAAAGGAACCGTTGAACTTCAATTTACTTCTGGAAAGAAATTGACGTTGCTTAATGTACTGCATGTTCCAGAAATTAGAAAGAATCTTGTATCTGCAAATTTATTATGTAAGAACGGTATAATTGTTCTAGAGTCTGACAAATTAATAATGTCGAAAAATGAGATGTTTGTTGGGAAAGGATATTCTTGTGATGGGATATTCACACTAAGTATTAATAATAAATTGAATTCTTCTGCTTATATTGTCGAATCTTCCTCTCATTTATGGCATTTACGTTTAGCACATATAAATTTTAGATCTTTAAAATATATGCGCACACTTGGTTTAATTGTCTGCAATGATGATTATAATGATAAATGTGAAACATGTATTCAAGCGAAAATGACTAAGAAACTTTTTTCAACTGCCGAAAGAAATACAAATTTATTAGACTTAATACATTCTGACATATGTGAATTTAATGGTATTTTAACAAGAGGAGGAAAGAGATATTTTATCACATTTATAGATGATTGTTCTAAGTTTGCTCATGTTTATTTATTGTCTAATAAAGAAGAAGCTTTTGAATGTTTTAAGCGCTACAAAGCTGAAGTTGAAAACCAAAAAGGAAGAAAAATTAAATGTCTTCGAAGTGATAGAGGTGGTGAATATATTTCACATGAATTTGATATTTTTTTGTGAAGAGCATGGTGTTATACATCAAAGAACTGCACCCTATACACCACAACAAAATGGTTTGGCAGAAAGAAAAAATAGGAACACTCACTGAAATGATTAATTTTATGATGATTAATGCTAATACTCCTAAATATTTATGGGGTGAAGCATTGTTTACTGCATGCCATCTACACAATAGAATTACATCTACTAAGACACATGTGTCACCATATGAAATTTGGAAAGGAAGAAAAGCAAATTTGTCATATTTGAGAGTATGGGGTTGTGTAGCTTTTTATAAGGCACTCGATCCTAAGAGATCCAAGTTGGCTCCAAGAGGAATTAAAAGCATATTTAGGATATGCAGAAAATTCAAATGCATATATAGGTTGCTTAATTTAGACTCGAACACAATAGTTGAGTCTAGAGATGTCGAATTTATAGAAAATAAATTCTATAATGACTACTCAATGTCTGGAAAAGAGAATGATCAAACACCTTTCTCTAATCTAGTTACTAATTCTTCTCAAGGTGAGAAAAGAAAACAGTCTAAAACTGTTAATGAACCAAGGAAAAGCCAAAAGGTAAGAAAAGAAAAGACTCTAGGCTCTGATTTTATTTCATCTCAATCTATTGTATTTTTAGTCGAAGGAAATAGAACAAAGGTTCTTAAGAAAATACCCATATTGTTGAATGTTGAGGATGATCCTAAAAGTCTAAGCGAAACATTAACTTCAAGAGATGCAGCCTTTTGGAAAGAGGCTATAGATGATGAATTTGAATCATTAATATCTAATCAGATATGGGTTTTAGTAGACTTGCCCCAAGGATCAAAAGCAATAGGTTGTAAGTGGGTATTTAGAAGAAAATACAATACAGATGGGTCTATTCAAACATTTAAAGCCATGCTGGTTGCCAAGGGTTTTAAATAGAAAAAGGGAATAGACTATTTCGATACATATGCACCAGTAGCTAGGATCACATCGATTAGAATATTGTTTGCATTGGCATCTTTATATAATTTGCATGTGCATCAAATGGATGTGAAAACGGCTTTTTTAAATGGTGATTTAGATGAAGAAGTCTATATGGAACAACCAGAAGAGTTTGTTCTCCCTGGGAATGAAAAGAAAGTTTGTAAATTAGTCAAGTCGTTATATGGATTGAAGCAAGCACCAAAATAATGGCATGAAAAGTTTGATATTGTCATTTTATCATATGGATTTAGACATAACAATGCTGAAAAATGCATATACTCTAAATTCACAAATGATTATGGTGTTGTTATATGTTTATATGTCGACGACTTGCTAATTTTTGGTACAAACATGAAAGGTGTATCTGAAACTAAAGAGTATCTAAATTCAAAATTCAAAATGAAGGACTTGAATGAAGTAGATACTATCTTGGGAATTAAAGTAAAGAAGCATAATAGGGGTTACGCTTTGTGTCAGTCACATTATATAGAAAAATTGCTTCTTAAGTTTAAGCATCTACAAATAAAAGAAGCAAATACCCCTTATGACCCTAGTGAGACTTTGCTTAACAATTCTGGTAGGTCCGTTGCACAGCTTGAGTATGCTAGTATAAGTTTAATGCATGTCATGCATTGTAGCAAGCCAAATATCGCATTTGCAGTAAGCAAACTTTCTAGATACACTAGTCATCCAGGTACTACTCATTGGAAATCAATAAATAGAATTTTTGGTTATCTTAAAAGAACTATTTGCTTGAGTTTAAATTACTTTGAGTTTCCAGCAGTACTTGAAGGATATTCAGATGCAAGTTGGATAACAAGTGCTAATGATAATAAGTCTACATCAGGGTGGATTTTTACAATTGCCAGAAGAGCAATTTCTTAGGCTTCGAAGAAGCAAACATGCATAACAAATTTAACTATGGAATCTGAATTTATAGCATTAGCAGCAGCAGGTAAAGAAGCGGAATGGATTAGAAATTTGTTATTGGAAATAGAGTTGTGGCCACAACCAATGCCATCCATTTCTTTATACAGTGATAGTGAGGCTACTTTGTCTAGAGCATACAATAAGGTATACAATGGAAAGTCTAGACATATTAGCTTGAGACATGAATATGTCAAGCAATTAATAACTGATGGAGTTATTAATATTATTTATGTTAAATCAAGTAATAACTTGGCGGATCCGTTAACGAAAGCACTTTCAAGAGCTTTGTTAGTTAGTACATCTAGTGGAATGGGGCTAAAACCCTTTACTGAAAATTAGCCACCAATAGTGGTAACCCGACCTTCTCTAGAACATCACTAGTTTAAAAGTTTAATGGGTAATAACAAGTTATTGATAAGTGGTTGTGAAAACACTGAAAATTAATATATAGCTCATTCCAGGATGATCAGTGCAAGATTGCTACGTTTAGGAAGATGAGTTTTATCTCTTAATGAGGTTATTTGTAGTTATGTCTATAGTAGCAAGGACATGGGAAGGAATCTCACCTATATGAGCATAAGAAGTGGTGCCGCTTCTACCAAGAGTTGGGTTTTCTCTTGTAAATGTTCATGAAACCAGAATGAAGCACAAGGCCATAATAGTGCTTAATTAGTTCAGAAATTTCTTTAAGGAAATAAGACATAGTCATGTGTGTAGTGATTTCGGTTTTAACATAAGAATAATTGGTTTAAACTTAGGTCACCATCGCATTCGTTATAGCTTTGAATTACTTACACTAATTAAAGGTTTAATTCGAAAGACACCTTTATTGTATGCATGATTATATCGGTATGCTTGTGATAATTATAAAGAGAGAATTGTTGTAATATTATTTTCTATATATATTCTTAAAATAGGGAAGGATTGTTGAATATTTTAAGAATATAATATAATGTAACATATATATATATATATATATGTATGTATGTATGTATGTATGGGGCTGTTTGACAGGATGGGATTCGACCAAATAATCACACCCTTTGAAATGGAACAGTGCACCTTTTTTCTATTGGCGAAAAGACATAATGCATCCCGTACAGATGCATTCCTTTACGCCTCTTGTATTAGACATATCCATTAGAAACATTGCTGCAATGTTCAGTTGTATCTCATGGTGAGAGGACACACCCAAAACCAAAAGATATGTCTAAAAGGTGCAATTCTCTCCATATATATTGGTAACATTAGTAGAAAAGAATTAATTCAGAAATTTGTTGTCTACATAATTTCTTTGCTCTCTTCTCTCTTCATCACATTCATATAATTTCTTTCTAGTTATTTCTAAGGGAATACAATTCGGTTTTGCTAATCGAATATTTCATACTTTGTTGTATCCTGGAAGTGATTTGCCAAGAACCCTTTAGCAAACTCATTTGAGTGAGGGCAAATAACACTTTAAAGAAACGATTCAAATCGTACCTCAAAGTCATCATTCGGATTATTCTCTATATTTCTACATTTTCTCTAACACTATGTCGTTGAGGTATGTGGATATCATAATGCATCAACAGCTACACACGAGTATATAGGACGTATGCTATCTTTCATATTGTCGATGCATGTGACGTATCAACGTCTCATGGTCATACGCGTCATGCTACTATAATGCTAGCATAATTCTCTGAAACCTAGATCTACACTAAAATGTGTGTCGCAATGCTCTCTAGCATACATATAGGGTTTCTTTTGGGGTCTAGTATTGAACTGAATTGCATAATTCACTAGATTTATTATATGTTAATTTCCAAATTTTGTCCAAATTGAAATCGATATCTGATTTTGAGCGGAGGCTAGTTGTGAACACATTCTAGATCGTTAAGGCATGTGTGTATTAGATTACATTAATGGTACACAATTAGTTTAGCGTGTTTACGAACGACATTGCAAGCTTTTGTACTATTAATGCATGTGAGATTCTAACAGTCCACTGTCACACTCATATATAGACGAATGATGCTAGCATATACAATTATGTGTGAGACTTATCTTTACACTAAAATGTGTCATAATGCCCTAAACCCTACACGCAGTGTGAATTTGAAATATCATCTTCCCTTGCATCAAATATGTGTAAGGTACTGAAAAGTCACTGCACTTGAATATAAAGTGGGGTTTGCAGATAAAAATAAATATGTTACAAGAATGGAGGGACACCAATTATTATTCTACTCATCAAAAGCATTGAGATCATCATCATACATACATACTACATAATACATCTTGCAAATCATTTCTCAATCATATTTGGTGTCTCACAAGGAAAAGTCACAGATTTCTGTGGCCATGATCAAATTTTCGGTTTTGAAGTTTGGTAAAACGATAAGAGGGTTCATCATCTTTAAATGAGTTCCCCAATCAAGAAGGATGCAATGACCATACAGATGTCCAAACTTCAAAAACTTACTCAACCAACTATTCAACTTTGCAGTCGGACTTTCTCGGCTATTTTTCTCATCTTGTAATGTTTTACGATGTTCAAGATAATGTTTTTATTACGTCAATTCTGTTAAAAATAAATCAGATTAGAAATCATTTAAATATTTAATTATTGTGTAAAAATTTCATAACTAAAGAACATGGTTGGTCTATTTATTTGATTCCTTTTAAATGACTAAAAAAATTCATAATTGATTTAGGACATAGCCAATCTTTACAGGGGTGACCTAGAAAAATGATTGTTGTGATCATTGTATAACATTGCAGGATATGAGAATGAGAGCCTAGGAGGTAGAACGAGAATGCATAAGTACTATGAATACCAGTCCCAGGGGTACGGATCATTTTTGGGGTGTGATAGCGGCACATCTTTTTTTCCTTCTCACACACCTTTTTATTTTTCGGCTGACGAATCGGATAAATTGAAGAAGATTAAAAGACAAAATTTAACAAATGGTGTGTGAGAAGTAAAAAGAAGTGTGTGGATAGCACACCCCATCATTTTTTAAATACTCTTCTTCCGTCAAGACTCATCTCAGTTTTCTAGATACTCTTCTTCTGTCAATACCCATCGGTAAGATGGGAGACAAAAGTTGCAGGACTGCAGCTATGAAGTAGTGAAGTGATGAAACAATACAGGGATTTAGGGTAATGCCGCAAAGGGTTGCCCCAACAGCCCAAACTTTCCAGCCACTGCCAGTATTGCATTCCTTGCAAAATTAAAACTAACAAAGAAGAGAAAGAAAATACAAAGCTAGAGAGGGAGAGACTATATTGACAAGTTTAAGATAAAACAATTCCGTTTCTTATTCATCACAAACAATCGAGTCCAACAACGTAGCTGCAAGTAATAGCTTAATTCTAAATACACAGGGTAAGAACTGTAATAATTGACACTGCAGCTATCCACATCTCAAGCACACTTCTCGTCAACGATTTGGTTTCTTCACAATGAGAATGAGGTGCTCAGTTTCCTGAATTCAGCGCCCTACAGTCTTCGTAAGAAACCTGTGTAGACAAACCGATATTAATACCAAGAAACAAGATCACAGATGCATGCACCACAGAAACCTTATAAACAAAAGCTTCTTGGGAACAAAATCTAGGTCAGAGTTGAAAACTCAGTTTTGTAGATTAACTTATTTAACTTTCGGGGAGGATTCATTGTTTTCATTCCAAAATATAAGTTCCACATTTAAACAACAAAATGGGACTATGATCGTCTCTTTTCCTTCATCCTAACCTATTCTCAACGTGATTGCAGAGGCTAACCAAGCACAAATATTACTTAAGCATGTGAGGGCATTACTGGCAACAGAAACATTAAAAGTTTAAGCAGCAAAGCGGATCCCAAACGTCTATCTTTGCTCATTCAAATTAGGCAACCAATAATTCTGATGGTCATGGTGCCTAGGTAATAGAGCAACAATCAAACATAATGCAAGTTGGCACCACTGAGGAACTACTACAAAATACCAGCTACTGAGTACTAATTTAGATTGCGAGTGGCAACTAAATCTAAACATGAACATTTCTAGTGTTCTAGTGAGCTCAACGGATTTCACAAATAAGAATTATCAATGTGTGGGCATTTATGGCAACAGAAACATTACAAGCTTAAGCTGCAAAGTGAATCCCAAAGTCTATTTTTGCACACTGAGACTAGGCAACCAATAATTTGATGGTCACGGAGCCTTGCTCTAGTGCAATATCAAAACCAAAGCTAGTTCACAATACTGAAATGACGAACTACAAACCGCTGACTGAGATTTCTAGTGGCAACTACATCTAGGCCATTGCTCTATGACTGAGCTCCGAGCATGTGATCTTCTTCTCGAGTAAAGGGATCGAATATTAATTCATAAACAAGATTTATTGAACAATGTATGGGTTTTTACTGGCAGCAGAACACTCTGAAATTTAAGCTGCAAAGCGGCTCCCAACGTCGATTTTTGCACATTGAAATTAGGCACCCAATAATTCCATATGGTCATGGAGCCTAGGTAATAGTGCAACAATCAAACCTAATAACAATTTACCATTGAGTTAAACTGGATTGGGGAACCAACAGAAACAACAGTCCAGTAGCAAAATTAAATTCCCCAAAAACCAACCAAATCAACTTTCAATTTTCTGATCCATAAATTGAAAATCTTCTTTAAAAATTAAAACGACAGCAGCATTCATTCATTTGATTGACATTTGAACCACAAATTAGGGCTAGAAATGCAATATGATTCAGAATTTTGGAATTTTTGCTTCGAATTAAAATTTTGGGGCCACAAAGAAATTAAAACCAAACAATAATTCTGTAAATTCAACAAAGATTGAAACTTTATAGATTGATAATACGATACCTTTGCAATCTGAATTTGGGAAGCAGTCCCAAACCCTAATTTGAGCCGCCAACAGAGCAGAGGACTGAGAGGGGAGAGGACCGTTGGGTTATTTATACAGGTTTCTGAAATTAGGGCGTTGGCATGGGAAGCTGCTTTATCCAACGGTTGGAGGGAGAAGCCGCGTAATCGTACGGTTAGTATTGAAATTTGGTCGTAGGGAACATATCGCGGGCCAACAGCTAGGAAATGGGCCTTTTACTAAGTGGGTAACTCATAATTTTGGGCTAGGAATGGGCTTCAATTTGAATTGGGAACGTAGCCCATTTTGAAATGGGCCTTTAACTAAGTGGGCAACTCACGGTTGCGCCTCTCTCGACTTTTCCCTATATCTATCTTAATGTGACTTTACATTTCTTGTTCATGTTATTTGGGAGGAAATAACCCCTATGTTGCGATTGGTAAACTTTTTTGAGGGCTTCATCAGTCTTTAGGGTTTGTTTGATATTGCTGTGTTTTGAAAAAAAAAAACTACTTATAATGTGCTGTGAAAATAAGCAGCTATGAAATAAAGCAGCAAAGTGTTTGGTAAACCTTTTTGTAAAAGTGCTTTTGAAAAAAAAAAAGCATTACAAAAAAAAAGCAGTATTATAGTGTTTGGTAAACTTTTATGTAAAACAGCTGTAATTGTGTGAAATGACCAAAGAGGGTATAATACTAGATGTGTCATTAATTTAATTTTCTTAACCAATAAAGGTGAATTACTAAATATACTTTATTTGTAAAAGAAAAATATTTATAAACTTTATCTTAAATATTAATTAGTATGACAAACTATTTCAATTGAAATATTTTAGACTGAATAGCTAGGATTCATTAGTACAATATTGTTAATGTACTTGAAAGTAGTCTAATTAGATGCATTCATCAAACTTGCTGCTATTCTATTTCTTAATGCTTCTATCTCATGTGATCCTTCAACTTGATAATTTTAGTATTCTTCATCATCATCATCACTATTATCGCTCTTTTCACAAAAGTCTATGTGATCATCAAAATGACGATCATGTTCAGAATACCTCTGTATGTAGTTATTGCTGGAAGATTTTTGGGGACATTTTTAGCTCAACAAGGTAAAGAAGGAGACCACATGTCATCTTTATGCACCTCACGTGACAGAGAACTAACCCTCTGGCGGATTTCGACTTACATCAAATCCAAGCCGTACAAAACATCAAAGTGATTCCCGACCAACCAATCCAGCAAATCTCATCCGTCCAAACGCGTACTTCCATTCCCCAAATCCCAAACTTCCCCCCAATCTGGAAGCATACATACACACTCAACCCCCCTATCTGTCTCTTTTCTCTCTCTAGTCGGCCACAAACCCTTCCTTCCTTATTCTCCCAAGTCCCAAACCTAATAACAATTTGAATTGGGAATGTTGCCCATTTTGAAATGGGCCTTTTACTAAGTGGGCAACTCACGGTTGCGTCTCTCTCGACTTTTCCCTATATCTCTTTTAATGTGACTTTACATTTATTGTTCATGTTATTTGGGAGGAAATAACCCCTCTGTTGCGATTGGTAAACTTTTTTGAGGGCTTCGTTAGTCTTTAGGGCTGGTTTGGTATTGCTGTGCTTTGAAAGAAAAAAAAAAACTGCTTCTGCTGTGCTGTGAGAATAAGCAGCTATGAAATAAAGCAGCAAAGTTTGGTAAACTTTTTTGTAAAAGTGTTTTTGAAAAAAAAAAAAAAGCAGTATTATAGTGTTTGGTAAACTTTTATGTAAAACAGTTGTAACTGTGTGAAATGATCAAAAAGAGTATAATACTAGATGTGTTATTAATTTAATTTTCTTAACCAATAAAGGTGAATTACTAAATATACTTTATTTGTAAAAGAAAAATATTTATAAACTTTATCTTAAATATTAATTAGTATGACAAACTACTTCAATTGAAATATTTTAGACTGAATAGCTAGGATTCATTAGTACAATATTGTTAATGTACTTGAAAGTAGTCTAATTAGATGCATTCATCAAACTTGCTGCTATTCTATTTCTTAATGCTTATATCTCATGTAATCCTTTAACTTGATAATTTTGGTATTCTTCTTCATCATCATTATCACTACTATCGTTCTCTTCACAAAAATTCTTGGGATCATCAAATGACGATCATGTTCAGAATACCTTTGTATGTAGTTATCGTTGAGAGATTTTTGGGGACATTTTTAGCTCAACAAGGTAAAGAATGAGACCATATGTCATCTCTATGCACCTCACATGACAAAGAGCCAACCTTCTGGCGGATTTCGACTTACATCAAATCCAAGTCGTACAAAACATCAAAGTGATTCCCGACCAACAAATCCAGCAAATCTCATCCGTCCAAACGCGTACTTCCATTCCCCAAATCCCAAACTTCCCCTAATCTCGAAGCATACATACACACTCGACCCCCCAATCTGTCTCTCTTCTCTCTCTAGTCGGCCACAAACCCTTCGTTCCTTCTTCTCCCAAATCCCAAACCCCCAAAATCCAAAAACCCACTTCCAAAATTTAATAAAGATCGAAGCTTTCACTCTCACACGCAGTGAGAATGAGAGGCAGTGAAAACCCACATGGATTCCGATCGGGGGAAGCTTTTTATTGGTGGGATTTCATGGGAGACCTCGGAGGAGAAGCTTAAAGAGTACTTCAGCAACTACGACGATGTTTTGCAGACGGTGGTCATGAGGGATAAAATCTCCGGCCGCCCCAGGGGTTTTGAGTTTGTGATTTTTGTAGATCCTGCTGTTCTCGATAGGGTTCTTTAGGATACGCACACCATCGATGGTAGAATGGTGAGATTCAGATTCCCAATATTTTTCCTTTTTTAGTGGGTTTCTGAACATGATCGTCATTTTGAAATTTGAACGTGATCGTCATTTTGATGACCCCGGGACTTTTGGAAGTTTTCTGGAGAACGAGAGAGATCGCTGAGGAGAACGAGAGAGATCGCTGGGGAGAACGAGAGAGATCGCTGGGATTTGAAGTTTTCTGGTTCGGGTTTTGGGCTTATTTTCATCCCAAACTTTGAAATAAAGTTGAATTTGAGAGTTTACCAAACACCAAAAACCCCTCCAACTTTTTTTCATACCCACTTTTTTTAAAATCACCTCAATCACAAACCAGCGCTTAAGAGTCTTAGCTCAAGCATCATGATATTTGAGGGTTAAGAAGAGAGATTTTCTTTGTTACCTACAAGCACTGAGTGTTCCCTTCCGGATCCAAATGAACTGAGCCCCGAATCCAAATGAACTGACCCCAAGGATCAAATGATCAGGATCCTTAAAATTTGATCAAACAGTTACAATTATTATAGCTTTAGAGGAGCTTTCCGTTTGTAGCTGTTGGATCAAATTTCAATGGCCCAAATCATTTAATCATTGAACGCAGTTCTTTTGGGTTCGGAGGAGATCCGTTTCCCACCATTATAATACTTGATTTGCTTAGTTAATTTTATATATTAAATGCGCATGTAGACGATAATGCATGCAGCATGCAGACATATATTATTTGCGAATTTTAAGGCATCATTTTGGTCATATTTCATTTCTTTAAATGTTCATATCTAATAATTGATCCCTTCTACTAATTTACTATTCGTATGCCTTGTAAACTGTGAGACCTTCCAACAAAAATAATAAGCTCTATATAAATTTGTTGGAAATGAATTCTAAACTTGTATTTCATACGATATATTCTGAGTTTGATTCGAATTGCATAGTGGTGGTTATGGAATGCCGAAATATCTTTATGAATCTTCACAACCTCTCAAAAAAGCAGATTGTTGTCCAACAAAATCACCAGCTTATTCCTTTTTAGAAGAAAAAAAAAGTGAGAGACAAACCTACCGTCTAGCGTTGGCTACAAGACAAGATTCCTTTGTCTACCCATATGAGTGTACTTAAGTTGCAAAAATGGTTTACAAGAAGCGCGATTTTAGGCTCAGAGCTCCAGAGATTAAGAATGTCTTTGCACTCGAGTTTAAAGTTAAATTTTTTATCTTTCTATCAAGTGCTGGTGTAAAAATGGAAAAATTAAAAAGATAAACTATGTTCGGTTCTATTTCTCTGACGATCAGATATATTATTTACAAAAATACAATAGAGTAGATACAAGTATATTTTGACAATAATTTGTTGTCACAACCGTACCGTATTGATTTCATTTTCTTTAGGAGTAAGTTTAAATTAGGTCCCAAGTTCTTCTTGGCAATAGCACAAATAATAGAGGGGATAATATAGATTACAACAACAACAAAGCCTTATTCTATTAATTAAGATCAGTTGTATGAATCTTAAAACGCTACTGCGCTCGATTTTGCGTTAAATCTTCCATTAGCTTCAAGTACTCTATATCTTTTCTTAAAGTTTCTTTACAAGTCTTCATCGACCCCTTCTACGGTGAATCTTTGTCTCATAATCGTATCTTCTAATCAAAACATCTATAGAATAGATGTGACAAACAAAAGGCCAGAAAATCTAGTCACACACAAAATACGTTTTTGTGTGGCTCTTACTGTTGCTCTCCACTACCTTTTCTTGTTTGGGTTCTTTCTAGCCCCATTTGCTACCCAGCATGTTTAGGGTGTCTAGTGTTAAAGTTGAACGAATACCAGCTAGGATTTGATAACATCTTTCTATTAGGATTGATAGACACCCCTGTGCCCAGGCGGCTCTCAAGTTTCACCATTGATATGGAAGAGTTCGTATGTACATGAACGGCTGAGAGTTGCACACAAGTATATGAATGATTGCACTGCTGATGAAATTAATTACTTTTTTTTTATCAATAGCAGAATCAATGAATAAGAGCCATACACACGTATTTAAACGATTGTGCTGTCAGCAAAAACCGTGACCAAAAGTCACACACACATACTTAAACGATTATACCGCCATCGAACATACAATGAAGAAGAGAATTGTTATAAACAAAGACTTGAGAGGTTCAGTTGGGACAGTTGGTTTGAACAGCTATCCAACATTTTTAATTATAAAAGATCAAATGGGATCATAAGTCATAGCCTCCGGCGTCCGACGGAGAGACGTTGCCAATTTTCTACTTGTAAATTATATTTCCCATGAAAACGATATTAAGGTAAAAAAATAGGTAGCAGAATGCATGGAATGGTTGAATGGAAGCAGACATATTTGACAATTTCAACCCTTGACTGATTTTCTTGTTGGTTTTGTTACTTGTGTATGCGACATATTTGCACCTAATATCTAATATTATCTTCACTTATCTACGACTTTTCTATGGATTCTCTGTCACTTAATATTTTGACATAATATTTATAATATTGACACGAAAATTAACGTTAAAATGTGAGTGACACAGAGTCTATGAGGAGTCTGGCTTTAAGAAAGTCTCCTTAGCATTTCTCCTGCAGAGTGTTGCTAAAGGATAGTGCTATTCACACTTTTTTTACATCTCACACACATTTGTTAATTTTTGGCCATAAATCTTTTTCAGTCCATTCGATTCGACGACCGAGAATTGAGAGGGGTGCTTGAAAAGTAAAAATGAGTTTGTGAAAAGCACTAGTCATTACTAAATTGTGTGGCTAATAATATGTTAGTGATTGTGGGGACAGATAATCAAACTTAAAATCTCATATGCAAAAGTAAATGTTTTTAATAACTTCAACTATAATGTAAAATTATCACAAATTTTCTTCCACATATTATAGTAGAACCTTGACAATCAATATCCAATAAAATTAATAATCTCGGTTAAATAATATTTTTGGCGAATCCCGACTTGAGAATAACGTGCTAAATTAATAATTCTCTTTTTTTTTTCTTCTAAAATAATACATTATAAAAAATCCATATAGATCCCACGTAATATATAAATTTGGAATTCCTAACACTAGGTGCTTTTGCTTGATTAAGTGTTCATAAAATAGAATAATGTAATACATCGAACAGTATAAAATATATCTTTCAAAAAAATAAGTAGATTCTAATTCAGTGGTTAAGAACGTTTATTTATACTAAAATGGTTGGTAGAAATACATGTTGCTAGTCGGATTCCACGTCGGCATCAACTAAGGGTGGTTCGGTATGGGATCCCATACCGAAACCCTTGTCCCGATTCTCAAACCAAAATTTTTGGGAATCCCAATTTCAATACCGATCCCAAACCAAATTTTCGGGAATTCCGATTTTTGGGAATCCCGAAAATCCCATACCGAAACCCTTGTCCCGATTCCCAAACCGAAATTTTCGGAAATCCCAATTTCAATACCGATCCCAAACCAAATTTTCGGGAACCCCGAAATAGTTTCGGGATTTCGGGACAAATCGGGAATCCCGAAATGGTTTTGGGCTTTTGGACTAAAATTTGACTTATTATGCTTTTGGGCTAAAATTCAACCTTTTATATTGAAAAATTGACATATAAGCATGCCCAATCTGCCAATTTGTTTCTACTAATCTATGCACACAAATCTGCCAATCAAATGGTAAGGCCCAGTTAGTATCTGCCTATTCAAAAGCAATCAGCCAATATGAAACGTTAATATATGCTTGAGTAAACTAGTAAATCTATCTATAATCATGCTAGTCCCCAATATTACCGAAATTAAAATACAGTATCCATCTATCAATCTCCTGTGATTTAAAAATTCTGCATATGTTCCACTATCTATCTTAGGGCTCCTTCCTGTATATGTTCCATCATCGATTTCCAGTGCTCCTTCAGTATTTCAATTTTTACTATTGTAGGTAGATGATGTTCCCCTTAAAGATGTGATCCTATATATTTAAAAATTAAATAATATATATATATATTTTTCGGTTTGGTTTGGGAATACCGAAATCCCAAAAACTTGAGACCGATTCCCGTACCAAAATTTCGGGATTGGTTCGGTATTGGGTATCGAAATTTTCGGGAAATTTCGGTTTGGGATTTTTTCGGTTTGGTTTCGGGAATTTTTTGATTCGGTTTGGGATTTTTGGGATTTTTTTCCAGCCCTAGCATCAACCCAACTGGACCAAGTCGGTAAATATAACCAAAAACATTCTCACAAGAAAAGAAAAGGCGCGTATTAAAGCGGTCAACACATTACTCACTCTCCTCCATTTCTTCCCAACCTCGTTTCCTGGCAAATCCCAAATCCTCCCAGAAGCTCGATCCATCACTCACTCATGGCCGTCTGCACGTATCCTCCTAGGGTTTTCGCTTCCTCCCAACCCGGCGCCCGCCCCAGGCTTTCGGGTCGGGTCGACCCCGCAGCGCCGGTTTACCGCCTCTCCTCTCCCATCCTCAGATTTCCCCCCAACTTCGTCCGCCAGCTCAGCACCAAGGCCCGGAGGAACTGCAGCAACATCGGCGTCGCGCAGATCGTCGCCGCCTCTTGGTCGAACAACACCCCCAACTCTGGCGTGCCGGCGGCGCCGTCGGCTACTGCCGTCGATGCCGCCGCCACTGCCGCCATTCCCGTCGATCCGGCCCAGATTTCGGGCGGTGACGAGGTGGCGGTGTTTGGAAATGGTGTACAGTTGGGGGAGGCCTTGCCTGATTTGAAGGAGGCCTCGTTCTTGAGCTCCGATGGGAGCCTCGCGATTCATGCTGGTAACTTAATTACAATTTGTGGGTTTTTTTTTAATTATAATTTGCTTGGACTATTGGCTTATTGTTCCAATTAAGAAGCTCATATCTTGATAATTATGCGGTGATTAGCGTGTGAGTAAAAATTTGGGTTTTTTTGTTTTGGTTTTGTGAAGGTGAAAGATTGGGACGCGGCATAGTAACTGATGCAATTACAACCCCAGTGGTTAATACTTCTGCCTACTTCTTTAAGAAAACGGCTGACCTCATTGATTTCAAGGTATGCAATCATGTATTTCATATATATATTTACACATATATACATATATATACACACATATATTATATTTAAGTTTTAACTTTCTTACGATTTTGTGCATATTTTGGGTGTAACTGTTTTTGTAATAGCTGCAAAAGTTTGAAACTTTAAGAGATAAGACCAAAAAGAATTTTGTTTTATGTATTGGGTAGCTGGTGTTTGATGTTCTGTGATGGTTTTGGCTTATTGTTCTTTTACCCTGTTGCAGGAGAAACGCGCAACAAGTTTTGAATACGGGCGGTATGGAAATCCAACGACAGTGGTTGTCGAGGAGAAGATCAGGTTTGCATTTTCTTTCATTCTCTTTTGTATCTAAAACCTGCCTTTTGTGTTTGCAATCTATACGTTGAATGCTTATTGAGGCCATGTTGTTGTGGTGATGATACAGTGCACTTGAGGGAGCGGAAACGACAATGATATTGGCATCTGGAATGTGTGCTAGCACTGTCATGTTGATGGCATTGGTTCCAGCTGGTGGACATATTGTGACCACCACGGACTGCTATAGGAAGACTAGAATTTTCATTGAGACCATTCTTCCAAAAATGGGGATCACGGTAAATTATCCTGTTCTCATTTTTTTGGAATGATTTGTCATTCGAAATCTATAGTAACAGGATATAGGTGTTACTTTTCAAATTTCAGGTGAGGCTTTGTTAGTGTTTATACTTATATATATCACTCTCTATGCAGGCCACAATCATTGACCCTGCTGATGTGGGAGCTCTGGAAACTGCATTGGAAGAGCACAAAGTCAGTAAGAAAAAAGTCTTTAGCTTGCTTTTTTGAAGTTCCCTATAACTCAACAAATAATGGTGACCCTGATTGTTTGTGGAATTTACTTCGGTGCAGGTGTCTCTTTTCTTCACAGAGTCTCCTACTAATCCATTCCTCAGGTGTGTTGACATTAAGCTGGTTTCAGAGCTTTGCCACAAAAAAGGGGCGTTGGTATGTATAGATGGCACTTTTGCCACACCTCTCAACCAGAAAGCCCTTGCCCTCGGGGCAGATCTTGTTGTGCATTCTGCAACGAAATATATCGGTGGCCACAATGATGTAAGTCAGCACATGTCAAACCTAATCATTTGAAGGAGTGTGAATACTCAGGTTGTCAATTATTGTAAATACTAAGCATCAATATCTTATTTCAGGTCCTTGCTGGTTGCATTAGCGGTTCTATGAAATTGGTTTCAGAAATTCGTATATTGCATCACATTTTGGGTGGTGCTCTCAACCCGGTGAGTCATGTTTGTGGGTTATATATGTTTCTCGTCTCTTATTATTGTTGACTGTCATGTTGAGTAGATTGGTGATGTTAATTTGTACGCCCATGAAGAATGTAGAACAAATGATTCCAAGCCCACTTATTACTTTTAATGATTTAAGTCTGACATGAATTTTAAGCTTACATGATAATAATATTTGTCATCAACAGAATGCTGCATACCTGATCATTCGAGGCATGAAGACCTTGCATCTTCGTGTACAGCAACAGAATTCAACAGCATTGAGGATGGCCAAAATTTTAGAGGCGCATCCTAAGGTATGTGTTTTGTAAGCTTAAGTAGCATTAAATAATGGGAGGCTAACTAATTAGGCTACTGGTGTGTGATTATTGCTGGAAGGATTATGGTACAAAATTTTATGTTGGCATTCACCGCTTTGTATTTGAAAACTGATGTTATTGAAAATGTTATTGGCAGGTGGCGCATGTCTATTATCCTGGCTTGCCTAGTCATCCTGAACATCAGCTTGCCAAGAGGCAGATGACTGGTTTCGGTGGTGTTGTCAGTTTTGAGGTGAACATTCTCAGCGCTGTCCCTTGTGGGTTTGCTGTTATTATGTACATTTGGTTAATAATATTCCTTGATTATGCAGATTGATGGAGACTTGACGAGAACCATTAAGTTCGTGGATGCACTGAAAATCCCATATATTGCCCCATCCTTTGGTGGCTGTGAGAGCATTGTGGATCAGCCAGCCATAATGTCTTACTGGTATTCCCTCTAATCCTTTTATCTTCTAATTCCTTATCTTATGGTGGCTGAATAAATTTGACGTTGTTATGCTATGTGGTTGAGTCTGATAAATTGGGTAGATCTGTGATCTTGACATACCATATCAAGTCACTCCAGGTAATGTGTGTGGATCCCTAGTTTCAGGGTTTTAGTCGAAAGTTAATTTCGTAACCAAATATTAGGTGCTTTGGCATTCCTAGACAAGGAAGTGCATTAATTGGTTAAAAATATGTTTCTGGTAAAACAAAAATTGTTATTACCAAAAAAAATTGTTACTATGGAAACATGATGTAGCCTGGATAGATGTCTACATGTTGTATTCATATAGCAACATTTAAAGCATGTTATGCGAAGCTTAACCAACTAACGTAGCCGAAATTATTTAAGTTGAATTGTTGAAGTTTACAGTAATGGATGTTTAGTTGAGCAACTGTTTGGTCCTTTATACATTGATATTGCTTGATTAATATAGGCGGGCTGTAGCCACGGTTAAAAGCCAATGATTTCTTCTGATTGCGGTGTTTTGATGCTCTTGAAACAGGGATCTCAGCCAGTCAGATAGGATCAAGTTCGGGATCAAGGATAACTTGGTCCGTTTCAGCTTCGGAGTTGAAGACTTTGAAGATCTCAAGGCTGACATACTGCAGGCCCTGGAGACCATATAGAGCGTGGCGCACCTAATATGCGGTTTTCTGTTTTATTTCTCTTTTCCATTGTCGTTGGTGCTTGAATTGATTTCGATCACCAAATGCTCTGTTCGGGTCCAGTCGTTGGGTCATTGTCGACTCCATCCGGACCCTAAACTTTGTCTGGTTTTCTTTTGCAACTACCTTTTTCCAATACCTTATCATTCCAATATGACTATGCTAGCTTTGTTTTTTCGTGTTTGGATGATTTGAAGTGGAATGAGAATTTTAGAATTGTTGGAAATGTTTTTCGACGAATGTGAAGTTATAAACCATGGTTGATTTTCTATTGTGACCCTCACGACACGAGTAAACAAGATATAAGCAAGAGTCAAGGATGACAATTTCCGATCGAAAAGAGGTGTACATTGGTCTGAAGTTCCTCTTTTTGGATTTGATGAGATTTTTTTAGTATACTCTGTTGTGTTTTATACGCTAGATTTTTAGTATACTTTATAGAACGGTGAAAGGCCGGCAATATTTTAGAGCAAGTCCACCTCTAAGACTTTGCGCCAGCACCCAGCGTATTTATCCACTCAAGTGAACAGTAATAAACCCCAGTGAAAAATAATAGGCCAAAGCATCTCCACCCCTAAAAAAATGCGTTGGCACCCAGCCTATTTAAAATATTTTTAAATTTTTCTAAAAGAATAAAAAAATAAAATAATTTTAATTTCAAATATGATTTTTAACCAATCTCGTCATGTCACGTGTCATTATCCTAACGTACTTTTTTGTGAATAGATTTCCGCTAAGATTTTCAACCAATCCCGACACGCCACGTGTCACTTTCGGTTTACAATAATTTAGCCAAGATTTCGATAAGATTTTCAACCAATCACGTCATGCCACGTGTCATTATCCGAACGTACTATTTTGTGGATAGATTTTCAATACGATTTTCAACCAATCCCAATGCACCACGTGTCACTTCCGGTTTACAATAATTTAGCTAAGATTTCGATAAGATTTTCAACCAATCACGTAGTGCCACGTGACATTCTCCAGAACCTCATCCTTTCTTTTTTTGTCCATAAAAACCCTACATCCCTACATCCATCCTCACACCAAGCTCAATCATTCTTTTTAGCTCAGAATCCTTGTTCATCATTTTCAAATCTTGAGTTCTTATTACAATGTCTTCTTCAAGGAGAGTGTATAAACAGTTGCAGGAGCAATAGAAAAGGTCGTTGACACAACAGGCAGAATTGGCCAATCTCGAGGAAGGTGGAGGTGGAGATGAGGCTTTCTTCATGGAAGAGGATGAGGATGATCACCATAGAAGGCAGAGGGCCTCACATTCCCGCCGTGTCATAGAAGCCGTGGGTCAAATAGCCAAACCCAGACGTGCTGCAAACCTTGATAGAAAAAGGGAAGGACGAGGTAAAGATCTATTGGAAGATTATTTTATTCCCAATAGTATATTCCCTGATTATGTTTTTAGACGTCGTTTTAGAATGCAACGAAGTTTGTTCGACAAAATCATGAGTGATATTTGCAACCATGATCCATACTTTGTGAAAAAATATGATGCTTTTCATGTTCTAGGTCTTCTTCCCGAGCAAAAAATTACGGCTGCATTGCGAAAGCTTGCATATGGAGCATCTGCAGATCAAGTTGATGAGATCGCCAGGATGGGAAGAACAACTGTTCTGGAGTCCCTAATGCAATTTTGCTCTGCAATTGAAGCCTTCTACACCAATGAGTACCTCTGGACACCCACTCTAAGGGACATGCGAAGGCTTCTGAGGAAGGGTGAGATACGAGGCTTCCCTGGCATGATTGAAAGCATCGACTGTATGCACTGGACTTGGAAAAACTGTCCAAGTGCGTGGCAAGGAGCTTATGGCGGCAGAAAATGAGCCAAAAACATCATTTTGGAAGCGGTGGCTTCATTTGATACATGGATTTGACATGCTTTTTTTGGTGTTCCAGGAGCTCAAAATGACCTAAATGTCCTTGCCCAATCCCCAATGTTCGACGAACTGCTGCAAGGAAAATCGCCGAGATGCACATATTGGGTTAATGGTACCCAATACGAGGGATCATACTACCTTGCAGATGGCATTTACCCAAGGTGGTCAACTTTTGTCAAAACAGTGCCACATCCACAGACTGAAAAAGAAAAACACTTCGCAAAATGTCAAGAAGGGTGTAGAAAGGATGTCGAGCGTTGTTTTGGTATCCTGCAAGCTCGTTGGGCGATTGTCAGGGCTGCAGCTAGAATGTTTGATGTCGAGGCTCTTCGATCCATCATGATGACGTGTATTATTCTCCACAACATGATTGTTGAAGATGATTATGATTATGATGTCGTCAATGAATACGAGCCAGATCTGATCAACAACTCACGAACACGTATCTACTGTGTTCATGACAATACCGAAGATCCCGTGCGACACGAGCCGTTGGAACGAGATGGACGTTACAATGAATTGATCGTTCAGCGGTACACGAACTTGCAAGAGCCATACTGGCACGTAACCCGCCAGAATGACTTGATTGAGCACCAGTGGGGATTGCAAGAAGGTGAAGATAATTAAAATAAGGCTTGTGGTTGAAGAATAAAGTGTATTTTTTTTTAAGTTTATGTAATTCTATGTAGTGTGTTTTGTTTTTAAGTTTACTTGGTGAGTTTATGTAATCTTATATGGTGAGTTTATGTAATCTTATTTCATGTGTTTAAATAAAGTACAAAAATAAATAAATAATTACATTAAAATGGCATAATAAATTAAATTAAATTAAATAAAGTTCTAAAAATAAATAAGAAATAACATAAAAATTACATAAATTAAATAAAGTTCAAAAGAAAAAAAGAAAAAACATAAGAAATTAAATAAAGTACTACAAATAAATACGAAATTATACAAAGTCTCTGGAGCTAGGATATGTGGTGCTAGGATCTTGGTCGCTATGATTTGTGTAGCTAGAACCCCCTTGACTTGTTTCCGCATCTCTTGCACGCCTCATTCGCACGACATCTCTTTTTTCCGATGTCCAAAAATATTTTGAATTGGGAGACAGTCCTACTAGAGACTTGCTCATAGTGTCACGATCTGCTTGACCCATCCTTTCTTCTCTAAGCATTTCATTTTCTCGATGAAGTGCTTCTCTAACCAGCTCATTCTCTCGATTAACTATTTCTCTTTGTCTCTCAGCCGTCGCATGACGGGCCTCAGTAGCTGCTATTAGTGCTGCCATTGTAGCACTTTTTTCCTCATCTCTAGCCTTTTCCCTCGCTATGGTCAGTTCACCTTGGCGAGCAAGTTCCTCCATATATTTAGTGTAGTCATTTTTGGAAGAACTGCCTTTTTTCTTTGATGCCTTTTTACCTTGAGGCCTGAGGGACTGACGAGTTTGTTGGGTCTCGGGCACTTGTTCAGGCGTCCATTACGTGTCTTCAAATGTGTCGGCTTCTTGTTCAGCCGTGTCTGGATCTGGCGAACTATGTAGACCCATGCCGTGCATGACAACTTCTGGACCGGTTGCCACAATTTTGTATTTAAGGCAATCTTTGACAATTTCCCAACATTCCCATTTGTTGAATGATTTGTTCTGGTTCTTTGAATTGTAGAATGCTTGAGCTTGTATTCTGTATAAAAATGTGGGATAAGATAGTGTTAAAAAATGCAGGTGTAACACAAATAAATAAATTAAAATATTGGTGTGGGTGGAATACATATAAATTACATAAAAATGACATAAGAAATAAAAAAAAATTACATAAGAAATTAAATAAAAATTACGTAAGAAATTAAATAAATTAAAATATTGATGCGGGTGGAATGCATATAAAAATTAAATACGAAATAACATAAAAATTACATACGAAATTAAATAAATTAAAATATTGATGTGGGTGGAATGGATATAAATAAATAAAAATATTGTCACCTGATCCGCTAAACTTGTCCCACTACGCAGGTTACCAGGAGATGGCGTTTTTCCAACAAGTAAATGATGCGTTGAGTTTTTTCCAACGACCTTGAAGACCTTGACTAGTTCTGGCGTCTTTTCCATGTACATCGCTAAACGCTTTCGTAATTTTACTCCACATTTCTCGCTTATCCATCTCATTACCTGTAATTGGGTCATGAGTAGTGTGAACCCAACATTCACACAACGTAACATCTTCAATGAGCTTCCACGAAGACATTTTTTTCTCTTAAAGGGTAGAAAATATTGAAATGTAGATAGTATAGAAAGTGTAGAAAATATTGAAATGTGGTGTAAGGTGGAAGATGAGGGTTAGGTATTTATAGAAAGAAAAAAAAAACTTTTTTAAAATTTTTCTGTATTTTTAAAAAAAAAAAATTATGTATTTTTTTATAATTTTTAATTGATTTTAATGTAGTTAATTAATCTGGACCATTGGATTTGAAAAATATTCAAATCCAAAAGCCAAGGATCTGCCACGTGGCCAACGGTCATAAATCTAACCGTTGGGTCCCTTTTTTTTTTTGTTTTTTTGTTTTTGGAGTAAAAAATGTGGACCGTTGATCTGTGATCGGACGGTCCAGTTTAAAAGTAAAATTTAAATTTTTTTTTAACCTTGGAAATCCAACGGTCTAGAAAAACTAGCTGTTGGAAATCCAACGGCTATGAGCATGCCACGTCACTAATGGGCTCCGGAGCACGAGTGGGCTGACAGCCTTCTGCAACATTGTCTCCTACTCGCGGCCACGCGCGAGTGTCGTGCACATGCCAGCCAAATAGGCCGGCTCTTGGGTCTGTCAAAAATGGGCTGGTCTATTGCCTGGCTTGGGCTGGGTGCCAGGCAACTTTGTGGGCTGGAGTAGATATGAACAGACCCTCAGTCTGTTTTTTGGACTGGGTGCTGGGCTATTCCACCTCCGGTGGACTTGCTCTTAGGGCACATAATGTTGGTGTGTTCCAACACATGTAAAAATTGAGTGCAGCGAAGATAAGAATGTTTCGCTGGATGTATGGGCACACGTGAAATGATAAGATTAAGGGTGAGGGTATCTGAGGTAAAGTAGAAGTGTCAGCAATTGAATATAAGATGAGAGAAAGTCAGTTAAGGTGGTTTGGAGATGGAGACTCGTGGCAAATGAGGTAGAAGAAGACCTAGAAGACTAGGAAAGAGACTTTAAGAAAATATATATAGAGTACTTTGAGCTAATAGAAGACACGACACAAAATTTAACGGCTGCAAATTTCGATACCCAGAGTGCATCGGAGCATGCTAGAATTTTCGAGATACGATTTGGAAGCTCCCAAAGTTGTCATAAGTTAGAGAATTGTGTCAAATTATCAAAGAAACGGGCCAGAGACTCACTTTTATAAACACCGATATTGTCTTATCAATTACCACTGCACAGTACGACAAGTGTGTGATTTTATAACAAAAGACCTCGTGTTGGTTGGAGCCTTCATTCAAAGTTGTCATGGTGACGGATTTATCAAATCGAATGTTGAAACATTCTTTGCAGATTGTGGAGGATAAGAATATGCGGCAGAGGAGTATCCAAAATTATCAGTGCAAACAAATAGTTTGATTGGATTTTCCAAACAAAATCTAACATAAAAAACAATCAGATTAAAACACATGGAGAATATTCTGATACGAAGAAAATGCCGACCCAAATACTTGGGAAAAAGAAGAACAATCCAAATCCATAGCAACAAGAAATGCACTAAGAAAACCTCCCACCACCTTCTCACTTTCCAAATATTCCTACCACTTGGAGAAATATTCTCAGATTATCTAAATTAAAAATTGCTCTCTCTTAATATAAATTAAGTCAAATTATGAATCATTTGATTCAGAAACAGCAAAATCCTGTGAGAATTTAATCCACCAGTGTTTGTTGAAAAGCGATGAAATTCGGGAAGGAGTTCAGGACCCACCTGGAAGAGACACTCCCGGAGTGGAGGGACAAGTTCCTTTGCTACAAGCTCTTGAAGAAGCTCCTCAAGGGCTTGCCCGCCACCGCGGCCGTTATTGCCGCGGTGGATTGCCTCCCTCGCCACCTCGAGTTTCAGCCGGCATATGCGCATCCGGCCGCTGCTGATGGAGGTGGCGGGTTCCATCCTTTAGCGGGACTCCAATATTGGTTCGTTGCGATTCTGAATAAGGAGCTGTATAAGTTAAACGATTTCTATATGGATAAGGAGGAGGATTTCGTTATACGATTCCAGGTTCTTATGGTTGATCTTTTTCTTCTTATTTTCTTGAATTTGCATGTGTATATACATATATATGCGCTTTAATTTTGATGGGTAGTCCATGGATTTAGCTTTCATGTTATGGATGCTATAAAAATTCATTCTTTCGCTTTTTGTTAACAGATTGGATTGGATAACTCACTATATTTACGTATTTAGTATGTCGACTAAAGAAATAGAAATTTTGTCCTAGTTGAAGGTATTCGGAGGGAGAAGTTTCCTTTATGACGGGAATTCTGAATATGCATCCATTTCTTCTTTTCAAGAGACTTTGTATCTAGTGAGGTATCCAATTTAATCTTCGACACCAAACGAGAGCTTAGGATCTTAAGATGACTGATAGGTACAAGTAGGAGGAGAAGGATGGCATCTGTAAACAAGTGCATTTTAGCTAAAACAAAAATGAGATATTCATGTCCGAGGGACACCGGAAAGTGAAACTATTGAAGTTAGGAGGTGAACTGTGAGTTAATTCGGGCGGTCTTGTCAATGTGAAGATGGTTATGAGTGAAATTACAGCGATACGAGACATGCCACTGTTATCTGTATTCGTTTTTAGGCTAAGGATTTTTGAATATTTTGTGAAAAGGTATAGATAATGCAGGAAAACAAACGAAGTTTTAACTATTTCGTCATGACCAGGTCGAGTTTCGAGTCTCAACTAGTTAAATTTTTCTTTTGATCATTAAAGTCGAGTACTAAGATATCTCTCATGGATCAACGAACAATGTGTAAATCGAAGTCTGTGTTTTGTGGTGCTTGTTTCACTTTCTTTTTCCTGGTTCTCTGCTTATGTTGGTTGAAAATTGTAGAGTTTTTAGGTGCACTAGTTAAGTGTCTGGTAGGAAAATCATTAATTTACTAGCAATTTTCTGGTCGGTGCAGAGTCATCTGCACAGCATGAATGTTGCAATGTGATATTTTGAACGCAAAGGCTACAAGTACCAACTATCATTTATCTTTTCTCATCTGCAAACGGCAATAATGACAGGAGCTGAAAGGAAGAATTGAGATCGTCAGGGAAAGGAGCAGCAGGGGTGGAGTTTTTACATCAGAGACCGAGTTCAGCAAAGAAGTGATGGACATCCGTAAGGACTTTGTCACCATTCACGGGGAGATGGTGCTTCTCAAAAGTTATAGCTCGTTGAATTTTGCAGGTACAGTAGCTACTTTTCACCCTCCATATTTAACCTGTATTGTACAACTGTT
Source organism: Heteromeles arbutifolia (assembly GCA_024362995.1). Lineage (NCBI taxonomy): Eukaryota > Viridiplantae > Streptophyta > Magnoliopsida > Rosales > Rosaceae > Heteromeles > Heteromeles arbutifolia. The sequence continues at coordinate 3,709,056 of JANCRC010000007.1, forward strand.
AGCATCAGTGAATTTCTTCATTCTATATCTGCGTTATCTATTGCTAAAATCGGCTGTCTTCTGTCTCAACAGGGCTTGTCAAAATTCTAAAGAAGTACGATAAACGAACTGGAGGAGTATTGCGTTTACGTTTCACGCAACTAGCTCACCAGCCTTTCTTTACAACAGAACTTCTGACAAGGCTAGTCCGTGAATGCGAGGCAACTCTTGAGCTTCTCTTCCCACTGGAAGCAGAAGTCATTGAAGGTACACCAACCAATGAAACCACCCCAGACAGAAGTCATTCAAACCCACAATCGAATCATTCGGCAAATATTGCATGTGAGACACCTTCAAACATGGATATATATCGTGGAACCGTTGCTGCAATGAAGGCCATTGAAGGCCTTCAAAAACCAAGCTCCACTTCCGGTCCATGGTCGCTTTCAAATCACTTTAGAAGCCAGGACGAGGAGAGCACCGGTGCTGTCACTGAAAACTCTACTTCAAACTCTGTAGCGAGCTGGCAAAGCGAAGAGGAGGATGACCAGTTATAGCAGCGCTTATCCTGTCGGTTTCTGCAGTACGTCCTCCGTTTCTGATCAAGAGAACTGACAGTGTCCGTAATAACGTTCATCTTATTCGTTTCAGCGTTCTCTCGTACGTTCTTGTTTTCGCTTCTTGTAGCGATTGGGATCGTAAAAAGGCTCTGAATTGTAAACTCAGTACATCAAACAAGCTGTAAGCCATAGTTAGAACGATGTTGCGTAGTTTTCTAAATAGCATTTGCTTGAAATTTATAATGTTGTACTAAATTCTGCTCTTCTTTGTTATCTTCCTTTTTGGTCCATTTATTATGCGTAGCGATTTTGGCACACCTTATTATACATAAGAAGAAAAGAAGTGTGTAACTTATTTTTCTTTATTATCGCCGTTTTGTAGCATAGCACAGTAAAAATGACAACTTTTTTTCTCCAACCACAATTAGACGAGAAATTTTTCAGTCACACGATCCAAATACCAAGTGTTATAATACTGGTTGAAATTTTTTTTTCAAGTATCCAAACACTTATATTATAATACTTGGCGTAACAGACCGTGTTTCCGACATATTAATCTCTCCTATTAGAGGAGTCTCGTCCCTCATAGTTATCAAGTGACTAAAGAATGTCTTCATAGTAATCAGGTGACTAAAGAATGCCTGAACACCTACCATTAAGTTTGATCAAAATTTGCGACGCATCCCTTAATATCAAATTCAACTGTTTGATTAAAATTTGGTTATCGCACTACTACAATATACCCTATCACTGGCGAAGCAAAACCCGACAAGAAACCCAATTTCTGTAGCAAATTTAGCAAAAATCCGACGTAAAACAATGCAATGTCGAATTGGAATAGCGACACTAATGCTAGCGTCGCGAAAGGGCTTCAATGTCGGTTTGTACGCTTAATCCACCACTACGCAGCGTCGGTTTAAAGCGACACTGATACTAACGTCGATTTAAAGCGACACTGACACTTACACTAACGTCGGTTTAAAGCGACGCAAATTAGAAATTAAATTATAAAATATCCAGTCTTACATCGGTTTAAAGCGATGTGATGTTTTGACATGATGGCGGTCATAACCGACGTCAACTAGCAGCTAACAAATAAAATACTCAATCTATTGTCGGTCCTAACCGACATTACCCAACATCTCGATAAATAAAATAATTATCATGCATTCCTACACAGATGGTAAATGAGATGCAAACTTCACAGATTCAATTTATTCAATAATTCAACTGGGGTCTTTTGGGTGTAGAATTTCTTGTTAAATGTATTTTATTTCATATAAATAAGGAAGTACAAATAACACATATATAGGAGCCATTAGAGAACCGGTTACAAGATGAAGATAAAAAAACTAACAATTACATATAATACTAATGAGAGCTCCATGCTTGCATATAATACTAGCAGCTGCCATGATGCTTTCCTGTGCTTGCTCTTGTCAAAGACCACAGATTTTGTAGCTCCATACTGCCAGATATAATACTAGCAACTCTATGTTGCCATGCTTGCCATCAGATCAGTGCTCCAATACTTTACTACTTCAACATTAGGGCTCTAATCTCTATAGATTAAACTCAGGTTTTATAACTTAAAAAAATTATGGATCTGCGATTTCTAGTGTCCTTGCTCTTCAGATCCAACATGCATAAAGAAAAAACAATTAAAAACCAAGAAACAAAAATAAATTTTCAATTTAAGCATAAAACTAGTTAGAATACAAGATAGAAACTAAAATTAATAATCATAATAATTTAAAAATGAACCACCTTCAAGCTCTTCCTCCTCGAATTGGAGTTCCTCAGAATGTTGATCTTCAAACTGGTGATCCAAAGCAAATGGGGAAGGAGTTAAGGAAAAACTAAAAAGGAGGAAGAAGGGGACGCACAGATGAAATGGGGAAGGAGAAGAAGAAAGTCTGAAATTGGGGGAGAAATGAAAGCACGGTTGAAATGGGAAAGATAGGGGTTTAAATATGGGTACTTAGTTTGCAACCGATGCAAACTTCTGACACACTTTTTGAAATTCACATAGCGTCGCTTTAATGAAACTTGTGTCGCTTTAATGAAACTAGCGTCGGTTTAAACCGACGCCAACTTCTGACACACTTTTTGAAATTCACATAGCGTCGCTTTAATGAAACTCGCGTCGCTTTAATGAAACTAGCGTCGGTTTAAACCGACGCCAACTTCTGACACACTTTTTGAAATTCACATAGCATCGCTTTAATGACACTAGCGTCGGTTAAAACCGACACTAAGTCTCTCCATCCATTTCCCCATGCAAACAAGCGGGAAATTTCCCGCCTAATATTTCAAATACTATAATTTTATATATATTAATTTTATAATTTTATAACCCTAAAAAATACTATAATAATTATATATATATATTAATGTAACAATTTTATACCCCAAAAAACTATAATAATTATATATATATATGTGTGTGTGTATATATATATATAATTAAATTTTAAAAATTGGTGACCATTGGATCAGCTTAAATATACATACCATTCAATTTCTTAAGTGTTATACATACAAAATAAATAAATTTAAATCTACTTAATAAATATATATATATATATATACACACACCATTGAACTTGATGGGATACGAATTCTACGGAACTAATTTCAACGATCCAACCATCAAACTTGTTTGTATATTTAAAGCGACATTGGGTTTCAAAATATTTAAAAAAATAATTTAGTGTCGGTTATAAGCGACACTCATATTTTATGTCGCTTAAAAGCGACACTGTTATACTTAAAGCGACACTGTTTTACTTAAAGCGACACTAGTATTTAAAAATTATTAAAATGTATGTCGGTTTTAAAGCGACGCTAAATGTTTACGTCGGTTTAAAAGCGACATTAAATGTTTATGACGCTTATAAGCGACAGTAAATCCGACGTCATGTTCAATAAGTGTCGTAACTGTCTAGTCCGCCACTATATTATATTAAACCGACACCATCTACAGACACTATAAGGCCCTTTTGTAGAGTAGAGAGTAAACCCAACTACCAAGGAGACAAATTTGACAAGATAATCAAAGTCCCTATCCATTCAAAATTTGCACTTCTTTGTTGGGTCCTTTTCAAATTTATTGATGTTCATTTTTGGAAGACAAATTAAAGGCTTTGGACCACTTGGTGGCCTCCTTCATTCCTGTATATTTTTAGATACCAGTCCACAGGTTTTTTGGCCCCCAAATTAACTGCAGCGATTGAATGGGGGTTCAAGTTGGGTGCTGAGCTTTCAAAAACTCTGCTTCAAGACATGGACATAGCCACGTTGGTTAGAGCGGGATGTGTTATCGTTCTGCACCTGAATCCTTTCCCGCAGTTTAGATTAGTGTAAAATAGAATATCGCTGGTATGGGAAAAAGTTGGAAACAAAAACGAAGCAAGATAGGGCATGTTCACTTTCCTTTTTGTTCACTCTTCTAAACAAAAATGAAGAGAACAATCACAACTTTGAAACTAATGTGTGATGACACATGTTCAGCTGCTCCTGGTGTAATCACGGTCACAGTTGAAGGGTAGGATTGAAGACTTGAACTCGTGATACATTCCGACATTGTTCATTGAATGGTTAGCAGTCGATACCAGTTCAAGTTGTTCGATTTTGGAGAATTAAGTTCTGAGGAGGAGTAGAAGATACCGAAAGAAATTCCATATGCCACGACGAATGATCTCTAAGCAGGCAACTATCGCAATCAAGGCTGTTCTATGGACGAAAAGCCAGCAATACCCGAGGTAAGATGTGTGGACACACGTGAAATGATAAGATTAAAAATGAGATATCTGAGGTAAAGTAGAAGTGGCAGCCATTGAAGATAAGATGAGAGAAAATCGTTAAGGTGGTTCGGAGATGGAGGCTCATGGCAAAAGGGGTAGAAGAAGACCTGGAAAGACCTGGAAAGAGACTTAAAGAAAAAATATAAGGTACTTGAAACTAACGGAAGACATTACACAAAATTTAATGCTTGCAAATTCCGATACCTAGGGTGTACCGGAGCATGCTAGAATTTTCGAGATACGAGTTGGAAACTTTCAAAGTTATCATAAGTTAGAGAATTGTGTCAAATTATCACAGATACAGGCAGAAGGTTCACTTACATAAATACTTATATTGTCTTTTCAATCACAACCTGTGGTTAATTACCACCTGTGCAGTACATGTGAGGTTTTATAACAAAAGCCTCCGTGTTAGTTGGACTGAGACTAGGAACTTATGATATTTAAACCGTGGGATAACACATACCATTTTGAGCCTTCATTCAAAGTTGTCAATGGTGACGGATTTATCAAATCGAATGTTGAAACATTCTATGCAGATTCTGGAGGACGAGAATATGCGTCAGACGATTTCCTATAAAAATCACTGCAAACAAATGGTTTGATTGGAATCTCCAAACAAAATCTAACAACACAACAATCAAGCAGATAAATCTTAAAAATTTGGAGAATATTCTGACACAAGAAAATGCCAATTCAACACTTACCAGGAAAAAGATGCAAAGTCCGAATCCACAGCAACAAGAAATGCACTTGAGAAAACACACCCACCACCTTTCCTTCCTCAAATATTCCCACCACTCGAGAAATATTCTCACATTCTCTAAATTAAAAATTCCTCTCTCGTAATATAAATTAAGTCAAACTATGAATCATTTGATTCACAAACAGCAAAATCCTGTGAGAATTTTGTCTCCCACAGTCTGTTGAAAAGCGATGAAACTCTCGAAGTTCAGGAGGACCCACCTGGAGGAGACACTCCCGGAGTGGAGGGACAAGTTCCTCTGCTACAAGCTCTTGAGGAAGCTCCTCAAACGCTTGCCAGCCACCGCGGCCACCATTACCACGGTGGATTCCCTCCCTCGCCACCTCGAGTTTCAGCCGGCAAATGCGCATCTGGCCGTTGCTGATGGAGGTGGCGAGTTCCATCCCTTGGGGGGACTGTTCGTTCCGATTCTGAATGAGGAGCTGAAGAAGTTAAACGATTTCTATGTTGATAAGGAGGAGGAGTTCGTTATACGATTCCAGGTTCTTATGGTTGACCTTTTTTTCTTATTTTCTTGAATTTGCATGTGTGTGTGTGTATGCGCTTTAATTTGGATGGGTAGTTGATGGATTTGGCATGCCTGTTATGGATGCTACAAAAATTCAATCTCTTTCTTTTTGTTAACGGATTGGATTAGATAACTCACCATAGTTAGCTTATGTTGAGTAAAGAAATGGAAATTTTGTCCGAGTTGATGGTAGGATTCGGAGGGAGAAGTTTCCTTGACGGGGGAATTCGGAATTTGCATCAATTTCTTCAACTTTGAATCTAGTGAGTTATCTAATTCAATTATAGACACCAAAGGAGACCTTAGGATCTCAAGATAACTGATAGGCACGAGTAATAGGAGGAGGATGGCATCTGTAAATTTTAGCTAAAACAAAAATGAGAATATTCATGTCCGAGGGACACCTAAATTAAAGCTAGGAAGTGAACTGTTAGTTAATTCGGGCGGTCCTGTGAATGTGAAGATGGTTAGGAGTGAAATTACAGCGATACGAGACATGCCGCTGTATCTGTATGCGTTTTTAGGCAATTGAGAAACAATATGACTGTAAGGATTGTGTGTGGCTGGAACGATTTGTTGAGATAGAGTGGTGGCATCGATAATGAAGAAAAACTAGGGAAGTTTTAACTATTTCGTCATGAACAGGTCGAGTCTCGAGTCTCAGCTATTTGAATTTCTCTTTTGATCATTAAAGTCGAGTACTTTTTCTCTGAACTAAGATATCTATTGTGGATCAACGAACAGTGTGTAAATCGAAGACTGTATTTGTGTTTTGCTTGTTTCGCTTAATACTACGCCTTTGTCCTTTTCCTGGTTATCTGCTTATGTTTGGTTGAAAATTGTAGAGTTTATTGGTGTATTAGTTAAGTGTCTGGTAGGAAAATCTTTATGATGGGAGCAATTTTCTGGTCAGTGCAGAGTCATCTGCACAGCATGAATGTTGCAATGCGATATTTTGAATGCGAAGGCAACTATCGTTTCTCTTTTCTGTTTTCTCATCTGCAAACTGCAATAATGACAGGAGCTGAAAGGAAGAATCGAGAGCGTCGGGGAAAGGAGCAGCAGTGGTGGAGTTTTTACATCAGAGACCTTCAGGAAAGAAGTGATGGACATCCGTAAGGACTTTGTCACCATTCATGGGGAGATGGTGCTTCTCAAAAAACATAGCTGGTGGAATTTTAGAGGTACAGCAGCTATTTCTTTTCACCTTTCATATCTAAATTGTATTGTACAACCGTTAGCATCAGCGAATTTCTTCATTCTTTATCTGCGTTATCTATTGCTAAAATCAGCTGTGTCTTCTGGCTCAATAGCGCTTGTCAAAATTCTAAAGAAGTACGATAAACGAACTGGAGGAGTGTTGTGTTTACGTTTCACGCAACTAGATCACCAGCCTCTATTTACAACAGAAACTCTCACAAGGCTAGTCCGTGAATGCGAGGCAACTCTCGAGCTTCTCTTCCCATTGGAAGCTGAAGTCATTGAAGGTACACCAACCACACAAGTGAAACCACTGTTGAATAGTAAGTTGTGAGCTGATTAGTATTAGAGAAATAAAGCCTTGTGTTTTTAATTGTGTATTCACTAGTGTCAAAGAATGACTAGTGTAAGGCTCTCAATGTAAGGCTATGATTGTTATGTGTTAGAATCCTAGACTATAGGAAGATGAATAGATAAGATCACTTTGATGAATGTGTGAGCTCCAGCTGCATAACCAACCATTGTAGTGCTCGAGTTGTGTGCAAGAGAGAAAAAATATGAAATTCTCTCTGTGACTTGCAAAGGCTGAAGCATTCCAAAATCTTGTGTGAAATTCATGTTGTTCTTCTTCATTTTTCATAGTGAATTCCTCAATCAAAACTTACAAATATCAAATACACTAACATGGCCTCAGAGCCAGGTTCGATCAATCTAAGCTAAGCGTGAATCGTGAATTTAAGCATTACCGACGTTAGGTTTTCTGAGCTACATCTGGGCTGGCTGAAGATCAGGTGAAGTTTGCCAGGAGTTCAGTGTATGAAACTACTTGTTTTCGATACATCTGAGCTCACAATGGCTGGATGTGGAAGTTCAGAAGTTTGGACTTCAATATTCTCCGGTGAGAACTACGAGTTTTGGAGAATCAAAATGGTAACCATATTCAAGTCACATGGGCTATGGAAATTGGTGGAGAAATGGATTACGTTCCTTGACTCGGAGAAGAAAATAAGGTAGAAGGAACCGAATAAGAGGTTGATGATGAGCTAACCACTGCGATGTTTATGAAGGATGCGAAAGCTTTGGGCATCATTCAAAACGCAGTTTCTAATCAGATTTTCCCTCGAATTGCCAACACAGATTCAATTAAAATGGCTTGAGATTTGTTGTATGGAGAATACCATGGCGGTGATCAGGTCCGATTGGTGAAACTTCAAAATCTCATACCTGAATTTGAATATACTAGAATGCGTGATGATGAGTCTTTATCTGGGTATCTTACTCGATTAAATGAACTGTTTAATCAAATGAAGACATTTAGGGAGATTCTTTCAAATGAGAGATTAGTGCAGAAGGTCTTAATTAGTCTCACTAAGTTGTGATCCTATATGCCTAGTGATAGAAAACACAAAGAGTCTAGAATCTGTTGATCTACAAGAAGTTGTAGCCATTTTGAAAAGTCAAGAACAAAGGTTTGATATGCATTCCACTGATGCAACTGAGAAGGCATTTGCCTCATCATCTATTAGTCTAAAAAGGCAGAATAAAGGTAATGCTCAATCTAGTAGTTTCAAGCCACAGAAAAATTGGAACCAAAAAGTTAAGAAATGGGACTTAAAACCTAGCTTTCAGCATAAGTTATTTGCTAGTCCTACACAAAATACGAACCCTTCTCAGACTATGGATCAAGAGAGTGTAAAATCTCAATGTACAGTATGTTCAAAGTTTCACTAAAACAACTGTGATAAGTTTGGACATTGGGCTAGAGATTGCATTGCAGGTAAAATTGTCCAGAAAGCAAATTGTGCAAATCAAATGGAGGTGACTAGAAATCTCTTTTATGCAAACATTGTTGTTACTGAGCCAAAGGTCGATGGAGACTGGTATATAGACAAGCTGCAGCAATCACATGACAGGGAATGTAATGTTCTTGTGGATGTGAAAACAAATGTTGCAGAAAAGTTCAAATGCCAACTGGTGTGTTAGTGAATGTGGCAGAAATAGGATCATTGGTAATTGAGACCAATAGAGGCAGAAAACACATTAGATGAGTCATTTATTTACCTGGTTTAAAAAAGAACTTGGTGAGTGTTGGGCAAATGGATAAACATGGGTACTATCTTGTGTTTGGAGGAAGGATGGGCAGTGTCTTTGATAGCCTTTCACTTGACAGTCTCATTATCAGTGTAAAAATGAAAGTGAACAGGTGTTATCCCTTATCTCTAATGTTTGAGTTGTTCTGAAAGCAAGCATTACTTATTGCATTTGGACCTGACATAGAAGATTAGGTCACTTGTACTTTGGAGGACTCAAACAACTGAAAGATAAAGACATGGTTCAAGATCTACCACATTTGGAAGAGTATGATGGAGTATGTTAAGGCTGTCAGTTTGGTAAACAACATAGAGAAAGTTTTCCAAGTTATCAAGCCTGGAGAGCTAATGCTCCACTTGAATTGATTTATGTTGACTTGTGTGGTCCTATGAGGAATGAGTCCATTACTAGAAACAAGTATTTCATGCTTCTTATTGATGACTCTACCAGAATGACTTGGGTATACTTCTTCAAGTATAAATATGATGTTTTCAATTGTTTCAAAAAATTCAAAGCTATGATTGAGTTACAAAATGGGTTCAAAGTGAAATGTTTGAAAAGTGATAGAGGAGGGGAATTCCCTGTCCACTGAGTTTAAGCAATTTTGTGATACTGAGGGCATCTAGAGACAACTTTTTTTAGCCTACACTCCTCAACAAAATGGAGTGGCAGAGAGGAAGAGTAGAATAGTGGTTGAAATGGCCCAATCAATGCTACATGATAAAGGAATGCCATATTAGTAATGGGCAGAAGTTGAACATATAGTAGTTTACATCCTGAATCGATGCCCTACCAAGTCTCTGGATAACATAACTTCTTTTGAAGCCTACAGTGGAAGAAAACCAGGTATTGCTCATTTAAAGGTCTTTGGCTCCCTATGTTATGTTCATATACCAGAGTTAAGACATAAGCTTAAAGCAAAGAGTACTAAATGTGTGTTTGTTGGATATGCAACATGTGAGAAAGGATATAAAATCTTTAATCCAATCTCTTAGAAGTTAATTATGTCAAGAGATATTGTAGTTGATGAAAATGCAGCCTGGAACTAACAAGAAAGCACAGAGAAGTATGTGTCATTGCCTGATTGTGAGTGGAAAACTATTGATGCACCAAGAACCGAAACTGTGGAAGATGAGTTTATTACTTCAAGTAGCTTGTCACCAACTATACAAAAGGAAATCCCTTGTAGTCATGATGTTGTTCATACTTCTTTACAACCACTTTCATGTGAATCATCCAACAACACAAGTGGGAATGTGAGAGACAGTCAAGCTTTTGATCACACTCCTTTAAAATGGAGAAATTGAATGATGTGCTTACTCAATGCAATATGTGCATTATGGAACCAGAAAAATATGAAGATGTTGCTCAAGATGAATCTTGGATGAAAGCCATGAAAGATAAGCTATCAATGATTGAAAACTATGCAACTTGGGAGTTAGTGGACAGACCAACATATAAGCCTATTATTGGAGTTAAATGGGTTTTCAAGACCAAACTTAATCTTGATGTATCTGTGTAAAAGAACAAAGCAAGGCTTGTTGCAAGGGGATATGATAAAAAACCAAGAGTAGACTATAATTAAACATTTGCATTTGTGACCAGATTGGACACAACTTGTTGCTTTGTCTACCGAAAAGAGTTGGAAACTCTAGCTACTTGATGTTAAATCTGCTTTCCTAAATGGTCTTTTTGAGGATGAGGTTTATATGGATCAACCTGATGGTTTTGTGATCAAGGAAAGAAAGAACAAGGTGTATAAACTTCACAAAGCACACTATGGATTGAAATAGGCACCTAGAGCCTGGTATGGAGAAATTGACACCTACTTTGCAGAGTGTGGATTTGAGAAAAGTCAAAGTGAAGCAACTCTCTATATCAAGACAAAGGGAGAAGAAGAAATATTAATTGTATCCATTTATGTGGATGACATAGTATGTACTGGTAACAGTAATGAGATGTTGGAAGAATTCAAATGAGATTTGATGGTTAAGTATGGAACAACATATTTGGGCCCTTTTCACCATTTTCTTGGTATGTGAAGCATTTAAACTCACTCAAGTATCTTTATTCACCAAAGAAAGTATGTTGCTTCTTTGTTGAGTAAATTTGGTTTAAATGAGTGCAAATCTATCTCCATTCCTCTTGTTTCATCTGAAAAACATTGCAAGGATGATGGAAGTAGGCCTGCAAGTGAAGAACAATACAGAAGAATTGTGAGAAGTCTATTATATCTCACTGCTACCAGACCAGATATAATGTATACAACTATTCTTCTTGCTAGGTTCATGCTACAAACAAGTACTATGAGACTGCCAAAAGAGTAATTAGATACATCAAGGGAACTCTGGATTATGGTTTGGATTATGTGAAAGGAAATAATGTTGTGTTAATAGGATTTTGTGACAATGAATGGGGTGGATCTCTTGATGACAGCAAGAGTATCTCTGGTTATGCATTTTCCTTTGGGAGTGGGGTATTTTCTTGGGCTTCTATAAAACAAAATTGGGTGGCACTCTCCACTACAAAGGCGAAGTACATCAAAGGCATAAGTCACTGCACATGCAATATGGCTTAGGTTTGTGCTTGAAGATTTTGGAGAGTTTTAAATTGAAGCAACTCCATTGCAATGTGACAACACAACTCCATTGCAATGTGACAACACAACTGCAATTGCAATTACTAAAAATCATGTGTTTCATCAGAAAACAAAGCATATTGATAGAAGATATCACTTCTTCAATGATGCTTTACAGGAAGGGATAATTAACTTGGTGTATTGTCCTACAAATGATCAAATGACAGATATATTCACTAAGGCTTTAGCCAAGGATCAGTTCAACTCCCTTAAGGACATGCTTGGTGTGGAATCAGCTCAAAACTTAAAGGGGAGTGTTGAATTGTAAGTTGTGAGCTTATTAGTATTGATGAAATAAGCCTTGTGTTTTAATTGTGTATTCGCTTGTGTCAAAGAATGACAATTGTAAGGCTCTCAATGTAAGGCTATGAATGTCGTATGTTAGAATCCTAAACTATAGGAAGATGAATGGCTGAGATCACTTTGATGAATGTGTGAGCCCCAGTTGCATGACTAACCGTTGTAGTGCTCGAGTTGTTTGCAAGAGAGAAAAAATATGAAATACTCCTCTGTGACTTACAGAGGCTGAAGCATTCCAAAATCTTGTGTGAAATTCCTTTTGTTCTTCATTTTCCATAGTGATTTCCTCAATCAAAACTTACAAATATCAAATAAACTAACAACCACCCCAGACAGAAGTCATTCAAACCCCACAATCAAATGATTCGGCAAATATTGCATCTGAGACACCTTCAAACATGGATATATATCGTGGAACCGTTGCTGCAATGAAGGCCATTCAAGGCCTTCAAAAACCAAGCTCCACTTCCGGTCCATGGTCACTTTCAAACCACTTTAGAAGCCAGGACGAGGAGAGCACTGGCGCTGTCACAGCCGAAAACTCTACTTCAAACTCTGTAGCGAGCTGGCAAAGCAAAGAGGAGGATGACCAGTTATAGTATTATCCTATCGGTTTCTGTAGTACATCCTCCGTTTCTGATCAAGAGAACGACAGTGTACGTAATAGCGTTCATCTTATTAGTTTAGCATTGTCTCGTACGTTCTTGTTTTCGATTCTTGTAGCAACTGGAATCGTAAAAAGGCTCTGAATTGTAAACTTAGCACATCAAATAAGCTGTGAGCCGATGGAGAAATTTATCATAGCATAATGTTGTGCAGTTTTCTAAATAGCATCTGCTTGAAATTTATAATGTTGTACTAGTTTCTGCTCTCTCTGTTACCTTTCTTTATGGTCCATTTATTATGTGTAGCGATTTTGGCACACGTTATTATGCATTATTTTCCTTTGTTGTAGCCTTTCTGTAGCATAGCACAGTAAGAATGACAATTGTTTTTAATACCCTATAACTCCAACCACAATTAGAGGATAAATTTTTCAGTGTGCCGAGAACAAGGTCCATATACCAAGTGTCATAATGCTGGTTGAAATTTTTTTTTCAAGTATCCAAACACTTGTATTATAACACTTGACGTATTGAACCGTATTCCCGACACACTAAAAAATCTCCTATTAGAGGAGTCTCGTCCCTCGTCCCTCATAGTTATCAAATGACTAAAGAATGTCCTCGTAGTTATTAGGTGACTAAAGAATGCGTGATTTTTTTGGTTATCTTGTGACCAAGAAAATATTTATGCTACTAGAGAGTGGAGAGTAAACCCAACTAAAATAATTTCCACTTCTTTGTTGGGTCCTTTTCAAATTTATTGGTCTTCTTTTTGGAAGACAAGGGAAAGGCTTGGGACCAATTGGTGGCCTCCTCCCTTCTTGTCTATTATTAGATACCAATCTCGGGCTGCTCTACTGTTTAAGTGGCATCAACTTCAATTATATCCATAGGTTTTTTGGCCCCCAAATTAACTGCAGCTACTGAATGGGGGCATCAAGTTGGGTGCTGATCTTTCAAGCCTCTGCTTCAACACGTGGACATAGCCAAGTTGGTCGGAGCGGGATGTGTTATCGTTATGCACCTGAATTCTCTCCCGCAGTTTAGATTAGTTTAAAATAGAATATTACTGGTATGAGAAAAAGGTCGGAAAACGCTTTTAACACTTGATAACAAATCAAGATAGGGTATGTTCACTTTCCTTTTTGTTCACTCTTCTAAACAAAATTGAGGAGAACAATCACAACTTTGAAACTACTACGTGATGAGACATGTTCAGCTGCTCCTGGTGTAATCACGTTCATAATTGAAGGGTAGGGGTACAGACTTGAACGCGCGGTACTTTCCGACATTGTTCAAGTGCTCATTCTCCAACCTGCTCAGAAAATAACATTGAATGGTTAGTAGTCGATACCAGTTCAAGTTGTTCGGTTTTAGAGGATTAAGTACTGAGAGGAGTAGAACATACCGAAAGAAGTTCCATATGCCACGACGAATGATCTCTAAGCAGGCAACCATCGCAGTCAAGGCTGTTCTATGGACGAAAGGCGCTTCTCTAATTCCCAGTACTGACTGCATCCAAGCGAGTCTCAGTACAACATTCAACACCTGCATGTCACATTATTCAAAATTAAAATGAGAAGGAACGAATGGCACTCCATAAGGGCTGAAGAAGTCAGTTTGTACGTTGTAATCCTACCATGGCTATGAAATAAACACTCTGGTTTGATACGAGGAGTTTGTCTCTCAGCCAAGGATTTTTAGAATTTCGTTGCAGAAGACCCCAATCGATGACAATGTCCCAATATGTACCGACAACAGTTGCCACAACTGAACTAACTATAGCAAGGATTTTCGATGTCATCCCTGCTTTCAGACCATAACTTGTTCTCATGGCTACTGCAACGATTGTTGAGAAGTATTTCAGCGCATTTAACCCTTGCATTCCATCTTTCTCCTCTATCAAGCGTCGCATACACTGCAAACAAAGAACAGTTAAAACCATACTTTCATGAAGGAGGAATTAAAGAGTTTCGAGCGCAGAATACCTGAAGCGAACGGATCCAGTAAGGAATAATTGCTACAACGAAGTAGAAGGATTTAAAAACGTGGCTGTCGAGGCAGTTATGTGATCTTTTTTTGAAGTCCCCCCAACTGTAATAGCAAACATAGAATTCCAAACTCCTGAAAGCTTGAACCTGAACAAAAATGTACAACGTTACTCGATCATAAGCAACACAAGTATCAATACACTAAACGAATCACAGGTAGTGTCAATACCTGGCTAGTAAGCTGATCTGCCAAGAAAAAATCCGGCAGGGTAACCTACCGAAAAAACAAACAAAATTTTAGTCTTTTACATAAGTGTATTCAAATAGTATGTCCACAGGAAGAAGTTCGGCTCTGGTTACCTTATAAAGAGGAGCAAGAAGACAATGGGATATGCATAGAAGGAGGAAATATCGACTGGAACGATATATAACGTTGAAAGGACAAAACATTATAAGAAGCACAACCTGCAAATGCAATATTTCCATGAAAAAGATTCATGAGCAAACTGTTTTAACAAAGGAAATCCGTCTTATTGAAGAATCTAACTCTTACAATGACTAGGCCCAGGGGGACTAATTCTTTCAAGGCTACGAAGCTTTTTGTTCTTGGATCCAACTCCATATCCAAAGTTGAGATGACACCAGCCAATGCGAGAATTGCAATACCTGAACTGAGAAGGCAAAGCTGTCTGTAACCAATCTCTGACCCTTGCTTGAAGCCAAAGATAAATGGATAATTTACACGATAGCGCCTCCAAAAGAATATGTTCGCTGAGAACATGATCAGATGTAGGACAATGAATCCAAACAGGCTGCAAAAGTGGGGAAATGAATGATCGTCACGAAACAAATAGCTATGCAGGTTTAAATTTCTCCACAGATGTAGATATGATGAGATAACTATTATGCAAACACTTGCCTGTACAGGGGAAATATGTTTTCCATGTACAGAACACGCCCGTCACTCTCAAGGATATTTCTTGCATGCATAAGCACAATGATGGCTACTACAAGTGCAATGGAGCCCCCGGAGAGCAACCCTGTAGGTACACAACAAATGATCATCGATATCTTGCATAAGGTCCACTCGATATGGAAACCAAGAGAGAACAAAGAACTTTTCATTCCGACAGCACAAATCTTACCCAAGAAAAATGTACTTCTATGCTTTTCCCTTCTAGCTTTCGGTCTTAATGTCTTCATTCCTTTTCTTCGATTTCCATTTGCGAAGTGCTTTATGAAGGTAGTCTCCACCCTTTCCAGAAGCCTAGTAACCTGAGAAGCCAAAAGATGTACCATAAAAAAAAAAAAGCTTTAGACGGGCAATGGTTTGGATTCATAGTAATCGTTTGGATCATAAGAAAAAGATTTACTCACTTCATCGCTGCTACCGAGATAAGAATTATCCACCATATTCAAGTAAACCTTCGACGCATTCCTCGAAGAGAACTGCACTCACACACGGTTAGTATGATTGAAACATTAAATATATACCTTCAATTTTGAATGGATGAATCGGAAACAAAGCGATCAAACCTTGTCATACTTCTTCATGATCTTCGAGAAAGCCATATGATTAAGGAAACTGCACCATCCATTAGCAACATAATCAATCATACATAACACTAATTTTAGTTTTAATAATAATGTAATCAGGAACTGCAATGTTACCAGTAGCTTTTTAAAAGCCGGAGCTTTTGATAGAACTCACTAAAAGCCTGTCTCATTTGCTCTTCTACTTTCCTCAGCTCTTTCTTGCTGAATGATAAGTAATTCTGCTGGAATATGCTTTTAATTGTTGAGATTGGAGTTTCAGGTATCACGTTGATCTTTATATGATCTAGAACCTCTAGTTGTGGTGGTTTAAACCCCTGAATATCCACCGTCCCTCTGTTGGCTTTCCGGTCATCAGTTTCCAAATCCTTGCTTCCCCTCTCTTCATCATCTTCCATTTCTTCTTCGTCGCACATCTCAACTTCGTTAATCACATCCATATCTTCCCCTCCTTCACAATCATAACTTCAAAATATTAGGCAAAAAACGAAAACATATCTTATATTTTACTAATTAAAAATCTTATGCGCCTCTTTTCACCTTCTGCACTCCTCTTAATTATGTTATTGATTCTCCTTGTTCAGTTACAGCTCCGTAAAAAGACGGGAGTGCAGAAGGTGAAAAGGGGAATTCGGAATATCACTTTCCTCCCCAAGTGAACTAAAAAAACTACACACAAAATTTCAAACTCTCAATCACGGAATCTACTAAGAAAACAAGAGAATCAGAAAACCTACCTGTTTTTCGACCACTTGTGGGATGAACTGCTGAGACTAAAGAAATCCCATTGTTTGCCAAATCACTCCCTCCAATATCCACCTTTGGATTATCAACCTTTAACCTAAGGGCAATCAAAGCATCCATCTGCCTACTCAACTCCTCAGCCTCCTCCACGACTTCCCCAACTTTCTTCTTGTAAAAGCAATTCACCTTGTTAAACTCGTCGTCCAGGCTCCTAAAAAACACTACCTCAAACTCTCCCCCCTCGTCGGACGGCATCAAAAACTTTGTCTGCCACTGCCCTTCCTCACCTTCTTCACCCTCAAGTATCTCCTCGTCCTCCTTCTTCCTCAGCGAGCCGCGTTGCCGGCTTGTCAGCCCGCTGAATGCTCTGTAGAGTGACACCCTCCTCTTTAGTGTCGACCCTGCCGAAGTCGCCGCCATTGGCGTCGATGATGCATTTTTCTTCCGGAAACGCAGGATGTCTTTTAAGATATGCTTGAGAGAGTTGTAGTTCATGTATGCCTCTTGCCATTCCGGCACCATTTGCGAAACGAACTCTTTTCCGAACTTCATCTTCTTCCTCCTCCTCCTCCTCCAATGAAGCTCTCAATTATTATATTGCTCAGTTGATTACGAACATTCACCCCTGCACCGGAGATCTCCAGATCGCTTGTATAAAAAACAAAAAAAATGAAGCTCAAAGATTGTGGTTTTGGAGCGTTGGTTTATTTGGGCAAGCGCGTTGCGTTCTTGCTTTTTGTACATTGCTTCTGGTCAAGTGTTCGATTCGAGCAAGAAGACGTGCTATACATATTCATAAGGAAGGTTGTTTCGTATCATTTAACATAATTTAATTTTTTTTATTTGGTAAATCGAAATCAATATCACATGTAGAATTCTTTATTTTTGGAAGCTTCCTTACTAAAGTTTTTTTTTTTTTTTTTTTTCCTCAATTTACATTAACGAACGAGAATAGACTCGATGCAAGTGAGCAAGCAAACTATCTTAAGTTCTCTAACTAACCCATGTTTGTGTATATTAAAGATCGGTCGCTATCTTGCTCCTCTGTTATTTACACGTTGCAACCACACCTCACGAGGGAGGATCCTTGCCGAATATTCTTTGTGAGAATTTTAGAGATCCTTCAATCACATCCATTTATTGTGCGGTCAACTTTTGTCAGATACTGTTTATATTCAATTTTAAATAAAAAAATTTACAATAATTTCTGATCGCACGATTTACGATGAACAGATGTGATTGGAGAATTCTCAAAATTCTTACGATCTGAGACACACCTCACACCTGTGGTCCTGCTTTATGTTGTGGTTTGCAACAGAAAAAGGTTCAATAAAGTGAAAATAGTGTTTGGTTGGCAAGAAAATCATGCATGCTTTATGAATGCAACTTTACCTGTAGTCACGGATTTAAGTTGTTACCAAATGCTATTTCAGTGGATGACAAATGACAAATTTGCACGCGCTATGCCTTTAATTGTGCGTAGGACGAACATTGTCAATGGTGTAACAGAAGTAAGTCTACTTGATTAAGACTGGATTAGATTTAATTAGCTGTCTTTTCAACGTTTCCTTCCAAGATTTGATCTTTAATTTGATTCGTTTCTTTACGAGTCGTTGTCTCTTGTGAACACTTGAGTTACATAAAAATGAACGCAGATGTTCCAACTCTCAAACATGGATACTGTTAATCATTTGAGTTAAAAAAGAAGATAGTGAACAAACGTAAAATAATTAGATAATGTATACAGGATATGATGAACATTTGTTGTATTAATTTGGTTAGGTAATATACACACACATTGATGACGGCCGCTAAATCTTTCTATGAATTGCTTCTTTCGCCAGAAACAAATGCATTATCAGTTTTACATCAAACAATACGTGAAGTAACTTCTTTTTTTTTTTCCTTCAAATTTGGCGAGCATTTGGAATAAACTAATTTTTTTCAATCTTTTCATCATTGATTCTAATGATATATTTACAATAAATGATGAAGATATCAAATTCGCAATCTGAAAAATTCGAACTTCCAGCTTTTCACTTAAAATTTCTACTCTTGTTTAGTAGCTATCGTCTTGGTTTTAAAAAGAAAATTGTTAATTTAGTTGCCTAACCAATAATTAAGTATGGTAGTTGGGCGGTGTTTTGACGGAGGGCACGACTATAAACAGTCAGATATGCATTAGGATTAAAATAATGTGATTTGGTAATTAGGTTTAATTAGTGTAATTTGGTAAGACAAGTCGTACACTTTTGCACCAAATGTGCTTGTATATAATTTATAGGTGGGACATGCACATTCACATTGCCAACTGTAAATGCAATCTTATCCGTCCATCTAATAATCATAATCAAAATCAACCTTCCAAAATTAATATGCCAAGTTGAAAATTCTATGGTAGGCCAACGCAAACAATCATAATGTCGCCACAAAAAGCACCATTGAGGGTTCTTTTCTTTTCTTTTTTTCAACCCAAGAAAGCCGAGATGAGATGTGTACATATTATGTTAATTAATAAATTTATTTTATAGGAAGTTAATTGTATGATCATTTGTCGAATGTAATGGTACACAAGTGTGATATAAATATGTTATTTCCTTAACATTACTCTTCTAATTTGCAGAGATAAGACTTTGAGAATGAATGCTAGACATTCGAATGATGTACTTCTCGGTTTTTTTCTATTTTTTAAATAAATATCTAGTATCGATGAACAAGGTCATCTAACATTAATGATTTGGTTAAGTTAGCTAGATGAATGTGCTCTTCTTTTATGCACTAAGTTCGATTGGCTCACCGTCATTTAGATGTAAATCATGATATCATTTGCCAAAGTGAGCTGACATTTGTGATCTGATTTTAACAAATGACCTTTTGTTGGGGGACGACAAAGCAAAATTAGGATGTATGGAAATCCAACATAAAATTCATTGGTAAACCTAAATATGTTTTAATCAATTTCAATTACAAACTTTACAAGTTTAATCAGATTCTAAATTTCGACATCATATATGTTACACTTGTACAAAAATATCAAGTGGATTTACTTAGCTTTTCTACATGGTGAGGTTGACATAGTGTGAATAAGAAGTTTCATTAATATATTTTGTTCTTGCCCAAAAAAGACATTAGCAATACATCAAGGGTGCGTTTGTTGCACCGGACTATTTCGAATTGGACTAGCTTCATGGACTAAACTGGACTGGCTTATAATAGACTAAGTTGGACTAACTTAGTGAAATGTTTGGTGCAATGTTAGACTAAGAAGGTGGATTAACTATAAATTATTATTATATTTTAATTTATTATTATCAAAATTAATATGTGAATGAAAAAAGGGCATGTCCCTCTTCTTCTTCTCGAATTGTAGGTAGACTCTGCAACTTCGACCCCATTCAAAACTCAGAAAACTTCAGAATTTAATCCAACCCAACAAAAAAGAAATGGAATTTTAATATAAAAAAAAAAAGGCAAAGTACGAATTGCAGCCAAGTCAACCCAACAAAAAAGAAACGGAATTTTAATAAAAAAAAAAAAGGGCAGAGTACGAATTGCAACCGCTTGGCGAACATCGTGAATTCGAATTTGCAGCCAAAATGATGCAGACGACACTCGGAACATAATAGGAAATTTTATCGGAACCGAAATAAAGGAGAGGACTTTCGACAGTCCCAACGACCTCTCTCTCTGTCTAAGTTTCTCACTCCTCCCCGTCGATTCGATTTCTAGGTTTTCTAGGTTTTTTCCCCTTCGATTCAAACAGTCAAACAGGGACTCTTTCTTCTTCTTCTTCACTGCAAGCAGCAACAGCCAATTGCAATTTTCTTCCCAGGGCAGCGAAGCATACGAGACGAAGGCGATAAAGGATGCAGCGAGAGTGGACGAAGGCAAGAGAGGAATATGGAAGGTCTTAGCTAGTCACGTGGGTTTCGGGGTCTCTCGCCAAGACCGGCTAGTGAAGCCATTTGTGAGCGAGTCCCACCTAGTGCCATTAATGTTAGTCCCGCAAGCCACCAAACACAAGACTACATTAATACTTAATCCAATCCAATCCAATCCAATGAAGGCTAAGAAGGTTAAACAAACGCCCCCCAAGGGTTTTGTACACACACCAATTTTATGATGACACCCTACATCCAAAAAATCCTAACTTTGTCTGTCACATCCCAGCCCTGGACGGATCACTTCCCGGGCCCGCTCTACCACCGTAGCACGATATTGTCCGCTTTGGGCCCCGACCACACCCTCATGAGCTTTGTTTATGGGAAGTCACGAGTAACTTCCCAGTGGATCACCCATCCTGAAAGTGCTCTAGCCCCCTTCTCGCTTAACTTCGGAGTTCTTACGGAACCCGAAGCCAGTGAGCTCCCAAAAGGCCTCTTGCTAGGTAAGGATGAGAATATACATTTAAGGATTATTCCCCTGGGCAATGTGGTATGTCACATTGTCCCTCATTCTTCTAAAGACACCCCCACATCTCCTCCCCAAAAACAAAAGAACATTCCAAAAGGCCCCAATTCGATGACCAAGCATCTCTGGTTACCTCCGTTGTCGACATTGGTATGGCCGATAACTTCCATTTCTAGTACAATAATAACACTTCAACTCACCCACCCGGATACGCCTTCACCTCTATCACCTCCGTTGCTAAAGTCGTCGTCCTACACTTGCCACCACGTCTCAACCTCTCTTTGTCTTCACCTCTATCAACAACCACGTTATACGATTTATAAAATATGATTTAAGTATATAGTATCTCTAACATTTCATAAATTGTAGGATGTTAATAGAATTACTATACATCAAACTCAATTTAATTTTGGAACCACTCCCTAAAAGGGGAATCCAAAACCTCTTTGTGAGGATCCCGGTGATCCGTGAATCGTGTCCGTTCATCGTACATCGTACGATCAGAAATTATTTTAAATATTTTTATTTAAAATTAAACACAAACAATACCTGACGAAAACTTACTGCACAATATACGATGAACGAACACGATTCACAAAACCTCAATATCACCAAAGGGATCCGGAGATGATCCTGTTGGCTAAAAGGGAACCAACATGAGCTGACATGTCGGTACCTGATTGGTTCCGTAATACCAAAAGAGCGTTTTTACTCTCAGAAACCCATGACGTTAACAAACAAAACGGATCTCCACCACCGTTTCGAGAGAGGCTAAAAAATTCCGACCAAAAATCTTCCAAATTCCTCCATCGGAGCCACCACACCACCGGGGGTTCTCTTTCTCGCACAAAATGTCCCGACTCAATTTTCGTATAATTCTTATTCTGGGGTTGATGTCGACGGTGGCGCATTCCATGCGGTTCGACCTCCAATCGGGCGCCACCAAGTGCATCTCCGACGACATTAAAAGCAGCTCCATGACCGTTGGCAAGTACGCCGTCGTCAACCCCAAGGAGGGATTTCCTATACCTGATTCGCATAAGCTCACTATCAGGGTAATCCTCCAAACCATTTCTGTATCCTGGTCTGTTTCCATATCTGAAAATATGATCTGGGTTTTCTTTATTTACCAATTTTACAATTGGGTTTTGCGTTTAATCTTGTTTCAAATCTGTTTCGGAGTCGAATGTGGCGAAAAGATTGAATTTTTCAGATTGAAGTTTAATGTTTAGGCAAAGCATTGATTCAGAATTTGGATTTCTGTAAATTGGGTTTGATGATTTGCATTGTAAAGTTGGATTTTTTGGAAACAGTTTGGAGATTTGATCTGGTGGTGTTCTGGGTTTGTAACAGGTGACCTCACCTTATGGAAGTAACTATCACTATGGTGATCATGTGGAGTCGGGCAATTTTGCGTTTACTGCTGCAGAGACTGGTGATTATTCAGCTTGCTTTTGGGTGTCGGATCATAAGCCCTCGACGACGGTGACGATTGATTTTGACTGGAAAACTGGTGTTGCTGCTAAGGACTGGTCCAAGGTTGCCAAGAAAGGGCAAATTGAAGTAAGCACTATTTTGATTGCACCTTGATGCATTTTGTGTGTGTTTATTCCTCTTTTGTGAATTCCGGCATGAGCGTAAACTTCACTCTTTCATGATTGATGCTTATATGAGGAAATGTGATGTTAGAGAACCTAAAATAGGAATACAAATGCTTGTTGATTACGAATGTATAATACGAAGAACGTAGGACTTCTAAAACTTGTTAGATTCACAAGAAGTACCAAGGAATTAAGAATAAACTTTAGAACTCTTCTTTTAATGTAAAAACAATCAGCCTGTCTCTTGTGGGCTTCAAAGGCTCGTATTTATGGAGTTGGCATCCTTAAAGCATTATGAATGGATATCGAAATATGAAAATCACGCAACATCCAAAACATACCGTACATACTAAGTTCTGTTATTGGACAAAAAATAAGTAGCAGCCTAATCATATTTGAACAATGATACGTCATATATCCTTGCTCTTATGGTTCTCATTGATTGGTATTTTATTTTTTTGTAGATTAGAGTATAAATATTGATCAAAAGATATGGTTTTATGTCGTGTGCTGATATTATTTTTGTTCCTTGTGCTAGACGATGGAACTTGAGCTGAAAAAATTGTACGATACTGTGTCATCCATTCATGATGAGATGTTTTATCTTCGTGAAAGGTACCAAATCAATACATCTTGTGCTTAAATAGTTTCTGTACATGCGGCTCAGTTTCACAATTTGATATGATGCCGCATTATACTCCAAGTGCATGCTTGAGTTAAAACTTTCTTTCTCTGCAAAAGTATGAAACGTGCTGCTTTACTCTATGAATGTAATTTTAAAAAGTGCTGGGGATGTTCAGTTTAGTAATCCTTTTCTTGACAGAATACTAATTATTTGTCTTAATTTGTTTACCCCTTTTGACTTTTGCCATATCTTTATGTATGAGATGATTCTTCTTTTGATTCCGATATGAGTACGATATTTGAGGTTTTAGTATTATTTTTTCGTACGGAAGACGTTAGTTGTTGGGATCGTTTGTGTTTTGTTTATTGTCTTTGCTCCGTATTCCTCTTTCTTTTGTTAATCGTCTTCCTTTGCCTTTAAAGTGATACCGTTTGAAATCTGAGCAGGACATATTAAGTCGGAGGCATATTAAAATGTAAACTCGTATGCAGCTTTCTGCCGAAATATTGAACCTTATTTGTTCCCTCCATCTCTTATATTCTACTTTTGACCGTTCCCGTACTTCAGGGAGGATGGAATGCAACAACTTAATCGATCAACTAACTCCAAGATGGCGGTTTTTAGCGGGCTTTCGCTTTTTGTTTGCCTGTCAGTGGCTGGTTTGCAGCTATGGCATCTCAAGATGTTCTTTGAGAGGAAGAAGCTCCTCTAGTTCCACTTTGTACTTATTTTTTCAAATTTGTTTCTGCAGTTTTGTTCCCTGTATTTTGATGCCAAATTATAATTTGGGCATTGATTTGTTCTGCCGAGAGGTTGGCTTCTAGAAAGGAATCCTATCAAAGTTTATGTTTGTTTTGTTGAAACTGGTTTCTGTACTTTTTCCACAGCAAGGAAATTGACTGACTTCATCAACTTCATTTGCACTCCAAAACCGACAGTCGTATGATCCAGAATCAAACTCATGAGATTCATATGTTAAAAACTCAATAATTGCTCTCCCCTATACGACTCAGATTTTCCGGCTTACTGTATGAGTTTAATTCTAATTTATAGGAACCAAACTTATTTTTTCGGAAGTTGTTATTGATACTCTAAAAATATCTCATTAAGTAAATTTCCCGATTATGCTTTTACAAGTGTATGCACTTTTTGAGCGTCAATAATAACTCACTTTGTCAAATTGAAGTAACAAAGATACAAAAATTTCAATCTCCATTTCTACACAAGACAGTTCAAAATAGAGAACTTTAACGAAAAGCTCACGATACTGTTCACTTTAACAAAAAATCATATTTTTACACTAAAAGGTCAATCGGAGTACTATTTACTTTACCCTTTATTTTGTTTTTATCGTTAAAATTCAAAATTTTTAAATCATTTTCATTAGTTTTCTTTCAAAATACCGTTAATAAAACTGAACCAATGTGTCAGCGACCAACGAACCCATGCCGGTGCCAGGGCAACAACAATGGCAAGCAAGCCTGAGCTTCAGCCTGGCCTACATGGCCCAGAACTGCCTCTCCATGACACACCTCAAGCAAATCCACGGCCGCTCAATTGTCACAAACCTCCAGCACCACGCCATCGTCCTCGCCAAGATGTTCCGCTTCACCGCCATCTCACCTTCCGGTGACTTAAGCTACGCCCACCGCCTGTTCGATCAAATGCGCCAACCAAACACTTTCTTTTACAACACCCTCATCCGGGGCTACTCTAAAAGCTCGTCTCCGTCGCAATCGGTCGGTGGTTCTTTTCAACCAGATGAGGCTGAACTGCGTCGACCCAGATGAGTTTACCTTCACTTTTTTGCTGAAATCGCGGTCAAGAATGAAAATTGATGCGGCTCCGATTGTGGCGTCCGATGAGATTCATGGGATTGGGTTGAAGTTTGGGTTTTGCGCGCATTTGTTTGTACAGAACGCATTGATTCATATATATGGGGCAAGAGGGAAACCGGTTGCGGCGAGGCGAGTTTTCATGAGGCTGTGGCTCCTGACGTCGTTTCGTGGTCGGGTTTGGTTATTGCGCATGTGAGAGCGGGGGAATTGGAGTTTGCGCATCAGGTGTTTGATGAGATGCCTGAGAGGGATGTGGTTTCTTGGACAGCTATGATTTCTGCATAGTCCCAAGCAAAGTATTCGAGAGAAGCGCTTGATTTGTTTTGGGAGATGAATCGTGAGGGAGTCATGCCCGATGAAGTCACGATGGTGAGTGTAATCTCAGCTTGTGCAGATTCCAGAGATGTGGAAACGGGGATATGCATCCACCAATATGTTGATGACAATGGGTTTTCGTGGATGGTGTCTCTTTGCAATGCGCTAATTGACATGTATGCGAAGTGTGGATGCATGGATCGAGCGTGGCAAGTGTTTGATAAGATAAGCCGGAAGAGCTTGGTCACTTGGAATTCGATGATTTCAGCATGCGCAAGCCATGGCAATGCCGATGACGCGTTTGGTTTGTTTGAGTGCATGACTGCTGCTGGTGTTGCACCGGATGGGGTCACATTTTTAGCCCTTTTAGTTGCGTATACACACAAGGGATTGGTAGATGAAGGCCTCAGACTATTCGAGAGGATGCAAACAGAATCTAGAATCGAGGCACGAATTGAGCATTACGGTTGCATGGTTGATATGTTAGGGAAGGCAGGACAGTTGGAGGAAGCATACAGATTGATAAGTAATATGCCAATTCCGGGCAACGACGTTGTTTGGGGAACACTGCTTGCAGCTTGCAGAACTTATGGGGATGCTGATATGGGCGAGAGGGTTGTGAATAGGCTGTTAGAGTTGAAACCAGATGAAGGCGGGTACTACATTCTCCTTCGTGATATTTACGTCGCAGCCGGAAGGGCAATGGAAGCAAATGCGATGAGGCAGAGCATGAAAGTTAACGGTGCTAGTAAAACTCCCGGATGCAGCTGGGTGGGAGAATATGGTTTCCGTTGTGGGCTCGTTTACGTAACCGTAATCAAAATAGAGGAATTGGATTGAGTAGGAATTGAATTTAGGAGGAATTGGATTGAGAATGAGTCAGAATCGGATTCCAGTTGAAGTTGTTTACTTAAATGTTCTGGAATTGGAGTAAAAATGAAATGAAATTCATATAAGTTGTTTACTAATTCACCTGAATCGGAATAGAAATCATTGTGATTACCAAAGTGTCCTTATTCTTTTTGTTTTATTTCTTTCCCATATTTTTTTTAATAACATTTTCACAAAATGTTAAACCTTCATCTATCAGACTTCCCCAGCAGAAAATAAGAACTCCTCCCTCCCTTTTTCCCCCTCGCTTTCATCTTTCCCACTCACCCTACCCCATAATCATCACCCCTCCTCCCGGCCAAGTATTTCAATTTCAAGATTTTCTGGGTTTTGAGTGATTTCTTCACCGGATCTGTAGGTTTATTATCTGGGGTTTGGGTGATAAATTCTTGAATCCGATTTGGGGGAAATGTGGTTGGGTTTTGTGAGGCAGTGGCAGGGGAGTAAGGCATGGCTACACGGGGAGGTGGAAGGGTTGGCGCAGATGATGAAGGTGAAGCACATGGAGCGATGGGTTTGTTGGGTTGAATAGCAGCCAAGCCCCAAATCTAAACCGTTCGACATGGCAATGCATGTGGAGCCAAAGAGGGATCTAGGCACTGTGATTGATAGCGAGTCTTTTGTATCCTCTTGTGACGATTTGCATAATCCTATGAAGGAGGACATGGAGGATTTTGAGGTGGTGGAGTGAGAGGAGGTGGCGGAGCAGCAGAGAGCTGCTGGAGAGGATGGCGGAGTACTAAAGGTGCATGGCATTTTGGGAAGGAAAATTTTATTCCGGATGGAACCTTCTCCCCGGAATCCAAATACTACCTTCTTCTAGGTAATCCAATTCCGACAATATTAGGAATTGAATTCCTGATTTTACGTGGGGCCCACAGAACTGTTCATTCCGCTTAAGTTGGTAAACAGATGAATAATCAGGAATGGGGAATGATTCCCATTCCGCCATATCCTTTCCCCATATGTAAACAGGCCAATGTTCTATTGGCGTTCGGAAATGCTCTGCGTCACGCTTTTATGTTGTCATAGAAAATGAACCCAATCAGGCTTCCAATTGTATTATCTTGTGGGAAGGTGTTATGTGAAACAAATTTGAAGCCTCATGGGGTATTCGTGTAATTTTTGAAACTTGAGGCATTTTGTGAAACCTCATAAACCTCAGGGTGTTTGTGAATAGGGAATTAAAATACCAAATTATTAAATGATCATTTAGGTGCTTTTTTAAGTTCTTAGGATTCAATAATTTTGTGCAAAAACAAGTTTTTGTTTTTTTATTAGGAAAATCAATTATACATTAATGATAAAAGAGACTACAACCGAAAGGGAGAAAAAAGTGTCTAAAACATAGAGAATTGGGCAAGATAGGGCTCGCTTGGAAGGATTTTTTTTAAAATGATTGGAAACACACTTTTAGTGAAGATGTTTATGAAACAAATTCTTAATAAAAATCAAAGTGAATCCTTAAAAAGCACTTTAATTGCTTCCTGCAAGAAACACATTATCTTTCGTCAAGACTTCAAAACTCATCAACTTGACACAAATACTAGTAGGCGGTTTTATCTTCATGCTTTGTTACTTGATCTCTCGTCAGCTTTCGAGTCGAAGTGACACAACACTGACACGACTATCAATCACATTCTTCTCGAATTTTGCAGATACTAATGCGATTATGCAAAATGTATGAAAGAATTTCGGGTAAACCCCAGTATTTCTTAACCTTGATTCTCCAAAACCGATTGTTATATCATTGTTTGTTTGGTTTCATTATTGTTGATCTCAATACTTTTACTTATTCGAATTTGGTATTCCAACTTTTCTTAAATTTTGTATTTAGTAGTTAATTGAGAGTTGTTTTTAAGCACAAGTGATTATTCATATCAATTATTGAGACGAACGACCTTATTTGGTCCGTTTATTCTACAACAATTTTTTTCTCTTGCAAGTATTTATATGTGAGTTTAACCTATTATGCAGGTGCTAAAAATCATATCACCATACATTGTTCCGCTCACTTCTACCCCACGTATTTGAAGACCTTAAAAGTCATAAAATAATTGGTTGCAGTGAAAGAATTTAGGGTTTGTATATCTTGACTATGGAGGATACATTTCTTTCAAATTCAAGTAATCATCAAGTTCTAAGTGTGAAATAAATAAATTATAAATTGTGAGACGGAATTATCACATAAACAAATATTGTTGTTCGTTTCCTTCTTTTGGGCTTGCTTTAGTGAATTCATTTTATCGACCAAAAGATTGAGCCTATATACAGAGCTTGTATTAGTAACTAGCTAAAATTACAAATTCACCAAAAAACAAAACTCAAAAATATAAATAGAACTTGGAATTTCTTTGGGGATTGAAAGCGAATACATAATTGACCAAATAGAAAGCACATACATAATTAGCCAAATAGAAAGAGCATACATTGGCTTCTTTTTACAAGTTTATTGAAAAAGTATCAAATTCAAACCCAACTAAAGATAACATAGGAATTCAAAAACAATTTTTTCTAGATCCTATCAAATATTCCCCGTCCAAAAGTAGAAATGTATAACTCAACAAACAAAGGAAATTGCATCCCAATGAATGAGGTAACTGGAACACCGGCAAGCAAAATGCTTGGAATAACAATCGATGATTTCCCGTCAAGCATAATGTAAAGGCCACAAGAAAAGACAATCATCAAGGTGGCAATAGATAAAAAGAGGGTGACAAGGCCTATCATCATTTTTATGGGCAAAGATTTGTAAAAATCATCTTCTGAATAACGTGATGTGAGAATGCCCAAAAACATGATAACCGAAGTTGTTGAAGAAAAGAGTGAGATTACATCCGAAACTATAAAAGTTTTGAATACCTTGTTAGTTAAGAATGTAGGATGACTTGTTGTTCCATTATTTTCACTAGGAACTGTGAATGCTGCAGCAAACATTATGGTGACAATAAGAGCACCTACAACTGTACAAGAAGTTGCTGTTCCTTTTATTGATTTTTCTGCCGCTTTCGCCAATTCTTTGTGATTCTCCATAAATAATTTTCGTGGTGTCTTATTATTTTTGTTTTCAAATTCACAATCCTTGGGATCTGCAACTTTCTCCACCTCCTGCATTTTTGGCGACAAAATTATTTAAGGATATGAGTCTAAAATTATTATCTCTTCATATAAATCCTCGAACTTTTGTCGTTTGAGACACCACAAAATCCAAAATCAATAGTTAAATATGTAGGATGATAATATAATACGTCGTTAAATAATAATGTTTTCTTGTTTAATTTCAATTCTTTTTCCCATTATGCTTGTGCATGTCGACAAACTTTTTGTTTTCATTTTTGTATTTTGAAGGAGTAATTTCTACATTCTCTCTTTTTTTTCCTATGAAATTCAATAAATAAAATAACATAAATATGTTACGAAGTTGGAGAAAATGAGAGTAAAATTATAGCCACAAAATATACATAGACAACATATAGGCAAAATATTTCATAAATATAAGCATAGATAGATAGGTAAATAGTCACCTTGAACCATTGTACTTCTCTTTGCATTTGCGAAACCGCACCTTGAATGTGATCGATCTGTGACAATGGGGTAATACTTGCCACCGTATGTAGCATATTATTGCCAAAGTGATCTTTATTCCCCACTATTTCCTGTATTTTATATTGATCAAGGCCATTTATAAGATTATAAAATTTGTGATGACGGGATTCAGCGGCAATTTGGAACAGACTCTGGCCTTTTTCGTTCCTAACTGCCAATAATGGAGATAAGGAATTTTTAAGAAAATGAGTAATATACTCCACATGTCCTCGTTCTGCTGCCACGCACAATGCTGCTTCCAATTTCTTTCTTTTATAATAACTCAAACTTCTTTCACTCATTGTCAGAATTTCTTCACTCGCTTTACACATGAGAGGTAAAAACTGTTGAACCCACTCATGGGTCAATTTCATTTGATATATACGATTGATTCCTAGAGTCATTAAAAACAAATACAAATTACAATCATATTAAAATAAATTTTAATATTAATAAAACACTCATAAAAGAAATCAATGAATGATACAAATGTATATGTGGCCTACCCAAACATGTTTGGAGTTTCGCCACTAGTCCTCTGAATCGGAGTATATCCATTCCTGCATTACAAGTCAAATTTGATGACCAAAATAAATAGGTCATTCTTCATACTGTGTTAGTTTTTTTTTTTATACTCACCTCTCTGTTTTTTCCTGTTTTCTGTCTGTTATTTTAACAAATTATGTCATGTCAAAACGGATGAGCTTCATTATCTTAATGGGATTGAAAATTTAAACCCGAACCCGACCTGTTTGCACCCAGTGAGAGGCTTTCCAACCTTAGATCAATGTCTAACATTTTTTAAAAACTTATCTTTTTATTACTTTTTTTATCCCCGTGCTTACAATTCAACATAAGTGGGTCACATCTATGTCATACCAACATTTTTTTATAGATTGTTAAAGGATTTCCATGGCCTGGAGTAAAGTGAGATTAAATTTGAGTTTTAATGAGTTAAGGGACACGATTTAAACTTCATAGGGAAAAGTGAAAATGCTTCGCGCTCGACCTGCTTGAGCTTGCCCATCAGATCGTACGACGGGCTCATCCACGCCGTCGAAGAGGACGCCGAGTTGGTCCCTGTCTCTGTCTTGGGCTTCGGCGAATTGAACGGTGAGGCTGTCGTCATCGGAATTGTTTTGGGTAGGAAAGAACGAAGGAGGTTGGTGAAAAGGTAGGGGTGGTGGTTGTCAAGGAAGAGGAAGGGCTTCTCGAGAGGGTTTCGCGACTTGAACGACGTTGTAAGATCTGCAACTAAATTTGGGGATTATTACAGATTATTGAAATTAGGAGATGAATTGATGTGGAAATTTTGAAATGATTAGGAAATTGGGATTAAGAAAATACAAATTATGGTTTTTGGGGGTGGGAAGGGCAAGCTGCAAGAGTGGGCACAATGCAGATTAGGGTTTGTGCAGGTGGAGCCAGACTAACGGATGTATGAGATTGTCCCAAAATTAACATTTTAGGTATGATTCTATGACGAAAAAAACTTCATGTACTAAATGTTGAAAACCATAAAACTTGAGGGTAGTAAACTGAGGGTTACCCTATTTATTACTACACATTGTACACAATGTCACAAACCAAACATATAACTCTTAAAGAGTGATTCCTTTAACCATCCCAGCATTGTCAAACATTTCCAAAGAACTCAGCCCTCAAACCAAATATATATCAATGAATTTTTTTAATTAGCTATGGATTGTCATTTAATGTAATGATTTAGTGGTATTTCTTGTCTTGTAAATGGCTAGTTCATAACCAATTTATTCACCCAGCTTCTTATATAGTGTAAATATATTTTGTATCTATAAAAAATAGCTATGCATTCTACAGTATCTTTAAGAAAAAAGGGATTAGATTATAGAAAAATTTCTGAAACAGCTCTGAATTCTGTGGGGATATTAAAGAAAGAATAAATGGTAAGTTGTTTTTTGACAAAAAAAGAAAGGGTAAGTTGTTTTACTTAATTAAGTTAAATTATCTTTCTTTACCATGATGAGAGAGAATCTATTAATAACAACATCACACTTAATTATCTTCCAAATAATAAATAATATTACCCCAATTTTTTCTTTTCACCTCAACCATTTTTTATTTAGGCATGCACCTATTGCATTTAGAGGTGCAACTTGGTCGGATTGGGCGGGTTGGAAGGTCAACCAGATCCTAACCCAACTTTTGCAATTTGGGCTTGGGTTCAGGTTGGGTTTCATTCGGGTTCATTTGGGCTCAGGTTTAATTGGGTTAGGTTTATTTGGGTTGGGTTCGGGTTGCCCAATGTTTTCAAGTTTAATCTTGTAACAACTTAGTTTCTAAGAATTCCTAAAAAAATTAAGCCAAGTAGCATCAAAGCTAGCTAACTTTAATTTCATAAATCCATCTACTATAAAACCTTAGGATTTAGAGACTACAAATATGGGCTGACTAATCAAAGTTTTTTATTCTCTAAAAACTTAAGTAATTATAAAGGGTAATTTATTAAAAAAATATTAGAAAGCGCGTTGGTTTTTGGACTTTGCTCATTTGGATGTAGTATGAGTATTAATTGATATGGGTTACAATTTGGTTAGATTGGGTTTGGTTAGTCGGATTGGGTAGGGTTAGAGATGGACGAGCAAATGATCAACCCAACTCAACCTAATCAATGAACGGGTTGAAATTGGGTTGGGTTCGGGCGGGTTATAACTAAAAAAAACCCACTTATTCGGGTTTAAAGTCAGGTTGGACATGGGTGGGTTCGGATTGGCCCAACCCAAGTTGCACCCCTAATTGCATTTCTTCTTGGGTATAAGCTAATTTTCACATTTGCAAATAATGTATTTTTATTGTACAAATTTTATAATAAAAATAGTTCAAATTCTTAATCTTTATTTGAAGATCATCCCTACAATAAAAATAATTCAAATTCGAGATTTTTCCACCATTCAAATGTATTCTATAAATAAACGGTGCAGGTACCAAGTAACATATTAATTATAAACCATTTATTTATTTGATACATTTGGATGGTCAAACAATCTCCATTTTGAATGATTTTTTTGTAAATATGACTTCCAAGTGAAGATTAAGAAATATAACAATTTCGATTATGAAATTTCTACGATAAAGATATGTTATTTGCAAGTGGAGAAAAGAGGTCATGTTCCTAATGGGGAATGCAAGTATTATTCTTTTAATGTGTAACTTCTTAAATATGAAATGACTAGGATTTGTTTTTTAAGACCATGTTGCTTGATGTTTTTCTTTGTTTAGCATTTTATTCCGGCATTAATGTAGATTATTAAAAAAACATGTGATATAAGGAAATAAAGTAAAATTAATTTGTAATACAATAAAAAGGGGTAAATTACATTTTGCACTCTTAAGTTTGAGTGCAATTACAATCTCATACATTATCTTTAAAACATCATCACTTAGCCGACAAATTGATGGTTTGATTAACGGACGTATGAAATTGCAACTAATACACAAATTTGTGTATGACATTGTAGTGTTGTAAAGATTATGTATGAGCAAAAGGTGTCAAGCGAGGGAGCTATGGAAGAAGATAGAGAGACCATATTTTCTACGGCAAAGTTGAAGTTATTAAGGGATTATGTTCATTTACATATGTATAAATATTTATAGTTTTAGGAGTATTTTGGTGTGAAAATAAAAATATGATAATGTGTAATCTTAGTCACCAATTTCATGTAAGTGGACTAATCCTAATAGTGACCCACAAACTTAGACTTATATCAAGTTTTATTTTTAAGAAAAAAAAGAAAATATAAGGAGAAATAAAAAGCAATAATTTACTAACCATAATAGATCAAATTTTCCCATAAATCTAGTCGGCTTCCACTTTTGAATGCCAAACGGTTACTGGCCAATGTTACAAAGGGGATATTCCCATTGCAGTCTACATCCATGGCTAATTTTGGATAACATTGAATTAAATCCCACGCAATATCTATGTAATAAAAGCATGAAAAAAGAACATTGTTAGTATACTGACAAAAATTGTAACAAAAAAAAAAAAAATCACATAGGGGAAGAAGTGTACCAAATCTGTTGTAATCAAAACCGAGAGAAATAAGTCGAGCGGCATAGGGAACTTCTAGTTCTTTGTGTGGAGTGCGGGAATAGAGAGTGCGAGCCATTATTTCCCCTTTTGTCTTCTCTTGGGCCTCTACAACAAGAGGCACCGGGTACAAAGGAGGTGAATTAGTAACAAATCTGGCGTTCTTTGTAACCATGCATTCAGCTATTTCAAACTCTTCCGGATGATCTCTTATTAAAAGATGAAGAGCTGTTAAATCATCATCGTCTGTTATAACCAAGTCTTCCCTTTTCATTAACTCCACCAACTGTTTAATAATGCGCACGCTGCAGTTCTTGAAATTCTGGATTGCGTAATGAAGAACGGTACCATTTCGCACAAATGAAAGTGTTGCACTTCCTTCCTCGCTATCCATGCGAAGACAGTTGATCACATTTCTCCAATCATTAGACTTCACATATTCGGCGAAAAGTCTAGGGATATCGTTGCCTGCATGCATGTGCCATGTTTGTTAAGTGCTAAATTTCCCATCTTGCATAAAAATAATTTAATGCAATTTGAAAACAAATATAATTTAATACAATTTGAAAACAAATGGGAAATTTTAAGGAAAATATAACAAAATAATTCTACATGAAAAATATGACAAAATAATATACAATATATATAAATGAGATTCCACCCCTAATTAACATAACCGAGGTCTATCGGTGATATTAGTGATTACTCATACTGGACTTACAAGTTTATCATAGTTTACTATTAAATAGAAGTATATAGAAGTCTGAATTTGTGAGGATACCTTCAGTGCGGCCTTCTTCCTTTGCGAACGGTGGCTTCGTAGCATGATCAATCGGAGGTGGATAAGCTTGAAGAACTGACTTCTTTTCTGAAATTGAAAACTTTGATGTTAAGATGACAGATGTTATCGTTCAATTCTGAATTTTTTTTTTCTTTTCCCTTCATACAAATGCTTATTCGTGTGAAAATAATTACAAAATATTCCTCATCAAATCAGAATATATAGAATCATAGATCACCTCCAAGGTACAACCGTACAACCATTGCCGTATATTTATTTCCTTCAACTTTTCATGTATGTACGTACCATTTTCATCTAATGGTTCACTTGGCTTCTTCAATTTATTTGACAAAGCATCCCATGCTTGTTTGGCTGTGGTTGCTCTCTTGATAAGTCCATAAGTATCATCCCCGCAAGAATTCCAGATTGCATATAAGGCCTTGGCATCCTTCTTCTTCCAAGCCCTACTAATTTCTTCATCTTCTGTAATAGGACGTACTTGATGTAAAACGTCCAAAAGATCTTCGGCCAACATGTAGGTCTCAATCTGATTACTCCAATCATCATAGTTCTTACGGTTAAGAACTGTATGAACAACTGTAGCTGCCATGTTCTATTTGCCTATTTATTCAACGATATTTTTTGTCAATCAAGCATGTATGTGAAAAAAAGCAAAGAAAAATAAAAAAGAAACAAAGTAAGTCTAACTACTACACTCACAATTTGAGTTGGGGAAATCTTCAAAATAGGCGGCAGTAGCAGCGCTATGAACTTTCTAATTGGTAATTCCTTTGTATGTGCACATAGAGTAGCCAAACTTTTCATCATTTATATATACAAATGAGAAATTAAAAAAGACTTGGAAACATATAATTGAGCAATTAAAAAAGACTTAGTAAATTACCAAGAAATTAAGATGCAAATGAGCAATTAAAAAAAGACTTGGCGAAACGTACACTTGAGCAATTAAAAAAGACTTCGGCAAATGGATGAATTTTTACTTAAAGCTTAAATGCGACTGATGGAGGGGATAACGTCATAGGATTCACAGGAACCGGATCCCTTCTAGACCCAAAGGAACTGAGCTCAAGGATCAAATGATCCAGGCCATTGAAATTTGATCCAACGGTTACAATTATTATAACTTTAAGAGGGCCTCCTGTTTGTAGCCGTTGGATTAAATTTCAATGGGCCGGATCATTTGATGAGTAGGCTCAATTGCTTTGGGTCCGGGGGGGGGATCCGGTTCCGGATTCACGAAACCAACGTCATTTCATTATCATCATCATCATCAATGCTATATCAGTTTGTAAGAGGGAGAGAAAGATATGTAATTTGTAAGTGTCGATCGATTTTAGGACTTAATAAAGAAGCCAATCTCTCTTGTAAATGTTATACTTGGCTACGGTTCATGCCAACTGAACACTAGACACTCTCGTATGAAAAAGTTGAGGTTCCACCATAAAATTAACCAATTGGTAATATAGAGAATAGTCCAACTACTTATAAGCACATGTAAGGTTCATCCTCTCATTAATATGAGATTCATTCTCAACATCGTAAACTTTGTCGCTATGCTACAATCTCATTCTGATGGTACATGAAACTACCAAGGTTTTGTTGCTTTAATTAAGCTCAAGCATTTTAGTCTCAGTATTCTTCATGCTTTTCTAAAATGAAAAATCCCGAAACTCCTCAAACTTTACTTTCGCTGGCTTGTTGATTTTACATTACTGACTTCTAAATTGTCGGGAATTATAGCAATTAGGTTCATTGTGGAAGATATAAACTGTTACAAGTTTATTTCTTAACATGAAATAGCACTACCTGATGACGATTGTAGATTAGGAAAATTGGCAAACAAATTTTGTTTTCTTCCTTTTACTAAATTGGCTGTAGTATATGAGGGGAAAGCAAGTGAATGTCTGCCAAAAAGCAGAAGGAAAAACACCTAAATTCTGTCATAGAAAATGAATCGAATAAGGCTTCAATTGTATTATCTCGCAGTATATTTTAAGGACAATATAGACCCCTATCACCAGATTCATCTCTTTTATGTACGTAAATGTTGAAGTAATGAGATTCGGATCCCAATTCGAACCTGCACCAGAATTGCCCCAAAACTTGGCTTATATGAAAACTTACAAGTGCCCTTAATGGGATCACATGGGAACCATATTAAGAATATTATATGTAATATATTGATCTAAAATTGTTTTTGAAGTAGGCTTGATTAGTTGTGTTAGTTGTGTATATATTGTCCTGTATATTTTGTCAATGTAATTGACAAAAAGCAACCAACCTGCCACTTTCCATAGACTTTTCATTTAGCCATTTTAATATTCAGCCATTTTAATACACACCAAGATCATCATTCTTAAATTTATATTGAACATTTTGCTGAGCTTTGTACTGGATAGAAATTTTTTTATTTAACAACAAACTAGAACATTAGGAGCAACACACTTATATCAGTAACGGATTCAAGATTCTAAAATCGGGTGGTTCTAAACAAGGTATGTTAGGCGCTAGTCGGATGGCGGGTTGAGCCTAAGACCTAACTGCCTAGGTGGACTATGAGAATTTAAGTAAATTTGTTATATATCACATAAATATGTGTACATTAAAAAAACTTTATATTTATTATTTCAATTAAATTTATTATTTAACATATAACATTAAAAAACATCATAATTTTTCTTTAGTATTTTAGTGAATTTGATCGTATGATATGGATATTCAAGTGATTACGAGTTCAAGTACTTTACGAAATATTTTCCGTAGCTCGTATGAACTTATAGTAAATTTCAAAATAATAAAGGTGTCAAACATATGGTATAAAAAATATTGGTTGAGTAATACACATCATTTTATTAATTAAAATGCTAAGTGGCACAACTTGATTGGACAACAATTAAAAAAGAGAGCTACTCACATGAAAAATGGAGAGAGAAAGTCTTTCTTCTTCGTTGGAACTAAGGTCCAAGAAAAGCAGATCATAGTGGATTTCTATGTTCCTCTTCGTCTAAAATTTGATATTTCTTCTTGATTTAAAGTTTTTGTTGCACAGCATCTCCACAGCCATGGTAGTCTTCTCTCTTCTATCACCTACCCAGACCGTTGGGTGGTCCTCGAAGGTTTTCACAGGCCACCTTGGTCAACACATGCATCCGCCGCTGCTTATGGTGACCAATTTTAAAGCCTCAGGGGGGGTATTCGTATAATTTTTGAAGCTTGAGACATTTTGTTAAACCTATAAACCTCATGAGGTGATTGTGAACACTGAATTAAAATACCAAAATATTTTGACCATTAGGTACTTTTATTTTAGTTCTTAGGTTGACAAATTTTAATGAACGTGTAAGATGATGTCGTGGAAGATGATGTCATGGACGTTTGTGTCAGTGATCAAATTGGCTCGCCATTGACGGTTGACAAGCCTGAGCTTTTTTGTTCCGTCTCCTATAATTTCGTTCGCTGTGGAGCTCCGCATCTGATCCCAAATCACTCTCTTGATCGTTATGGTTCCCTTTCATTTTTCTCAAGTCCCTCTCTCCCTCGTGAAACATTGTAACTTTTTAGTAGAATATTGGGGATTCAATGTGAATCCAGTTAGGGTATCTGGTGTGCTCTATCAGTTTCCAGCTAGGATTAGGACTTAATAAAGAGGCCAATCTGTTTTAAATCAGGAAAGAAAATCTTCCTGACCATGATTGTATCTTGCCTTTCACTCCATGGTTCTTGTAAGTATTATACTTTGGCTACGATTCATGCCAACTGAACACTAGACACTATCGTAAACTTCGGCGCTATGCTACGATCTCATTCTGATGGTACATGATTTCCACAAACTCCCAAAGTGTTGCTGCTTTAATTAAACAAGCATTTTAGTCTCGGTATTCTTCCTGCTTTTCTAAAACGAAAAATCCCGAAACTCCTCAAACTTTACTTTCGCTGTGGCTTGTTGATTTTACACTCATTTGATTCTCAATTGTTCTGAAATCATAGCAATTAAGTTCTTTGTGGAAGATATAAAATGTTACAACTTTATTTCTTAACGTGAAATAGCACTAGTTGATGATGGATTACACAGGAAAATTGGCAAACAAATTATGTTTTCTTCCTTTTACTAAATTGGCTGTAATATATGAGAGGAAACTAAGTGAATGTCTGCCGAAAAGCAGAAGGAAAAACACCTAAATTCTGTCACAGAAAATGAATCCAATCAGGCTTCCAATTGTGTTATCTTGCAATATAGACCACTATCACCAGATTCATCTCTTTTATGTACGTAAATGTTGAAGTAATGAGATTCGAACCTGCACCAGAATTGCGTAGTCCCACAAAACTTGGCTTAAATGAAAACTTACAAGTGCCTCTAATGGGATCACATGGGAACCATATTAAGAAATATTGTGTGTAATATATATCTCAAATAGTCTAGGTCAATCCCACTTAAAGTGGATCACGGTTTTTGTCTTTGATGTAAGCTTGATTAGTTGAGTTAGTTGTGTATAATGTATATATTGTACAGATATTTTGTCAATGTAATATACAAAAAGTATCCAACCTACTCTCCTTAGACTTTCCAGCCATTTTAATGAGTCATTCTTAAATTATATTGAACATTTAGCTAAGCTTTGTACTGCATAGAAATTTTTTTTTATTTAACAACAAACTAGAACCATTAGCAACAACACACTTATAATGAACAATTTTGAAACCTCAAGAGGTGTTCGTGTAATTTTTGAAACTAGAGGCATTTTGTGAAACCTAATAAACTCATGAGGTGTTTGAGAATATTGAATTAAAATACCAAATTATTAAATGAACATTTGGTACTTTTATTTTAGTTCTTAGGTAGACAAATTTAATATACATGTAAGATGATGTCATGAAATAGAAACTATATATACAAATAAAACCCGAGGATTGGCATTCAAAAGCTGTCATTTTATATGTATATGGTTACAATTAAACCTCATGAGGAGTTTGTGAATATTGGATTAAAATACCAAAATTGTCTCTGAGATTTGCATAACTCCTCACTTTGGTCCTTGAGATTTGACATTAATATAAGTGGTCCCTGAGATTGTCCACCATCAATCATTTTGATCCTTCTATGAATAGTTATGTTAAATAAAGATTAAAATGACAAAACCACCCTCAATTTAATAAACAATATGCCAAAATGATTTGAAAAAAATTGAGTGTACTTTTGTCATTTTATCTTTATTTAATGAAGATTTTTCATGGAAAGACCAAAATGATTGATGATGAACAAACTCAGGGACCAATTCTATCGATTTCAAATCTAAGGGACCAAAATGAGGAGTTATCCAAATCTCAAGAACCATTTTAGATAAAAAGCCATTATTAAATGAGACTTTTTATATTAGTTCTTAGGTTGACAAATTCTAATATACATGTAAGTTGATGTCATGGAAGATGATGTCATGGGCGTTCGTTTAAGTGACCAAATTGCCGCGCCATTGAGGTTTGACAAGCATGAGCTTTCGTTTCGGTTTTGTTCCGTCTCCTACGATTTCGTTCCCTGTGGAGCTCCGCATCTGATCCCAAGCCACTTTCTCTCGATCTTTATGGCTCCCTTTCATTTTTCTCAAGTCCCTCTCTCCCTCAAAGTTCAATACTTTCACTGCATTCTCTGTTGATTAAAAAAATCAGAGCTTGGCAGCGTTCGGTTTTCAAAAGGGTGTTGGATTTTGAAGAATGTTTGGGGTACCAAATGGGGGATTCAGATCTCTCTGGAATTTTCAATCAGTGGTGATGAAACATTGTAACTTTTTAGTGGAATCTTGGGGATTCAATGTGAATCCAGTTAGGGTATTTGGGGAAAGGTAGGGGGGGGGGGGGGTGGGGGTTGGGAGGTTTTGGAATTGAAGAATATGAAAGTGAAGAGGAGGAAGAAGATGCCGGTGTTGGTGTTGCAGAAGAGAGGTAAAGGTGAGAGCTTGCATTGCTGCCAGGTTGCACAAGGCTCCACCTTCCCGAACAGGAGAAAAACTTGTATGGAGCTCAACTTACCACTAGACCATGTTGAGTGGCACTACCACTCACTAAAAACTTGCTACTAGTTAAACCAAATAAATAAAAGACTCCTTATTAAGTTTAATTAAAAACAAAACAAAAAATTCTACATAATTAATTAGTTAATTAAAACTGGATAACAAAAATAAAAGGCCTAAATCAATCCATGCCTAGAAATATATTTGAATCAATCCATGCCCAGAAATATATTTTTCAAGTCCGCCTCCAACCTACACGTTTTAACTTAAATCTCTTTCTACTCCAACTTACCAAAAGTCAAGTTTCTT
Source organism: Heteromeles arbutifolia (assembly GCA_024362995.1). Classification (NCBI taxonomy): domain Eukaryota; kingdom Viridiplantae; phylum Streptophyta; class Magnoliopsida; order Rosales; family Rosaceae; genus Heteromeles; species Heteromeles arbutifolia. The sequence continues at coordinate 3,750,248 of JANCRC010000007.1, forward strand.
ATGTTAGCAAGTGATTTCTATTTTTTTTTTTTTTTAATGGGGATCCATTTACTTAAAGAACGTATAGATATATATCAAAACAAGTTTAGCGCAGATGATTTATCAAATCCTATCTTATTTAAAGAAATTAATTTGTCCTCATGAAAAAAGAAGAAGATAAAGTTGATAGTTCGAGAAATTAGGGTTAATCTCAGTTTACTACTCTTAAGTTTATTGGTTTCTAACATTTGGTACATTAAGTTTTTTTCATCCCAGAGTGGTACGTGAAGTCATAATTTTGGGACATTTTCATACATCCGTTAATGTTGCTGTTAAATTAGCTGTTAACGAGGCGCCCACATGGACAATGACTGGGTGCCATGTGTCAATATGGGCCCACATGAATATTTAAAATAAAATAAAATTTTAAAATTAAAACATTAAAAGAAAATTATATGGGATGGAAAAAAAAATTCATGTACCAAATGTTGAAAACCAAAAAAAGGTAGTAAACTGAGATTAACCCCTTAAATTAAAACAATGACCAGAGCCCTTGTTTATTCCAACTGATGAAGATCATAATCTAAGTTCCATTATCCATCTCACATAACAATATAGAAATTAAAATACTCAGTAATTTAGGAGCAAATGCTCTCGGAACATCCTAGTTCTAGAGAAAGCAAATGTTATACGCCCTGTATTCTGGATTGAACCTGCACGGACCCGTTGGTACTATTCTATAAAAGCAATCATCACACTCATTAGAATCTCTAGATTGCATGTATATGTCGAAGTAGCGAAATACAGCCAGCCAGTCGAACCTGCAGAAGAATTGTGTACCATCCCAAATATTGGTCCCAAATTAAAATTCATAGTCACCTTTGAATGGAATCACATGAGTGCCAAGATCGTCGTCTTTGGATTTGCCCTGGACGGTCAATGGTATATCTGGGCCATTATCGTTAGTCATTTTTACATGAATTGCATCACACATAGTTACAAACAACAGCACTATAATTATGAGCAGAAAAGAAACACATTTTTGATCAACGAAGCCGAATAATACTAGACTACTCAAAGATGAGTAGGAACTCCTATTTAAAATTTCTTAAAATTGTTTGTTGTCAATTTATAGAACTTCGTGTTTATAATCAGAACTGTTGATATTATAAATCACCCTATAAAGATCGCGTATTGGTCAATGCATTATGGACCGTCTATGTATTTGCTACTATAGATTGACTAAACGACCTTAGTTTTAATTTAGTTTTTGCAGAGATGATCTTTACAATGTGATTTATAGTATAAACAGTTCTGATCATAAGCACAAAATTCTGTGATTAAAACACTAACACTATGTTTGGATGAAGAAATTTAAGATTACTAAGGAATTTTAAAATGACGGAAATTGAAATGATGGGATTTTATTTTCTATAATTTGTGAATTTTCTTGTTTGGTTAATCTAAAAGAACAATGGAATTGAATACAGAATTTGTTATTTTTAAACTTTCAATCATAGAAATTGGGAAATGACACATATTTACATGGAATTTAAACTTGGGAATTGGAGGTCCCAAATTCCAAGTTTTTTTTCCATGCGGAAACTCTAAATTTCTATGTTTATGAATCCAAACAAAGGATTTGGTGCATGTCAATTTATAAATTCTGACTTTTATCCAAATTCCAAGTTTATTTCCCTCATCCAAACATAAAGAATTTTGAGTAGGAATTCCTACTCATCTTTGAGGAGCCAAGTATTGTTCAACAAAGCCATACTGGTTTTATTTGTTGGAAGAATACTTGGATATATCATCATTTTTATAATAGCAATTGGATATAAATTCTCAGCTAATACAAGGAAACTTAACAAAAGAATTAGTCTCATATATATCTAGAGGATCCATAGATATAAATAATATTTAATTTAAATTTCAACTAGTTAATGTGTTTTTTCAATTCCAAAATGCCATAAATGTTTTACTTAAATGGGAAAACATACCAAAACATGAATCAATATAATCTTTGCAGGGCACCATAGAAAGAAATAAATATAGACACCAAAAACATATATTTTATAGCAAATATATCTTATAATGCAATGTACCAAACTATATTATAATCTGATGTACCAAATTTATTTTAAATAACCTAAAAATACTAAAACAAATTACTATAAATGAATTATGTACTCAAATATATATTCATTTGGATGCAATATGTCAAAGTACAAAGAATCTAGGGCGGAGCTACCTTTGTGCTTGGGTGGCTCTAGTACAGTCCAGATCATTCCATCTGTGCCTTGGGTCTAAATCCTTCCCCTCTCTTAATGGGGTTTATATATTTTATGTGTATACTTATGAGGGTCAAAGGATGATGAGTTAGGCTTTATTAACTTGTTACGTGGAAATCTAATGGGTGAAATCTACTCTAAAGAACCACAACAAGTAGCCTAGTGGTAAGGACGCAGACTGCGGTTCTTCAATAATTAAAAAATATGAGAGGTTCCGGGTTCTATGCTCCAAGCTGGTGAGTTTGCTGGACCCTGACTACAGGCAGTGTGAAATTCCCCATAGCCTCTTAAGTCCGAAATGATGGATAATCATAACTTGCTACCAGTTGTCCCTCCTTTTTTTTTTTTTTTTTTCAAAAAAAAAAATATATATATATATACACACACACACACATACTCTTAAGAAAAGATAAAATTTGATAGATCGAGAATAACCAAAGCTCTTGTTTCTTCCAATGAAAATGATTAATCAAATCCCAACTTATTTTCTTTGATTCGAGAAATTCAGATAGGTACTGATAAAAATGGAAAAAAAAATAAAAATAAAAGAAATAAAGAAGAAGATAAAATTTGATAGATAGAGAGCGTTTATAAGCTCTCAAAACTACAATTAAAAATAACCAAAGCTCTTATTTATTTCCAGATGCAGAAGAGTAGATTTCACATACTAAAATCAAATAATTAAGGAGCAACTAATTTCGGTTGATCCTCCTTCCACTTAAAAGGTTCCCATGTCTTCTGATATGGATTCCACCTGAATGGACCCTCTGGTCTTATTCTCCATTTACATTTAACGCACCATTGCAAATCTCTGCCTTGTATGTAAATGTCGAAGTAGTGAGAATTTCCCGACCACTGGAAGTTGCAGAAGAATAGTGTACGCCCAAAAGCATGGGTACCAAATGAAAATTCATAGGTGCCTTGAACAGGGACCACATGCGAACCAAGATCATCGTCTCCCGATTGACAGTGAACGGTTAACTCTGCACCCAAATCATTAGTCATTGTGACAGTGGAGTCAACTCCAGCATCGCACAGAGTTAATAAGAACAACACTAGAACCACAAGCAGAAAAACATTTTTGATAAACGAAGACATGGTGATATTGTTTGGTTGAAGTTTAGTATAACACTAAATTTCTTTGTGGAAGAAAACTTGGATACATCATTCTTTTTTATAATGACAATTTGATATCAATTCTGAAATAATAATTTAATGTGGTTCTTTGTTCCCAAAAATGCTCAAAATTTTTGGCCACATGAGAATACATAAAAAAAAAAAAAAATTAGGCACATGCACATTTAGAAAGGGAATATTTTTTCTTACCATCATATTTATCACCGTTACCTATATGCACATTTAGAGGAAGAGAATGCCAGCTACCTTTTCTTCTTACATTTCCCTACTTGTCTTTCCTATTCATTGCTTGCCCTGTTTATTCCATTAGGAAATACAACATTTATTAAGGATAAATAAGCCAATAAATAATTTTTTGTAACTACACTTCCATTAAGTAATTGTTGAAGAGTATGAATTCATATCAGGAAAATAAGGGACCTTGCATGTGTTATAAGTAATTAGTCTACTCCACATATTGCCAATTGGTTCAACTTTCTTCATGGTATCAGAGCATGTTGTCCCATGTGTGAAGCCCAACAGACACACATACTATATGTGTTGTACTTTTATGTGCAAACGGAAACGAATTCTAACAAAGTACAAATATCAACGTTGTAGGTGAAAGCTACAATAAACAATCTCAAACTAACACAAGAGATTTACGTGGTTCGGCGAAAAGCCTATGTCCACGAGCGAAGCACGGCGAGGAATTTCACTAAACAAACGGAGATTACAAAAGAGTGTTTAAACTCTCACAACCCAAATCCCACAAATTACAAACCCTAAACCAAACGAGTAGAGAACTCAAACAGACTGATAATATTCTCCCAAATTGCTCTCTAACTCACAAACTCACAAATTGACTCTCACCAAATTGCCACACGAATGAGCCACACAAAATACACTAACCCTAAGGTCCTATTTATAGTGCATAGGACTTAGGTTACAATAAGAATCCTAATAGGAAGTAAATACAAATCCTAATCAAATAGGTAATTAACAAAATCTCTCCACCAAGGAAACCAACTAAGAAGTCAAAATCCAAACCCAAATAGGACACCAAAACCAAATAGGTAACACAAACCTAATTCTTTGCATCATCCTAATTTTGAGCCGTAAAACCCAACAATATGTAACCCACTTGTATTGTATGTTAGGCTTGAAAATTCGCCACACGTGAGGGAGTGTGTTGAGACTATGAATCCCACATCAAGAAATTGAGGGACTTTGCATGTTCTTATAAGCAATTGGGCTACTCCCCATATTTGACCCTTAATCCTAACTAGGGATGGGCACTTGAAACCGAAAATCGAAACCGAAGCATGAACCAAATCGACCGCACCAAATGGTTCGATTTTGTGGGTCTGAAACGGTTGCGGTTTTGAAATCGAACTACAGTGTAGGAAACGGTTTGGTTTCGGTTTTGGCTTTTGAAAACAGCACTGAAACCGAAACTACACCATGTCATGTTTAGGCTGTTTGTTAGAGTCCATACATTTAGTATGGCCTCAAAACCACACTAAAATGTCATCCCTTTCCACCCCTATTTGACATGGTGTCAAAATTATCCCTCAATCCACATCAGTCTCTCTCTCTATCTCTCTCTCTAAACTCATCTGAGAATTCTTGATGTTATCAAATGCAAATGAATCTCTGATCAAATAATAAGCCATATCACTCCATTAGGGTGCTTTTTCACGCTCACAAAGTCTATCATTTGTGCAATTAGCTAGCTAGGCTAAGCTAGTTGATTATATCTCATTCTCCCATACCATTTTGTTGCTGTGATCAAATGTACATGAGAGAGTGGGGAGAGAAGTAAAGAAAAGAATTCTCATGTGAGTTGGTTAATTAATGTAGAGAAATTTTATTTGAACCCAACTTTCTTATCTCTACACCCAACTAAATAAATTTGTTACCAAACTTTCAAATATGTCCTTGAATAAATAAAAATGAAAAATTAATTTTATACCCCAAAACACAAATGACAATAATCTCTCTACACCCTTTTTATTTAATCTGGTGAACCCACACCTAAGGACGGCAACTCTTCTCCGATATCGTCAGCAACCACGATCCCTCTCTACTATTCTTCATATGTCTCTTCTTCTCTCTTGAATTCCTGGCTTACATCTTTGCTTTCTCTTAATTTTGGTAAGTTATACACATTGGATTTTAGTGAAAGAAAAAAAAGAAACAGTCAAACCCCCACAGCCACAAGGCTTCTGTGCATTTTCACTCCAACACCCATTTGTTGAACATTAAAACAAATTGAAAACGATAGAAACTTTTAACTGTTGGAGAACTTTCTTCATCATATAATAACAATAGATAAAAATAAATAAAAATAAAAAAGAGTGTAAGGGGATGGTGGGTGTCGACAGTTTTGGAGAGGGTTGCTGGCGTTAAGCTTAGGTCCACCGGATTAAATAAAATGGGTGTAGAGAGAAAAAATTTTGATGTTTGCGTTTAGGTTTATAAAATTGTTTCTTTTTTTTTATTTATATAAGGGTGAATTTGAAAGTTTGGTGGACAAATTTTTCTAGTTGGTGTAAAGATAAGATAATTGGGTTCAAATAAAATTTCTCATTAATGTATTAGGTGGAAAATGAGACTGTCTTATACGCAGATATGTGTAAATTTTAAATTGTATATTTTTTTAAATCGAACCGAAACCGTTTGACACCACACTGAACCGAATCAAATGGTTTGGTTTCATTTCGGTTTTGGCTTCGAAACCGCACCACAAAAAGTTTCGATTTTGGTTGCGGTTTCATTCAAAACCGCACCGAGCCGAACCTTGCCCACCCCTAGTCCTAACCCTATATATGGAATAGAATCAAGGGACAAAGATTTTGACAAACATTTTTACATTCCTTTTAAACTGTTAGATTACATAACATCTAAAGGTCGATTTTGACAAACATTTTTACATTCCTTTTAAACTGTTAGATTGCATAACATCTGAAGGTCCTCATTTAATCATTAAATGACATGGACGCTTACGTGGATTATAATTAACATTGAAAAAGAAAAAAATTGATAAAGAATAAAAACTATAAAAAATAATTAAAAATTAAAAAGAGGAAGAAAACCTTGCGCACAAAGACCTCCATTGATTTGTGCAAAATACCTTCAAGTCTTTTGAGTCTTCATTCTCATATTTATCTGATTCTATTTCTAATCCACGCTCAGATTTAATTGTATAAAAATTTTGAGGGAGGCAGTGAGAGTTGTTGATTTAGGGTTTAGTTTTGTCAATTTAATGAAAGAGCGAGGAACGAAGACTTGAAGCAGACTATACTTGATTTGCTTTTATATCGAAATTTTGTATCGATCAATTGAAGGAACGACACTAATTTTGATAGCGTGAGTGATAGGAATTCGAGGTGTTGCGGTTGGACGAAGCAATTTGGATCGTCGTGCTTCTGCATTTGCATCCAAGACGGACGCCATTTTCGTTTCTTCCTTGCGTTTGCAAAAAAATTTATTTTTATTATTTCTTCAGTTTTTATTCTTTTCTTAGTTTTAATTTTTATTTATTTCTTAATTATAAATTTATACCTCATTTAATGTTTAAAATCCTCAGATAACTCTTAGTCAAGACCGTTGCACGTTACGAGATCTAAAAATTATAAAAGAGTGTAAAAAGGTTTGTCAAAGGGGGTGTGATATTCACACACCCTATTTTACTTCTCACACACCTTTTTAATTTTCGGCCGTCGGATTAGATGAATTGAAGAAGATCAACGGACATAAATTATCAAGGGGTGTGTGAGAAGTAAAATGGGGTGTGTGGATAGCACACCCTTGTCAAAATCTCCTTGGTCATATATATCAAAAACCAGTTTAGCGCAAACGATTTATTAAATCCATCTTACTTCAAGAAATTTGGATTTGTCCTCATAAAAAAATAATAAAAAATAATAAAAAAAAGATAAAATTTGATAGTTATAGAGCATAGCTCGTCAACATTAAAATTAAAAAAAAAAAAGACCAAAGTTCTTATTTATTCCAAATGATGAAGTTCATAATCCAATGATTATCCATCTCACATAAGCACAAAGAAATTAAAATTAAGTAATTAAGGAGCAAATGCCGTCGGAACATCCTTGTTCCAGTAATAGCAAATGTTATACGAATTGTATTCTGGATTCAACCTGCATGGACCCGTCGGTACTATTCTCCAAGTGCACTCATCACAACCTCCCTCATCTCTATCTTGTATGTATATGTCGAAGTAGCGAAATACGGCCAGCCATTCGAACCTGCACCAGAATTGTGTACGCCCCAAAAGATGTAACCCAAACGAAAAGTCATAGCTACCTTTAAAGGGAACCACATGAGTACCAAGATCATCGTTTTTGGATTTGCAGTGGACGGTCAACGGTATATCTGGACCAATATCGTTATACATGCTTACACGAACTGCATCACACATAGTTAGAAACAACGACACTAGAATTATTAGCAGAAACACATTTCTGATGAACGAAGACATGGTGGTCTTGTTTGTTGGAATATAACGCTGAATTTCTTTGTGGAAGAAGACTCAGATATATCATATTTTTGTAATCGCAATTGGATAAAAATTCTCAGGTAGTATAGGAAACATATCAAAATATTCAGTCTCATACAGATTCAGAGAATCCGAACAAAAAATTCTTAGGTAATATAAGGACATAAATCCAATTTCATCTTGTGAGGAAACGACGGTTTTAACTTCATCTATTTCCGTCTAATTTTTAAAAAATAATATGTTTAAGTTATCGTGATTTATTTCTATAAACAGTTTAATTAAAAAATTATGTACAATTCTCAAAATTTAAATATTTAAGTTGAATAAGGTTTCAGTTTCAGATAAAGAGTATTTGGATGCGGTACTTAGCTGCTAATACACTTTAACTAAAACCTTATTGATGATTTTCAAATTTTTATCAGAGTCCTTTGTTTTCTTTACAACCAAAGACAAAGAAATTTCACAAAAGGAGGACAAACTGGTTTTAGTTTTTATTAGACACTTATATGGTTATGCATGTGTTCTTTGCAGATTTATGAAGGATTGCAAAAACTCACTTGATGCTCTGGAAATTGCTTGGCGATTCTATTCGGCAGGCTTTGAAAAATCTCATATTTTTGTTCTTGGTTATTTTTCCCTTAATGTGTATTTGTCCTATTTGTACGTTTGGTGAAAGTTTGTCTCCTTATTATTTTGTTTGTTGTCATCTGTGAGAATGGTTTTTTATTATTCACGTGATGTTTAGCAGGATAAATAAATAATATATTAGGCATGAGTCGCCATGTGTGTAACTGTGTAACATAACTTTCTTCGTTTCCATTTAAAATGGTTTACAACGACATCGATTATTTATGTTGATTGTTAACGTAGAGATTGGATTCAATGAATTGTTTGTCTCATTATTTACTGTTTACAGATGAAATTTTCTCCTAGGTGTTGTGCGCTATGAAAACTCAATTTTTAAGCAATTCAGACTCTCTTAAATATTTGCTACTTTCTGTACATTTTGTACAACTCTGTCTCCTCATATTAATGATATTTGTTTTCTGCTTGGATGAGTTTGTGTATTGCTATTGCCCAAATTCAGACTCTCTTACTCTTCTGCATTTTCTTGTCCTTACTCCACAATCTTCTATTTTTGCCTTTTCGGAATTGCAATATGAATTACATGCTATGTGGACAAACTTCTCTCTAAGCATAAAAGGTTTTTGGCTTATGAGAGACCGCATAAAGATTGCTCTGCTTCAAGACCTTTCGGTTTATTGTCGTAGATTAATTGTTTAATTTTTTTTTTCTAAACACTAATTGATTCCTTGCTGTATTTCTTCCTTTATTTTTCGGTTCTCTTTAGATTATTGTCATAGATTAATTGTTTAATTTTTTTTTTTTTAATACCATTTGGTTCCTTGCTGTATTTCTTCTTTTTTTCTTTATTAACCTCTCAGAACGTGCTTTCATGGGTGCAAAGAAGAGCATTTCTTAAGGAGCACGTGGCGCCCGTAATTAAAAAAGAGGTTAGTAGTTACGTAAACAAAATAGTTTTTGTAATGAATTTTGTTGATTGTTATAAAATAAAATTCGAGGATAATATCAAAACACAAGGGGATGCCATCATCATTCAACAACTCCAACATAAAAGGCATATAACAATCCAATCCGGTTTTAAGGATGTTTATATAGAAGCAACGATGCTCACACAACCACACACTTGAATTCGGATAGCCTCAGTTTAGAACTTTAAATGTTTAGAATACACTCACTCAAACATGTGGCACAATACCACTCAGAGGAAAACATGCCTAAACCCTTTTATTTAGTAGCTAATTAAGTACGGCATGCATCTCCGTTAATACAGCGACGAGTACTATGATCACTCATCGTCATAGCTCTTGCGATGGTGGTGCTTGTGGCGGCGCTGCTTTTTCTCCTCATCGTCATCTGAGTCGTCATTTCCCTGTCATATTCAGATAACAGAATCAGATGCAAATAACGCAAGCCAGCCAACAGTGATGGGCAAATACCAAAGACTACAGAAGGGAAAAGTTGATTAGGAAACAGAAACATCAAAGACCTATATGCATTGCATAGATTCAAGCTTTTCGAAACAAAATTGAGGAAACGTTCGGGCCTTTGGGACTGCTTGGAAACATCATGGAATTTAAATTGTCTAAAACTAGAACAACAACAAAAACGTTGAGGCAAAACAATGCACCCAATTTTGTCGAAACTGACATAAACAGATGACAAGTTCATATGATTCGTATGTGAGCACAGATTAAATGTATGTTTACGGACTAAGGAAGCTGTATGCTTACGAACTAACACACTAATACATCTAAATCACTAATGATAGTGTCATATAGAAGACAACTCGATCGTTTGGTGTCTAATTTTCGATATGAAGAGAATTTTCAAGGTATCGTGAGGGGATTAGACATGTCGAAAACTTAAGCTCTTCTAATCCTACCATTTCGGGGGATTGGAAGGACAAGTCTTAACGAATCCGTAATTTTTCATTTTCTCGTTAAACATACATTGATATAATGAGTCGTCCAATCCAATCCTAGACATCAAACGAATCCTAAAAAGTTCATCACCCAACATTATAAGCCTTGAATTAACTCAAATGAAGCAATTAGCTCATCATTAATAATTTAATATAATGACCATGAATATAAACATATAAATGACATTTAAAAGAGCGAGGTTCTCACGTATTTCTTGCGACCATAGCCTTCTTCACCGTACTTAGGACGCTCGGAATCAGAATCATCGCCGCCACGCCTCTCATAACCACCAGGGCGGCGGTACTCCTGCTCCTCGCTCCTCCCATAACTGGGCTTCTCATACTCCCCACTTTCCTGGTCCTCGTTGCTGGGCCTCCCATAGCTTGGCCTCGGGGGTGGCGGCTCATCTCCATAGCCGGTCCTCCTCGGCGGCTCTTCGCCGTAACCCGGCCTCTCAAACTCAGTCCTCTCATAGCTCGGCCTCTCCTCGCTTTCTGGCGTCTCATAACTGGGCCGCCCATAGCTTGGCCTTCTCGGTGGCTCTTCTCCATAACCACCTTCCTCACCATAGCTCGGCTTTCTCGGCGGCTCATCGCCATAACCAGATTCCTCACCGTAGCTCGGCTTCCGACCATACCCAGATCCGAATTCAGCTGGCGGTGCTTCAAACTCGGGCTTTCTCCCGTACCCAGATCCATATTCGGACTCGGGTGCCTCGTACTCGGGTTTTCTCCCGTACCCAGATCCATACTCGGGTTCCGGTGCCTTATACTCGGGCTTTCGACCGTACCCAGATCCATATTCGGACTCCGGTGCCTCGTACTCAGGCTTTCTCCCGTACCCAGATCCATACTCTGGTTCCGGTGCCTTATACTCGGGCTTTCGACCGTATCCTGATCCATACTCCGATTCGGGCGCCTCGTACTCTGGCTTCCGACCATACCCAGATCCATATCCGGAGCCGGGCTCATCGGATTCGGGCTTTCGTTGATACCCAGACCCGTATTCCGAACCGGATTGTCCATACTCCGGCTTCCGACCATAACCCGATTCGGGCCTCTCCTCCCCGCCAGGCTGGAACCCATAGGCCGGCTGGGGCCTGCCTTCGTACTCTCCCTCTGGATGTCCCCCGCCCGGATTGAACCCGGCAGCTGGTCCGGGTCGGTGCGTGGGTCGGGCGTAGTGAGTGTACTCCTCTTCGAGAGCCTCGTCGGCGTAGGCGGCGGGCTCGGAGGAGGATGAGAACTGGGGGCGATCGTAATCGAAATCATCGGACGGCGATGAGTTGGGGTAGCAGGACTCATCGGACGGGTGGAGAGGGCGGCCGTAAGTCAGGTATATGTCGTATCCGCCACCGAACGGCGTCGGATCGTACTCGTCGAAGTCGGTGACTTCATCCTCGGCGTGCGTGTAGTACGGCATCGTTTTGGAGGGATTTTGGTCTCGGAAGTGCGACTGTCAAAAGTGATGAAGGGATGCGATCTGGGTGATGTGTATTTATAGTTGTCGACGGTTTTTTCGCCGTTGGAAAACCGCGTCAGGTCGTTGCCTTCTTGTTAATGACACGCGGAAGGCTTTTATTGGGCTGTCATTTTCTAAAACCAATTGAATAACTTGGGCTTAACCAATCATTGATCCTTATCCCAAATTTTAGTGGGCCCTTGTAAACAATTTTGTGGGCCCATTGAAATGCTTCGGATTTCCCTCCCTTTGGGCTTATACCATATTTGACCGACATACTTAGTACAGTACTGACTGAAATAGTTAGTAAGTTCGAGTTGTTAAGCGAGACTTAAATACGTGGTTTTGCCACAATTACATGGCTCACTTTTTGAATTAGCATTTATTCGATGAGTAATATTGCTGAAATTATGTCTTAAATTGTATGGATGGCATGTTTTTGATAAAATTTTGAGAAATAAATAACTTAATATACTTTCGAAATTTTGAGCGGGGAGGACGCTTTATGTGCCTTAGCCTTTTTCTGGCGCACCAAAGAATCTCTCCTTAAATTGAATACGAGTTCTATTAAACGATTCATCAAACTAGGAAGACTTGTACATGTCTATAAATATTTTTCAAGGCAATAAAACAACAAAAACTTGATTCATAGGGTGTAGAGAATACATCATTTGTAACAAATGAGGATCCTCTCCAGATCCTCTTTGTTAGGATCCCGGGGATCCTCCAATCACCTACATTCATCGTATATTGTGCAATCAGAAATTACTGTAAATTTTTTTTTTATATAAAATTGAATATACAGTACCTGACGAAAACTGACCGCACGATGTACGATAAACGGATGTGATTGAAGGATCCCCAGGATCCTCCCTGGATCCTCACAAAGAGGATGCAGGGAGGATCCTCGTTCATTTGTAACGGTCATAATTTGAGACAAATTTAAAATAAAACTAAGGATGGAACAGGATATGAGTACCCGACGGATGTTAGCTACTGAATTGCTTGGTCGCTAGTACAACATCCCGGCCACCACGACGAAGACTTCATGCATGCAACAGTTAACAACACAACATTTAGATACAAACACCTAAACAAACACTTTGTATAATTGTATGCATTTCATTTGATGTGCATGTATATATAGTTGTTTCTCTCAGTCCGTTTAAGTAATGCAATACGATAATAAACACAAACATACGTGCTTGTCATTCGACAAACCTAATCCAAAATTTTAAAACGTTTGATGTTTATGTTTTTTAATGTGTTTATCTCTTTAATCACGTGCAAGACGGACCAATAAACACATAAAACTTACATGCATGTTTACTAAACAGATAATGTAAGATTCCAAAAAAAGAAAATGAGAGTAGTGTCTCACCAATTTTTTGCGACCATAGCCACCTTCGCCTGCAGGAGTACGCTCCTCGTCGTCAAAAGACTCGCTTTTCCTCCCTCCTCTCTGTTTCCGGAAATGGTCGCCCTCGTGCGACGGTCGGGCGTAGCTGCTGTACTCCTCTTCCAAAGCCTCGTCGTCGTACGCAGATGGCTCATTGTACGACGAGAACTCCTGCTCATCGTAATCATCGGAGGCCGAGCCCGACGAGTGATGGTAGCACGTCTCCTCCGAAGGCTGTAGAGGCCGGCCATACATCAATCCCATGTTGTATCCCCCCTCGTACGGCGTTGGGTCGTACTCGTCGAATATGTCGGTGTCGTCGTCGGTATTCTTCTCCGAGTAGTACGAGCGGTAATGTGCCATTATATTTAATCAAGGAGATTAACTTTTCCTAATGGTGATCAAATCCAAATGTAATTAACGAATGACGACGAGAATAATATTATGTCTTAAATATTGGTTAATGCTCCATATATGGTGGTTGACAATTTCTCCTGCGAAAATACCGTGTCAGGAATTTACACTATTTCATTCCCATTGTTTGCCGGAGACTTTTACTGTGGTCTGCATTATTTTTTGGGTTTTGTTTAAATTTTGTCCATGTAATTATTGGATATTACTAATTATTTGCACCGTTATCAAAATAATGAGGCTTTTAATCACATGGTCGTGGGTTCAACTCTTACTGACAGCGCTAAATATTAATGTGCAAAATCAATAAGATTTTGGAACAATATAAAGTGTTAAGATTGTGACATTCGTAAGGTTGCTTCGGTCACTAATTGTAGGTAAATATGTAGAAAGGTAAATATAGGGAAGCAAACACAAGATATACATAGTTCATCTCAAGTTGGGCTACATCCACAAGGGTAGAGGAGTTCTCATTAATAGTAAGCATATAGGTTCATACATAATCATCACTAGTGAGTTCTATAACGAGTTTAAATACAGTAATGACATTAGAGATTAATTGTATGAGAATGGTCTCCTTTTGTAGTTGAGGACAATCTCTGGATTTCATCCGCGTTCGATGTGGGACTTTAGGAGCTTTATTCTGGTGTTGACATGTGTTGTGTTGTGATTCATTGGCCTCCTCGTTGGAGAGAAACTCTTGTGCTTCGGTAGGGATGCCTCAACATGAATTCTTCAGTAGGTCCCTAAAAGTATGAAGTTGATCGGTACTTGGTGGTTTTCGGAATTGGTGAAGTATGGTACAAACATAACTAATTGGAATTGAATATCGGCAACATATAATTGAATGTCGACGATGGAGTAAAAAAGTATAGGGGAGATTGGTTATTCTCACTACTAACGATTAACGTTATGACATACTCACAACCTCGAGCCAAAAAGACTTACGTGTAACGCCTAACTGACAACTACCACCGGTATAATTTACGTAGAAACTTACAGATCGGGTCAGACACATAACAATTATATATCAAACGCATACTGATCATTTCAACAATTAAAACTTTAAAATATCATTTCGGCCAATTTTCTAAGGATCAGCAAGTCTTTTTTCATGGGCCCTTCACACTGCATGGCCTCAAGTTTGGGCTTCATGACGAAGCCCATTTAAGGGGATTCTCTGAGTCTTGTCTCCGCCACTGTCAATGTCGGTCGGCCTGGGCCGATTCTCTGCGTCTTATCTCCGCCACCATCGATTCAAGCGCCACTGCATGCAAGTAAAAGACACAAACATTAACGGGATTCCCACTTCAGAGACCTCCCAGATCATCAGAAATGGCGTCCCTCGTTCTCAGGG
Source organism: Heteromeles arbutifolia (assembly GCA_024362995.1). Lineage (NCBI taxonomy): Eukaryota > Viridiplantae > Streptophyta > Magnoliopsida > Rosales > Rosaceae > Heteromeles > Heteromeles arbutifolia. The sequence goes on from JANCRC010000007.1 coordinate 3,765,291, forward strand.
TCTCGCAGGACGGCTCCGGCGACTTCCGGACGGTGCAGGAGGCCATAGACGCCGTCCCACTCTGCAATACCCGTCGCACCGTGATTCGCGTCGCTCCCGGCATCTACAGGCAGCCGGTGTACGTGCCCAAGACGAAGAACCTCATTACGCTCGCGGGTCTGGCTCCGGAGCTCACTGTGCTCACCTGGAACAACACCGCCACCAAAATCGAGCACCACCAGGTGAGGTACTGCACTTTGTTAATGCTACCCAGTTGGGTTTTTGAGACGTGGATGAAGGGTTGGATGAAGGGTATTGTTTTGCTGACGCTGTGGGTTTTTGGTAGGCTTCTCGGGTGATTGGGACTGGGACTTTCGGGTGTGGGAGTGCTATTGTGGAAGGAGAGGATTTTATTGCAGAGAACATTACTGTTGAGAACTCCGCTCCTGAGGTAAGCTTTGTTTATGTTTTCATCACTTAGTTTTTACTCGAAGTTTGCGTCTTTTGATTGCTTTTTTGTATATTGAGCATGGTGAAACTTGTAGTTTGAAGTTGAAATTTTGAACTTGTTGGTTTGTGTTGGTTTGGTTTGGTTTTTTTGATTTTTTCTATGGAGTGTTATGAATGTTGGAGTACTAGTTTCGTTAGATGACGCAGGTTTTTGAAATCTTGTTTGGGAGTGAAGGAAAGTGAAATGATGTGATTGGAAGACAAGAAGATTTTTCATTTTTGTTTTGATTAGGGAAAACCGGGTTTGGAATGTTCAGCCAACACAAAAATCTCATTTTCTGTACAAATTTCTGTACTTTTGGAAATGGATAGAAAATGCGAGAAATGAAGCTCTAAAAGTCTGTCCTATTTTTTTTCGGTTTTACTGATAGCCAACGTCTTTGTCATTAGAGAAGTTGGGGAATGTTTAAACTTTGTTGTTAGAGGTTGTTCGAAATGTACAAAGTTGTGTCTTTTATAGTAATACAAAAGTCCTTTGAATTTTCCTTCACTTTCACTCTTCCTTTCACTCTTTGAACTTCATTCACTCTCAACATTGTGTTTAACTTTTTCTTCCCTTTGTTTTGTTTGGTAGGGTTCAGGTCAAGCTGTGGCAATTAGAGTAACAGCTGATCGATGTGCCTTCTATAACTGCAGGTTCCTTGGATGGCAGGTATACCCATTGCCCCAATTAGTCTGTTCATTTTCTTAAATTTCCTGTTGGGTACAAACTTTTACTGTTTTTACTGGGTAATCACCAGCTATTTGAAGATAAATGAGAGCAGTTATCAGTCTAATTGGTGGGTTCCTTCGAATTTTATTGCAGGATACCCTGTACTTGCATTATGGAAAACAGTATCTGAAAGATTGTTATGTTGAAGGAAGTGTGGACTTCATTTTTGGCAATAGCACGGCGCTTCTGGAGCATTGTCATATCCACTGCAAGTCAGCAGGTTTCATAACTGCCCAAAGCAGGAAATCTTCCCAGGAGACAACAGGATATGTATTCTTAAGGTAGTTCGCTAACCTTTCATCCATCTTGGTTGAAGTTGCTTGTGGCTTACACAAGCAATTGATTCGAAACTATGTTTTGTTATCTCTTTGCTTGGAGAAGTAACTATCTCATAAAACGAAAACAGCGTATGGAAAAGAAAGAATAATGATACTTATGCTATAATATTTGAATGAACTCTTGCGGTGATACTCTCTTGACTCTTTAGACTTTCCGGTTTCCCTATGTCTTTCTGATACAAGTTAGAGTTCCGTACTTTCTAAGACAACATTTTATAACTTATTTGATTGACTCAATATAGGATGATTGTGAACGATTAGAGGAGTTTGTCTAGGTTTTCCTTTTCCATTGATTAATTTTCTAGAAGTCACTTGGTTGTGTTTTCGTGTACTTCATTGATGAACAATTGGTGAATTGTTTTCTTTTAATTAAAAAACCAACCCTGTTTTCTTGAATTGTTGCAGATGTGTAATCACTGGAAATGGAGGGACTTCATATGCATATCTGGGACGACCATGGGGACCTTTTGGAAGAGTCGTTTTTGCGTATACATTTATGGATGGATGCATCAGACATGTAGGATGGAATAATTGGGGTAAAACAGAGAATGAACGAACTGCTTGCTTTTATGAATACAGGTATACATATTTAGTCCATCTGCATTGTACTTCTATTCTACAGTGCCTCCGTTCGGTAAATTTGTTATTGTTGTTGAATACCCAAATATGCGATAGAAAATTTAGCTAACTGAAGAAATTTTCACATTACAATACTATGGATATGGACTAGAATAACTTCGGAGGAATGTTGTGTCTTGTCAAACCAAACTAGTTTATCTTTTAGATGGTTCATGTGGGGGTACCTAAAAGTAAATTAAACAGAACTGACATGGGAAAGATGTTTGAATTACTTTAATCGGGTTCATCAGGCCTTTCTTTTTCTGAAGATTATATCCTCTTAGGTTGTGACTTAGTTTATCTGCTCTTGTGCATAGCAACTTCTTGAAATACTGATTATTGTTGTAAGTTTAATGTTTCTTTCGAGTGCGTGAATAGAGGCAGAGTTTGATAAGCTTGTGTCATCGAGTGCAAATTTTCAGGTGTTTTGGACCGGGTAGTTGCCCATCCAAACGGGTGACATGGGCAAGAGAACTGGTAGATGAGGAAGCAGACCAGTTCCTCCAGCATCGTTTCATTGACCCAGATCCAGGAAGGCCTTGGCTTGCCCAGAGAATGGCCCTAAGAATACCGTATTCTGCCTAGGAGTTAAAAACATGGGAATGATTCCCAACAAAGATAGTCGAGTATATTGAAAACATTTTACGACGAAAGAATAAGATATGCACCATAGCTATTTCAAATCCTGTTTTCTCAAGATGCGAGAGGCGTTACACGGTCACTTTTAGCGTTTAAGCTTCGTATCAGATGTAATTGCTTGTGCTGAAGAATTCGTTTGATTTGGCTTTTAGGTTTGTCCAGGATAATATAGATCAACTTGTTCTGTTATGTGTTTTCATCTTTGGCCTGCAACATGGATGGTTAATGTGTGTACTTTTCTTGTGATGAAAAAACCCCTTTCCCCTTGGACCTTCAACCGATTTAACCCCAACTTGAAAGACGATACTCGAACTTTATCTTGCAGAGCTGTTGCAACAGACGAATGTTGGATAACTTTTTTGAAGTGTCAATAACAGTATCATCGTTTTAAACGACACCATTTAACAGTCAGTTTTGGTGTCCATAGATACTTACGCGCAAGGTGATGCATGCTATGGCTTGGGAACATGAAGTCTTGTCCAAGCCCCTCACCATCACCAATCACCAATCAATAACAGTATCATCGTCTTAAACAACATCATTTAACAGTCAATTTGGTCTATAGATACTTGGTCACAAGGTGATGCATGCTATGACTAAGGACACATGGAAGTCTTCTGCAAGCCCTTCACCATCACCAATCACACCACCACATACATCCAATTGGCGTAATATATTTTTGTACTTTGTAAGTTTTGGGCTGCCCTTGTTTTGGTGAAAGTGAACCACCTCCCCATCCATCTCCATCAAATGCAACCACCTTCCCATCCACCCTCATCAAATGCACTTCCCTACTTCATGTGCAAAAGATTAATCAATTAGAGTGGTTCATTAATATTCTCACCTTCCTAATCAATCGAAATGGAAAAGCTCGAAAATTCTTTGTGTAGGGTGCTTGTTTTCTCACTTAGAACGAACACAGTCATATTGTCATAAATGCATCAATAACATGTCGATACGCTTTGTTGGCAACAACGATATGAAAAAACATTCTTCATTAGAAAAACAAGCGTCCGTCCCATCGCCTGGACTAGGGTTCTAGTATCCCATTCCTAGGCACAACAAAACGTACTTAAAACTATGTTTGCAGATGCTTAGAGTCGAAAATGCTGATTTAGAGCACCCAATGCAGAAGCAGTTGCATGTAGTAATAACGTGTGGAGCTGAAATTTGCTGATTTAGAAAAAACAGTAGCACATGGTAATTAAGGAAGTGTGATTGAAGATGCTGTAACTTTTTTTTCTTTGCTCCATAAACAACTAGGTCCACCTGCCAACCTTGAAGAAAAATGTGATATCAAAATTAAGCTCAAGCGTAATATGGTGAAGGAAAATGGGTGAGTTTGCTGCCGCTGCTGGTCTTTTTTCTGTAGGGCATTGCCAACTCTTGTTCTGTCCTGGTAGAGGAATGCGTTTCAGGCCGGAGAATTTGAAGGGTAAGCCGATCAGGAAGCAGGAGAGGATTTGCCACGCCGAGGCGGTGTTAAAATCAAAGAAGACGAAGCACAGGAGCCTTTAACCTTCTACTTTAGATATACAATTGATGCTCCTTTCAATGAGTCTCCTGCGGTACTCTCTCTCTCTCTCTCTCTCTCTCTCTCTCTCTCTCTCTCTGACACACGCACACAAGCACAATCAAACTCACAGAAACAAGCTCTTGCATAACTTGCAGGCTTCATTTGCTCAATACTTGGAGGATGAACACCGGGTTTGCAGGAAGAGTGGAGAATTCACACGCCGGCCATGCAAGTCTTGTTCCTGTCTGTCTACCTTGCATTATACGTCAAGTTGAGATGCAAACCCATGAGGGAAGACCACCCTCCTCATGTTCCTCACCACATCTCCAAGATTCTTGAGCTTGACATTGTAAGCACACGATAATCCATAATTCACAAACACACACCCAAGCCTCTCCGTAACCGGGATCCCTCTCAACTATAGGTGGAATCGATACATATCAACGATGATATCAACAGTTATCCACTATCGGTGCATAGTTCGTGTTATATTGACAATAGTACAATTATTGATATGTTGCCGATAAGGATCCCTCTCACCTACAGTTGAGCGAGATCCCGCTTAAAAAAGGGCTACATATTATAACCGAAAAACTTAAGTATATGTCTTTTTTTTCTTTTTGTAGACAAGATGGGAAATCCTAGGCCCAGCTGAGTACGAGCCAAGTGACTTCAACCTCAGTATCAAAGGAACCGTATTTTCAGATAGACAAACTTGAGCTTCATCGTTTCGCCTCTCCTCGCTTGGGTTCCGGACAATGTCATGCCAAGCATTACAGAATCGGTGAGTTCTTCAAAACCCTGCTGTGATACGCGTTTGATGAAATTGTGGGCAAGCATGTTCCGTAGCCGAATCAATGTTTTCGATTGAAGCAGCTGGTGGCGACGGTGATGGACGACGTGAAGTTGGATGCGGTGTTGCTAGCAAATTATGACAAGTTCAAAACAGAGAAGCTCAAGAATGAAGTCTAAAAAGCACTACAATGACAAAGATGCCGTCTTTTATTCGTTGTATTATTAATGTGTTAAGATATAATAAAATTTGAAATTGTTCATGAGAATGTGTCATCAGGGACTAGTTAAGAAGCGATAATTTGATTCATATACAAAATTATCCCAAATAAAAATGCCGAAAAAGAGACAAAGATGGAGATGCAGGGGATCGAACCCTGTACCTCCCGCATGCAAAGCGGGCGCTCTACCATTTGAGCTACATCCCCTACTTGATTTTCTTTTGCTAGATATTATCTTTACATCCAAAAATTGTATAACATATCAAAACCCTCAATGTATTTATTTGTATAAGATGATATTCTAAACTACTTTCATTTATGAGATATATATTTAAACTTTGATGCAAGATGGGACAATATTCTAGTCAACGGACCTAACTTATATACATGTGACAACTTTTAAATGAATAGAGTAGATACTTTTTTTTGTTTCTCCTGCAATCTTCTCTTGTTTTTGTCCATTAATTATGCTCTGATTTATTCAATTTACCAACTAGTAAAAATTATAAAATTGAAAATGAAAATGAAAAGAATCGGCCAAAAGAGAGCTGAGTCGTCACTACCACTATATGATCTTCTTCTATAGATAAAGGGAGAAGACAAAAATGGTGAAGTTTTCATAATATCCAAATTACCCTTCTCCCGTTATAATTACAAAATCCACTCATAATGAGACTGTGGGTGGTTACGTTCATTATTTTTCATAAGCAACAAAAGGGTATCCTTCAAAATTCACAAATAGGCCAAAAGAAATCTAATCGATCACCAATTGCATTGTTTACATATCACCAGTAATCAGAGCAAGAACAAGAACCTTGCTTGAAGCAATGAAATCGATTCCGATCTCTGATCACAATCTCTCGGTTATACACATGGGAAACTATTTTCATAGCCGAATGACAGTCTACACATATACGCAGATTCTTGAAAATGTAAAGAGGCGAGACAGATTTCGTGCTTATAAGCCCAAAACAGACTGCCAGCTTTTCGCTGTGGCGGAACAATGCCTGCTCTATCTCCTCCTGCTTATCTGCATCATCGTCTCCATTGTCAAAGCCGGAGAAAACTTGAGAACCGGTATTTGGGATGTAGCCTGCCAATCTCAATCTTTGTATCATCTCATCCAATTTCATGTAAATCTCCGTTGTTTTCGGGTGTGACTTATCTCCTGCGCTGAACTGATGAACTTGGCCACCAATATAAATTGAACTTATTCCGGGGAGCTTTCTTAAACCCCTATTCTTAAGATCCTGCCTCAGTAAGTTTGCCTTGTCTTGCTTTCCTCCTAAAGAATACATGTTTGCAAGCAGGACGTGATAATCTGTGTTGTGGGGATCCAATTGAACCAGTTCTTGCAGCACGTGTTCACCAAGCTCTAGTTTTCTGTGGATTCTGCATGAACCGAGAAGGGAACCCAAAACAACCTCATTCGGAGGCATTGGCATTTGCTTGATCAAGACTTCAGCCTCTTCCAAATGACCAGCCCTTCCTAGAAGATCAACCATACAGGCATAGTGTTCTATCTTTGGAGTTATGCCGTAAGATTCAAGATTGTGAAAGAAATGCCGGCCCTGATCAACAAGGCCTGAGTGGCTGCAAGCACTCAACAAAGCAACAAAGGTCAATTCGTCTGGGTTGGCTTCTTCGAGCATTTGAGGAAACATATTCAAAACAAGTTTACCCCTTCCATGCATTGCTAAACCACTGAGCAAAGCGTTCCATGTCACCTCGTTCCTTCGGTGCATTTGCTCAAAAACTTTTAACGCGGTGTCTACTCTACCACATTTCGCATACATATCAACCAATGATGTGCCAACCATGATGTCAATCTCATTCACCATAGTCTTTAAAGCATAAGCATGAAGCCAACTGCCCGTCACCCTATCTCCCGATTGTGCACATGCGGATAAAAACGAACAGAGGGTGACATAATTTAATCTCAAACCACAACCGAAAACCATTTCTTCAAGAAGCGAAAAAGCTTCGCCGATAAGCCCAATACTCATATATCCAACAATCATAATCGTCCAAGCAACCTCATTTCTCTCAGGCATTTGATCAAACACCACTCTCCCATTTCCCACGCCTTCGAATTTAACCACACCGTCCAAAATCACAGTCCACGACACTACACTCCGCTCCCCCGATGCTTCGAACAGCCGTCTCGCCATACCCAGTTGGCCACACTTGACATACATATCCATGGCCGCATTGCAGACCTTGACACTAGAATCCCAACCCCCCTTCACCACGAACCCATGCCCTTGCTCCCCAACCTCAGCATTGCCCAGCCGAGCACACGCATTGAACAAGCAAGCCATGGCCACGTCGTCCACCTTCACGTCTTCTCTTCTCATTTCGACGAACAAACGAAGCCCAGATTGGAGCATTCCGTGGCGGGCAAAGCAGCCCATGAGGACGGTCCAGTCCACAGCGTCTTTGTGCGAGTGGGGAATTTCATCGAACAGCTTGCGGGCAGAGAATGGACTGCCATATGCAGCGTGGAAATGGAGGAGGGCATTGTGAAGGAATGAGTCTGGTGAGGCGGCGAGGCCGCTGGTGACAATGGCGGCGTGGAGCTTCTTTCCGACGTCGACGGAGGATTGACGCGTGCATTCTCGTATAAGAGAACGGAGGTGGCGGGTGGGGAGTGATGTCAAGGCAGTGTCGGTTGGCCATCTCATATGAGAGAGGCTGAGACTGGCAAATCTTATGTTTGGAATTTTGGACAAACAGGACACATAAGTTCACAACCAACTCTTACTGACGTTTCATTTATACGATAAAAAGAATGAACAGTTTCAATTATCACGTCTATATGAAAAAAATGATGGCACGTTTACACGAAGATGACTTTCCTTCTTACTCATTTCCTTTAAAAAAAAAAAAAAAAAGGGGTAACCAGTGGCGAACCACTGTTTTCCACCCCCTTGGTGCACGGAGAAGGCAAGTTGGGAATTGCATCTCATCCGTGGCTACGATCAAGCAAATTCTCAAAGTATCAAACCAGGACCTCCCGTTTTTTCCTTTAGAAAGCTATTGTCCGCACTTTTCCACTGGAAAGGTGGGAAGTATTGTCTAGCTCAAATGCCAAAATTCCGATTTACGATTAATTAGCCGTATGCAACATCCCCTAATCCAAATCATGAGTTGAGTAAAGCACACGTCCGTTAATGGAAAGCACAAGTTACACAACCAATAAAGAATGTTTGGAACGTATCAATATGTTTCCATTACTACACAATCAAGGATCTCCATCTTGACAAACTCAATTTGCACACTCGAAAAACAAGGAGAATCAGTTTTCAAAAAAAAAAACAAGGAGAATCAGGAAAAATGAAAATATGTTTCGTTCGAAACACCCACAAGCTTAGCAGGAGAAAATGTCTTGGCTTATTTAAGTTTGAAGTACAAGACCACAGCGATCGCAATGACAAGAACGGTGATAACTGCAATAATAAGCCACTTGTTCCTGTTCATCCTCCTCGCCATGGAAGTCAGGACTCTCTTGCTTTTCCCTATGTTGTCATCCACTCCATGAAGCTGCAATCGAAGGAAAAAACAGTTAGATAAATGCACTGCCATTAAAGGAAATCATGTCCGAAAGGTGTTGAGTAAATCATGTGTGAAAGGTGGTATGTCCAGAATCCAGACGGTAATCAGTATATTTTTAAACATTACTCAAGGAAGATAAGGTGTGCATACTGCCCCTAAACGTAAGAGGATTAAAGATGGAAAAGTAACTTGCTTTTGTTAAAAAAACCCTAAATTAATACAAGGCCTGAAACGGTAATTACCGTGGTATGAGCATGTAACAGAGATTGTCTCTGTGAATGCAGATCTTGGAGGATTGAAACACCAAGCTCTTCTGTTTCCAGCATGGTTCTTCTGCTGTCCTTAACTCTGTCACTGGACTTGTTTAATCTCTCGGTTGACATCATTAGCCTTGATCTATGATCAGCTGATGCCTATTTAAGTTTCACGCGTCAGTAAGTATTGTAAAATCATTTATCCAGAATATCAAGAAAGGATGAGCACTTAAGAGCAGATTCAGCAGAAGGCATGAGATACTCATTTTATGTCATGGAAAGCACACGCTAGTATCATCATTTATCACAAACAGAGGAAAAGCTAATCATTATGACAAAAAAGAAAGTGCTCAGCGAAGAACAATTTTCAAAGTAACTCAACTTTTCATCATTTCTGTGCTTCTCAATAAAAAGTAGAGATACATTAATGCTAAAGGATTCTTCTTTCAAGAATCTTTGTTTCAAATTAGCAAGTGAAGTGACCATCATGTCAAACCAGAACTGATCATGTTCACTGATTCTATTGCTCGACCCAGCGAATTAGATTGAGATAACTAAAGTAGCACACCGAAGTTAAATCTTCCTCAAAAAAGTAGAACTCCAAGTTTCATGCCAAATAAATATCAAGATCCATCACAAACTCGCTACCAAATAATGAATCACATTTAATATCTTAAAATAACTATTCGAAACATAAAAGGAAGTTATGAGGATTTAGACATACTGTCAGAGCATCAGCCATGCCTGATTCCAGCAACTCATCTCGGGCAGTTGCATATGCGTTTCCAGACACAAGTCTTTTAACTTCGCTTTTCAGATTATTCAGATCCGACTTATATTCCCTCAACTTAGCAAGAAGCACAGCCTTAATATTTGGTGGCAAACTTCTTGCGTCAAGGTCCATTTTCCGGATCTGAAATTTTTTAAGAAACATCACATCAGTACCAAGTACAATGAAATAACAGAAAACAATCCTCCCAAAGAGAATAGTTCAATCAATTACCAAAGATTCTGCATCATCGATTCCAGCCTTTATTTCAGAAATCTTTTGCTTCCTTTGTTCTGCAGATTAGAATAGAGGCAATAGTTCACAAAAATGTCAGTATCACTTAGCTTGATAAGCGAGAATAAGCATGTTAAAACCCCCAACAAGCACAATTTGGGATATTAATCTTAAGTCCATCATTTTGTATATATAGAAATTTGAAGGTGACGTGTTTTCAGTAAATGTATACTGCATGAATGACTTAAAAACCATTTCCTCTGTATACTCAACTCACAAACTTCCAGCGCGTGTTGCTACAATATTCAACAACAACAACAACAAAGCCTTATCCCACTAAGTGGGGTTGGCTGTATGAATCCTAGAACGCCATTGCGCTCGGTTTTGTGCTACAATATTCAACAACCAAAAAATTCAGAATAAACTCCTCTTCCATCCATTTCAATGCCATTCAAATGTTGAAGAAATTTACAGTCTAAATTGAGCACAATCTCAAATTAGACATCCTGCACAATTCAAGATCCGATCCAATTGCCTCGAGTAATTTCAATCCTTTTCTTTCCTGTTTTCTCCTCTAAATTGCAAAAGTCCACTTTTAAAACAACCATTATTAACACATTATGCATTATTCAAGCTGGTGGAAGCTTTACCAGCCTAATGACTTTCACCATCTTTTGAGACCACTAAGCCTATAGCTACTAATAACTTTTCAACAGCAAACAAAGAAGCATAACTTTGCGGCAAAGCGCTAACAGTTAGAAACTTAGCAGTCCCGGTGATCCAATATACACATATCCCCAACCAATCATAACGGGACCTTGGTTCTCGCGTGATTAAGGCAAATTGAACACATACATTACAATACTCCATCAGGTTTATGCCACCCTCATGCTTAAATCAACAAAAAGACTCAAACTTTATCCTTAAAATCCATTACACCAGCAAAATTATAAACAAAATAAATCATCTAAATACAGGGAACTACACACACATATATTAAATTCACAAAAAAAAGGAAAAAAAAAAGGAAAAGTGAGAAAAATTGACCTCCATCGAGAGCACCAGCTGCCGTACACTTTTTGGTGAGGTTGGCGGAGAGCTCACTGTAGTTGCGCTCGTACCCTTCAAATACGTTGCTCATCTCTCCCTAAATTTCTCTCTGCATTCAATCCATCACACAATTTCAGCAATAATTCAGATATAAAGCCCTAAATTGATCGAATTTGGAGATTATGATAACAATTTGAACGATCTGACATCAATCGAATCGGAGGTCGACACCTGATGAGATCGGAGATTCAGATGGATCGCCGGAGACGACGGCTGAGGGAAGTGGCGGGTGTTGAATGTTTCTTCTAGCTGGTGGTGGTGGTTTGCTTTCGAAGCGATCGAAACGGCAATGTGCGCGAAAAAGGAAGCCAACTAGTGTATTAATTTTGTGCGCACCTTCGAATAAAATCACTGGCCGTTGGATGCTCGGTCGCTACACTTGGCCCTTCTTGCTTACAACTGTGACGCTGTGGTTAGAGTTCGTTGGTGTATTAATATTGTGTGCACCCACTTGTTAAATTGGGATGTTGATGAATTTCATATCAGAAAAAAAAAAAAAAAAAAAAAAAAAAAAGGGTTTTTGCATTTGTCTGTAACTAATTGAGATACTCGTGATATTACTAATCGGTTTTATAGTAGATGCTGAATTTTTTTCATAGTATTGGAGTAAGTTGTTATATATGAAAAGCTCAACATTCACACATGTTTCACTTCACTTATTTTGTGTTGTCTGTGTGATAGGTTTAAAAATTCGTCATACGTAATGGAGTGTGTTAAGAGTATGAATCTCACATCTAAAAAAAAAGAGACTTTGCATGTGCTTATAACTAATTGGACTCATCCTTATATTGTCGTTTAGTTTTATGATGGAACTTCAGCTTTCTTCAACTAGTCCCTTATGATTTGATTCGTAATTTTCAAGTACTTGATTATGGATTTCAAGGTGAAACCTACTTTTTTAGTAAATACATAGAAGTGAAGTATCAAAATTTCAATTCTTATTTTTAGTAAGTAAACATGGTGTGAAAATTACTTTAAACTCAAACTCGACTCTCTAATATACCGTGTCTAAATATATATAAAACCTAAACTTCATTCATAAATTAACATGTCGTTTTCTATTTTACCCACTTCACGTTTCATATCTTTCTAGTTAATTACACAACAAGATATTGTCATTAGCCGACAAGCAGTATGACCTAGAGATATTCTCATACTTATTTTCACATTCTAAGTAAAATGTCTTAAATTCGATTTTCATAAATAATTAGTTCGATATCAAATAATCGCAACCTCATTACATGGCTGACTCCAACTTCCACGGAATAGGATCCTCTCCGGATCTTGTTTGTGGAGATCTGGAGAATCAATCAATCGTGTCCGTTCATCGTACATCATGCGGTTAGAAATCATTTTAAATTTAAAATTTAAAATTGAATATAAATAGCACCTAACAAAAACTGACCACACAATGTACGATAAACGGACACAATTAATTAATCTCTAAATCCCCACAAAAAGGATCAGGAGATGACCCTCCAATTTCCACCTCCAATATCCCTGCGAGGCAGAAGGATCAAAATCCCCTCCGGACTGATGAGCAAGAAACGCCCCACGTGGCGGGAGCCAACGTGGACACAGGGGTACAATCGTCAATTCAGAAAAAACAAAGTCGGTAATGGAGAACAATAAACACGTCAATTTATAAAAAAGCAAAGTCGGTAATGAAGAACGACAAACAACTCTCAGGCGCAAAATCCCCATCCTACCCTCCCCTCCCTCACTCTGACCCACAGCTCTGTCTGCTCGAAGTTCATCACTATCCTAATCTACAAATGCTTTCCTCCATCAAAGTTCGAAAATTGAAATCTGCCCATTTGAAGTCGATCGATTTCCTCCGAAGAAATGCTCCTTTCGGCGCTTTTAACGTCGGTGGGAATCAATCTCGCCCTCTGTATCTTGTTCTTCACTCTGTATTCAATACTCAAGAAGCAGCCCAGCAACCTCCGCGTCTATTCGCCGCGCTCGTTGGCGGCCAAGGGGACGTCGGAGGAGTGCAACGGGTTCAATTTCGAGCGGCTGCTGCCGACGGCGGGCTGGGTGAGGAGGGCGTGGCAGCCCTCTGAGGACGAGTTTCTGTCCGTCACCAGCTTGGATGCTGTCGTCTTCATCCGCATTTTTATCTTCAGGTTAGTGGGGGTAGAAAAATGGTGATCTGCTGCTTTCTGGGTGTGTTGAGAGTATTTTTGGGTGTATATTTGAGTTGGGTTTTGTTTGTTTTGAGCTTTTGATGCAGTTTGAGAGTGTTTGGGTTTGCTGGGTGTGTTGAGATTAATTTTGGGTGCTTTGTTTGTTTGTTTGTTTTGGTGCAGTTTGAGAGTGTTTGGGTTTGCTGGGATTGTTGGGGTTTTGGTTCTGCTTCCGATAAATTTTCTGGGCGACCAGTTGACCCGGGATTTGGATATTTCGGATTTGCCCAGTACGTCGTTGGACTCCTTCAGCATTTCGAATGTGAATGCCGGCTCGAAATGGTAATTATTAGTTCATTGTGGGAAATTTTGATAACCAAAGTTATTAACTTGACATGAAATTGCAGTGTTGGAACAGTGTCTGTTATACTCTTTTGGTTGTTGCCTTATCTAAACTGGGTTTAAGTGTCATATTTCTACACATTGTTCCCCGAATGCAGTGATTTCCCTTTCTTTGGAATTCAATTCTATCGAATTTATGGCATTTTAAGTTAGTGAGGCACTGAAAGTGAAAAACCTAGGACATACCGGATTCCCCTTGCCAATGGTTGTAACCAAGTTGTATGCTTTTCTTCTATGTGCTTGAACATTTAAAGCTAAAGGAGTAAAGAAAGTGTGCACATAGGTTGACATTTGGATATAGTTCTCTGATGTGTCTTCTAATTTATCTGGGAGAATATTTGTGCAGACTCTGCAAATGTAATCTTACTTGGTATATGTTGTCATAGGGATCTGCAACTGCATTGGAGTTTTCTCTTACTTCTTGTGCTTTCACAATCATAGACTAGGAGGTGAGACCGAAGTTGTTCAAGCACATGACGACATTTGGACTTTTGTCGGTTAAATAACTTTCTCACTTGTTGTTCAAAATAACTTCATCAAGTACATCTATGTGAAGTTTTCTGTTTTCCTCATTGTTGTTGCTAGATCATTTTCAAGTACATTTTATTATATTTATATTAGGCAGAATAAAATTATTCTGAAGATACCCTGATAATTAATTTTGGTTTCCCAAGGTTATGGGTTCACTTTTGTGCAGCATACATTGTCACTGGAGTTGTCTGCTATCTTCTTTATTATGTAAGTTTGGTTTTGTTTCTCTTTCATGGCTTATTCCATCACAATTTTCTGTTTCATCGAAAAGAAAGAATCAATTGTGATTTTAACTTCATTACTATAACTGCAGGAGTATAGCTATATCTCATCGAAAAGAATTGCTCTTTTCTATTCATCCAAACCTCAGCCTCATCAGTTTACAGTAGTAGTTCGTTCTGTTCCTGTATCATCTGGGAGCAGCTGCAGTGAGACTGTTGAGAGTTTTTTTACAGAGAATTATCCTTCTACTTATCTTTCACATTCAGTGGTTCGTCGAACTAACAAACTCCAACGACTCACTGTAAGTATCTATTATAGATTTAATCTTTTGTCCTCACACCGACAGGGGTCAGAATTGATTGTGGGAGTTTAATTTTGAATATTTTGGAAAATAAGTGTGAGACCTCATTTGTCTTTCACTTATAATCCTGACATGTGCCTATGCTCGATTGCATTCTTTATTGGATAATCCTGACAATGTGGCAGATAATCAAAGACATGATAGAACTGTTTATGTACCCTTAATACCTCATTATTCTTTGCTGAAAAACGAAATCTTTATGACTTAATTTGTTCTCGAGTTCTGTCATCTTCATTTGGTTGACTTTTTAGTTTTTAGGAGGCTAAGCTTTTGGAACATTTAATTACTTAATTAGTTTTCAATGAGTATCAGACTAAGCCCGAACGAGTTAATTTTTTGGTTGTTTTCTTTGTCCCTCCTCAATGCTTCTGTAATTATTATGTGTAGATTATTACACGTCACACTTCAGAGTCCCTTTCTACTTGCTTCATCCCACACTGCCTGGGTATCCGTCGTACTTGCATTTTTTGAGTTTCTGAAACATCACACTAGACAGCATTTGAACAAAACTGTAACAGTTAAATTTTCTCTATCAATGAGATATGTGAACAATTCATTTTCTTTTCTTTGTAGAGTGAGGCAGGGAAACTATACAGAAAGCTTATGCGCCTGAGATCAGAAACTAATACTCAGCAAAGATTAAGGCGTGATGGCTGTTGGGGGCTGTTTGGACGCAAAGTTGATGCTTTAAACTACTATGGAAAGAAATTGGATGATTTAGAAGATAATGTGAGAATGGAGCAAACGTCAGTGGCAGGAAAGGTATTCGTACTATTATTTTTTCAAGAGAGTGATAGTAATTGTTTGCTAATGGTATTAAAGAAGTTCTCCTCTTCTTAAGACTTCATTTAGCAAATTTTTAACGTCAGAGGTGAAACAAAAGTATGTGGAAAATATAATAGAAATGAGTAACGCACAATATTCCTCTTATCATTTTTGTTATGTTAGCTTTAGGAATTGTATGAATAAACATGCATAGCCACATGTTGACTTGTAAAAGACATATTGGAATTTTAGAGGGAAAAAAAATCCATAGTTCCAAAAGATTTTTCTGAAATTGTTTGATTTATATGAACATGAAATTTGATGCATTCGTTCCATGATGCCCAAAAAATATTAATTATAGGACGTTGCAGCTGCCTTTGTGTCATTCAAGTCCCGGCTTGGTGCTGCAGTAGCTTTTCACATTCAGCAAGGAGAAAATCCCATAGAATGGGTTACCGAGAGGGCTCCGGAGCCCCAGGACGTTCACTGGCCCTTCTTTTCTGCATCTTTTATAAAAAGATGGATCTCCAAGCTGGTGGTGATGGTTGCATATATTGCTCTTACAGTTCTATTCCTCATTCCAGTTGTAGTAGTGCAAGGTCTTACCAATCTTAATCAGTTGGAAACCTTGTTCCCATTTCTGACTAGCGTACTGGACCTGTAAGTAGAAATTTATCAGTTTTACTAATTGACTCTTTTATTTACGACGTCTGCTGAATCGTACGATTTCTTGACTTGCAGAACAGTTGTAAGTGAAGTCATAACAGGATATCTTCCAAGTCTTATTCTTCAATTGTTCATGTCGTTTGTGCCACCCGTCATGATAATGTTGTCTTCCGTGGAAGGATACATCTCTTTCAGTCAGATACAAAAAAGTGCATGCAGCAAGATGTTGGGGTTCACAATATGGAATGTTTTCTTGGCAAATACACTATCAGGAACACTTCTCTATGGGTTCGAAATCTTTCTTGAGCCCAAAAAGATTCCGGGGATACTTGCTGATGCTGTTCCAGCACAGGTAAAAATACATACGTCATGTTAGCATGTATCATTCTCTCGCTAGAATAATCATATTAATTTTTAGTTGCTTTTTGCAACTTCATTACGTTGTGTAACTGTTTAAAATACAAAGTTAAGACCGGAAATTTGAAGTTTGCTTCCTGGTCAGTTTTTTCCTGATCCGTAACTTTTGAAAAACTTATCCTCGATCATCATCAAATTATAATATTGGTGATAATGTGAAGAATTGTTATCAATAAAAAACCAGTGGTACTTCTATGATTGTATAGTTGTCTGATGAACTTGAGATTCAGTTGAAGTGCTATATTTTTAACTTTTGAAACCAATTGTTTGCATCACGAATTCATGATGAAGGGTATTATATAGATTTGTTATCTTGGATGCAGGCATCATTCTTCATTGCATATGTTGTGACATCTGGATGGACCAGTCTTCTATCTTCAGAACTCTTCCGTGTGACTCGCCTGATTTTGAGCATCATAAAAAGACCATTTTCAGGAAAAGATGATGAATTTGAAGCTCCCTCAATTTCATACCACAGTGCAATTCCTAAAGTTCTGTTTTTTGGACTCCTCGGATTAACATACTTCTTCCTCGCTCCACTAATTCTCCCGTTCCTCGTGGTTTACTGTTGTCTGGGATACATAATCTTCCGTAACCAGGTTAGTTTGATGCTCTCTCGTTGTATAAAAATTAATTTCTAACTATAATTTAATTTAGAGAGAAGATGGACATGGGTGGGAAGTTGGTATTAAGGACACAATACAACATCATGTTTTGAAAACTCCCAATGCAACTTATTGGGTCCTTCTTAGTAACTATTAGCGTTTCAAGTGGATCAGACTGAAACTCCAAAATGTAGGTTGTGTCATGACTAAATATTGGTGCAAGGGTATTGAGAAATAAATTAAAAAATTGGTGCAACCCCAAACTCCTCTTGCACCGTCAAACCTCAGACAAGGAAAGCTTTCTGCAAGGTCAATTTTTCACTTTGTTGTTATGTCTTGAATTTTTAGCAATTCGTTTTAGTGATCTTAGAAGCTCATATAGGATCCTATTCAGTTGAGTTACTAACTTATACTCAAAAAGTAGGCTGACACTTCGACAGTACTTCATATTTTGTACAATCCAAGTATATATTTGGTCATTGATCGAAGTTTTATTGTAAATTTTGTTGTATTTAACAAGTTTTGGTTCTTTATATTCTGATGTTATATATTGACAATTTTGAACAGTTTCTGAATGTATATGAACCCAAGTACGAAACGGGTGGAAGATTTTGGCCAACAGTGCACAATTCAACAATTTTTTCCTTGGTGCTGATGCACATTATTGCAATTGGAATGTTTGGGCTCAAAGAGATCCCCTTAGCGGCCGGTTTGACTATTCCTCTTCCGATTCTCACACTTCTTTTCAATGAGTACTGCCGCAAACGATTCCTTCCAATATTCCAAGACTATCCAGCTGAGGTATGTCGGTACTAATGCTATCAACTTATCGTTTTATTTCATTTGCAACGGAGTTATAGTAAGTCAATGTTCCAAATCTGGTTCTTACCCTGCATATACCCTATCTCATCAGACCATCGATATCTGACAGTGACATCGAATTGTTTATAATCTTCTTAATCTGGTCCCTTGTATTAAAAACTAAAGGAATATAATCTCAGCCGATGATTTGGCATGTATATAAGAACCTCATTACCGCGTTTTGATACAGTGTTTGATAAAGAAGGATAGAGAAGACGAGAAGGATCCCACAATCTCTGCATTTTATGAAAAGTTAACCACTGCTTATAGGGATCCAGCTCTGTTGCCAATGCAGCATCCGCGGAGCACTGACGGACACAGCTCTCCCCTTCTTCAATCTGTCGTCTGAAGTAAGCGGTTTGTCTCGTTACATAAAAACGAACTTACCTGTGTCTACGAAAGTAAAAAACGAAGAACGAAACAGCTTGTGCCGCGAATATGGGGACGGAAGTATTGGCTAAAAATGTAGATAAGATTTTGTGTGTGGTGAGTCTGTATTTTCATGTAAAATGTTAAGAGTATGATGTGTCAGTTAGGCTTGTAAAACCATGTGAATTTTTTGGAGAAGCACCTCTCGTCCAGAAGTGATCCTGGCTTCCCAAAATCACTTCCAAACAAACCCTAGATTTCGAGAAGTACAGTTGTATGGTAAACATTTATTACTATCTTAGTGATTGTCGTTGTAATATCAGTAATCTTTCACATCTTTATTGATATATGCGGTTTGAATAACGTGGATTTTCATGCGAAAATATTTGTGTTGAATGATGTTCCAATTCGTAGGCGTGAAATATCGCACGACAGTGTGTGATTAGCTTTAGATATTGGTTACGGTTACTCTCAACTAACTTAACTAACTTTTGGCAACCAATTCCCAAAACATGCTGATTCTGATGTTCCATTTGTCAACTCAAAACCCAACTTCTACAACATTCTTGAAGATTGGAACGGTTCCATTTTTCCAGATTATTAACGTAAAAGACTTTGACATTTGTCAACCTTACCTATAATTTATGTGATTTATGT
Organism: Heteromeles arbutifolia; assembly: GCA_024362995.1. Taxonomy (NCBI): domain Eukaryota; kingdom Viridiplantae; phylum Streptophyta; class Magnoliopsida; order Rosales; family Rosaceae; genus Heteromeles; species Heteromeles arbutifolia. Next base: position 3,784,523 of record JANCRC010000007.1, read on the forward strand.
CACACTTCCAATTTTCCTTCTTAATTTTCTGGGCTGTGTCCGCTCTGCCAGAAACAGCCAACATTTTAGAAATTGGAGGCTTAAGGATGTTGACATTTGGCTTGTTTTCTGGCCTCCACGTGGAGCAACAACAAAGGGCTATTGACATGTTCCTTAGAAAACATTTTATGGTCAAAACGTACCCTTATTTTTTAGGTCAAATGTCAAAATGTCCCCTTGACGAACACATGACATGCAGACGTGGCAGCACCACAAAGCTTAAGTGCAGTCCAATCTATATTTTTCTTCTTCATAAGGGGAAAAAGGAATAGTGACGTAACTCGTGAGGAAGCAGGGCCGGTTGTAACTTTTAATAAAAACTAGAACTGAATGGACGCTAAACTGATAGGAAAGATGTACTAAATAAAGAAAACAAAAAGGAATAGTGTTCGTAAATTGTGCAAAAATAGAGTTGGTTATAATTTCTAATAATAAATAGAATTCAATGGCCACTTAGTACTACAGTCTGGTGGTATTATTCTTTATTTCGAAGTTAGAGGTTTTATGTTTGAATCTCGTGGATGGCGAATTCGATACCAAATTAGGCTGCTTATTGTGTGGTTTTGCCGAACTCTCCCTACCCTTAGTGTAAAAATATCAATGTACTAAAAAAAAAAAACTCAATGGGCATTAAACAGATAATAAAAATAAGGTTGTGCTACTCACACACTTTTTTTACCTCTTACAAATCCTTGTTAATTTTTTTGTCCATTGATCTTCATAAATTCATTTGATTTGACGACCAGAAATGAAGGGAGGTATGTGAGAAGAAAAATAATTGTGTGGATAACACCATCCTAAAAATACACAAATGTAACTTTTAATAAAAAATAAAACTGCATGGATGCTAAACAGACAAAAAGAGATGCAATAAGCCAAGATATAAATATAATTTATTGTATATATAGTGTGTATCCCTTCAGATTTAATTTTATTGGAAACTTGTAACCAATTCTATTGGAAATTTGTAACCAATTTATTGTAAATACTTTCCTAGATTTTAAAGAATCTAGGTAATTACTTTTGAGAAATGCTAAAGAGATTCTCTAAAAAATCGAACTCTTCATGAACTCTCTACGGCCTCATATTTTTTGCACAATATTTTATAATGTTAGCACGAGAATTAACATTAAACTTTGAGGTGGCACATAGTTCATGGAGAGGATAAAATTTTCTTTGTGTCCGGAATATGAGTGACACATTATGTGTCATTATATAAGTGAGGGAAGTTTTATTTTTAAGTTGTTAATATTTTAAATAAGTATCTCATATTTGTATACTAACACGTGATGTACCGTCTCATGTCCGGACACACTGAAAATCTCTCTATAAAGAGCCTCACTTTCAAAGATTCTCCTTGGCATTTCTTTTTACTTTTCATTTTTTAATGGTTTCATGGTTAACTTCAAAATGTGAACAATCGAAAGATTCGGCAGTCTCGGACTTGTTCATCTCTTCCCTTGTCCATGGCCGCCATACAATCCGTTAGATTTGGTACCCGATTTGATCTTTTTTACCCTTTTTTGTTTCTTCTTTGTGTGTTTACTTGGTTGTTTTTTTGTCTTAAATCTTCCTCACTGGTGTGTTCTTGCTAACTTGTGCTTTCTCAGATGTCACATCAGCCGTTAACCCAACAAAGTTCCTAACTTCTTAATACTAACTAACCCAACAAAGTTGATAACTGCTTAATGTTAATTATTAATCTTGATGTTTTCGGAAAATTTGAAAGTAGGATCGTAAACGGTTATTCGGCGCCCATAACATCTCTGAAATGTCTTACATGGCTTTTAAGAAGCTTATGGTGTAGAAAAAGACATTTTAGTCAAAATGATGATAAGACTGACATAACTCCTCATTTTGATCATTGAGATTTAAAATCGATAGAAGTGGTCCCGAAATTTATTCAACATCAATCATTTTGGTCATTCTATGAAAAATCTCTGTTAAATAACCAAAATGATAAAAATACCCTCAGTTTAATAAACAATGAGTCAAAATGATTTGATAAAAATTGAGGGTATTTTGTCATTTTTCCTTATTTGACAGAGATTTTTCACAGAAAGACCAAAATGAATTAAGGTGGACAAACTTAGAGATCAGTTCCATCGATTTTAAATATCGGAAACAAAAGTAAGGAGTTATGTCAATCTCATGGACCATTTTTTACTAAAAAGCCGCTAGAAAAATGCCACGGAAATATAGTTTCTTTATACAAAGCTTTAAAAAACTGATTAAAATTGAGACTTAGTTCACAACCTTTGTTTAAAAACACATGATTATATAATAAGATGACATTAAAAAAATCAAATTACACTTATCTTGTAATTAAATATGTGCTAGAGTGGGCTGGACATGCTTCCTTGTAGGGGTGGCTTTGTAAAAATCGATCTTCTTTAACTTTTTTTCATGAATGATTAGCCTAGTAGGGTTAATTTATTGTGAGGTTATTTACCCAAGGCAATGTAAATTTTGACCTTATATGGCCATGAAAGTGACATAAAACGCGTTGATCTACAGTCACATCCAAGAAAAAAAAAAATTAAGAATGTTTGCCCCTTAATTTTTGTCCCATCATAAGAAAGCTAGTGGCTTTAGCTTTAGGAGAAAACCTAGATCCATTGTGTTAGTTTTGATTGGGATAGGAAGAGCAAATTGCAACTATCGCCAAATCATTATAAATTTATGGTAGTTTGGAAATACTTTGAAAATGATTTAAAATATTTGTAGAAAAAAATAATTTTAGATTCTAAAAGTACTTAAAGTGTTTCTTATAAGAATTGGTGCTTTTTGTATGAAACACTTCAAGTACTTTTTCAAGATTTACTTTCATTTTTACTAAAGATTGTTTCCAAAAATATTTTACCAAATATGACTCTATACGTTGTTTGATAATCATTTCGTTTTTAGTTTCTATTTTTCACTTTTTTTGTTAGAAATAAAAGGAAATGCAACGAGGGATTGAAGGGTGAACAAGGACAGCAGAACGGTGGTGGAAAGATGTAGAAAAATGTACAGAGAATGGTACAAAACATAAAAACTAAAAACAATTTTAAGTAGATTTTCATTTCTAGTTTTATATTTTCATTTCGTATGTCATTTTGTGCATTTCTCCATCTTCTCTCCTACCAGACTCCCTCCATATCCTTGATTAATCCATCATTTCATAATTTCATCTAGGGAAGTGTGGAGTTTCAAATCCATGACGGATGGTTAGAAACCCAACACCTTATCTATCAGGATATTAAACCACATGCTTCCTATAGATATTCATTCCTCTAGTAGATGAACTTAAATAAACCCCTAGTTGCCTTAGATGACTTTCAATAAGGGTGGTGATCAATTTGGTGGTAATTTTTTTTAGGGAAGTGTTATTGGCACTTTAAAAATTTCATTCTACACTCCTCACAAGTGTATTTTTCTTTCCAAATAGAGAAGGTTTGGAGTGTAGAATGAGATTTTTGGAATGCTAATAACAATTCCCTTTTTCTAAGCTGGTTTAATTAATATAATTATCCTGTACTGATAAGGATCTTCTGCCCCTAATTGTAATTAGCTCACTAAACATATGTTGGCTAATTAGGCTCCATTTGTTGTCCATCTTGGACATCATTTGATTAATTGCTTTGCTCAATGCTTTTTTGCTCAATGCTGATGCACTTGTAATTGTTTTCATCAGATATTCAATACAAGGGTACAATTAGTCCCTTTCTTTACTTCTATGTTTTTATCTCCTTGGTGCTAAAGCGTAACTCACTAATTTTATAAAATATAGTTTATTAAAATATAAAATACGTGTAAAAGAAGATACGACTAGTTCAAGCTCACAATTCCATACAATTAATTTTCTGACATATATTTTTAAAATAACAGCAATCTTCTCGTCCTTCTCGAGAAGGAGGAAAGTTTTATTTTTTCCTAATGTAACATCGCTTCACCAGATCATAAGATAATCGGGATAATTCATTCTTTTGATCATTATCCAAGAATTCTTTTTGAAAAAAATTATTTCACTTGGAGTTCATTTAGTTAATCATATGTGTCGAATAAATCAACAATTATAATAACAAGTAACATCTTTATGATAAATCGGTAACTTGTTTGATACACACAAACGACTAAACAATCTCTTAATTAAATGAGTTTTTCTAGAGATGATCATATGGCGATGATGATGGCATAGAAGAGAGATCATATTGGCATCTTTGGCTCGGTCAAATTTAACAGTCGCAGGTCTCTTTCAATTAGGTTAGTGTTTATAGCCCGAGATTAATAAGAACAAAGAAATAAAAACAAACGCTATAAGACCATTTCATATTCAATACTACGAAAAAATCTTCCCATTCCCCGCATATAAATATGCGCATTAGCATCAAAGCCTCCAACTTCAATTAAATCAATCACCTGCAAGTACAAAACATAAACTCAAAAGAACTTAATAGCTAGTAGCTAGAAATGGCAAGGAAGAGAAAAGTTAGTGAGGGAGTGGAAGACAACAACGCTACTTCAAGTGAGGGAACCATGGCTTGGGATGAGATGGTGAAGGAAGCTTCCGCTGTCGCCGAGCTAGGCGGAGCACGTAGGGCGCGAAAGCGCTTTGTTGGTGTCCGGCAAAGACCCTCTGGAAGATGGGTGGCCGAGATCAAGGATACCATTCAAAAAATTAGGGTTTGGCTAGGCACCTTTGACACTGCTGAGGAAGCAGCTAGGGCTTACGATGAGGCTGCCTGCTTGCTTCGCGGTGCCAACACCCGAACCAACTTCTGGCCTTGCTCCCATTCCCCGTCTTCAACCCCGGCGCTCCCCTCGAAGATCACAAACCTCCTCCTCCAGAGGCTGAAAGCAAGAAACAACGCCAACTCTTGCTCTCCTCCTTCTTCTGCTCCTCTCCCTATCAACCACCAATACGATCACAATCTTCACGAACAAGCAGCAAAAACCGAATTCTCTGAAACATACACGGATTTCCTCAACGATCCCGAAGATTACTACATCTCAAGCAGCAACAATCATGACATCATCACTGATCATATCAGTGCAAGCAGCATTGACTACATGACATCGAGCTTAGAGGCATGCTTAATTAACAAGGAAACTGATCACATAGAGTACGGTAACTTGAGTGAATTGGTGCAACAGACTTATAGCTGCGGAGATGCAAATTTCGCAGCTGAAGGATCGGAGGAAGATGTTGATCCAGAACAAGAACAAGAAGAGGAAATGAACGGAGATCAAGTTGGAGTTATAGACTTCCAGTTTGTCGATGATATCGGAGCATCCAACTCAAACTGCTACTCTCCGTCGCCTTTCGAGATTGCTGAGGAGATAGAGGAGCCGGTTCTGGAGGTTGAGAGCTACACCGACGAGCCTTCGATGCTGAGAGCCGCCATGAAGAGAATGAAGTACGAGAGGAAGTTTTCGGCTTCTCTCTACGCCTTCAATGGGATTCCCGAGTGCTTGAAGTTAAGAATCGGATCGGTGAATGGGAGTGGGAAAGGTAGAGGGGTGTCTGAGTGTTTGAGCAACCTTCAGAGAGCGTGCAGTAACAAGAAAGAAGAGGAGGTTGTTACTGTGGCGGCGGCGGGGGAACACCAACGAAATGATTCGCAACAGGAGGAGCAGGGTTCGTCAATGGATGTTTCTCTGAGTAGTGATGGTGAATTGTCACTCTGGAGCTCACTTGATCTGCCGCCAATCTGCTTTTTGTCAACTAATTAGTTCTTCTTCTTTCTTTTTTTTTTATCAAATTCATGCTCTAATTTGATTCCACGCATCAATCTGGAATTCCATTCTTTGCAATATTTTCTGATATTCTAATACATTTCAAAGAAATGGTGAATTTTATGTAACTCGAACTTTGGGTTCAAACTTCGACCCGATGAAGTAATAATGAAGGAATATGTTTTCCTCAAATCATTTTTTTTCCTTGTGTGTTCATTACCTTGTCTTGTTTTTGCCCCTTGATTCCTTTTTTTTTATTTTTTATTCCAACGTGTAGGAGTGCAGAAATCATTTTCTATGATTGTTTAAGAAAATGTAACAAATAAATAAATTAGTAGGTTTTATTGTATATTTGATTCCATAATTTGGAAAATTGGAGGTTTTGTTTCGTGTGTATTGGACATAAGCTAAGAGAAACACATGTTAGACAAACACAGCCCAAAACTAATAATTTGCAAGATCCTTTTAAAATTATAGCAATTCAGAGAGTTGATGAAATATCCACTCAGAGCGGTTATTGACCGATTATAAAAATAAAAAAAATTTGAACAAATGATATTATCTACATTAAGGGTGGCTTAGCCTCACAATGGGCCAGCAATAATGTGGTTCGAATTCGCCTTTGGCGAGAATCGAATCTAAGACCTCTCACTTACAAATGAAAAGACATACCACTAGACCATAGTACTAAATGGTAAAACACATGTTGGCATGAGGGTATGAACCCCTTCCCTCCAGGTTGAGGATAGATATGGAACTTTTCATCTATGTGTCGAAGATGACAGTAGATTAACACAAACGCAGTGCAAGTGATTGTGCTTTTGCACACCACAAGAGATAATAACAAGCAGGCAAAAGTTGAAGTAGACGTTTCAACTGATTTGATATTGATGATGGTAAATCATTTACAACTACAACAACATAGCCTTATCCTCGGTTTAATGTCAAGTTTTCCACTAACTCCAAGTACTCTATATCTTTACTTTAAGTTTCCTTCCAAGTCTTCTCAAGACTTCCCAAGTCTTCATCTACCCTTTTTGACTTGAGTCTCTGTCTCATATCGCATTTTCTAACCGAAGCATCAGGTCTTCGTTTCATAAATAAATTACAATACTTTGAAATACACTTGAATTGTAAGGATATGTTAAAGCATATCTCCAAAGGAGGTTAGTTCTTTCTTTCATACTAATTTGTGTTCGTAAAGAGGAAAATTCAGGACAGACCCACTTCATATACCAAACTAGAAATGACTCGGCCACTGGCTCAATAACAACACGACTACCCATATAAAACTGGGAAATGCGACGGAAACAAGTACAGCAGCACAAACTGAAGGACAGATTATATATACACGTTGCGAGGTTTTTTCACGAGCATCACGATAGATTCACAAAGGACTTGTTGAAGGCCTAGCTCTCTACCTCTAAAGGACACGAAGTTGGGCAAGGAAAGCAGCACAAAGATCCAAGAAGAGAAACTGCGGACCCTGAACCCTCTGAAGATCAAGCAGGTACTTCTCCTCCCGAGTTTTGAAAAGCTGTTAATACCCAAAACAGCGGCAAAATATGTCAGGATTATGTTCTGGACAGATGCTTGAGCAGTGAACTCCTTTGATACCAAAGACAATAGTAGATTGATGACTGAATGGAACTAGAAAAAGTATGGGATTAGGGAGCGACCTAACAAAAACTCTTACCTGCACTTCAAACTTGACCACATTTGGCATCTTCATAGCACCATCATTTTCGATGATGCTGGACTCATCTCCAAAATAATGGTTACCGTGCACAGGGTTGTCGATCATGCCTTCGTTTTGACTTGGATTGTCAGGAACCCACCTACACTTCATGTTGTAGTGTCCTATCTTCTTCCAACAAACCCGTAATTCTTGTAAAGCTTTAAGGACTTCTGTCATTATTTCACGAGGATGTGCTCGAGACTGGCAATAAAAGGCAGCAATAGATCAACAATAATCATATCACAGTTTGAAGTTCACTCCATTGAACACCTAGAAGAGTTGCTCCCAAATAATAATACTTAGCCAAAAGCCAAAGAAATTTAACCTGAAGTCCAAGAGCCCATTTCCTTTCAACAGGGAACTGTGGTTTAAAACCCATTCCTTGATACTCCATATATCCAGGAATGCGGTGCCCAACAGGTGAAGCAGCAGTCTCAGTTTGCTGCATACAATTGAAACCACATTCCTAGATCACATCAATAAAAATGAAACACAAATTGTGCCAAATCTTAACAGAAACTGAACTGTAGAGAAGAATATATGATGAGCTTGATAAAAACAATTCAAGCTTTTGAATAAATTTGCCCCAATCATGTTACGTAAATCTTGGCCTAAATTATGTTCGTTCACAAATCTATCATATTCCTGTATCAAATGCTGTAAAAGTTCCCCCTACTTCTTTCTTCTTTCACGTTGCTAGATTATGGCCAACAGGCTTAGTCTTGGGCCTTAAAAGAGGAAATTTTATTTTCTAACCAATCTGTTGATATAATATCGAAAACGGAGGACACATACCACAGTCTCCTGAAACTCAGCTCCAAGATAGCCACTGGATACACGGAAACGGTTGTCCAATAACAAATAGTATGCAACTGTTCCCTGAAACATGATGCAGATAGGAAGTATAAGTTGGAAAATCAAGAGGATGAGTTCCAAAGGTACAAACTGTTGGATTTTTGGATTGCCGGGCCCACCCCGCCGATATTGTCCCCAACTTTACCACCTGCCCAATCCGTCAGGTGTGGGGTTTTACCACAAAAGGCCTCGGTATTAGTTAGAGTAGGGTAATTCTATTTAAACCCATTGGGTTTCTTTGAACCCACCGATGTGGGACATTTAACACTCCCCCTCACGTGTAACCTCATTTAGTGGTTCACACGTGGAGATCCACATCGGTAATTGAAACTCAGAGGTCGGCTCCCGTTGGGCCCACTTGTTTTCAATGGAACTCAGCGGTTGTCTCTATATTAAGAGTTCAGACTTGTTTCCTTATGGGTGACAAGCTCATTGGCTTGCACACAACCTCACTGGCTTGCACGGGCCCGCACTGTGGCTCTGATACCATGCTGGAATTTTAGATCGCCGGGCCCGCCCCACTCTAATGACGCCGATACTGTCCCCAACTTTACCACCTGCCCAATCCGTTAGGAGTGGGATTTTACCACAAAAGGCCTCAGTATTAGTTAGAGTAGGGTAATTCTATTTAAACCCATTGGGTTTCTTTGAACCCACCGATGTGGGACATTTAACACAAACCTCATTCTGTACTCTACTACGAAGAGACTCAACCAGATGGTTCCTGTCAAATCCCATCTTAACTACCTCCTGAAGAATTTCCTCATCAATCTGCATAAAGAAAGGTGACACTTAAGAACTTATGATAATAGATAATATCATGTAACCAAAAGACAATATCCCAAGTCCTCCCCAAAAGAAGTAAACATCACAACAATAAAAAGGCCAAATTACTGACAATGGACCATAAAAAACAACCGATGTGGATGGCAATCTTGAAAATTGTTTGTGCACATGCACTTGTCCATGCAGCATAAATAAAAACATGCAATACAAACACAATATGGACATGCCAATACAAAACTGAGAAAAAAAATGGAATATAGCGAGCAAGGATCAGCTATGTGTTAACTACTTGTTACATTAAACTATGGACCAAAAAACCGAAATATTTCACAATTCCATTTAAACAATGTGGCAAATATCACTTGGCACATCTTGAAGAACAAACCAGAACATTTATTATAACTGCAATTTACAAAAGTAAACAGAAGATACAAAGAAACCTTTTTTGCTTGTTGCATGGTGTCTGGTGGAGGAACAGCCAAATAACGAGGAAGATGAGCCTGGAACCATGCATGATGTCGAATCTCAGGAATGGTCATTCGCTTCATTGGATCAACTACAAGCATTCTTGGAATCAAGTCTCTTGCACCAGGTGACAAATGACTAGGAAGAGTGTATATCCCACCCTGAAGACCAAATGACGTAGGCTTAGGTCAGATAACTAATCTACAAGCATATAACTATTTGATTCATGACATGCTATAGCTTGTTTAATATAGATAGTGAATGGAAAAATTGATTGTCAGTGGACACAAAAACCACAACAGAATTAGATCTTGATATAATTCGAAAACAAAAGGAAAATATATCTGATGAAAACTGAAATATCAATTTTATAGTAAACAAAAGAACCAGATCTAGCAATACCTTTATTTTCTTAAACAAGTTTGGAATATTTTCATCATCAAATGGAAGGGTGCCACAAAGAAGAGCATATAGTATAACACCACAACTCCACACATCCACTTCAGGCCCAGCGTACAGCTTGCCAGATATAACCTACGAAAGATGAAACAGATGTATCATTGGAAGGAGATATCAAGCCAAGATACAAAAATAATGTATGCAAACAACAAAATAATTTAAAAGACATCTAACTGCAATCTTTTTACCTCTGGAGCAGCATAATTTGGGCTGCCACAACTTGTCTTGAGAAAATGGCCATCACGCATTATGTTGCTCAGACCAAAATCAGCAATTTTCACATTGCATTTGGAATCCAGAAGCAAATTTTCGGGCTTTAAATCTCTATGAACAACCATATTCCTGTGACAATACTCTACGCCAGATATTATCTGCCAAAAAAATATTAACTCATATAAGAAGCAAAACAATAGTAGAGTAAATACAACAAGACAACTGACAAATCACCACAACAAGACAATTGACAAATCACCTGTTGAAAAAAGTTACGAGCTTCATCTTCCTGCAGCCTACCCTTCTCTACTATATAATCAAAGAGCTCCCCAGACTTCACATACTCCATCACAACATAAATGTCGGATGGTGTTTCAATGACCTCATAGAGTCGTATAATGTGAGGATGCATAAACAACCTCAATATTTTGATTTCCCTTCTCACTGCATCAAATTTAAGGGGAAAGGGGAAAGATAATACAACCAAGTCCAAACGTTTAATATTCTGAATTCAGGACAGAACTCTTAATTAGAAAGGACAAGTAATCAAATTCATCCATCGATTTACAAAGATAGAGGGCTGACCTTTCTCTTCCATTTCCATGTTCTTTATTCTGCGGCGGTTAAGGATCTTGATAGCAACTTTATGTCCAGTTAATGCATTCTCTGCAATTTTAACCTTTCCAAAAGAACCAATACCAAGAGTCTTTCCAAGCTTGTAATTTGGTAAATAAGTATCTGCACTGCTGCCACCACGGCCAACAGGTCCATCCATTTTCCTAATCTAAACACACAATCGAATATTCAGATAAATGTACAAGAGATAACACAAGGTTTTACATTCTCGTTAGGAGTGTTAATATATAGTCTATACCAACAAAATATCATGCCAAGAAGATACCTCTCAGCCATAGACATCCTCATGGTCATGGTTAGTGGGGAGAGACAATAGCGAATTTATGTAATAAGAGATGCACCACCATATAATGACAGTTAAGGTCACATAGTAATGTCCATATATACTTTTGAAAGATACCTCTTAGTCATTGATCAAATAAAAAATATCGAATATACCCGCATGGAATTTTAAAAAAGTAAGAATAAATTCAAGACCCGAGAATTGTATGATACATATCCTCACTTTCAACTGGTTCCTATTTTATTCTTAGTTTAATTGTCCCAACTAATCGCCCCTGGTTCCATATTTCACACCCTTCTCTCTTTCTACTCCGGCTCTCTACTCTAGCTAACAGTTTGTGATTCTTCAAGTGTACATATAGAATTACTCAAACCCCACCAGGATTGGAAAAGCAAGGCACCACACTTGATTTCACATACTTCATAACAAACATTTAATCTATAAGTTTGTAAGTACAGATGAAATTCACACTCCAACGGTTTTCTATAGCCAAAGAAATGATAAAAGTAAGCAACGTTGATTGGAGCTGTTATTTCACACACACAAAAACAACATAAAAAGTTTGAATTTTTCCATTACTCCAATACACCACAAGAAGAAAAAGCTATCTATCTTAGAATTGCCCTCCCATCCTCGATTTCGATACATCAGTCATGTAAAAGTCCCAAAACACAGTAGCTTTGAGGAATATAAGCAACAACAGGGGAAAAAAGGAAATTGAAAAATCCCACTTTCAAAATAGAAACAGAAACCCAATCTCGCACAAATCAATCAGTAAAACCTTCAATCAGAATATAAAATAATAATTCCCAATTTTTACAAATTTTGTAACATTTTCCCCCAATTTTTCCAATGGTTGCCTAATTCCAAAGAAACCCAACAAATCCAGCTGCAACAGATCTCAGAAACCACCAATAAAAACACAGAATCGGACAATTATACAAACAATCAAAGATTCATGCAATTCAACACAAACATATAACACAGAAAACAAGAGAGAGAAAGTAGAGAGAGAGAGAGAGAGTTACAGAAAATTAAACCCGAAATTGAAGTCGCAAATACGCAAGGCGAAAAGGGTCCCTTCGAATTGGATTGAGGAAATTGCAGTCTCAAAGACCCAGAAACTCGAAAAAAGGGATTACCTGTTCGTCTTTATTCTCTCTCGCTTCGCTTCCCGACTTTCACTCACTCCGCCACCATCAACATCAACTCGTATTAATCTAATTTACTAATCTTAATTAGTTCCTCATAAAATGACTGATTCGCCCATCGAAGTTCGGTGAAACGACAGTGAAAGTCACTTTCCGAGGGGTCAAACTGGGGATTTCATATGATTGTTTTTGGAGTTTCATATTTTTGGTCTTCATTGGATTTTCAACTGTTTTTACAAATTTTTCTGCCAACTATCTTGACATGAAGCGAAGTTTTAAGTTTAACCGAAATAACAATTTTTTTAGTTCTTAAAAATTTAGTAAGTTATTAATTAATAGAAGATAGCGGAAATGTTTACTTAAGACAAGAGAAGTGGTGAATCGAATCAATCTACTTTGTAAATTTTCAAAACTTAATTAAATATTTAGTTGATATCATACGCATTCATTCTCTGAATAAGAAGAAAAAAGTAGATAAATTTTTATATCAAATTTCAAAAGTAACTTAAAGTTTGTTCTTCGGCATTAACATTGTAAAGTAAGATGACTCACAAAGACATTTCAACCTTTCCTGATATGATTCATTAATTCCAAGAATCGAATCCAAAACGAGCCTAACTTAGCCACAATCGTTCAATTTGACCCAATTGATGAATTGATGAGGACTTAAAAATTTTAGGGAGCTGCAACCTATGCAAAAATATTAAATAAAATAAAATGTCACACTTCCCACACGTTTTATTGCAGAAAGAAAAAGTAAATTTTAACTTAGTGAGGATTCCTATGAACTCTATAAACTATAATGTCGATGATTTCTATTAAACATCATTGGTTAGAATAGCAGTGATGACATCGTTGATTCTGGGAAAAGGATTCCTCTCCGGATCCCTTCCTCCTAATCCACCAAGTCCGGGGATCCGGACCGTTGAAATTTGATCTAACAGCTAAAGTTATTATAACTTTTAAAGTGGATCCCTATTTGTAGCCGTTTGATCAAATTTCAACGGCCCGGATCCGCGAACTTGGTGAATTAGGAGGAAGGGATCCGGAGAGGATCCCTTTCCTTGATTCTGATCTACTAAACAGACCCTCCATTTTCCAGTTCATTCACCCCTCCATAGCTCCAAGTTTCCTGCCGTTGGCCGGCCGGCCGGCCGGCCGCACATTTCATTCACCCCAACTAGGGTGTTTCATCCTCACAGTTTCAAGCAAAACATTGAAAAAATAGGCATAATTTGGCTACAATAATATGAACTACAAACTTCTGCTGGATAAACAGTTTTACAGCCTACAAGCCGAAGAGAAAATCCCAGTACGATGAACTATGTGTGCGTGTGCCACTACTTCAATAGCAACAAGTCATTTAACGAGAAGTAAATGGAAAAGAAGTTGCATACGGATCGTTCATGTGTTCTATACAATATGAATTTTACATGACCGTGTCTATCACTGCAAGCATTATTTGGAAATTTGAAGGCAAAAGAACCCTAGTAGTCCGGAATGGAGGCAAAACGGTATCCTTTAGCACCTCTCCATGCATAATATGCAATTCGTGTCTCATAAAAGCCTGCAGGTCACAATATTTAGAAAGAAATCAGTCAGTGAATCGATGACCTGAAACATGTATGAAGCATTTGCATAAGTTAAGACTTAGAATCAAATGAAACCAGTCAGCATATCAAAGTTCACAAAAGAATTTCAGAAAACGTCTCCAGATAGCAAATTGCCAGACTCGTAAACAGTTTACGCTTTACTCCTAAGCTCAAATAGTTACATCAAAAGACATTCAACATTCTACCAAAGAGAATAGAGGAAATTCAACATAAGAATTGGGGAATTGATAAGAGGCTATCGATTTGAGAATCGAATGCCGTCTCCTCTAACCAAATGATTTAGTTTTCCTTATCTCTAATCATATCGTGAGGTAATCGATAAGAAAAATTTTCCAATGCTTTGAAATGATTCATTAATATTAAACTCTAAAATTATTGAATTATATATATAGCATTCAATATATAATCGGATCAGTCATATAACTCTAAGTTGTCACAAAAGATACGTAAAATTAAAGTACGGAATGGAAATATCTTTAGACATACCTGGGAGGAAGGTGAGAACCCCAAGAGCCAAAAGGCCATAGGCTTGAGCCAGCTCCCCTCCCATGTGACCGGTGAAGATGAAGTATGAAAGAAACAGAAGCAATGATCCAAGAGAAAGCAGGAAAAGAGCAAGAACTATGGATTTCCACGGGATTTTATCAAAAGACTTTGGCGTATAGTCAAACCGAGGGTCATTGGGTCTTCCATAAACATCATCATCATCCGTAGCAAGAGGGCTGTAACGAACATTGCGCCTAGATGCCATCACCAAGGATGTTCAACAAGACCTGAGGATCAGAACGGAGCCGATAACTAAAGCCGTCTCACAACATCATTAAGGCTAAAACCAATACCCCACCTCCTCGGACAAGGCATGTGGGAATAACTAAAATGAACCTTAAACAGCATTTTCAAGTTACAACACTGCAATTAAGGTGGCGTCGAAAACGTCGAATACCCATCAACCATATGACAGGAACTTGACAATGCAAGCTTCTTCTTGTTTTCTAAGAATTAGAAATGCAACCAATCAAAGACTATCATATCGAAACCTAAACGATGGTATACGATAATGTATACTGCTTCGAACAAGGAAACAAAACTCTGCACACAACAAGCGCAGGCAAACATAGAGGAACAGTTGGAAGCACAGATTCATTGGCTGAAACAAAAAATAAACAATTTGCAGAACAGAAGACAATTATGTTCAATTATTCGTATGAAGATCAAAGTCAATTAAGGTTAATTATAATACAAAATTCAGGCACAAACACAAAAATAAATGAACCAACAAAAGTACTCATCTGAAAAAACAGGACGGAAATAGTAAAAAGAAGCATTGGAGGGCCCAAATGGATCCCAAAAAGCAAACCCAGATGCTGAAATCGCAAGAATTTAACGAATCTACTAACCTGAGACTTGCCCTTTCAACCGGCGATTGAAAATTTGAAACTTTTCTGCAAATTCTACAACGAAAGATTGAAACTTTCCTCTTAGTCGGCGAGAAAAAAAAAAAACCCAAAAACTTGACAGAAAGGATGGAGATCAATTGGGTTATGGTGAATCGGTAAACGGTGGGGAAGAAGATTCGACGAAGAGGGCAGAAGGGACCCGGGATGGAGGGCAGATTTGGGTAACTGGGTTAACGAGCTCGGGTGAGTGAGTTAGTAAATGGGCTATGGTTAAAATTCAGATAAGCCTAGCCAAGCCCACACAATTCAGTGTTCTTGTTTTGTTTTTGTTTTTTTCAAAATATTAAAACACACCTTTTAAATTCCGTTTGATAAAACCATATACATAGAAGAAATGATGGATGCAAGATTGAAAGTACGAAACAAAGAAGAAAGTGACTAAAATAATCATTTTAGTGTGATTCAAATATCGACATATTAATCAAATATTGACATATAATTTAAGGTTAATGCTAGACAGACCAAATTTGCAAATCAAATGACGTGGTTATTAGTGATGAGATTATTACTTAAGTGTTGATTAATGTGCTTATTTTCTATTGGTGACACATCATTTGGTTTGCAAATTTGGTTTAAAATTTTGGTCTTCTAGTATTACCCATAAATCAAAAGGCAACTAGCAATTAGTGGAATAAGTTGTAGACATCTAGCTCTTATGACATCTCCAGAGATTATCAATTTTGTAAGAGTGACCAGTTTAGTAGAGATCGATGCCAACTTATGTTAGGTAAAATTAGGTTGGTCATCTTGTTACCATTGATTTTCCTAAACCTAAACCCTAAATCCTAAACCATTTAGAACACACGGAATGCAACTAGCTAGTTTAGGGCAGCTTAACCAAAAAATAAAAAAATGCAACTAGGTATATAGCTTTCGCATGAGTTCACTCGATCAAAATGTATATGAAACGTAAAGACTGAATCGTATATAATTGGCTATGCATGTCGGCATTTGAACCCTGGAAAAGGAGGGAAATTAAATTAGTAGCCATGAGAAGTACAATGGGGAATTATAATAGAGAAAGAAACGGCAAAAGAAAGAACTGGGAAGATCATCTTTAACACACATGAAGTTTCCCAGCAATGTCTTGAACAAACTGGAAGATATGTATTTCAATATAGTCATTCCAATTAGAAAGGGCATGTTTAATATATTAAAAGCTTCATCGTTTTAGGGTGCTGGCTTTATATTTATATGCATACATATTATATAATGCAGTATAATGCAGGAGACATGCATGTGCAGGTAATGATCTTAGATTAATAAACCCACATTATTGCATTATTAAAAAAAAAGAGGCTAATTAATTGTGCATGTATATATCCAACTTCTTTTTCTCTGCAATATGCTCGTGCATTTGCGTGCAGTGCGGGGCACGTGTTTTCTGCACTTTCTTGTGAACATGCATGCATGTCATCGCTACTTCCTTCGTCTGTTATTTACTTTATTGCTTAGAGAGCCACTTCTTTCAATTATATTAGTGATTGATAGGAGAGGTTTAAGGTTCATGTCGTTTTGCCTGTAATGTTGTTTCCCGTCCTAAACCCTAATCTCTTTCAAGTTTCAAGACCACAACCTGGGAGGATTTTGCAGCACTTATGGACTAAATTTTATTGTAAACTGTACTGTTTATCGTTAAGCTTTAACTTATATATAATCAAATATTAAACTGCAAACATCTCTAAGTATCTTCAAATTAGATCTTGTCTGATGCAAAATAGTTTTGTGTTTTCAACTTTTAATTTAGGGATGT
Source organism: Heteromeles arbutifolia (assembly GCA_024362995.1). Lineage (NCBI taxonomy): Eukaryota > Viridiplantae > Streptophyta > Magnoliopsida > Rosales > Rosaceae > Heteromeles > Heteromeles arbutifolia. The sequence goes on from JANCRC010000007.1 coordinate 3,801,689, forward strand.
GTTATCCACATGTCATCTTATACTTTTACGCACTATTCTCAATTTCGGTCGTTGGATCGAATGAATTGAAGAATATTAAAAAACATAAATTAACAAAACGAGTGTGTAAAGTAAAAATAAATGTGTAGATAGCACCACCCTTGATTTAACCCACGCACTTTTGTCACTGGAGCAAGCAATGCATGCATGCACTTACAAACTCCACTACCTCAAGTCATCATCATGCTTCAAACTTTATAAGCTGCTCTCTTATTCCAAAAGTTGAGTGATAAAATACATCATAATGTTCGACTTTATAGGGACCAATAAAGAGGGTAAAAGAGCTATTGGAGCAGTTCTGCTTTATTTCAAATAATGAATAATTTCTAACAAAAAAATATTCTAATTAGTTGCAACAATTATTCATTATATGAGAAGTGCGAAAATGTACAATATGATTAAGAAGCAAATCATGGTAGCTAACATTATTTGAATTTTGTTTCTTGTTGAATCACAGTTAAAGTAATTTTGTGGTTCGACCCATAATTGAAGTACATTGTGGTTCAAACCATATTAATTGACAAAAAGACTCTTCTTACATACGAGAAGCATGGATAGATCATTGTTATAGAAAGTAAAAGAAAATCGAACTTTTCAAGTATGTTCTGAAACCAATATTGAAATGAGATAGCCATTATATGAGGTGAGTTCTTATAAGCTATACAAGGATCATAATCATAGGTGGAGATTTCTTTTATTGATTAGCACTCAAAATAATTAAACTTTTGCTTTTCCTAAATACAGTCCTGCGGCTGAGATAAATCATCGTATAGCTTTTAGATTGTCTTTTTCGTGTTTGATGTTGAATCTCATAAAAAAAGTGACACAAATATCTCCGTCTCGATCTCCATCGATTTCGATTCAAGTTAGGTTCATGGCACTCAGTATACAATTCAACAAAAATGGCACTTACCCTAATAGTAAAACAGCTTTTAGAAAAAGCCTATCTAGCTATTTAGCACTTCCACTGCATATAGAAGTGCATAAAAAATTAATATCATTGTGACTTTGTGAGGAATAAAGTATATATTGCCTAACAAAAGGGATTCAAAGACCATATAATAATTTAGTACCGCCGCACCCCAAAACAAATCTTACGTATAGCTAGGACTATGAACGGTGATCTCTCTCTCTCTCTCTCTCTGTTAGTTTTTCTTTTATTATTTTTAATTTCCATTTCGACAATCTTGCATGATAGGGAAAAAGTGAAAAGTTTTATTGATGTATTATTGGCTTACAATTGGAGAGAATAATTCTTCACATACTTTTATTAACAAAATAATATTCTAAATTATTATAAATTACGAAAGAAGGATTCAAAATTGTATGCGCGTTGCCCTATATAACACTTCTTTAATTAGCATGACTGTGATGTGCATCCATTATTCGAGCTTAAACAAAACTTTAGGTGCCTATTTTTACCTTTTACACAATTTTTATTAATTTATTTCTTTTGATCTTCTTTGATTAATTCAATCCGATTGGCGGAAGTTGAGAGGGATGTTTGGGAGGGGGGTAAAAAAGAATGTATGAATAGTCCCATCATATATCTTGTTAAAAAGATTTAGCCATGAAAAGGTTAAATATATAGGGAATTAAAATTGATGAAAAGTATGGTAAAATTTGCTTGGATGCTGATTGTAACTTGTAAGCATTGGTAGCAGTTGGTATTTTCATTAAGGCATGCATCCAAATACAGGTATAATTTTGTGGACTTGTGAGTCTGTGAGGGCAGAAAAGAGCAAAGAAGAAAAACAAGTAGGGAAGCAAAAGCAGCTGGATGAAGCTGTAAACCATATAATTATGCAAAACAGCAGGCAGACAATTGCTCTGGTTTGGGTCACATCCAATTGTCACATTAATATAGCACGAGCTTACATGTGTGACCATGTGGCCCAAGCCAATTCATGCAACGTTGAATTATATATGTGATGAATCAATTGTTGAATAACAATCTTATACACCGTATTACTGATTTATTCTCTAATTAAGATTAATCTTAATAGTATACGTGAAACTTACTTGCATTAGAAAGTACGTTAGAATTCTCGTCATTAAATTACATGTTAATCTAAAAAAATCATTAACTACATGTATATATATATATATATATATTTTAATACATCAATATTTTTACATTAAGAAAATAGAGAGTTCAGCTAAACCACACAATGATATATTTAGCTACATGTTAAGACACGTGATTTTGTGGTTTCCCATAAGCTTAGACCAAGATGAAGGGCTGAGATCATCAAATTTCATTTGACTAAGAAACACATGTAAGTCAATATCATTAAACTAACGCTCCAACTCCACTGACAATTAGAAAATTATGAAAAGGAATGAGCTTAGAGATATAAAATGATGATTATAGTAAAACGGATTGTATTACAGATGTGAGTGGCTTAAAGATTGCCCCACTCTCGTTTTCTGTCTAAATAAGTTTCTCTTGCGTGGGAATCTAGCAATACACATGCTTAGAAATAAGCGTAAACATTTTAACAACCAAGGAAATAAAAACAATTCATATTTCATAGGACGGATAGCAACAAGATATCTAGAAAATTTAGGGTGACGTTTTACAGAATGATTTTCAAAAACTGTTTTGTAAAACGAATATGACGATGGTGGTAAGCGGGATGTGTGGGTAAAAATGGGGGTTGGAGTAGTGGTGAGAATAATGGTGTTAGTAGTGGTGGTATATATGAGGTGGCAATAGCTGGGCAGAGGGCGATGGTGGAGGGCATCGTGGTGGTGGCAGTGGCAGCTACGATGGTGGTAGTTGTGTTAACTATGGTTATGATGGATGGTTGTGAAAATAGTAGTTGAGAGGTGAGGATGATTTGGGGGAGATGGTGGAGGTGGTGGTGATTGTGGTGCGAGATGGTGGTGTTACTGGTGGGCATGATGGCAACGGAGGTACAAGTTATAGTGGTAATGCTAAGATGGTGACAAAGTCAGTTATGGCCGAATGTGAGTTGGTAAAGGTGGTGGTAGCTATGGTGGCAAAGGTGATGATGGCGGTGGGAGGTGGTGGTGACAACAACATTGATGACGATAATAGTGGCGTACCTAATTTTATTTTATTTGTTAAACCTCTAACTTTTTTTATAATGTATTTTTTATAACTTTTATTTATTTATTAAAACTCTAATATTATTTTGAAAACCGTTTTTGAAAAACGGAAGAAATAACAATTTGAAGTTTTACAAAACTTAAGCTAAACATTGGTGTACGTGTTTTTCGTTTTTAATTATATTTTCACAAAACACTTCGTCAAACGTATTTTTCACTCATTTTTATATCTAAAAAACAAAAAACTATTCTCCAAAATGTTAACGAATAGACAGGTGGAGTCCTTGTAAACTAAAAACGAGTGCGAAAAAATCTGTTAAATCCGGATTTTGTTGAAGGTGATGACAACAAGTATTGACAACCTCAACTCTCCCTCTCTCTCTCTGTTTTTCTCCCACCGAAATCTCGGACACAATTTGCTAAACTCAAGGCCAACAATACATAAGATACGAACATCAAAACACCCACCACCCCTCTCTGCAAAAAAAAAAAAAAAAAAACACTTCTGCTCATTTCATATATAAATCAAACCCTTCTCATCGTATCTCCTGCTCTTCTTGTTCTTCCATTAATATTTAAAGGGTTTTTTTTATATTTTTTTTTGTAATTTAACTAATCCAAGCTTCAAGGAAGACAATCAGCTAGCTCCGATACCGGACCCAGATCCGACACTGTCGGAGTCGGACCCATCCGCCCCTCTGAATCTCTCTCTCTTGTGTTTGTGTTGCTTCGGAGAGAGGGAGTCTGCAGCATTCCGGCAACAAGGTAAAGCTTGATGGTTTTAACGATCTCTGTCTATTTTTTGGCCATTGATTGGTTTCTCACTTTCCATATCCTGCATTAGATTTTATTTTTCCTCAAATTTGATTGCGTTTGATTTTCTGGGTTTTTGTTGGAAGATTTAAATCTTGAGTTTCATCCATAAAGCCTCTCACTTTCCATATGTTGCACTTACTTCAGTTTTTTCTTAATTTTTTGGAACTGCATTTTCTGCATTGTTTGTGATTTATTTCATATTTGTTTGTTGGGGCTTTCAGAAAATATCACATTTTTACACTTTTATTGTCGTTTTGATGGGAAGAATTATCGGTCTATTATTAAAAAAAAAAAACCTTTTGAATAATACGTGAATTCCTTTCATCGAAACCTACTTGTCTTTCACCTACGATAAATGAATCTTTAACATCTTAATCAAAATTGTTATTATCTTTATCATCATTTAAGGATCATATATGCAAAAAAAAAAAAAAATTCTTACAGATATAATAAATTTAAATGATAATAAAAAGAATGAATAATTTCGATTATAATGTTTGAATAGTAATAATTCGTTTACCGTAACTGAAATGACAAGCAGGTTTGCTCGTGGGATAACACAAGCGTCATCTTAACATTTTATTTATGATTGCTTGCAAACCTATTCATTTGTCTTCTTTAACATCGGTGGAAGTGGCCCAAGTGGGGTCTCCTGCCGTTTCTTCTACTCTTTCATTTTTATTATCTTTTTTGGAAGTTAAAACTGGAGCTTCCTTGAAACTCAAAGGGCTTTCTCTCTCTCTCTCTCTCTCCCTTTATATGTATGCATCTGTCAATTTGAAATTCATAAAAAAAGATGCAGAATTGTTTTCCGGGTAGGTAATGCTGCAACTTTTGAGAATTTGTGCTTTGAAATTTGCATACTTTTTGGTCGATATTAGCAGTGGTTCCATTTGCAGGGATATTCTTTTGCTTCTTTCTGTTTCTTTTCGTTTTTCATATATTTTTTGAAGTTTTTTACGCCATAAGATACATTAGCAGGATCCTAATTGCTTGACCAAATACCATATTAGCATCTGTAAGGCATGCTTAATTTGATAGCTTGTTATCTAAGGTAATTTAATCATACTTTAATAGAACATTAAAGTGGTAAATAAGAAGTTAAGAGCAAAAAATATGCTGATCAAGCCTCATCAGATTCTGGAGTTTTTCCTCCTCCCCCTTAAAGAGTGAAGAAGTTCTGCAAATCTCATACTTCTGTGATGTGTTTTTGTTTCAGTTGTTCTGCGTAGGAACACAAATTGGACGACTTTGTGAAGACATCGTTGTAGTTGGACTTGTATGATCTAAAAGAGCTGCGATGGGTGGTTGCGTGTCAACCCCGTCCAGAACAATTAAATCACGGAAGAAACACCGTCAGAGGGTCAGCAAACGCCATGGAAACATAACCTGCTCTGCTTCTGATGGTACCAAGAAAAGAAATAGCGGTGCCAAGAAGAGAAACAGCGATGCAGGAGCTTGCGTAACTGATTATTCTGTGAGTGAGTTTGTTCATATGGACTTTGAGAATGGTGCAACAACTACTCGCAGAAGATCTAAGGTTTCTAGCTCGACGTTCCAACTCACCCAAATGCAGTGGCACCACCAATACGATTCAAATGGTTTGTGCTCCATTTTCCTCAGATTTCAACATCTTTCAACCGAAAATGCTGACTGGAGAACTTTTTAGCTCTTGAATCTCATATTTTGAAAGTAATCACTTGCAGTAATATCCCAAGAGGATGCTTGGTTCGACTCAGTGAGTATTTTGGAGTCTGACTCGGATGATGAATTTATCAGTATACACGGAGGTATTGGCCATCAGCCTATCACCACTTATACACATTCACACACACACACACACACACACACACACGCAGAGAGTATAGACATTGGTCTCGTCATGTTTGATTGAAAGCGGTTTTGTTTTGTTTTGGTTTAAATTTTCTTCCCTTGTTCAACAGATGGTTTTCCATTAGGAGGCAACCCAATTGGGAACATCTCAGGTGGCCAAGTAGTTCAGTACGAAAGATCTGCACGCTTTGTGGATAACGGGTGTAAGTATGAAGAATACAAAAGCTATACGAAAATAGATGGAGGTGTATCAGATAAGTTCATGGGGAAGGCTGACGAACTGCGTAGCAAGAGGAAGAATATTTTGGACCATTCTTATGGAAGCTTTAAAGGACTTAGAGAGGATCGACGTGATTCTAATGAAAAAATTCAAGACAGTATGCTTAAATCTGGCTTGCCTCGATTGGTACCTTCTGTAAGTTTCAACGATAAGATTTTAAGTGCACAGAGTTTGGGTCCACAGGCGCAAAGAAAGCCATCAGCAGTTTTCAGGCTTTCTTTTAAGAGGAGATCGTGTGATGCAGACGAAACCATTGAACAATGTAAGTAATCAAATACTTTTAACTGTCTTTGAATAGGAAGAAAATTTAGAATTTTGAGATTGTAATTGAACATATCATCGATATATCCGCAGGTCAATCAAGAAGGTTTCTGTATCGTCCTAGACCAGGATATATCATTCCATGTTGTAGAGTGGAAAAGCTCACTTCAGGATCTTGGTCTGAGATTCCACCCTCAACTTTTAAACTCCGTGGCGAGAACTATTTCAAGTATGATTTTGGCTTTTCTTTCTTAAAACCAACCTCGACTGAATTTGAAACTAGTTACTCTTTTTTCGCGTTTTCTTTGCTCTAATGAGAATAATATTTTCCTTTGATCAGGGATAAACGAAAGTCACCTGCTCCAAACTACAGTCCATATACTCCAATAGGTGTTGATCTATTTGTATGCCCCAAGAAGATACATCACATTGCCCAGCATCTTGAGCTTCCCAAAGTAAAAGCCGATGGAAAAGTGCCTCCGCTCCTCATTGTAAATATACAGGTACTCTCAGAGAACAAATTTATGGTGGTATGTTTTATATTATTTACATTGTTCTCAACAGTTTCTTATGATATTGCTTTCTGCATTATTGCAGTTGCCTACTTATCCCGCTGCAATGTTCCTTGGTGATAGTGATGGAGAAGGAATGAGTCTTGTAATGTATTTCAAAGTTTCTGAGAATTTTGAGAAAGACATCTCTCCTCAATTCCAGGACAGCATCAAGGTAACTTTATTTTGAATTACCTCTTGTGAAATTGTCTTGGACTTAACGTTTGGATTATCTGTTGGTATACTCATTCTATTGATCTATGTGATGTTTCAGAAATTGCTTGACGATGAATCGGAAAAGGTTAAAGGATTTGCGAAGGACTCCATTGTACCTTTTAGAGAAAGGCTAAAGATCATGGCTGGGTTGGTTAATCCTGAGGATCTCGGTCTAAGTTCTGCTGAAAAGAAGCTTGTAAATGCATATAACGAAAAACCAGTTCTTTCCCGTCCTCAGCACAATTTTTATAAGGTAAACACTGAACGTTTGACATTGCCAAGTTTTACAATACTGAAAAATACCATGTTTGTTTGACTTCATCAAGCACTTTCACATGCAGGGTCCTAATTACTTTGAGATTGATCTGGACATTCATCGCTTCAGCTACATTTCGAGAAAGGGTCTCGAATCTTTTAGAGAACGTCTAAAAAATGGAATTCTGGACATGGGTTTAACCATCCAGGTAACCAGAAACCCTGTCACATTCACTAATGCTGGCATATTCATCGGTTTGTCTCCAAATTGTGTTCGTGTTACTAACTTGCTTTTTTCGTGCTTTTTGTAGGCACAAAAACAGGAAGAACTGCCGGAGGAAGTGCTCTGTTGTATGAGGCTGAACAAGATTGATTTTGTTGATCACGGCCAAATACCGAGTCTGGTGACCATTGACGATGAATGACATAGAGGATGAGATGCAGGGCACGTCATCTAGACTTACGGATATACACACATTACTGGCGAAATTGGTGATCGAGATGTTCGTTTGTAGTAGCGTTTCAATAATCGCGATTAATTAGCGTTAAAATACATATATACTGGTGAGTCTTGTATAACTCTGTAGCTTGTATGTATTAGCATTAGCTTGATAAAACTAGTTTAGGAGTTAGGATTATTAGGACTAAGGTTTAATATTCGGATTATTTTGGATACCAGAGCGACAATGTGTTTGCAATTACATCTTCTCCTTCCAAGTCCCTTTTATATCACAAGTTCACAACTTACATGGAATTGATGATACAATGTTCATGCCCAACCAATTTGGGTGGACAGATCCGACTTGGATCAGTTTGATGTCCAAATTACAATCATACTATAGAACGGATTGGTTTGGTTTGGTTTGGTTTGGTTATAACTGTAGCTATTGGTTGAAACCAAACAAAACCGAACCATGGTTGGGTTATGGATTTGAGGTAGAAGACAAAGGGTCTACTTTTTTAGAGCTCGTTTGAAAATAGTTTCAAAATGGCTAAAAGCGCTTTTGGTGAAAATATTTTTGGAATCAATATTTAGTAAAAATGAAAGTTAATCATGAAAAAAAAAACACTTTAAGTGCTTTAAGAACCTAAAAACATTTTTGCTCAAAGCGCTTTCAGTCATTTTAAAAGCACTTCCAAATGAGCCGTTAGGAAGTGAACTCAGCCTCACAACACGACAACCATAATATGTGGTTCAAATTCTCTTTTGGCGATAATCGAAGCTAAGACTTCTCGTTCCCACTAATTCGTAGTACGAAATTAAAAAAAAAGAGTAAATATCAGTGTACTATCCTCATGTTTCGTGGTTTTCAACATTTAGTACATGAAGTTTTTTTCGTCCCAGATTCATACCTAAAGTGTTAATTTTCAGACAGTCTCATACATCCGTTAGTCAAACTGTTAAGTCTCCCGTTAACTGATGACGTGGCGCCCATGAAGAGAATAACTGCGCACCACGTGTCATTAAAAATATTAAAATAATTAATTGAATTAAAAAAAAAAAAAAAAAAAACACCCCAGAACGCCTTCATCTTCCCCAACCGATACCCCTTCATCCCCTCCACTCCTCCATCTCCTCTACCCCTCACCCACCGACACCCCTCCCCTTCCCTGATACCCACGCCTACCACCAAGCCTTTTCTCCTTCCCCAAAAACCCAGCCCATTCCCTTCCCCCAAAAACCCAGGTGCCGCGATGGGGTTTGACGACTGTCCAGGTTGGTACGACGGTTGAGAAATGGAGCGAAGGCCATCCCCACCGCCGGCATCGGAGACTGTGGAGGTTCCGGCGGTACCTGGGATCTTCCCCAATTCCTCGATCCTGGAGCTCCGTGTTTGCCTCGTACTCATTTGCGGTGCCAATTTTTCCTCCACAGGCTTCTCCTCCGCAGCTTCAGTCTTCAAAACCCTAGCTCTAGGCGGTCGGCCCCTCCCTTGTTTTCCTGCGACCTCAATTTTTTTTATTTGTTCTGTGTAAGCAACCGAAACCCATTCTCTTTAGAAAATGAGAGATGTCTCTCATTTCTCACTCATTTTTTAAACCTTCACAGACAAATGAGAGATGGCTCTCAGTGCTCGAATTTCTCTCAGCCCTCTCTCTCTAGAAAATTAGAAAGGATTCTCATTTCTCCAATCTCAAGCCCAGTGCCCAGCATTGCAAACCTTCCATCTCACAGCAGCTCTGTCTTCCTTTCTAAACGCTGCATCCGTTCGCAACCAAAACCACACATCATACACACCCCCGTGTCTCTCTAACCCATCACGGATTCGAGCTCAGACCGTCATCACTGTCATTCCCTGAGCAAAGATATGCTCAGAGATTGGAGTCATGCAGATCGATATCATTTTGCACATGCAACGGTAATCATCTCCCACTCTGTGCCATATACAGGTTTCTTAGCTTGCGAAAAATCCCCTAGAGCTAATTTTTTCCTGTGATTCGCCCCTGTAGAAGCTCACACTGATGTTCTTCTGTGTTAGGTACTTGAGATCCGCAAAGAGACTGACGATATATACCCGGATAATCCCCAAACTCACAGATCTGCAAATTAAAAGGTATAAACCGCAACTCTGTTGACTGATTGAACTGTAATCTGCAAATTAAAAGCTCATACTGAAGGCTCCATTTTTTGCAGAGAAGAAAGGAAGGGAAAAAGTTTTTGAGTTTTGAAATGCTTTTTAGAGTGAAGGAGAAGATCGGAGCTCGAGGTCCCAGCCATGGGCGTTGAGGATCTCCACGCACAAATCGGAGTCTTCGAGGCCTGTGATCGCTAGGAAATACGCTAACTTGTTCACATCGACCATCTCTGCACGCAGATTGGGGCTTTCCCTGGGAGCCGTGCAGGGGGTGGAGGGAGTGGAGGGAATCGAGGGGTGTCGGGTGGGGAAGACGAAGGCGTTCTGGGGTTTTTCTATTTTTTTTAATTTAATTAATTTTTTAAATTTTTTTAAGGGTAAATTACATAAAGCTACCTCAACTATGGGTCGAACAACACTTTCATACCTTATATTTTAAAAATGAGAATGTCATAACTCAACTTACGAATTTGTGACAATGTCAGACCTCCGTCATTTTTTTCTGTTAATTTCTCTGTTAAGTGCTGACGTGGCTAGAGACGGGGCCCACTCACTAATCTAACTGGATTAAAAAATAATTAAATATGTTTTTAATAATTAAATATTATCAAATTAAAAATTAAAATATTTTTTATATAAAATTGTGGGATCCACCCTCTCTCTCTTCTCTCTCTCGCCTTTCTCGTGTCTCGCCTTTCTCTTCTCTCTCTGGACACCTGCATCCCTAAAACCCAGAAACCCTTCCCACCCTTCCCACTCGTCCCCCCCAACCTTCCTTCACCACCATTTCTCTCATCTCTCTCGCTTCTCGCTCTTCTCTCTCCCTGGACACCTGCATCCCCAAAATCCAAAAACATTCACACCCGTCCCCCCAACCTTCTTTTACCACCCTCTATCTCCTCTCTCTCATGTGCAACATTGTTCGCCATCGTGGCGTTGTTGTTGGCGCACAACCCATCGTGGGTGACGGAGGAGACACGGGGATGACATTGGAGCCAAAATCAGCCCTCGACCTGAACAGAATTCCGTCATCGATGCCAAGCTCGCCGCTGGGAAACTTGATCTGGCGAGTGGTGGGTGACGCCAGATTGGTCGAGACGTCGCCGATCTTGTTGAAGATGAAGGAGGAGAGAGTCGGAGAGAATTGTAGGTTGTAGGGAGAGGGATGGGGAAGAGTTGCAGGTAGCCCAGAGAGAGAGGGGGTGGTGGAGGAAGGTTAGGGGGACGGGTGAGGAAGGTTGGGGTTTTCTGTTTGAAAATGGGGAATTAGGGTTAGGGTTTGGGTTCGAAAGGGAAGGGAAGAGGTATGGGAAGGGAAGAGGTGGGGGATGGGGGTGGGTTGGGGAAGGTTGCGGGGACGGGGAAGGGTTTAGTGGCTGTCGAAGAGAAGAAGAAGGTTGGTGCGGGTGGAGGAAAGGGGAGGCCCGCACCCCTAGGCCATTTTATTTTGTTTTTGTTTTTTTTATTCTTAATTTTTTAATATTTAATTATTTTTTAATCCAGTTGGATTAGTGAGTGGGCCCCATCTCTAGCCACGTCAACATTTAACAGAGAAATTAATAGAAAAACTGACAGAGATCTAACATTGTCACAAATTCGTAAGATGAGGTATGACATTGTCATTTTAAAAAGATGAGGTATGAAAGTGTCGTTCGACTCATAGTTGAGGTAGTTTTGTGTAATTCATCCTTTTTTTAATGACATGTGGCGCCCAGTCATTGTCTACATGGGCGCCACATCATCAGTTAACGGGAGACTTAACAGTTTGACTAACAGATGTATGAGACTGTTCCAAAATTAACACTTTAGGTATGACTCTAGAAAAAAAAAACTTCATGTACTAAATATTGAAAATCACGAAATATGAGGGTAATAAACTGATATTTATATAAAGGCAAAATAAAAAAATAACTAGAATCTCTCAAAAAAATGTAAAACAGAAAAAGCATTTACCAGACGGTGAGTTGAAAAAGCGAGGGCATATTAGGAAATGTGATTAGGGTTCGAGTATAAAAGGGTGGAGGAGGAAGGGAGAAGAGAAAGTGGCGCCCGAGGCCGGGCGCTTCCCTCTTAAGGAAGAGGCGGCGTGGTATTCCACGGGAGAGGTTTATTCGTGGCGCGCGTTTGTGCGTTGGGCGCACATTAACAACCCAGCCTTCTTTCTTCCGGGGGAGGTTGCGGTTGGGGGCTCCATGGCCGCTCTGCTGCTCCAGTTTTTGCAGCACAAGCGATCTGTTTGCCCTACATCTTCCTTTTTCTCTAAAACCCCAATCTTCTTGCTTCTAAAATCTATAAACCTAATTTATTGCTTTTAAAATCTTTAAAAAAAAAAACCATTTGTTTCTTTCAACTTGTTTTTTTTTTTTCGGCTTTTGGTAAATCCAATCGGAGTTCATTGTCCCTGCACTCTGATTTTTTTTTTGTCTGTTTTTGTTTGAGTGCTACTAAATTCACCCTATTGTCCTATTTTTCAACCCATATTTTAATAAAAATTTCAAAGACATGTATATCCATTTAGGAAGGCTTTTAAATCCCTACATGTTTCACTCCCCCAGCGTCTCTCCCTTCCCCATTCTCTCTCTTCTCAGCTTCTCCACCAACCGTTGCATTGTTTTCTTAGGAAAAGTAATGAAAAAGATTTGAAAACTTTAAGTTTTAATGATAAAGATAAAATAAAGAGTAAAGTAAATAGTACCAAAATTGATTTCTTAGTGTAAAAATATAATTTTTTTGTTAAAAATAAACAGTACGGGACGTTTTTCGTTAAATTTCCTTTGTTTCTTCCCGTCTCTATCTCGGAAGCCAGTCTCAAATCATTCGAATCTCTCCCTCTCTTTCAACCTCCCTCTCTCTTCCCCAACCCAAATCTGATGTCAACTACAATCCAAATTGCATCACTGAAATAGCGGAACCTTTTCTCACCCAATATCCCTTTTTACCCTCTTTGTCTATTTATGATTTCTATTTGCTTCCACTGTCAATTTTGTATTCGAATTAATTTTGGAATTAATCAATTTTCGAGATAGAGTTCATTTTTATTTGAATAAAACAAGATTGGTTGTATTCGCATCTGACTCCAACAAAACCAATGACTATGTGGCTTTCAAGGTTGTAAATTTTCACCCTTTTTAATTTTTCACAAGAGAAGTTAATTTCTGGGTTTGTACAGAGATTTGCAATCTTGATTTTGGTGTAAAGTTAGTTTTTGAAGGTGCAGTGTTTAAAGGTTATTTTAGGAATAACGGGTGGGAAAATAAAATGTTAAGTTTTTAATTTTTTATGGTAGATGTAATTTGCCCTATTTTTTAATTTCCACTAGGAAATTACAAATTTGTCCACTCTTGATTTGTATTTTTCAAAAGGCAATCAAGCTTTGATTTTGAATTTTTGATAATATGAAAAGCACTATAGCACAGTACTCAAAGAAGCGATATACAAGCAACCAACAATTTGATTAGACAAACGAGCCGTTGATGTGAGTTAGGTCAATTAGTTACTATATTATCACTATTTTTTTTGCACTTGATTTTTTTATATTTAAGTTAGGTCAGTTGGTTAGGATATTGCGAATGTTTTTTTGCACCCGAGCTTTAATATCCAATGAACGAATCAGGAGTAATTTAGAGACACCACATCGTCAATCAAACAAATAAAACAGAATAGTTGTTTGTAGACTTTAACATAATACTATATTTGCATTTAAATAAATGAAATTTCATGATGCCCATCAAATAATTCAAGAAAAAAAAAATCTGCAGCACTTGAAAAATGGAAAGGGCAAACTGTTCAAGGCTCAGAGTTCTGGCTTTGTGAAAAATTTGATTGGGGTTGCCAAGATGTTCGCTAAAAATGCCCGATGGTGGTGTTGTACAAATTTGTATAAAGAACTTCGTTTTTCTTTGGTTTAGGGCACAGAGCGTATGTGACTCGTGAAATAATGTGTCAAGAGAAAAATGTCTTCTGAGCTCCAATACTTGATGGCTTGATTCAACAAGCATTGCCTGCTCTTGCATCATATCTCTTGAGGAATTGTCGTGTATATTACAACTATTTGTACCGAGTTTGCGGATCACTGTCTCATATGGCCACCTGTAAAGGCTGGGGTTCGACTTCTGTAACATAAGCGATGAGTGATGTAATGAGTAGTTAATATGATATATGTATAATAACACGATAATTTATGCTCCATTTGGATTAGGATTCGCGCGCATACCTCTTTCAAACCTTGATCTTCGAGATACATAGCGTATATGGCTTTCGTTCCTTCGCAAGTGTTCGTCGATTCCACACTGTTGGGAAAGTAGGGGTCCGGAAAACTCAATGGCATGGTTCTCTTCCACAACGGAATCCTATAACATTGTTGAAGGATAAGTCGTAGTGATTAAGTGTAAAGCATTTGGATCAACTGTGTCAAAGACGATGGTTGTGGTCTTTGTCCTTACCATGTCGTTTCCTGTATCATCTGGCTCTCCTGTAGTAATAAGTTCAGACGTGTCGAAAGTTCTAAGCTTTCGTATCGCAGTCTTGCCAGTTCTATATCCTTGTTTTAGGTCAAATGTACTCTTTGCGAAATTTGCATCGAGTGCACTGAACTGGCTTTTCGAGCCATCTGAAACTGCAGATTTAGTACCATCCTCAGTTCCCCTTTTTGCCCATGCAAAGCCGCTTGCAGCTGAGGTTTGTACGGAAGACAATGTACTGTATCCTTGTGATGCATTCAACTCGCAATTCTCCGAAACTGTATCAAATTGCGGTTTTAGATTAGACTCTCGGCGCAGAAGCCCTCCTTTCGCCTTTGGGATAAACGGGTTACCACCATTGATTCTACGAGCAGATTGAGTATGATCGTCTTGCCCATCCTGCACAGTCAAAGGATAAATCACTCAGCTAGAACTAGCTTGCTTCCATTACACAAAAACACACGCACGCACAGGCAAGCAATAAGAGATAGAGAAAGACCTCTTTTGGTGCCACTTTAGCGGAACCATTTGACTCGTGCAAGGCCTTGCGGACTCTCCTTGGTTTCCTTGTTGTCTCTCGTGCTCGAATACCAGGTCTTTTCCTGAAAAATGTAATACAGCCGTCTAATTATGCCTACGTAAACATTAAAGCGTGGTCTTAATCTGCAAGTATTACATTTGAAATCACTTCTACATAAACATCGCAATTAGAAATGGGAAAACACCTGCAGAGTCCCACAGACATCTGAACTACAACCTTAGTTTAAACGAAGAATTTTACCTTTGTGATTCCTCCCGATTTTTAGCATCCATTTCTTTGGTAGGAGGATACTTTGGCAAATGTGACGGATCGCAGGCATAAGGCTTTGTTTTGAAGTACTGGAAGAAAAGAGGCCGTGATAAACAAGTAAATCAGCAAAGACATAATTTTTATACTCTTAAGAACGTCTCTTCAAACACTGCTGAAAGTATTTTGCCATCACAAGTTTCGAGAGTATTTTCATGGAATTTTACCTCGGACATTAGGGCAGAGGAGGCAGTCCCGCGCTTGTAAGGTTCTACGGAAAGGAGATTCTCTAACATGTCTAGTGCAGTAGTCGGAAACTCTTTACACCTCTCCTTAAGAGAACTTTCGTAGTTGTACTGCGGTTTAAACATGGTTGCGTGAGGAAGCTTTGACGTTTTCCAGTATTCTTCAGGCGGTGAACCACAAAGCTTGAAAATTTTGTGCAATTGTTCGACCTGTAAAACGAGAGGGGAGCGATTAACTTCATCTCGAATTCTAAATCCCATATTGCTAATGAGGACTGTATTAAAAATCCATAATTAGAGAAACTTAGCGCTGGACATTAACATTGTAATCACCTCAGTTCTTCCCTTAAGGAGAGTCTTTCCTAGAAACAGTTCTGCAAATACGCAGCCCACGCTCCAGAGATCCACCGAAACTCCATACTCAGTTGCCCCCATCAAAAGTTCAGGAGGACGGTACCACAAGGTCACCACCCGACTGGTCAGTGGTCGCTTGCTCTTTGAGTTAATGACATTCGCCAATCCAAAATCTCCCAACTTTAGAATCCCTTCGTTGTTTACCAAAATATTTGAGGCTTTGATGTCTCGATGCATAATACCTCTTACGTGACAGTGCTCGACCGCGGAAAATAGCTGCCTCATGTAACATTTAATCTACACAGAAGAAAGACCAACCAAATTTATTGACCTGTATGGCAATGTTCATACGGTTCAGCAAAACTTGTTAGGCAAGAAACTAACCTGCATGTCGGTGAATTTGATCTCGGAACTAGCTACAAGTCCTGCAAGATCGTGCTCCATGTACTCGAATACAAGGTATATGCTACTTGATGATCGAGATGTTATTATTCCGTCCAGTTTCATGATGTTCGGATGATCAAGCCTGCGAAGAATCATGATCTCTCTAGCCATAAACCTAATACTCTCTGGTTGAAAATTGTCAAAACGTACTTTCTTGAGTGCAACAATCCTCCCAGTTTCGATTTCCTTTGCTCGGAACACACTGCTGTACGTTCCTTGTCCAATCTGCACGCATTCGAAATGAACTAACGTAAAAAATCAATGAACTGTAAGCAAATTCAAAATTTAGAACAATGTAGGGCAAGCCTTTAGAAACTAACATTGAATTACATCAAGAACCAAAATCCCCTTACAAGATTCTTGAAGGCTTGCACATTTAAACAAACTAAGGATGTGCACTTTCAACTAGAACAAACACATTTTTCGATAGGAGGATACATTTTCCACTCGTACTTCGCACTCTCGAGAAACTTGAAGTTGGGGCACAACAAAGAAGAAAGTAAGCAAATATGTTTTACTTAAAGAATCAAAACCAAAAGTGTCGATGTGGGCATAGTTATAATGACAAGAGCGCATGCTTAATCCTCTTTTTCACTCCGAATTCAATTTATCACCTTACGATTTAAATTAGTTTAAAATAGTATATTGCTCGTATCAGACAAAATCAAAACCAACATGGATGAAGGAAAACATCTGCGTGATGGAATCTAAAATGTGATTATTATACATAATAAAAATCGCATTAGCATTTATTAGTGATTAATTAATAATGTCATTAAAACTACTGCAAAATGGGAAGGTGATCGATCAAAATGTACCTTTTCCAACTTCTCATAAGCATCAGCTTTGAGGGGGACCCACCCGTATATGGCCTCGCCGGCGGCGGCGCTGAGCCAAGAGGGCCAGCCGGCGGAGACTTGCTCAGCCTCCAAAGAAGAACGACTTGTAAAACCCAATCTGAAGCTAAAGGCACTGCCTTTCCCGCCATTGTGACTATTATGGCTGTGATAAGACCCCTCCTTCTCCTTCCTGCTCTTCTTCGACTCTCTGCCGCCGACGACGCGCCGATCCTCCGACACGTCGCCCGGACGATGATTCTGATTCTGTGGTTCCCTCTTGCTACCACTCTTCTTAAATTCCGAAGAGTTCGATTTGGACTTTGGTTTGGATTTGGATCGGCTAACGTTGTTGTTGTTGTTGGCAGCGGAGGTGGAGTTGTTCTTTTTTAAGGAGGACGAAGAGGGCTCGAGGAGGACGGAGCCATTGCCGGCGACGGCGGCCGAGTACTCGTAACAAGGAGACGCCGAGGCAGCCGCCCGCTTGGAGCTGATGCAACCCATTTATCGCCACCACCAAATCCCGCCAGCATCGATCGATCGGAGAATGTGGGGGAAGATCGCCGAGGGATCGAACGGCGGAGATCAGGAGATGGGTCGATAAGGGGGAAGGGAAGGGCACCCCTAGAGCATTAGGGAAGTCATTTTCTCGAAGCCAAAAAAAATTGAGAAAACAGAGGCGGCCATATTTGGGTGGCTGTCCCAATGAGCCGGTCGTCCTCCCTCCTCGGTTTTTGCGAAATGTGTGGGGGGATTATGAGGATGTCGTGACTGACGGTCCGGAAACAGAGGAAGCAACAACAACATCGTTTTTACAATGTTTTTTTATCGACAGTGATTTGCGTACGTGGGTCCCTGTTTTTCTTGATAATTTTTCTCTGGTTTTTGTGTTTTGCTTTTATTTTTGGGGTTTGTGATTTGGGAAAAGAGGAAAAGGTGGGAAATTTAAGAATGTAACCGTTGTTTGTTTGTTGCTTTCATGCTTTCACGGTGTTTGGTGTCTCTGGTTGGAAAATGGACTGTCGGTCGCACAGTGACAGGGAAGAGAGAAGGAAAGTTTAGAGAGAGAAACTAGTAGGAGTACTTTCGCACACAAGTACTTTCACGGTGTTTGGTGTCTCTGGTTGGAAAATGGACTGTCGGTCGCACAGTGACAGGGAAGCGAGAAGGAAAGTTTAGAGAGAGAAACTAGTAGAGTACTTTCGCAGACAAGTGCTTACTTGAAAACTTGAAAGTGTTTTTTAAAAAAGCACTTGAAAGTATTTTTGAGGTGCCTCTCCAGAGAGTATTTCCATAGTACGTAAATGCTTTTGAATTTTTCTAACAAACATAGTCAGAAGTGTTTTGAATTATCAGAAAACACGTTTAGTTGTTCCAATAGCATATCGCCTAAGAAACTTTAGAGAGAGAAAGTGGGTTGTGGGATGAGTAATATGAAATGGGGAGGTGAGGGTGGTGATGGAGGTTGTAGGCAAACTGCCCAACAGCCCCAATGTTACGTATGATTATATCCAGAAGCAGGGTGTATATTATTAGTTGTGCTAGATTTTATGAGTTGGGAAATTAAGCAAATTTCTGATCAAATAAATAATAGATTCAAATTATTGTGAGTTTCAGTTTTTTATTATTTTGGACGAGCTACCAAAAAATTGAAACTGGGGTTAAGTATCAATAGTCATGTGAATAGTATTGGTGGTTCGTTAGACAAGTGTATATGGAGATCAACTAGTGATGGTAACTTTAGTTCGAAATCTGCCCATGTGTTGGACTTTAGCGCTAATATGAACACCAAGTGGCGATAGAGTTTTATCTCGAAGTTTCATCTTCCTCCTAAAATGTTCTCTTTTCTTTGGCTTGTTGCTAGTCAAATTATTGACCAATGCACAACGAGTTAGATGGGAGTTGGCTATGGATTCTTCATGTGGCAGATGTGATGGTGCTTTTGGATCAATTATTCATGGCCTTAGAGATTGTTCCTTTACTGCTAAAATTTGAAAAAGTTTCTCTGTTCCAGATCAAATTTTTGCTGATGCCTGTACTCAGTGGCGGAGCCAGGAATTTAAGACAATAGAGTCAAAAAATAGCTTTCAATCATTCGATCACTTACTAGGTTGCTCTGCTCTTCTTGAATTCTTTGTTCCCTGGCTGCATCTTGCTGAGCCCTCTTCTCTCGCCTCTTCGAACTCTTGCTGGGCTTTGCCTGCTCAGGTTGACTGGTGACAGAAACACCAGCTATGGCCTTCACTAAAGTGTCACTTTTCTCATTCCCATTACTAGCACTATAGCTTAACGAAGCAAGTTCTGCATCATGTTTTTCTTTAAGATTAGCAGAAAGCCGAGTAATCTCTTCCTCCACCTGCTTTTTCTTAGCTTTTTGTTCAGCCTTGCTCCCTTTGGCAGCTGCCTTTTTCATTTCAGTTTCCTTGTCCTGAAGTTTTGATATCTCTTTCCTGTATAAGCAAACATGTCGTCAACGGGGAATGACATGAATGATTTATGGGAAAGTTAACAAAGTAGAACTAACAGTTTTAAGGCACCAGCCTCAATGAAAACGCCTTGTGCATGCATGGTCAAAACAAATACTACCAATAAAATTACATGATTTCAAATATCTTGAAGATAAGTTTTCATATTAGACAACCACAAGTGCGTTCGATTACAAATTTACCCTATAGATTTAAGAGTTAATCTTACTTGCTTTACCAATGGAACCACCAGCCAAATACAACATCACAAGAAAATCTAAAACAAAAGAACCAATAATGCAGACTTGATGAGAAAATCACCTGTGCCTAGAAAGCATTTCGTCACGAGTTTCCTGTGTATTCTCAAAAGCGTTGGTTTCTCTATAAATCCCCTTCTAACACATGCTTTTCTTCATTGAGAATCTCCTCCTTACGGATGGGTAAAGCTTAATGTTGATGGATGTTGCAAGGGGGGTGGTCAATTTCATTAGTGTTGGCGGTGTCCTCAAAATCTCGTCGGGGGCATGGGTTTCCGGTTTTTGTGCTAATCTTAGTCGAGGTAGATTCTATGTAGTGAAGTTTGGGGTGTTTTTATTGGGCTGCAACTTGCGTGGAATAGATAATTTAAGAAGATTCTAGTGGAATCGGATCCTACACTTGCATTACAATTGATTCTAAATGCAAAAGTGGATAATCACCCTGAAAAGTTTAGCATTGAATTGTCGTGCTTTTGTACGCCAAAGTTGATTTTGTGAAATTTGTTATAACCATGAAAAGAATTTTGTTGCTAATGATTTGACCGTTTGGGTTCAGGCTTTTTTTTAGCTAGCTCCTCCTTCTTGTCAGTTGCTAGTTGCAGATATAGATGGTTTCTTGTGATCTCGTGATATTCTTATGTAATCTTCTGTTTTTTTCTTTCGGGCTTACCCCCTATTGTCTACCAAAATAAAAGTTATCAGAAATATCCTGGATTTATTTTCGCAGTCAAAATACAAACAATCTCCCAAACGGCAGATCAGTTGTCCTGCTTCAACTTGTTTTGGTTGCTTTTGTGCCACTCACAAAACAACCCGCAAAAGCACGCACCAAAAAGTATGAACATCTCAAAAGCCAGGTAGCTTCGCTTTGTGCCAGTCAAAAAACAGCCTCAGAACTTACCTTTACTTGTCTCATGAAACGGATGTCTCACATTTGCTATCTCATGAATGGCACACGAGCTTACATGTGAGAAATATAACGAAAAATAAAAAGAAACGTAGACGGAAATAATTGAAAAAAGCGGGGTAGATTTAAAGCACATTTATACATCAGTTGTATACTTGTATATTCGCATTTCAGCGTGACGTAATTCTACACAAATACGACCCTATTTCTGCATTCGAATTTACAAATAATGTCGGGCCTATGAAGCCAAACCTATAAACCATCTACATGTGCAGCAATGCATATCAACAAAGATCACAGACCAGTGACATTCACCACGCAAAAAAACCTTTCCTTTCTTTATTCTCCGTATTCGTTCATTTTGCATCGTGTTAGTTGCTGGACTTGACTACTGACCTTTACTTACACAACGGATTTCACAGAAGCACTTTAAACAACGATTTGTTCTTCTTTTAGCTGAAGAAGTGCCGGTCTCTGACCATTGTTTCCATATTCTCTGCCTTTAAGTGGGGTATGCTGAGGAGCCCCGGACACAGGTGGTTTTAACTGTGATGCACTATTATTGGCCGTGCTGTGGCTGCTGTTTCTTGCTGCTGGAACATCATGGTTGTGTTTGCCTTCATATGTAGTGATGACAGCTTTAGCGTCAGTGGAAGCTCTCTCAACATGCTTACGGACATTGCACCCCGCAAACGTGCATTTGTAATAGCTCCTGTTAACAAGTTTGTATCAGATAACATGCTCACAAAAGGAAAATCATTTCTCCAGTGGAAACAAAAACATTAGAATTATATTGTTCACATATTGCTTAAATGTACGCTAAGGATGTGATGCTCTAAGATCAGAAAGTAGTTGTTTCTTAATCAATCGGAGCACAAGTAATCCTGAATTCATCCCAATCCCTAAAGATTTTCCCGAATCCAACTCTATATATCATCTAATAGTTCTTGATTTCACCTCCATCAATAAAATAATGTGCAAAGAATTCTCGGAATAATTTATTGCCCATTTTAACTCGGCTGAGAAAGATGCAAGCCTATTACTTCATCAGTAGTGAGTATTAACATGTAAGAAACATTGTAGAGAGAACAACCTGCTTGCCTTTGCATATAATGCGATCCATAAAACTGAAAATAAGAAATATTTATATGGAGGAAGTTACCACCTTGGATGAGGATTCCCTTTGACCACCTTTTGCCCGTACTTGCGCCACCTATAGCCATCATCGAGAAGATCAACTGCACTCCTTGTCTGCACAATGATTTTTGGTTCTGTGACCGTCTTGTGTGGCAAAGCTACCTCAGATGCGCCAACATCTATGTTCCTGCACTCATATACAAGCATACTTTAATATTAAGAAGAAAGAAAGGTAAACAATATACTACAATTTTATGCAAAATGATAGTCTTGGAAAATACCTTCTCTGTGCATTTGGTTCATCAGCATCTCCCTCTTCTCTAGTTTCCCCATCGCCCAACTCTTCATTGTCACTTCCCCCCGGTAACTGTCCAGAAGCGGCTTCAGTAGATTCCTGATCCCTTTCAGGTTGCGAGTGAGAAGCTACATTTTCACTCAACCTATTTGAATCTCCTACCCTTCTTTGTAATCCGTTTTCAGGCTTAGGCCCATTCAGATCACCATCTTTTGGGCGTTTACTCGGTTGAGGGACTTCATGGTTATGCTGACCTTTGTAGATAATCTCAGTTATTTCACCATTAGGAAAACGCTCGACTTTCTTTTTGACAGGGCAATTCATATGTGTGCACTTGTAGTAGCTTCGAGGAAATTCACTGCCCTTAACCAGCTTCTGCCCATATTTCCGCCAGTTGTAGCTATCGTCTGCAGGCCTATCAGTGGATGAAGGTTGGTATTTCCCATCAGAATAAGATGCCTCTGAGGATTGCCTCACAGAAAATTTAGTATCAGATGTTAAGGGCAATGTATGCTGCCGAGAAGCTTCTTCGGGCATTAAAGATGGTTGACATGCCTGTGGCTCTGACGGGGCTGCTACTGAAGAAGGTTGGTAATCAGGTTGCATGTACACAAGAGATTGAGCTAACGCAGCTTGAGCAGTAACCTGTGCCAAGGCCTGCTGGTGCGACATTCCAAATGGACTCTGCAACGATATGAAGAAAAATACATGAATACCAGATGCTAATTCAAGTCACCCACCTTCGGAAATCATATTGTATCATGTAGAAAGACAATACAGAATAACACCAACACAAGTCTAGTTCCATATGGTCTGTCACAAGAATGCATCAATATATTGATATGTTTAACCAGATTTGAGAAGCTTTTAACAAAAGTACAACCACAAGAAGCATTAATCAGGGATTATAACCACATTACAAGAATGAACATGATTAGCAATTGAAAAATCAAAACTATATGGGCTCGTTTGGAAGTGTTTTTAAAATGGCTGAAAGTGCTTTTGGTGAAAATCTTTTTGGGAACAATCCTTAGTAAAATGCAAGTGAAACCTGGAAAGACACATGAAAACTAGAAAAGCACTTGAAGTGCTTCCTACAAGGAGCACATAACTGGTGCTTCACGCAGGAAACACTTTATGTGCTTTTAGAAGCCAAAAACATCTTCCCCAAAAGTGCTTTCATCATTTTGAAAGCGCTTCTAAACAAACCATATATTTTCAGCACTCACAAGCACTAATATAGTTGCGCCTATAAAAGCAACATCTTTACACAACTTTGGTGAATCGCATAGGCAACAAAATTGATATTTTTTTAAGAAATCAAACTTCCCTTACATACAATTTTGTGAAGAAATTCATCAATTCTTAATACTTAACACAAAAGAAAGCAGCTTTTAGCTTTTACCAACCCAACAGTGACAGTAAATTTCGTAGAGATTAAACAATTTACCTGAGGTGAATAGAAGCCAGGCGAGTTAAGCAACCCAGAGGGGCTGAGTCCCGGCGGGACAGTAAACAATGGCGGCCGAGCCACCGCCAAACTCATCGGCCTACTCTGCTTAAACCCAGAACTGCCCTCCCCGCCATTTTCGACACCTCCGCCTGATTTTCCCAAACCATCAGCTGGGTTATCGCTAAAAAAGCTCATCCCCCTTGTGGACCCCACCGGCGAGCCCATGGCTCCGGCGAGGAGCTGAGAGAAGGACCTGAAATCCGACTCAGGGTAGGTCTCGAAGAAGCTCGAGACAAGAGTCATCGGACCCGGGCTCGCCCCAGATCCGCCGCTGAAAAGGGCCTCCGCGGACGGCCGCGGCGGGAGTGTTATCACTGGTCTTGGTGGCTGCTGCTGCGGCGGCGGGGCTGAAACTGTGACTCTGTTCGAGTCTTGGGTTTTGGCGGTCATTGATAGTAGTATCGAGCAATCAAGCAAGCAGCTTTTTCCTCTGTTTCTCTCTCTCTCTCTCTCTCTCTAGAATCCTCTGTTTTTCTCTCTCTAAAACTCTCTGTTTTTCTGTGTTGTTTCGTGCTGCAGGTGTTGTGCTCTGCTCACAGAAACTGATTGGGTTTTTTCTTGGTGGTTTCGTGCGGTGCTATCCTCCACTTCAAGGGGAAAGTCCATGGAGCAGAAAATAAAACTTACATATTTTATTTTCTAGAGATTATTTGGTTTAGTTATGTCCAAATGTCAAATTTGCTCCAAAGTGAAATTTGAGACAGATGGATGTTTGGGATCTTCTCGTTGCCCTTTAACACAGAGATCAAATCTTCTTCTGCACACAAAATAGACGTAGTCTTTATGTGATTTCAATCGTTGACCGACACCTGTTTATAAAGTTAATTTTTTTTATAATTTTGTTGTTATAAAATTAATTATGTCAGTCGGTAATTACGGCAAGTCACACTCATTTTGGGTGCACAAAATTTGATCTCCTTGGAGGCCGGCATCTAGGATCCAGACCACCCCCAACGCAACAACATTAGTCTCCATATACACAAGAGTCTATGTAATGGTAAACTACCTCGTTGCTTAAACACTTCTAAATCTTCGTTTAATCGTAAAATATTTGTAACTCAAGTAATTAAGCAGTTTAATCATAAAATATTTGTAATTCAAGTGATTAAGCGTATTTATTTTTGTATTTGAGTTATGGGTTTAGATCTGTGATCCCCAATATTGCTTCTATCTAAAGAGAAAAGAGCATTTTGTCGTTGCTAACTATAATGAAGAGAAAATTTACATGTATCAAAACAACAAATGACCGCTAATTAGCTAGGTTTCGATCATGTGACAAACTTGTATTGACAATACAGTATGATTCTCTTTCTTCTTATTTTCCTCTGCTTCCCCCTTCTCCCTCTCCTCTCACTTTGCTTTCTATTTTTTATTTTTGCCTCTATTAAAAATTCAATATAAGATGATGACATGATTTAATCGTAACTATTTAAGTAGGAGAAGAGAAAATGAGGGAGGAGGATTCTCTCCCCTCTTTTTTTCCCTCCCCTTCCCTCCTCTCCTATTTGAACGGTCACGATTAAGCCACGTCAACATCTTATATTAATTTTTTATAGAAAAAGAAAGACAAAATAGAAAGTGCGAGAGGAAGGGATGGAAAGAGGAAAAGAGAGAATCTTAGTCCGAAAATTAGAGAGAGATGAGGATAGGTGAGAAGAATCTTTTTTTTTTTTTTTTTTTTGAACAAATGATATTATTGGAGGGGGTTGGTTTAGCCTCACAATAGGCTAGCAATGATATGGTTCAAATTCATCTTTGACGAGAATCAAACTTAAAACATTTCACTTACAAATGAAAAATAATATCATTAGACCGCGATACTAATGGCTTCTCTTTCTAAAAATACATGGCATGCAAGACTCAGATTTATGACGTGCGACAGGGGGAACCACGATAGACAAAGCCCACTCTGATTTGGTTATCATCATCAATTCTGATGGGACCCAGTGCTTCTATTATCCAAAATCAGAAAAGAATATCAGATAAACAGATATTTTTGTAGCAGACGACGTTTTAACACAATGACGAAAAATAATTGTATTAATGCATTTCGTGCGAATTCGATTGTAGAAGTCTTTTTTTATTCTAAAAACTAACAATTCGATTGTTAAAAAAGAAGAAGATATTTCTCCAAATTTAATTTTTTTAGATGTGTCTTTTTCAGTTTAATTATTCTTCTAAACAAAAAATTCTCCAAAACCATATTTTAATTTTGTATTTATCATTTATCACCACCCTTCTTTTTCTTTTGTTTTCTTGAGTTATTTTCTATGTGCAGCCACGATCATTTTATTTTGGCAGCCTATGCAAGCAACCGGCAATGTGTTGACTTTTCAACATTTTAAATTAAAAAAATTAAAAAAGAAAATAGTAAAAGTAATACACGTTACGCTTCCATTTTTTAATTATTTATATTTTTACACGTATAATTTAATAATTATCAAAACATTTTTTGGTTTTTTCAACCGAGAAGTAAATGAAGTGCTGCCGCAAAGAACATTCTAGTAGTCATATATATTGAAGAAAATTCGAAATTTGACATGAAATTTTAATAATTTGATAAAAAAAATATTTTGTTAATAAATACAACTACGTGTGGAATGAGGATGCTTAAACTTGTTGACGAACGCAAGCTATGAACATGAATTAAAATTTGAAAAAAATGTCAATTTAAAAACAGCTGGAGTTTGCTTGCTATGTTTTACAAATTCACACCACACGTATCATGTATGGAAATTAGTCCACATTGGAAGGATTTTATGTGAATGGATCCATCAACTCCTAGTATCGTTGGCTAGTTAGGTTAGAGCGGAAATGCCCCATTTTATACGTAGTATGATATTTTTTTGGTAGTTAAAGTAAAATATCCGCTTGAAACAGCGAAAATAAATCATATTCATCTTGGAGATGAACTTTCGCATACATCGAATGCCATGCTAGTAGTATTACCATACTCCCTTTTGACCTTCTACACTCCTGAGATTCATTCGGTTTCTTGATTTTTCTTTGATCTATAAAATTCAATAGCTAAAAAATAAAGAGAAGTGTAAGAGGTGAAAATGAGAGTACAAAAATCCCATTTAAAAAATTTAAACTACATGACAATGGATAATCGAGTTTGCAATTCTAATTATGAAAAGAAGAATTTGAACTTAGGGGCAGGGGAACCCACGACTCACATTAGCATGACAATGCATAATTAAGTTTGCAGTTCTATATATGTCACATATGAACAATGTTTGGCTACTTAAAGATGAGTAAAAACTCATACTCAAAACTTTTTGAGTTCGAATTGCAGAGTTTTGTGTTTATAATCATAATCGTTTATATTATGAATCACTTTGTAAAAATCATCTTTGCAAAAAAAAAAAAAAATGAGTAAAAACTAAAATCGTTTAGTCAATTTATTGTAGCAAATACATAGATAGTTCATAATGCTTTTGTCAATTTCGTGTATTTATTTTTATACAATCTAATAACTAAACGATTTTAGTTATAATTAATTTTTTGCGGAGAATATCTTTATAAAATAACCCTCAAGTATAAAGTATGGCAAGTGTACACACTCCCATACCAATAATAGAAGCAGAAAGGTGGGACTTGGAGTAGTTGCATTAATTGGTGGGGATCTTGGATTTTCATACTTTTGGTCGTTGGGGGCAACAACGGCAAAGGGGACATTATCTCAAGATTTTCAACAAAGTTGCGCTCATCATATCAGTGAGTGAATTACAACATGAACTCCCCAACAGAAGCTGCATATTGTCAACTTGTACTAATTTTTGTGAAGAAATATTTATTTCTGGTTGCACAAAATCAAATTTGTTTATCCACAAGTTTCAATTTTTTTTTCCTTTAAAAAAAAAAATATATATATATATATATATAGGATCCTTACCAAGAGGGATCTCCATTTTTCTAAAAAAATAGGGACACATTTTTGACCGTTTGATTGATTTTAATGAAATTGTGTGGTTGAGATTAAAATACAGGCCACACAATTTCATTAAAGTCAGATTCAACGGTCAAAATGATGTCCCCATTTTTTTAGAAAAATAGGGATCCCTCTTGTGAAAGATATATATATAACGAGGATAATACTCGACTCCTTCTCAAAAGTAAAAGTTCCTACTAAAAATAGGAGCTCCTACTTTCCATCTAATGATAGTATGACATGTGAATAGAGATTTTTCTTTCTGTGATTTTTATGGGATGTTTACGTATATATGTTAAGCTTTGATTTACAGGAAGGAGGAACGACTCTTTGCAGGGAATGAGCCAAGCAGTGTCCCAATACTATAAAGCTCGTTTGAAAGTGTTTTTAAATGATTGAAAACACTTTTAGTGAAAATGTTCTTGAAACCAATTCTTTGTCAAAATTCAAGTAAATCCTGAAGGAAAAAAAAACACTTGAAGTACTTTTGGAATAAAAAATATTCTCTTTAAAAACGTTTTCAGTCATTTTAAAAGTACTTCCAAACGAGCTCATAAACTAATGTAATTTTCCATTAGGAATTGACATTTTGGGAAAGATTCATAGACAATGTCACCTTTCTTCTAAAAAATTTACCTTTTAATGGCAAAATGACGTACAAAAATTGTCTCAAGACTTTCGACTCTTCAACTACTTCAAGGCTTCAGGCAAATACAAATTGGCTCATCAAATGGGGGTTCTAAAGAACGGTGCAAAACCATCGATGGAAGAATCCATTGCCCTTTCAAAAGGTATGTCTCTACGGTGGCGATGGAGTGATCACATTTTAGTCTCGTAGAAGTAAGTTGTGGAGACGGCCTGACCTTCAACATCGTAAGTGCGAACCAGTCTCTGTCTCTTGCCAGGACCCTCAAGCCAACAGAACTCCAAATGGAACGACAATGATTCTGCAACATTGTTTCCTACATCGCACGGGCATCCCATGTACATGCCCCTGGGAAATAGAGTCATCTGGTAACCTCCGTTGAAGGTAATCAAGCTGTCCGACTTGATCCCCGTCCAAGGCACATTAGTTGTAACATCACCCGCAGCGGAGGTGGAAGTGATGCCCTGACATAATTTATGAATGATGAGAAATGAAACGAGGAAGAAAAGACTCAATGAGGCATTTTGATTTTACGTTTCATGTTCTCTCGAGGGATTTTCTTCGAGTGGAAGATACCTGAATAATGTGGCCGTTCTCATCCATCTCAAGTGTTGCTACTATATCAGCTTCAGCCATTGTTGATCCATAAACACCACTTCGTTTTGTTACGGAGTGACCTTTCCACGTACCAAGAAATGGCACAATCCTGTCTGTGTTTTCCTGAGACCATTCAAGGAAACTTAATTATATGCATCACACCGAAAAACAAATAAGTAACTATAAAAACCAAAATTTCGTTGATACAAGCCTTCTTTGTGAAACTTACCACGTTATTGTCGAGGGCAGGAGGAAGAACTGCCCCATCTCCTCTTTCCTCCAGGAAGATGAGAATCATTTCGATAATGCCTTTTGGGTCCATGATGTGGAAAGCTCTTACTCGCATATCTTTCTCTAGTGAATGCAGACAACTTTCACATACAATAGCAGGACGACGGGAAGGAAGCTTTAGATTTCTACACGACGAACAAAAATTGAAGAGGACAGAGATCAACATATAATTATGAAAGTAAAGAAACAAGAAGCTCAATAACAAAAAACATATTGACGAAATGCACCTTAATTCATCACACCAATGGACAAGAAACATGTTTTTACACTAAGTACTATAGTCTCATTGTGTATAGTTACATCAGTGAATCATAAAGAGCGTCATCTGATGAAGGAACCACTCACTTTGGTGATTCTTCACCGGTGTCATCTTCCCCAAGAACGCCCTGTCTCAGCACTGTTTCTAACATGCCAGCCGTCTGGTACCTTAGCGAAAATGCTTTCTCATCGGGGAAGAAGCCAATCTGCAGACTAATCACAACGGATGTTCAACGGAAAACAATTCATCACAAAACTAGTTTCTAAGCTATATCTAAATGGGCAGAAACCGATTAGTGATCCAATCCCCAAACAGTCTGAAAACCTCACCTGCTGATACTTGTCCACCGTGAACATGTTCGTTTCTTTAATTTTGTACTCCGCCCACTCCACCTCGTCATCTAATTCAGAAAATGAAGTCCTTGATGGAGCTTGTTTAATATATAATCTGCAAAGCACGATATCATTAAACCATAAGAACAAACTAACCATGCTCACTAATATTCAATCAACAAATTTCATTTCGACCAATCTTAAACCATCAGAACAAACTTATCCGAAGCTTACGTTTGAATGAGACTGATGAGTTCATCCTCCCCATAAGAGCTAGCTGCAAGCTTTGTATTCACTCTATGCAACAGATTCCCATCAGTATCAAATTGCTACAAAATCACTCGAACTAATTAATAACCTGGACTAATCAATCACCAGAACCCATATGATTCCTATTATCTGAACATACATAATCTGTTTGGCTGTCCAGAAAATGCAGGAATAAAAATTCAATCTTTCATTAACTAATCCCAGAAAACCAAATTGAACACCAACCCAACAAGATTTACATGCGATTTGCTCAGAAAGTTGAAAAATTTGCAGTCTTTAAAAACGAAACATAAAACAAAATCCCATTTAAATTCTCATTTTTTTTCCTGCGTTTTCTCAGCAACCAAACGCATGCCATATTTTAGAGAGCAAATGAGTTACTTACAAAGAAGGAACCTTGCCAATTTCCCACGGTGAGGTTAACAAAGCGGCAAAGATTGTCGATGCTCATTGCTTCCTCGCTGGGCTTTCGAGCTTCATCTTGGACTGCGGTGGAAGACGACGAGTTGGAAGCTCGGATTCCGGGGCTCCGAATTGTAGAAATGGAGCGAGAAAACGGGTTCGTGGTGTAAAGGTTGGTGGGTAGGAGTTGGATTTTGTTGAGGTTTGGTGAGTTGGATTTTGTTGAGGTTTGGTGGGTTGGGGATGGGAGGGAGTGAAAGTGAGTAGCAGTGAGTGGAAGCCATGAAAGCAAACTGTGAAGAGCTCAGAGCAGAACAGAGCAGAAGAAGCTGCTCTGTTTTCTCATCTTATCTCAAAAATGGGTTTTAAAGGCCCATGCTTTATTTGCCCTAAAACTACTTGGGTAAAGCCCTCATCAAATCAAAGTAATAACACGTTAGTTAAATGATGGGGTCAACTTTCATTTGCGAACGCAATGATGATACGTTTATCTTTGTGAAATATTTTCAATGAGAAACAAGTATATAGGTAAAACACGACATAAATTTGGAAGAGAGATTTTAAATGAGCTTATAAATCTATATGTATTCAATGGAAATCTATGGGTATAGATTTTTAAGACGTTTATAAAATTCTTTGGAAATCAGAGTGTATTCTTGTTTGAAATATTTCATAAAACTTCAAATGTATTCAATTATGATTGGGTTTTAGAGTATTTTAATAATAAATTTTTTTTGATGGATTTAGAGGAATTTTATAATGTTTTTGAGGCTGGATGGAATCAGGCCTCAGCCCCTAAATTTTTTAATGATTTCACAAAAAATTAACGTATATGTTAAACTCTATGGATTTATAACTGTTTTAAAATATTTCAAAATCTCAATTGAATACAACTCATTATCCATTACAACTCATTAAATGGTTCACAATGTACCGAAGGAGAGATTTTACCAAATGAGAGATTTTTCAGTATGTCGGACCGTGCGGTACACAAATATACAATTGTTTGAAAATTAAAACAAATTCTAATCAAATTATATTAATACTTGATGAACCATGCTTTGTTCCTGATACACTGAAATAATTCTCTTACCCAACATGTTTAATGAGTTGTTTGTTAATGTTTTTTCCGTTTCAAAACCCCCAAATAATCGGGAAGAGATCCTCTCCGGATCTCTCCTACCGAATCCCAGGGATCCGGAGATCCAGGCTCTTGAAATTTGATCCAACGGCTACAAACTGGCTAAAAGTTATAATAATTGTAGCCGTTTGATCAAATTTCAAGGGTCCGAATCTCCGGATCCTTAGGATTTGGTGGGAGAGATCGGGGGATCTCTTCCCCAAATAAGAATAATACTTGGCTACTCAAAGATGAGTAGGAACTCTTACTCAAAACTTTTAGTGTTTTAATCACAGAGTTTTGTGTTTATGATCAAAACCATTCATACTATGAATCACACTGTAAAGATCACCTCTGCAAAAAATAAATTAAAACTAAGGTCGTTTAGTCAATTTATTTTAGTAAATACGTAAACGGTTCGTAATGCTTTTACCAATACCGTTCATTTGTTTGATGACTAAACGACATTAGTTTTAATTTATTTTTTGCAGATGTGATCTTTATAGGGTGATTTATAATATGAACGATTCTGATTATAAATACGAAATTCTATAAATTGACAACGAATCTTTAAGTAGGCAAGTATTGTTCCCCGAATAATCTCTCTTGCCACCCACTCTGCTGCTGCTGCTTCTCTCTCTCTCCCTTAAACAAAGTAGAACAAAATAATACTACATGATTCATCGCTTTCTCTCTCTTTCTCTCTCATATATAAATTTTCAACGCTCAAAGATCTCAGCGAAGTCTTGTTAATCAGGAGAACCCATTATCAATGGTTCTTGCTAGAGAACAAAAAAAAAAAAAAAAAAACATGCCAAGCATTGGGCAAGCTTAGAAATTCGCAAGGGATAAAGAAGACCAAAAAATTGCAAATTGGAGTTTAATCTGGGTATGAAAGTTCAAGAATTTCATTCAATTCACGGCTACAATTAAATGCCTTGCATAGTCTTGCACCCAATAGAACACACAGAAGATCCTGATCGTCACCACATATAATTCGCTTTTATATATAATTAACTAGCTAGAGCGTCCACATTAAAGCTAAGCAAAGCGCAATGGATAGAAACAACATCTCAGCGGCGGAGGAGGTTAGTGAATTTGGAGGAGAAGCAGCACTTGTAGCCGGAGCAATTGCTGGAGCGAGTTCCGGAGCAGGTGGGAGTCCATCGTGGACAATCAGATAAAGTTTCATGCCATGCCAGCAGTAACCTCCGCCGGAGAGGAAGTAATACGGCCTTGCCTCTGTGAGTTGATACACATCTCGCCCTCCCCGGGTTATGTTCTTTATGAAGCCTTGATCATTGCAGTTCTCATAGCTCGTCTTGTTCACCTCCAGAACATTGTAGTACCTCTTGTCAAAGTTGAATACTTGAAAACAAAGCAATGTATGCTCAAAGTTAGTAATTTCTAATGCACAACTAAAGAAAAAAAAAGGACGACCTTAGACCAACAAAACTGTTTCCAATTATGCAATTTTATCTTTGCTTTACAAACGAACAACTTTTTTGTTGCGCCAAGGCTCTTCTTTCTCAGTATAATTTATCAAAATTTTGAATTGAGAATTGTTTTTGAAGATGTCAAATACACATATTTTGTGAGAGAGAGATGATGATAAACGTACTGAGCCATTCACCGACGTAAACCTGTTCATTTGCCGCCCACTCAGTGTAATTGACGTTCTGATCCCAACCCTGTTTGCCTCCCACCTTATGCAGAATAGCGGTTGCAGACGCCATTAGCCACCCCACCGTTATTACCACCGCCGCCATCACTCCCGAACTCATCATCCGCATCGCTTCACTTCACACACTAATGTCTGCTTTCTCTGTAAACCCTAATTTATAACTGTTTGGCAAAGAATGATGATGGTAATGGTGGTATTTATTCGGAAGGTGAAGGGACGAATGGTATCTGCCTCGAGAGGAACGTGGGGGTTTCTTTTCGAGCTCAAAGTACGAGGGTATGCGTCAAGATATCACGATAGGTTACTTACACACTTGCATGAGAGACACGAAGGCTTTTTGGTTTCTTTGTGTACGTGGCATGAGGTGATTGGTGGTTACAAATAAGTTGGTGACATTGGTGGGGTCCAAGTCATCTCAACTCCCATCCTACACAGAATGTTTCAGAGCAGTTACAATCGTTACACTTGCTCGACTGACTGACTGATTGAATTTGAGGAGATTTTTTTTTTTTTGGCATAAAATATGTATGAAAAATGCTAAGAAGATTATTTTAAATGTGTAATTCTTCATATAATCTTTCTGTCATCTTATATTTTTTGTACAATGTTTTATAATATTGGCACGAAAATTAACGTTAAACTGTGATGTGATAAAGAATCGATGGAGAATCATACTTTGAGTGTAAAATCATAATTTTTGCTTTCAAACATCCAAATAAGTTACCATATCAAAATTAATAGCAGGCCTAAAAACCTTTAGACTTATGCTCAATTTCGAAGAATAATAATTAATTAAAATAAAATTAAAAGTTTTGGTTTTCAAAAATCCAAATGAATTATCGTATCAAAATTAATAGCCCGCCTAAAGGCCCTTAGACTTATGCTCACATTCGAAGAATAATATTAGGGGTGGGCAAATGGGTATAGGAACCACAGGTCGGAGTGGGTAATCACGGTTCGAGACGGATACGGGCCGATTCCTAATATTTTAGAGAACAAACAGGGCAGGGGGGCCATATCCTTTTCATTTACTGGGCGGGCCGAGTCCAAATACTTAGAAAAACGGGTACCCGGACCGACCCGTTTCTAATTATAATAAATGGCTGAGATTGAATGATAACCTATCAT
Source organism: Heteromeles arbutifolia (assembly GCA_024362995.1). NCBI lineage: Eukaryota > Viridiplantae > Streptophyta > Magnoliopsida > Rosales > Rosaceae > Heteromeles > Heteromeles arbutifolia. The sequence goes on from JANCRC010000007.1 coordinate 3,835,954, forward strand.
CCAATCTCAACCGTTAGTTTCTACCATAGGTTCTACACGAGTCCAAGCCTAAGTTCCAGAATCACATCTGCCTCTCTATCCCTCTCCTCCATCTCTCATGCATCAGTCCCTTCAATCTTTATTGATCGTTGTTGTAGCCTCTTTGTAGTGGTTAGCTAATCTTATCTTTGATTTGTAGAGGGTTTTCTTGTTTTAGTCAATTTTGATGATTTTAGTTTCATTTTTTGAATAATATTTTGGATTTAGAATAATAATTTAGGGTGCTTAGATGAAATAGTTTTGGATTTGAAACCCTAAGATCTGATCAGCCTTTTGGTTCATGTATTCAATTTTGGGGTTATTGTATTTTTTTTCTTTTTTGGGTGAATTAATTGCTTTCTGAAATTAGATGAGGATTAATTAACCAATGTTTAGAAAGCATCAGGAGTTTAGTTACTTTAGTACTTGTTTCTTTCGTGGTCGATTTTATGATCTTTGATTTTTCAGAGGTGTAGACGTGTTCTAATGTGTTAATGAAATTATGTTCAAGTGGGAGTTTAAATGCTAGAGGCCACCGACGTAGTTCATCTCTTTTAGCATGATTTATTTTGGTTTGCATGATTTGTCAAAGTTGTATTTATATGTGAACGTATTACACATACTAGCACTCTTCTGAGTATATTTGTATTGTTGATATTCAGCCGTTCACCCCCACCGCGGGAAAGATCTCGTTCCTGAGAACCAGCAGGAATATGTAGCAGCCTCTTTGAAGCTTAAGTTATGGAAACATGCTCAATAAATCTGTTAGTATTGGAATTCAATGTCATTGGGTTCGCTTGCTTTTGTAGTTATGTGGTATGTCATATATTTTTGGTGAGATTTGAGATGGATCAAATTGTTCATTGGTTTTCATTGTGTTGATTGGTTGAATATGAATTAAGATTTTAGATGTTAGTGCAAGCAGGAATAGAATCATAATATCTTGAACTCTTGAATATAGAAATGTAAGTTGTTACCATTGTAATATATTGAACTCTTGATATCTTGAATATAGAAATGATAATGTGGTGGGTCTGATTCTTGATATATAGATAGAAATGATTCTATGCTTACTGTTCTATTTAATTAATCCGTTCAAGGATATAGGAATAGGCTAGGTGATCTCTGTGTTCAATTTGTGCAATCTGTGCAGCTGCTGTGTGATGTAGCTGCTGTGCAATCTATGCAACTACACAGAAATGATGTGTTGAAAACGTCTGTGTTGCTGCAATGCTGTTGTGCACTGCAGTGCAGTTTTATAAAAACGTATTTTTGAAAGAAAAAAAATAGAGTTGGACCCGTGGACCGGCCCTGGACCGGCCTGTTTGAAACGGTCCGGGTTAGGTCCGCCCGCCCCGTTACAGTTTATAATGGGTAGGGCCAGGTTCCTCCAAATTTGGGCCTGACCCGCCCGTGCCCACCCCTAAATAATATGGTTTTAAAATGAAAGGACATTATCAATTATTTTATATACTGTTTAGAAGTTTTTAATTGTATTTCACAGTTTTTTAACAGTTAGGTTCTTCGTCAAGTATGCAATTACATAAACTTAACAGTCAAAATTTTCAGAATAAGATACCACGAAGTGTAAGAGAAGGAGAATTTCTGAAGTTTGGGAGTGTTTTGGTGTTGGTATTTTAGCTGGTTCAGTGCAGAACAAGGCTTGTAAGGGGAAAAAAAAAAAAGCAAGCCACCTGCTGCAAAGCAAACGAACAGATTCTTAAAATTTGATTTTGGTTTGATTTTGATTTGATTTGAAGAGAGAAACTAAAGAAAAGTAAAATAATTAAAGCCTGCCTAAATTTTATTTAAAAAAAAAAGAAGCAGTAATATAAAGCATAAGAGATAGAGAGAGAGGATGAACTTGGACAGTCTGAGTCTGAGAAAGAAAAACAACCCCACTCAAACTTGCAAAATCAAATAGAGGAAAAGAAGGAAGAATAAAAGCAAATTTGATCCTACATAGAAACAAAGATAGCAATTCGACAAAAAAAATAGAAACAAAGATAGCAAGAAAAAAATTAAAAATCTAACACAAAAACACAAAAGAAAGTAAACGGAAATTCTGTTTTAAAAAAAAATTGAAATTACTATTATTAAGAAGAGGGAGAGGGTGCAAAACTATTACATTGATTTAAGAGAGGGGGAGTTTCGAACTCGAGACTCATGAATAGAAACCCAACACCCTATCCACTAGAATATTAAACCACACGATGGGTAAACAAAAATTCGTTTTTAACAATACTATACTTTAAACCACTATAATGTATAAAAAAGCTTTGGTATGTCTTCAATATTCCGGACTATTAGGTAGTCCAACTTTATATTCATTAGATTAACAAGTAACCAAAAATAATTTTTTTGCAATTCAATCATAACCATCAATTTTTCGTACTACTAAGCAGTCCGAACTATTGAAGAAAAATTAAAAAAAAACTGAGGTCGGACTTGTAGAAAAAGGACGGACACACTGCCCTTACATGTTACAACTTCTACAGAGCAAAATGAAATCATGCAAGAGGGATAATGCCCCATGTATACCTAATTCACCGATTAGACATGACATGGAAATTGCAATGGGAACAAATGAGCCCAAAGAACCCATGTCTTCTTTTTCATCTTTGGTCCATAGGTCCATATGCTTGTGTGATGTGGATTTAATGCAAGTTTTATTCTTGTGGGAAGCTCAAAACAACGAAAAATTATACAACCAGTTGTATTATTACACTTGATGTATAAAATCGTGTTCCCGGCAAACTGAAAAATATCTCCAAAACAACACGCTTAAGGGGCTGGATCCAGCTCCATGATTGAAGGACCGCGAAATAAGTTACAATTAATTTCAACAAACTTCCGTAATCAACGCATTTGAAAATCCAATAAATAAAAAGTACTAAAAATCATCCAGAAAAGAAGAGAACACTTACATTTCCTCAATCACAACCACTGTCCTCTTTCTACTCCATCAAGGTGAAACTAAAACAACACCAACAAATCACAAACCCCAAAAACCAAAAGAAAAATTAAATCTAAGTAAAGTGGAAGGCAATCTCAAGTTGCTTCACAAATCAATGGCTCAGCTTACTTAGCTAGAAGAATTGTCTAATTTTGATTTCGATAATCCTCACTGTTTAGCGAATTTCGATAATCCACACTGTTTAGCGAATAAGTTTAAGGATCATATGCCTTCACAGCCGAACCAAAGCGTCCCACATTGCGCCAATGGCGAAAACCGCAGGCAAAACAAACTGGGATCTGAAAGCAGGTGTTAGGACACTGCTCTTGCTCTTCACCGGGGCAGCTTTGGGAGGTGGAGGCATGCTTTCAACCTTAACAGCGATCTTCATGCCACCATAGCAGAATCCCTTACTACTGATGAAGTAGTAGTGCCTTGTCACGTTCAGTGGAACAACGTCTCTTCCGGCTCCCGTGGTCCAGTTGTGAACGGGATGCTCAGCATTGCACGAGACATAGTTGGTCTGATTCACCTCTAGAATATCCATTTGGTTCCTATCATAAACAAAAACTGGAGGAAAAAGAAAAACAATTAACCAACTAGATAAAATATATGGTTTTCTTAGTAGCAAACTAATATTTGGTACTTATTTTGAGTTTTCGTGTTGTGTAGGGCGACATTTTAATAAGAAAATGATTTCCGCACACTCCTGTTCATTTCCGGATTTCCATTTCTTCTACACCCTTTAAAACTAACCAAAAGATACACTAAAATATGAAATTAAATTGAACTAACATTGGCTTTTCTTCACAGCAAAAGCAAAGAGGAAAACAAAGAGAAAAAGTTGCAGATCCGAGATTTTACATAAGCGTTACACATCAAGAGACAAAATTCAGAAAAGCTCCTTAATTGGTAATCTGATTATATTCAAACTGTATATAACAAACTTATGTAAAGTAACCCCATATATATGTATAACAAAATTTGTAATCTTTTCTTCTTTTTCTTGCAATTTTCAGCAGGAAAAACTGAATTTTAACTTAAGCTTTACACATCAAGAAACAAACTTATGAAAAAAGTGCTTTTCTTTTATCAAACAAAAATGGAAAAGCAGATTTTAAGCTCAACCTGTTAAGCAATTTCCAGATCTAACACAATCACAAGCAACATCAACAAAAAAAATGAGCTAAAGAAAGAAAATTTGAGCTGAGAATTAACTAACAGAGAACCATAAACATTGACAGAAAAAAAAAACCAGAAACTTAATGGATCTGAGAGAAGAGAAAGAAACATGAACTTACAGAGCCAGTCTCCATTGTAAAAGTGCTTATCCTGAGCCCAAATTGTATAGTTGACATTGCTGGTCCAACCCATGTTCCCTCCCACTATATATCTCTTAGCTGATGCTTCTGGAAGTTCCATGACCACCACCAAGCACAAAAGCACCACCACCGCCATAGCTCTCTCTTTCTCCATTGCTCTCTCACTCTCTCACAAGCAATAGTAGTTGCTCTAGAGAGCTCCGTCTAAAAAAGCACCTTGCTTTTGAGCTTTTTGGGCCTTAAGTTTAGTTGGGGTAGTTTGTTTATATGAGGTTTCGGTTTCCAGATCTACAAGTACCGTGGGCTACTTATCCAGATAATTTGAGTTCCTGTATGGCTGTATACAAATATTATATTTCTCAAATATTATATTTCTTAAGTTTGAACTTTTATGTGTGCCTGTTCATAAATGCAAGAACCTAATTGTTATAAATTAATGAAAGATTGAGTGTTTAGTGATTAAAAATAATTAATTTAAGATTAAGTGTTGGTTTATGAGAGTGTTCAAACCAGGTCAATGGGACAAGCTTCTCCTGTCTGAATGTGCAGTTTTGCTGCTGTTGAAGTTAATTAGGCAATCTTTGTAAGTTAAATCTTGAGCAAAATAGTGAAATCCAGCTCAGAGTTACTTGTGGGTTATAGATTTCTTAAGAAACTAAACAATGAGAAGCAAAGCTTGATGAGGAATTCAGTGTGATTCTGAATCACATAGTCGTGTTGTGTTTATATTTACTTATTTTATAATACGTGTGTTTCTTACCTTAAGTTCATGACATATTATGTAATGCAATTCCATTAAAACACATAAATTAATGACACACGTGATCACATTGATCCAGATTCCTAGCTAACATGGCATGGCTAAGACGCTGGAAGTTAGTATAAGTGATTTGTAGCTCAAATGATTAAGAGCATTCAACCTTACACTCGACGCTGCATATTTAAACCCCTTTGATCTTTTTCCCAATACCGCTTGCATAAAAATAACATAAAAAGTTTTTTTTTTTTTTTTTTGGCAAACACATAAAAAGATTGTTTCTACTAATGACCAATGTATAAGGTTTGGTTTGGTTGGGTGGGAAAAAAAGATCTCAATCAATAGTATATTTCCATGTTTGACTAAGATGATTGCAATTGTGACATTTCCATAATAACAAGTAAACCTAAAAGCACACAAGTTTTCCCAAAAGTAAACAATATTATGGGTAAATACTGTCATAAATATTAGAGAAACGAGAACTTCCTCGATATTATTTTAGCTTATTTATTCATTGCTAAGTGTTAAATTTTATTATAAAAATCTCGGTGTTATTAAAAATAGAATTAAACTTATATATATATATATATATATATATATATTATATTTTCTCAATTTCCCATATGAAAATTATAGAGTACAAATCCTTTTCGGATTTAAAAAAAGGGAGCCTAAGGATCAAATGATCATGATCGTTGAAATTTGATCTAACAGCTACAATTATTATAACTTTTAGAGGGATCCCTTTTTGTAGCCGTTGGATTAAATTTTAACTGCCCGAATCATTTGATTATTAGGCTCTGTTTTTTAAGATCCGAAGAGGATCTATACTCAAAATTATATTCAACAAATGGTATCTGCCAGAAGGATTTGCCGGCCCATTTTTAGATTTATTAAAGTTTGTGGACCAAAGCAAGATCAAGGTATGCAAAGCAACCATTACAAAATCAAATATGGTTATGACAGTTGTCGTTGGCACGTTGTAAAGCATGTGCCTTTTCAGATGCTTTCGCTGTACACGGTGTTTTATTTACATATTTTACCAACAAGGACATAATTTAAAGAGTGGTTATCATCATCTGAAAATGTTGACCATTTGAGAATAAGTACGTGCAAGCACTTCTATTTATAAGCGTATTTATTGCGAGTGTTTTTAAGAGAAACACTAAACACTTGGAACCATCTGCCTAAGAAGTGTTTCTTAAGAAAACGTTTCTTCTATACATAAGTGTTTTTAAAGTTTTTTGCCACACATATCATTCGCGAATTCGATCGTTAACCCCTCCAGAAACAGTTACAAACATAACCTCACTAGCCCTCTTCACTTACAAACTATTTGGAAAATATTTACACCTTGAGAAGTGAATTATGACTAATTTTGAGCACCAATACCAGTCTCTAAGTGGGGAGAGATTTTTTAGTATTCCGGAAACACGACCCGGCACCAAGTGTAATAGTACAATTGGTTGAAAATTTGAAAAAAAATACTTCTAACCAATACCGAGTCGTATACCTGTCATATTGAAAAATTTCTCTTAACTGAGTGTCTAGAACAGCCCAACATTTTTAGCTGGGTGGCACTAACATTCACAGTAAGCTAGAGTGGGCTGCAAAACTTATGCATATAGGCTGCAGAACGGGCCTGTGCTTATTTTAATCATACAACAATAACGTGTCTTTGCCATCCATCTTAGCATCCACATCAACCAGCAAATTACAGATAAAAGCATACGCAGCTCCCCATGCTTTTGAAAAAAAGCACAATTTATAAAAGCACAAATTTCTGTACGTGGATAGTAATAGATTTTCAAGACTAGTTTAGCTGCCTCTCAGTCCAACCTTCTTAACAAGTATTCAACTTGAACTTCCTTTGTCATTGGCATGATCCATTCCCCATATAAATCTGCAACCAAGGTCGGTTTTATCTTGTACACGAGGTTGGGACTTTTCTTTTCCCCTTCGTACAATGTCACTTCTTGCCCGTAAGTTTTAGCCTTCATTTCTACCCTCTTTATGATTGCCTCCTCAACCGTCGGAAATGTCAACAAAGCCATCACCTTGTCCCTGTTCTGAAAAATGAAGAAAACTGACTAAGCACGCGGAACATCCAAAACTACTTATGACAGAAGGACAGAGAAATCCATTCAAGATCATGTACCTGTTCGATAATGGCAGCTTCGTAGGACTTTGGATTGGACCGAAACTTGCACTCTGCAACAAATTTACCATAGTGGATTCGCTTGGACAGAGCCTGCCGTCATAGGACACCCCGCGTCAGCATTTAGAAATGCTACTTAAAAAACTACTCACATATAATTACTGAATCTATTAACCTATATAAGAAGGACATTGCTTATTTCGCCTTCCCAATTGAACAAGAAATGGAAGTTGAGACCGATAAGATCAGGTAGGATTTGAATACCTGCAAGCACATTGTGTCACAAACAGCAGTTGAACCGTAATTACCATCATCTCCTTCTTTAACCAGTCTTGGAATAATATCTCTGAAGTACATTTCCCAAACTTTGCTGTTTATATTAATTGAGTTGGCAATGGGATGCAGTACCTGTTTGCAAGTCGGACATATATATTCAGAATGAAAGTGGTTGCCACTCAGAAAACCAGAACAACGATTGCCACTGCCACACAACAATGGTGGTACAAATAGGACAGATGCAGAAAGCGGGGAGATAAAGAAAGCTCTCCTATTGGAAGGGCTAGCTCATTGTAGTGAAATTTCAGTTAAACCATGACTGACAAGACATTGTTTCTTTAACTGTTTCCCATCAGTGTTAGATTTTTAAATGTCCAGTTTTTCGGTAGAATCATAGATTCTGAATAAATATTTTGTGGCAGATGGACACACATAATTGACTACCATTTTAAATTGATCTAGGAATGTTATAGATCGAGTTATCTCTTAAATAGTTTCAGATATAATTTTCTTTTGAGCAAGTAATACCATGAAAAGACTCCGTTTTCAGTGCTTTAGACCATGTTGAGCTTCACACATGAGCCAAAAAAGAAAACAAAACCTCCATGTTCAACACAACTTTCTCTATCACAATCAGCCCCGTTCAAGTAAGTTAGTTATGAGACCTTTTCAAATGTTTCTCATAGTTTGTCCCTTGCAGCCTTGCAGGAGAGGGATAACAAACGCATGTTTTCAGAATTTTCTAAACTATTAAATATATTCTTAAAATTTTGTAAAAAGTGAAAACAGCCACATGGAGGATGTGGGAGGCCATTGCCGTGCCAGGCCTGCATGTGGCCCTGCCGTAAAGCTTGGGCATAATCAATTTCATTGTTCCTAATGTGTGTTATATTTACCTGAGGGTAGTGCAGAGGTGGCAACACTGGTTCAGGTACGTCATCTGGAAAGAAAGGATGCTCATCAGGACTGCTGAATCTGCCCACCTAATCACAATGCAAAGTCAATAAGAAACCCCAGAACAATCCTTTCTTCGAGTTTTCTTATTGTCCATATTACGGTTTAACATACCTGGCCATGAAGCTTTTCTGTTTCTTTAAGAATGTGTTCTACCAAGGAGCCGTGGAAACACTCAACAGGGAAAGCATTGGGGTCGTATGTAGGCAAATTATGACAGTATTGAGCTCTCTCTAAAAGGCTAAAAATTATGCTATCCTCCTGCCGGATCAAAGAATGTCTTATACCTTCTAGTGTCAAACTATCGGTTTCATCCACCCTTTTCTTCGTAGCCAATGATCTACACAATAGCCAGCCCAGTATCAGAATCTAGCTAATAGTAAATTGAAAGCAAGACTCATAATCCATCCAGCAATCAATAATATGCATTTTTATGATGAACGATGGATTTGAGTGGCAACGAACATACTTTTCTATGCAAAAACATCAAAAAATATATACAGCAAAGACATGCCAGATATCACAACAATCTAAGCTACAAATACTATTTGAAGCAATATATAACACTTCCTGAGAATTTTTATGGTTACATCCAGTGGCGGATCCAGCATTCTTACCCCCAAGGGGTCATAGAAAAAGTTAAATCATAGTACTTTCAAAAACATCTTTTTTAATGTAAACAATTAAGCTATCATTCTACTAACTGGATTACTTGTACCTGAACCAACTTGAAAACTTGAGCAAACTATATTCACTTGAACTTGAATTAATCGGAATACTTGAAGTAGCCTGACTAATTAATCAATTTATCAAGCAAAAGCTCCCTAACAATAACAAAAATAATCAAGTACTTAAATTCTAAAGGGCGACCTCAAGCTAACAAAGCTCTCTGCTTTGTGAGGGTCAGGGAAACGTCTATCCTACGCAGCCTTACGCCTTTGCAAAGAGGCTGTTTCCACAACTCACCATGACCTTTCAGTCACAAAGGAGCAGCCTCTCCCGAGTTCTGTTTCAAAATAATATTTTTGAACAATTATCTACTCCTAGACTTGAGGAAAAATAAAATAAAATTTACGCATCTTATTTGGTGCATATTAAATAATTAGAGACTTCAATCATCAATCAATGCAGTTTATGTGCACAGAAAAATAAAAGCATGCCAATTTCCAGAATAACAATACAAAAGCAGAATATATATATATATATATATATATATATATATATATATATATATATAAATCTCATAAAACCAGAATAACCAGCAGATCCATAAAAGGGCAAACAAAGAAAACCATAGAACCCAACAAGTTTAGGCAAAAGGGTTGCTGGATTTGTACCCAATGGAAGTTGAAGCAGCCTGGACAGACAAATTTGGCTTCTTTGGTAAGGAAGAATTGAGGCATGCGAAGCTGTTGGATTGCATTGCTTTCAAGGGAAACAAATAATTGGGTCTTGAATTGGAAACATGGGGAGCTGAAAGAGCGGCAGGAGAGGAGGCCATCAGCAGCTTGGCCTCCATTGATGAGAGAGAGAGAGAGAGAGAGAGAGAGAGAGAGAGAGGAGAGAGAGATGGGTTCTTTGAGAAATCAGGAGAAAGAATGGAGGTATGGAATTGGGAGAAATACTATGGTCGTGGTTGGAAGGGGGAGGGAGGAGGGGGTAGATATAGAGGTTGAATTGGTGGTGGGTAGGCTGAAGACACAACAGAAAGCAGACCCCTGCACGGTATTTTTTCTGTGTTTTCTGAGACTTTTTGTCGTGATTGGTTTGTTGGATGTGAGCATGTTCGACACTTGAGTTCCATTCTTCCTGTTCGCGTTGCTGTGACTTTTTAGTTCAATCCAGTTTTTCTTCAGATAAAAGTGCATTATTAAATCAAAACGTTACGGCTGTTAATTTATTTTATGTTAATTTTTCCTTTTTATTGTAATAGAACTTATGTGATATGTCACAATTATGATATTTCAAGTCATTTACATGCTGTTACATACCAAATATGCATAATTATACAAAAAATTGACTTAAAATACATTTATTGTGACATCGTGAGTGGAAGTTATCTCATTAATTAAGGGCTCGTTTAGAAGTAATTTCAAAATGACTGAAAGCACTTCCAAAAGCACCTAAAATGCTTCCTGCAAAAACCATCATTTATGTGCTTCTTGGAAGCACTTCAAGTGCTTTTATAAGATTAACTTGCATTTTTAACTAAAGATTGGTCCAAAAAATACTTTCACAAAAAGCATTTTTAACAATTTTAAAAATTATTCTAAACAAACCCTAAATAATTATAAGTGGTGTCTTAGGTGGATGGAACAAATAATGGTTGTCACCAACCCAGTGACTTGCTAAGTTTGGTCTTCATTTTAAATGTGTTCCAGGAACAATTTGAGAATGACAACAATTTTTGTCACATGGGTTCATTTAAGAAAAAGAACAAGACAAAAACGACCATGACATTTCTATTTTTATTTGAATTAATGTTTGCTTTGTTTAAGCACTTAGTGGTGAAAGAATATAATTGAGTGGAATAGTTAGTAGGCAAGGCAACTACGACATATACTCTTCATTGAGTATTTTTCTAGAAGGAAATGTGTAAGATTGAACTTTCCTATATTTTGGACATCACTACAAGGGAATTTGGTAACCAAAATTAGTTCACGGTGATGATTTTCACACTCTCATTTTTGTCTGTTTGCACTTCTATATCTTATTTTTTATGTTTATGTTCATTGAAGAAACAAAGAGAAGTAAGGAGCGCAAACAAGAACAATAAAAATAGTGAAAATCACTACCCTATACTTTAGGACACTATGACATATCCTAAACTTTGTATTATAAAAAATACGAGCTCGAGAATGATAAATTTTTCAAAGTTATGGGCTCATAGGCTGACCTAGAGTTCCGTGCTCGTAGGTCAGCTTATGAGCTCAAAACCTGAAAAAATTTCTTCTAGAAGACAGAGTCGAGCCCATTATTCTGATCAATTGACCAAACTCAATTTGTTTGGGTCAAAGCAAATTTGAGTGGATCTAGAGATTGGGCTGCAAAAGCCCACTTATTTAGCTCTTACAAATTGGGTCAGTCCACTCAGCAACCTCTTCAAATCTCTCTCTCTCTCTCTCTCTCTCTCTCTCTCTCTCTGAGATAAAAAATCAAATCCTAGCCTCTGCTTCCCACAAACCATAATAACGGCCATGGCTTCTCCACACTGAACCCAAAAAGATCCAAACTTTATGCTCCAATCTCTCTCTCCCGCCATGCAAATGTGTGTACCAGTTCGATCCCCGTCGTGGGTTTCCCGGCGACGGCTCTTAGACCAGAAGCTCTCGGACCTCCACAGATGTACAAACCTCAGCCACATCAAGCAAGTCCACGCTCAAATCCTCAAAGCCGACCACCACCAGGACATCCACACGGCGCCCAAGCTCATCGCCGCTTTCTCCCTCTGCCGGCAGATGGCGCTGGCCGTAAACGTTTTCAATCAGATTGATTACCCAAATGTCCACTTGTACAACACTCTTATCAGAGCTCACATTCAGAACTCGCAGACTTCTCAGGCCTTTGCGGCCTTCTTCGATATGCAGATTAATGGGGTTTATCCCGATAATTTTACTTACCCATTTCTTCTGAAAGCTTGTTTGGGCCGGCCATGGCTGCCGGTAGTTCAAATGATTCATGCCCACATTGAGAAATTTGGATTTGGGTTGGATATCTTCGTGCCCAATTCGCTCATTGATACTTATTCAAAGTGTGGATTGATTGGTGTTAGCGAGGCGAAGAAGCTGTTTGTGGTGATGGAAGAGAGAGATACTGTGACTTGGAATTCAATGATTGGTGGGTTGGCAAAAGCTGGGGAGCTGAGTGATGCACGCCGCTTGTTCGAAGAAATGCCTGAGAGAGATTCTGTTAGTTGGAATACGATATTGGATGGGTATGTGAAGGCTGGGGAGATGAATGAAGCCTTTGAATTGTTCGAGAAAATGCCTTTGAGGAATGTTGTCTCGTGGTCGACTCTGGTTTCGGGTTATAGCAAAGCTGGGGATATGAGTATGGCAAGAATGATGTTTGATAGGATGCCCTTCAGGAACTTGATTCCATGGACTATTATTATATCTGGTTATGCCGAGAAGGGGCTTGCGAAGGAGGCGATTATGCTATATGATCAAATGGAGGAAGCTGGATTGAAGCCTGATAATGGTGCTGTTATTAGTATATTGGCTGCTTGTGCAGAGTCTGGTTTGATTGGATTGGGTAGGAAAGTTCATGCCTCAATTGAGAGGACTCAGTTCAAGTGTAGTACTCCCGTGTCGAATGCTTTGCTTGACATGTATGCCAAGTGTGGTGTGTTGGATGAAGCATCTAGAGTCTTTGATGGGATAGCAAAAAAAGATTTGGTGTCTTGGAATGCCATGCTCCAAGGGTTAGCCATGCACGGGCATGGCGAGAAGGCTCTTGAGCTTTTCTCTCGAATGGTGAAAGCTGGGTTTTTTCCGGATAAAGTGACCTTCATTGGGGTCTTATGTGCTTGTACACATGTAGGATTTGTGGAGGAAGGTCTTCACGCCTTCAACACGATGGAGAGGGAGTATGGGATTGTACCTGAAGTTGAGCATTATGGTTGCATGATTGACCTTTTGGGTCGTGGTGGTCGTCTCCAGGAGGCCTTTAGGCTTGTGCATAGCATGCCAATGGAACCGAATGCTGTTATATGGGGTACCCTTTTTGGGGCATGTCGGATGCATAATGATCGGGAACTAGCAGAGGAGGTGCTTAATCACCTAGTTAAGTTAGACCCGTCTGAACCAGGAAACTTTTCCATGTTGTCAAATATCTATGCTGCAGCTGGTGACTGGGCAAATGTTGCCAATGTAAGGATGCAAATGAGGAGCACCGGAGTCCAAAAACCTTCTGGGGCTAGTTCCATCGAGGTGGATGACAAGGTCCATGAATTTACAGTTTTTGATAAATTACACCCTAAATCCGACGAAGTGTATGGGATGATTGACAGACTTCGTGTCAACTTCAAGCAATTGAATCTGTCATCGCGGAGTATTAGCAATGGAATAAGTGGATAAACTGTGAAAGACGGCATTTATGTGGTGAGCATCAGCTGACTTAAACTTGGCCAGAAACACTTCTGCAAGCCTCCTATTCCAAGGAGAAACTTATCTCCAATGTTCTTAGATTATAAACTTGTATACTTGTTGATAAATAGAAGGGGATCAATCGTTTGATTTGTTGCTTATGTGTATCAGTAGATTGGAATTAACCTCTAACAATGATCAATGCCATTTATTTTTATCAGTGAGATAATAAGTTTGTTACTGCCTTACTGTGTCACACTAGTACAATTCTTGCAGAGAGCTGGGGAAGCGTCTACGGGTATAGCACCGTATCCATATCACTGCTTGCCACCGCTATGCCATCAATTCCAAATTTAGGAAATAATATCGCGATCAAACAGCCGGAAAAGGGGATGAGAAAGGATCGCTCTTGCTGATATGCTGTAAGTTGTAACTCAACCTTGAATTTCTTAACGAAATTATGTTATCTTAAAAACAATTGTACATCGAACTACTGTGTTGTAAGCTATTTCATTCACAGAAGAAAAACTTATCTTAAAAACAATTATCATGTGCTATAACTTTTTAACATGATAATGTGTTATTGACTTAGAATAGTGACATCCGTCAAATAACTCATCCGTTACAGCTAACAAGTTAATGTGCTTCAAAGTTTGGTGAGCAAGTGCTCAACAAACAACTGGGTACAAGTATGACACGTCACCCAGATTGGTTTGATTGATGAGAAAGGCCCCTTACCCACAAAGGAGGAGGAGGTCCCTGTCCTTTTGTGCCATGTGTAAAGTCATATCCACTGGCCCATACTTTGAAAGCTTGCAAATTAAGAAGTAACATCCAACATGGATTGGGATTGGGATTTGGATTAAACACCACCATGTGGTGCACATTTATTCTCATCTTTCAGTCTTTGCATATATTATTAGCTTATATATCAGTGTATGATCTGCTCTTTTTTTCTTGCCATCTGTGAAGCTTTGATTGACCGTCGAAAGTTCATCAATGGAAGCTTGTTTTCTTGCCTCAAATTCCTTCACCAAAACTGTTACTTCTCCCAACAGAAATTTCACTCAATTTCAATCCAAAAGAGTTGGGATTCCGTCTTCAATAACATGTAAGTTGTTCTATTGCCTTTTTGTTTCAAGCAGGGAAAAATTCCATGCTCTTCTTGCATATTCTAACGGGGTTTCTGTGGAATGATAGGTAGCCGCGGGGAGTCATCAACGCCGTCCGACGATGATCACAAACTTTCCATTGATGCAGATTGGCGATCATTCAGAGCAAGAATGGTAGCTGCAGAGAAATCAAGGCCAAAAGAGCCCACCTCAACTTCCTCACTTGATCTTGACACTCTGGTGGATCAACCTAAGCCCGTCACCGTCGGTGACAAATGGGCTCACGCAATCCACGAGCCTGAAAAGGGCTGCCTACTCCTTGCAACTGAAAAGCTCGACGGGGTCCACATATTCGAACGGACAGTCATTCTGGTGTTGTCCACTGGGCCATTGGGACCGTCGGGCATCATACTCAACCGGCCCTCCCTCATGTCGATCAAGGAAACACGATCGACCGCTCTGGACGTGGCGGGCACGTTCTCGGACCGGCCGTTGTTCTTCGGTGGGCCGTTGGAGGAGGGGCTGTTCTTGGTGAGGCCCAAAGGGGGTGATGATGTAGTTGGGAGGAGTGGAGTTTTTGATGAGGTGATGAAGGGGTTGTACTATGGGACAAAGGAAAGTGTGGGGTGTGCGGCTGAGATGGTGAAGAGGAATATGGTTGGGCTTGGGGAGTTTAGGTTTTTTGATGGGTATTGTGGGTGGGAGAAAGAGCAGTTGAAGGATGAAATAAGATCTGGTTATTGGACTGTGGCAGCTTGTAGCCCAAGTGTGATTGATTTGAGGAGTGTGGGAAGTGTAGGCCTTTGGGAGAAGGTCCTTGGGCTTATGGGCCGTCGGAAGGTCCGGTGAAATCCGTTTGCAGTCGTCGGATACTAGAGTTTGTGTTTGGATCTTCGATTTGTCGCTCGTGTTCAAGAATGCTAGTATCAGTCGCTCACGTATGTAACAGTCATGTACATAATTGACTAGTGTTGATTAATAAGAATTATGAATCTTATTATAGATCTCACCCTATTTACTTATTGAACAATGCAAATTGTCATGCCCACCATGGTCCTGCGTATTCAATTATATTTATTGAAAATTTTAAAAACAATCTAAAAATAATAAAGTACGATTGTTTCTTTTTTCAAAGGAGAACTTTATTAGAGCCTAATTGTAACGTTTACATCTGCGAAAATATTAAAAATAAACTTAGGACCATAATCATTCATTCAAATTATTTCGTTCTCCTAATTTATAAATTAAAGTAATGTGGGAGGATAAAATTCGGTTTCGACTCATGGCCCAATACCAATCATCCAAGGAGAAAGTGTTGTGAAAGGTAAAAAGCCCACAAGAAATATACGGACATAATGGAACGTGCCTAGATAACTACCCCACTATGGAGGAGAAGTGGGAGAGGGCGACAGGTCATGGCATTTGTTCCCAAAGCATGCAATCAAATGATGGATGACCACTAAGGAAGTGGGAAATGAGGACTGGTCGTGTTGCTTGATCCTCAAGCATGCAATCCTATAAATAGGGAGAGGAGCCAATGAACAAGGTACGTGAGGGGGACCTGGGAGAATTCGGAGAATAGAAACCAATCGACTGATTTGAGCGTCGGAGTATCTTTTGCAGGTACCCCGCCTGGGCAAGCTACGGAGGAAGATTATTTTGGGATGCCTCAAATAAGGATTCGGCGAACGTGAGGATTGCGGTCAACAAATCTGTGGAGGTATTTCTTCTCGTAGGAAATCTCGCTCCAACAGTTGGCGCCGTATGTGGGAACCAAACAAAATTAAGTTACAAACATGACTGGATCCACACAAGAAGTTCCGAATCCCTTCGAAGACGCAGGGACCCCATCGATACATGCGAGGTCTCAATCCCAAGGTAGCGAACCCAGTCTCGCCATGAAACAATTTAGAAGGCTAACGAAGGAATTGCGTGAAACAAAAAAGACAGCAGAGGAGGCGTTGAAGAAGGCTGAAGCGAGAAACACAGTAGAAGATGTAACCGGCACCAAAAGACAGCATGCATAAGAAGAAGATAAGGAGGGTAGCTTTAGTAGCGCGCCATCTAGTAACCGTGTTGAAGTGACGAAAAACCAGGGCGAAGGGGATCACAGAGGAAAAAGATTGAAAAAGGTAAATGATGTAGATTTGCGAGAACAAATTGAGAAGATTATGAAGGGATACAAGCCATAAACCTTCGCGGAGCTTGCCTTAGAAGCGGTCAGAGGAATTCTCAAATCACTGTTCACAGAAGACATCCTGAAAACTAAAAAACTTGCCAAGTTCACCCAACCAAAGTTTAGGCTATCTGAAGGCGCAACTGATCCCGTCGAACACATTTACCACTTTCAACAACATATGGCACTTGAAGGAGATGATGAGGCCCTTCTATGCAAGTTGTTCCCCTCAAGTCTTTCGGGATCATCCTTAACTTGGTTCAGACAACTGAAATTGAGGTCTATCGGAAGTTTCACAGAGCTTTGCGAAGCATTCATATCTCAATATGTCTGCAATCGGAGGCCAAGAAAAAATGTTACGATCTTGTTCAACACCAAACAAAATGCTGGCGAGAGCCTCAAAAGCTACATGACTAGGTTCACAGAAGAGATGTCCACCCTAGAAGAATGTGATTCCCACATTGCGTCTTTGGCATTCCGAGAAGGGGTGTTACCTGGATCGAAGATGCGTAGGTCATTAATCGAAACACCACCATTGGACATGAGGGAGGTGAAGGTCTGAGCTGATGGAATCATCAGATTAGAGGGAGAGGAACTTATCCAATCAAACCGGGCCACCGCGACTATTGTTGCATCTTTAGCGGGCACTGTTGCACCTACCTTGAAGTGACTGAAGCATTCGGAAAGGGAACTTAAAAACTCAGGCACGTTAAAACAGGTCAGTACGTGCCGCGCCCATGGAACGCAATTCATTTGAGAAAGTTCCATATTTAGCTTTTCGTGTTTATGTTTTTCGTATTTAAATTTTTGCTTCCAGCAATGTTGAAGGGTAAATCCCTTTTTGTCTTCCTTGCATGTCAAAGGGTGTATCCCTGGATGTCTATTGACATCACCTTATTGTATGATAAATAAAGTTGCACTTCATTTGAATCTTAGACTAAAGTCTAAAGTTGAACAGTATAAACCAAGAGATGAGGATCGAAGCAAGATCGAAAACATAAGATCGAGTGGGAGAAGAAAACCTAAGATCGGATGGGCAGATACCCAATTAAGATCGAGTGGGAGAAGAAAACCCAAGATCGGATGGGCAGAGACCCAATTAAGATCGGAAATCTAAGATCGTGTGGGAGAAGAAAACCCAAGATCGGATGGGCAGAGGCCCAATTAAGATCAGAAATCTAAGATCGTGTGGGAGAAGAAAACCCAAGATCGGATAAACCGAGACCAATTAAGATCGGAAATCTAAGATCGTATGGGAACAGAAAACCCAAGATCGAAAATCCTCGTACGTAAATCCTCGTTTATAAATCCTCGTTCGTAAATCCTCGTAAATGTGTCAGTCCTCAAGTCCTCGTTCGTAAATCCTCATATGTAAATCCTCATTCGAAAATCCTCGTACGTAAATCCTCATTCGAAAATCCTTGTACGTAAATCCTCAAATCCTCATACGTAAATCCTAGTACAGAAACCCTTGTTCGTAAATCCTCGTACATGTGTCAGTCCTCAAGTCCTTGTTCATAAATCCACGTTCGTAAATCCACATATGTAAATCCTAAAATCCTCGTACGTAAATCCTCGTTTGTAAATTCTCGTACGTAAATCCTCGTTCATAAATCCTCATACGAAAGAAAATTCCACAAATTTGGCCTTAGGTAAAAAGCGCTTCAAGTTTAGCTTGGCTTAAAGAGTGTAGTTTCAAGGCCCCATGAGATCGAAAAACTCAGTTTTCCCCTATTTCACATGTGTAAAAAAGGGAAAAAGGGGGCATTGTGGGAGGATAAAATCCAGTTTCGACTCATGGCCCAATACCAATCATCCAAGGAGAAAGTGTTGTGCAAGGTAAAAAGCCCACAAGAAATATACGGACACAATGGAACGTGCCTAGATAACTACCCCACTATGGAGGAGGAGTGGGAGAGAGCGATAGGTCGTGGCATTTGTTCCCAAAGCATGCAGTCATATGATTGGGAGGAGAGAATCAGGAGGGAAGGGAAAGAGAAGGGAGTACACGGGATCCATGACCCGCACGACCCGACCCGGCGCCGGGGGTATTTTCCGACGCCATATACGGCATTTTACGGCGAATCACCACCACTCATCACTTGGAAACAACTCCCTAGCCTCCCTTCTACTACTTCCACCCCAAAAATTGTGAAATTTGGCTTTGATTTTGGAGAAACCACCCCGAAGGGGTGCAACGGGTTTAGTTTCAAATCACCTAAACCTGAATCAATTTCCTTCAACCACCACCACCAATAGACTCCCCTCAACCCCAGGAACAAAGCCCAAGCAATGGTTGGGGCGTCAGAGCTTGTTTGGAGTCGAATCAAGAACACCCAAAATCAAGGGTTTCCGGCGGTTCGTGGTCAATTTGAGGTGTTTCCCGGCCGAATTGGACTTTGCCATAGGTATGAAAGGTGTTCCACTCACTGAGATCTACTTTCCTGTAAAATTTGGTAATTTTTAAAAATAGTTGAATTTTCCGGCAAGTCGGGGCGGCGTGTGGCTAGAATGACGCCATTGTTCTTTTTAAGCTATTTATAATGTTCTAAGTCCATATTTATAATATGTTTGATGTGGATCAATTGTTTGGACTTAATTTGTGAAGTGTTAGTCACTTTAAAATGTGAAGATTATGAACTAGGATTGGGATTGTGAACTACGAATGGCTTGATCCCTGTTTAGGGTACGTAGGCAGTCTAACGAGGTGTTAGATGCAGCCATAAGGTAAGTGAGATTAAATACTTCGAGAATAAATAATTAGAACGGAAGTTGATCTATTAAGGAATGTGGTGACAAAGTGTGATTAAGTAGTGCATTTGATATGAAAATTGTAATTATGGATCATGGACGGAAATAAGGCCTATAGAGAAAGAATCATGTTAAGTGGTAGTTAAATAGTTAAGGTTAATATTGCGTTGAACGATTGTACTAAGAGAAGGGGATTTGGTTAATAACTTGAGTTTTATTCTTATGCTTTGATGATTAAATGTTGGTTTGAATTAAATGTGAGGGTTATGAAATTAAAGTGATTAATCGGGATTAATGGTAATAAATTAACCATGATTCTAATTTGGGCCTATCATCGAAATTAACTCCCGAAATAAAAAGAATTCGAGGTCAGGGCGTTACAAATGGTATCAGAGCAAATGATCCTACTCTATAATATGCATGATTTTTTTCGAGATATTGTTGGTGTGAATTATGATATGCAATGTGATTGCATGATTTTAAAATTTTGTGAGTAAAGTGGCACTCATGCAACATATAATTGTGGGATACATATATGATTTGCATAGTATTCGTGATGAGATTCCCGATAGTAGAAATTATTATTAGCATTTATAATGCATTATTTCGAAGTTCTTTTAGTAATGATAAAGTTATGTGCAATATATACATGTTGAGAATCATCATGAAGTGAAGTGAATTGGATTGACATTATGTTATGTATTATGCGACATTATTGAGTGGTGGATGTGAATTATGAACTGTATTGATATAGCATTATTTCATGAGTTTTATGAGCATGGTGGAATTTCTGTGAAATGCATATATTGTGAATTATTATTTGTGGAAAATTTTAAAATATCATATTCATGTTATAGCTTGAAGATGAGCATTTGATTAAAGTTTTGGATTAATCTTGAATTGAGTTGATATTATGCTATGCATTATGAAAATTAAAATGTTAAAATGATGGTGGAATGGTGACAAGTAGATGGAATGATTGTATTATACCTGTGCCAGTGAATGTGAATGGGCACAACGACCCAGTGAATGTGAATGGGCACAATGACCCGTGAATGTGAAATTGGGCGAAAAAGGCCCGTGGAAATTTGAAATTGGGCGAAAAAAAAGGCCCGTGGAAATGTGAATTGGGCAAAAGGCCCGTGGATATAAGGTGGTTGGGCGAAAAAGGCCCATGGATGCGAGAAATGAATGGGCACAAAGACCCAGTGTTTCCAGAAGAAAAGCTCCTTGTGTGGGCTCCGAGAATGAGAAGAGAAAAAAAAAAAAAAGAAAAAGAAAGAGAAGAAGAAAAGAAAAAGAAAGTGTGATGTGTATTGGCCAGGTATATTACAATATTTTCCAGTCTATTGGTCACTGATTGAGAAAAAAAAAAGAAAAGGTGGTGAAACCATTGTTTTGACAATGATAAGTATAGCTAGAAATTTAAAAAAAATAAAAATTTGGCCATGATAATTATGGTTGAAAATTTTAATATTTACGGAAGTTATGGTGATTTATTGAATGGAAATGGAATTATAAACTGTGGGTATGGATTTCCCATCATACTTAAAATGGTGAGTGGACATGAATGAAATTTGAGTTCATTTAATATAAATGATTCTATAGTTGAGTTTTTCTATTTGATGAAAAGAAAATTGACGGGAAAAGTTTATAAGTACAAATTTGTTTGGTTTGGTTTACCATTAATGAAATATGGCATGAAATTTTTGATGTTTTGTTAGTCATGATAGTCATGACTTGGAATTTGACATTTGATTTGTCAATGTGAGAGGAGAAAATTGGACCACTAGTTGTTTAAAAGAGATTTATTGATGCTTTATTTTATGCACAATTTGTTGTCTCTTAACATGCAATAGTGCGTTAGGTGGTGTCATGACAAACTTGGATGTGTTGTGTGGTTTCATGACAAATTTGGATGTATAGAATTCCATAAGTCTTATGTTCATTTACTCTTTTGTTTTCTTACCAATATGAAGGTAAGGTTTTTAATTTTGCCTTGAGTAATTAAGTAAATTGCCAAAACAAAGGAAAGCAAGGAATGAGATTTTGATTTCATTCCATGGTAACGAAAAAATTTCGGATCTTTATTTTAGTGGTGAGTATTGATGGTTGGAATTCCAATGATTTTGGTTGGAACCTTGCTAATTGATTTGTCAATTTTAGTGGGTTGGTTTGACATTGTGATATTTGCTTAGCCAAGGACGATTACAACTCTAATTGATGGGGAAGTTTGTGATTATAATTTTCGATTGGTTTGGTTACCACAGTTATGAATTGTTATTGTTGAATTGATATTGTAAACAAAGCTACTGACGAGCATATATTCTCATGGCTATATGATTAGTAAGGATTAATTTCGTTGACCGTTAGAGTCGTAAAATGTAAATTTCTCTCCTTTGGTTGGGGAAATGTAAATAGCGCTCTGGAAGTGTAGCTCGCTAATTTATTCGAGCAATGGCTACATTTTGAAACAATTCAAAAGAGAACAGATTGAAAGAAAAGGTAAAGATAAAGTTTTAAATACACTAAGGATAATTTAATTTAATTGTGGTTATGAATGAAATCCTAAAATGATATTTTGATTTTGATCAATGTTAATGGTATTCCGGATTGGTTTTAAATTTTTTCTATTACTCCGTGAGGATGTTTGGGAATTTGAATGGTGGAAAGACCATGGAGACTTTTCGTTTTGAACTATTGATGATATAAATAAAATTGTGGAGTGAGATTTTGATTTCGTTCCATGTTAAAAGTACTATGGATTTGGTTTAAAACTTATTTCCATTAACCAGTGAGTGTGATTGGGAATTTCTATGTTTCGTTTGGAATTCTTGATATGTGATATGTCAATTCGATTGGGTTGGTTTGGAATTTTGGTAATTACATAGCCACTGATGTTTCGGCTTGAAATTTTGATGTTTAATTTTGCTGAAAATTGTTGTGGCTGAAATTTATTATACTGTGGTCATTATGCTAGTATTTATCTAGCCGATAATTGATGAGGTTTGATATTCTAGCATTTATTATGCAAAATTTTGGACTGGAATTTATGATATTGGTTTTCGTCAATAGTGAAAATTTCTAATTTGAGTATTGTCCGTGTGTGTGATTAAAAGTTTGGAGGAAAAATAGATCTAGTTCATTCTCGTAAGTCGACGGTTGAAATCTCGGGGACGAGATTTATTTTAACGAGGGGTGAATGTAATATCCTGGAAAATTTAAATATATGAAATGGATATTCATAATTATGAATATGTGAAAAGAATTGAGAATTTACATTAATTCATTTAAGCTTAGTTTTAAATTAAACTAATTACGAGGGTTGAAGTTTGGAAATTAATCATTTAAAATCCGTAGAACATTCGAGGTCAAAATTTACATTTTTGAATAGAGCTCGATTTCACGAACGCGTAGGCGCAAACCGTTCGTGAAATGGAGTTATAACGAATAAGATATTAACGTTCAAAATTAGGGATATTTTAGTTATTTTATTTTATTTTAGAAGGCTCCAGAAAATTGGAGCCCATGTGTTGTGCCACATGTGTGGCTAAGATGAAAGTTAAAAGGGAATGAACGGCTGTGATGGAAAGGAAAGGTTAGAAAAGAAGAAAAGGAAGAAGGAATCAGAGGGGGGTGATGAATGGGAGGAGAGAATCAGGAGGGAAGGGAGAGAGAAGGGAGTACACGGGATCCATGACCCGCACGACCTGACTCGACGCCGGGGTTATTTTCCGACGCCATATACGGCATTTTACGGTGAATCACCACCACTCATCACTTGGAAACAACTCCCTAGCCTCCCCTCTACCACTTCCACCCCAAAAATTGTGAAATTTGGCTTTGATTTTGGAGAAACCACCCCGAAGGGGTGCGATGGGTTTAGTTTCAAATCACCTAAACCTGAATCAATTTCCTTCAACCACCACCACCAATAGACTCCCCTCAACCCCAGGAACAAAGCCCAAGCAATGGTTGGGGCGTCGGAGCTTGTTTGGAGTCGAATCAAGAACACCCAAAATCAAGGGTTTCAGGCGGTTCGTGGTCAATTTGAGGTGTTTCCCGGCCAAATTGGACTTTGCCACAGGTATGAAAGGTGTTCCACTCACTGAGATCTACTTTCCTGTAAAATTTGGTAATTTTTAAAAATAGTTGAATTTTCTAGCGAGTCGGGGCGGCACGTGGCTAGAATGACGCCATTGTTCTTTTTAAGCTATTTATAATGTTCTAAGTCCATATTTATAATATGTTTGATGTGGATCAATTGTTTGGACTTAATTTGTGAAGTGTTAGTCACTTTAAAATGTGAAGATTATGAACTAGGATTGGGATTGTGAACTACGAATGGCTTGATCCCTGTTTAGGGTACGTAGGCAGTCTAACGAGATGTTAGATGCAGCCATAAGGTAAGTGAGATTAAATACTTCGAGAATAAATAATTAGAACGGAAGTTGATCTATTAAGGAATGTGGTGACAAAGTGTGATTAAGTAGTGCATTTGATATGAAAATTGTAATTATGGATCATGGACGGAAATAAGGCCTATAGAGAAAGAATCACGTCAAGTGGTAGTTAAATAGTTAAGGTTAATATTGCGTTGAACGATTGTACTAAGAGAAGGGGATTTGGTTAATAACTTGAGTTTTATTCTTATGCTTTGATGATTAAATGTTGGTTTGAATTAAATGTGAGGGTTATGAAATTAAAGTGATTAATCGGGATTAATGGTAATAAATTAACCATGATTCTAATTTGGGCCTATCATCGAAATTAACTCCCGAAATAAAAAGAATTCGAGGTCAGGGCGTTACAAGGACTGGTCGTGGTGCTTGATCCTCAAGCATGCAATCCTATAAATAGGGAGAGGAACCAAAGAACAAGGTATGTGAGGGGGACCCGGGAGAATCCAGAGGATAGAAACCAATTGACTGACTTGAGCGTCAGAGTATCTTTTGCAGGTACCCCGCCTGGGCAAGCTACGGAGGAAGATTATTTCGGGACGCCTTAAAGAAGGATTCGGCGAACGTGAGAATTGCGGTCATCAAATCTGTGGAGGTATTTCTTCTCGTAGGAAATCTCACTCCAACAAGTAATAACATAAACTCCTCTTTAAAAATGAATGAATGGATAAGTGGTTAAACTGAATTCTACGTTTCCACAAGTTCTATGGATAAGAACTCACGATGATGAGATGGAATCTTTTGCACTCATTTTGTATGTGGTCACTATGTGACTTCTATCATTCATTGACATGTGTGAATAAACTTAACTCTCTTAACTTTGTTGTCGTAAATTTAATACGTGTCAATCAATAATAGGGACCATAGAAAGACCACACACAAAATGAGTACATAAAATTTGATAGCCAAGGATGGTCAATAATTTGAATTAATGACTAATTTAGTAGATGTAACATTGTGATTTGTTGATTAGCATGGTATTTATTAACATGTCAATTTGCAGTAATTTGTGCACAGAAGAAAAAAAAAAACCAAAATGCAAATATATTTGAATATTAAGGATGAAATTAAAATTAAATTTCCAAAAGAATTCGAGTCTTGAGTCTTTGAGTTGACAATCAGATTTGGACCAAAAAATAAATAAAAGCAAAATCCCAAAAAGGAATCAAAATTTTAAATTGTGTGCAAAAAATGCAAATAAAAATTTAATACAAAAATGGTTGAGTCTGAAGCAAAAGACAATGGAGTCACGCTCCTTTCAACGCAGGTGGAATGGACACACGACCACCTCAGACATCAAACGTCACGGTTGGGTTACGTGGCGGAACACGATCACACGCGTGGATAACACACTCCGAGGCAGATTGAATGATTGTATGGAATCAGCCACTTTCGGAAACTGTTGGGTTGTTGCTTCAGTGAACCAGTTGTCTTGTCTCCATCTTTTTAAGTACTTTCTCAATATAAATATATTTGCACCCAAAAAGCACGGAAGTAGAGAGAATCTAGAAAATGTTGAAAAAACAAAATTAATATAATTAAAAAAATGATTCTATCTTTGACGAGTCTCGTTCTCTCAGTAATTTGGTCTAATCGAAGATGTATTGTCATCCAATGAAGAATTTAATATTAAAATTTGAGATTAAAAAATTAAAAATATATTCTTTAAGTTTTTCAACTAAAATCGTTTTTAAAAGTGTCATAACTCCTTATTTTAGTCCTTAAAATTTAAAATCGATAAAAATAGTCTATTAGATTGCCCACCGTCAATCATTTTGATCATTCCGTGAAAAATCTCGCCACAACCAAGAACAATAAGAATCTCGCCACTTGGCTGGGCTCCCTGCGCCATAACCAGGCTAGCTCTGTGCTGGGCATGAGTCATCTGCACCATTTGAAGCCCATACCAGCAGCTTGGGCTGCTGTCTTTGTTTCCCACCCAGGCCAGTGGCCTGCAGCCCACTCCCAAGGCCTTTTAGGACACTTTGCCAAGCTTGCTCGTTAGGGAAATTGATTTTTTATATCATTCCTCTCAAAGATACGAAATCACCCCCTTTTTCACAGTGGATTCAAGGGAATATATGTGGACTAATCCAACCAAAATGCGGACCATATAAATACTTATGGTTTTGGTTGATGAATCGACAAACTGGTCACATGTTTGTCCACACACATTGCTGCTAAACCTCCAGGCCGATTAAGGGTTCACCACCCTACTTATCCCATAAAGTTCGGGTTACTGGATAATGCCGGAGAGTTTATATCGACGGTTTTTGATAAAGTATTGCATGTCGTTTTGGGTTTCTAATTGAACATTGAATTCCCATGTTCACCCCAAATAGCCTCGCCTAGTGGTCATAAAGCGCAATTTAAATGATCGCCCGAATTTTGGTAAACGTACCAAGTTTTCGGTTCTGCCTAGGGCTATGCAATCTTGTACGCAGTTATGTTGGTCTGCCTTGAGGCCCATTGCCACCCAACCTATATGACGCTACAGTTGGTTACTGGATACGAACCTGACGATTTTTATATTTACGCATTTGGGTGTGCATTCCATGTGCTAAGTTGCGCCACCGCAACGTATCAACATGGGTCCTCAAAGAAGGATGTGAATCTTTGTCGATTATGATTCTTCTTCACACTAGCTTTCTTCGAGCCCTTGAACACGATCTATTTACCGCTTATTTGCGGGTTGTCATTTTAATGAGACAATCTTCCCACCGTTAGGAAGAGATAAGAACGTTAACATTCCAATAGAACGACACGAAGTTGCATGGACGTTGCCCACTATGTCTCATCTCGATCCCCATACTGCACAAGTGTGATAAGCAAGTGCAATGAATTATAGTTTTCAGAATGTTACTCCAGACGCATTCCTCTAATATAGTTAAAGTGACGAGATCATATACCAGCTGCAAACATGCCTACAAGGATATTTGTACTTGAACGGACGTCGAGTCAACATCCCTGGAGGGTGTGCCGTCCCTGTTGGACGGTCCGGTACAACGGCAGATAGCCAATCAATTTGTCTTGGCCTGGAGCATGACATATCAATCGGTTCGTAGGATTCACTTCCCTAGAAGAGGAAGACACGGCACAACAATAAATCTAAACTCGATCGCTGTCTCAAATCATTTCCATCTCATGAGATTAATCCGTATTATTCCCGAGACTTGAAGTTCTTGGTCCAGTGTACTAGTTTAGATGAGCAAAATGGAATTGAAATGAGATTACCATCGATGATGTTTTCACTTATATGGTAGCTACCGAGATAAATGAAAAGCGACGATATCGAACCGTGTTCCGTTGACTAAGTGACAACGTAGAACTGATTGGACAACTAAAGTTACAATTCTGGTCAAATTCCTTACCAAAGTGTGTTTTGGACCTGTCGTTCCTACACTGCCCAAGGTAACCCTGTTATGTTACAAATGGGAAAGGAAGCATTATGAGATGAATGAAATAGTGCGATATGATGCACGTTTTACGACGCAAGGTTTTTCTCAAACGTCCTGTGATTGATAGCAGCATTGTGAAATGTGGTTAGTGTTTTCTCCATGAGGATATAGATACGGAGATTTACATGTAAGTTCCCGAAGAATTACATGAACTGGTTCAAACAGTTCCAAACCACGGAACACCCTCTTAACTTGTTTGAGGAGTTCACTTACAATCTGACGGAAGTGGTATACCCGTCTAAGTGATTATTTGATCAGTCAAGGATGAATTATGCCTTTGCGTGTTAAAACTATGAAGTCTTATTCCGAATTGCTAGAGTTACAGTTTATGTCATTGACACGAATCTCACTAAGACTCTGGAAGAGCTTGAGAAAACTGCATCGCACCTGAAGATGGAATTTGAGATGAATGATCTTGGGAAAACTCGTTTATGCATTGACCTGAAGTTCAAAGTATTGTTCTGACGATATTTTGGTCTACCAGTCGAACTGCACCCCGAATGTGTTACCTTTGAGTATACCTTTGATCGTCCATACGTTATATGCAAATGTGACCCTTGAGGAGGTTATGGAATTCGAAATTCCATATCTAAAGTTCAACTTTGTGCTTCGTTGTACTTAGCTCATTGTATTTAGACATGACATCTCCTTCATTGTTGATCTTGGTAAAGATGCAGCACCGTGCCTACACGCAACCATTGAATTGGTATTAAAGACGTACCCTGAAGGTATTACGAATTTGGGCAAATCAAATCCCAACGCATCTCGAATGGATCGAACCCCCCTGATCCTCGAAATGATGTTTGCCTTGTTTTTTATGCTGACGTTGGTTACTTATCAAACCCGCACAAGGCAAAATCCCCAAATGGTTATGTCTTTACTGTTAGGGATATCGCAATATCTTGGAGGTCCATGATATGACCTTAGTTGCGAAATCTTTGAATCGTTCCAAAACTCACCTCACTTCACTACGCCACAAGTGAGACATGATTAGGAGTTCTTGTTGAGCATATTCGAAGTACTTGCTGTTTTCATCCATCGTTAAGTCCCGACAATGATCCATGAAGATTATGCCGCATGTATCCACCCGACCAAGCCATGATACATCAACGAAGTCAACGCTAATACATATTGCGTCTATATCTACATCAGCAAAGCATCAGGAGATTGAAGTCATGCAAGCCGATCCTAGACAACCTTACCGACCTCTACACGACGTCACAACCGAAGTCAACCTTCCAGAAGCTTGTCCGAGGAATTGGTATGCCTAACTATTCATATGCAATGCTTGTAGTTCTTATTTAGAAGTTATGTCAAACTCAGAGGGAGTATCTAGAAGTATACTCACTTGATCTTAATGTACTTTTTTTCCCTATGAATATGAGCATTTTGCCCACTGGGTTTTTGCTACCTAACTACGTTTTAACGAGGCACCCATCCTGGGCTGATCATACCCTTGTGAGCTCTTCTACTTGCGTCCAAAAGACATATTCTCACTTTTCTCCTTAGACTATAGGTTTTTCCTCACCTTGGGTTTTACCATAGTGAGGTTTTGTGAGTTTTACCTTTTTATGCATTCTTCCGTTGATCTGAGACTCACATTCGCTGATTGTGCCGATGACTTCATCAACTGTACTTGCTTCATCACTGAAGACCTAATGCGCCATTTACTTGAGTATTTACACACTTAAGAGGGAGTGTTGCAGTTCTATTAGATTAGGAATGTGATTGTGTAAATCCTAGTAGATATGGGAATGTATCTTATATTCCTATTAGGAGTTGATTACCTATTAAATATTGTAATCCTAAAGGGAAATGTTTTTACCTATCCTACTACTATAAATAAAGGCACAATGGGGTGAATCAAACACACCCACAATTGCACATCTTTCTCTTCTCTCTACTATTGCCGCACCTTTCTCTCTTTCTATGGCCTCCATAATCGTTCAGTAAATACCTACAACAGATTGTTAGATTAGAGGTTCAAAATCTTTGATATTCTGCAACATGCACATTCTCATTTGCTGATATTTACAACACGCACCTTCTCATCAATTCTCTTTCTTTATACTAGCCTTTTATTTATCACGGCTCCGCGTCCCTTTTCTAATGTGTTTGATAAATGTATAAATGAAAATTATGTTAACTTTTAATTGTATAGCGTATGTCACATATTTTTCAAACTGTCATGGTCAAATAATGATGATAAGTTTTGATACATTGATCCAAAACAAAAGATGAACAATATCTACATACAAAAACATAAAGTCTACTTGTAACGTGATAGTGTCGTTACCAAATCATGGTATCCTTAATCACGAATGCTAATTTTCAAACACCATGAATTTTGTTCTCACCTTTTACCCACAACATCATCTGATATACCATGAATTTTAAACTTACTGTACCCAAGTTTTTGTGTGTTCTCATCTTCTGCTCTTATTATCTAACGCCAGTAATATTAATCTTTGTATATCAACATGTTTTGTGGCCATTAAACCTATATAAGGTACGATTGAAGAGGGTGGTTGTCAATTAATAACGAATTGTTTAGAAGTCTTATAGTGTTTCGATATCAATGAATCCAAAATGAATCCACATTTTCTAAAGTAACTTCATTCTGTTTGTTGCCGCAAATCCATTGTTCCTTTGTTTCTTCTAGATTCCATTCCCAATGGCACCAGATTTACTTACACACACGACTTATACCATCCAATAGTATGAATATACTTTACTATCAGTACCAGGCCCCATTGCCTCCTAGCAATAAAAAAAAGAAAGAAAGGATTTTACTACTGAACCATCCGTTGACCGTCATTGTCAAGATATAGATAAAATGGCTTCTTCTTTTTTTTTTCGGTTAAATCATTGCCTCCTAGCTATAAAAAAAATATGGATTTTACCACTGAACCATCAGTCGGCTGTCATTAGGGATGGCATCGGTTCGGTATAGGAACGGAAATGCTATATCCATCACATAACCACAAAAAATAACCATATCCATAACTGCAAATTAACCATCGGGTATTATCCATAACCATACCCACCGGGTAACGGATTTCCTATCGGTTAACGGGTATATCCATCTTCGTCAATACGAAAAATATATTCGTTCAATTGAGAAATTATAAGTAAGTAGATATCAATTTCGTCATTAAACATTTGATGTATAAAATGATCCAATGAATGGATCTTGTTGAGTATAAAAATTAAAACACTGATGATGTTGGCTTGTCTTTGTTATGTCCTATAAGCACCATTGAGTTCGCATTGATTTTGATTCAAAACTTTACTTTCCCACAAAATGTAACTTTTGCATTCTCAAGGTAATGGTTTGGTGAATAATAGATATACAAATATATATATATAATACTATTATATTATATATAAATTATATTATTTACTAATCGAATCAGATTCGGTTATGGATACGGTTTGGGGACCTCTATAACCATATCCAAAACCATAACCGAATAATATAAACGGTTTTTCCCCATATCCAAACCATACCCAAATTTTCATATCCAAATTCAATCCATTCAGACGGTTATCCACGGTTATCGGGTTTAACAGTTAGAATTGCCATCCCTAGCCGTCATTGTCAGGATATAGGAAAAAGAAAAGGGATTCTCTCCGGATACCTTCCACCTAATCAATCTCATCAAACAATTCGGACTCTTAAAATTTGATCTAACGGTTAAAGTTATTATAACTTTTAGAGTGAGTCTGTGTTTGTAACCGTTAGATCAAATTTCAAGGGTCCAGATTGTTTGATGAGAAATATTAGGAGAAAGATATCCGGAGATAATTATTTTCCTAGAAAAAATGGCTTTTTTTTTTTGGAGATGGATTGTCTACCCTCCCTTTCCCATACCCTTCCTATCCCCTCCTATTTGTGCGGTAACGGTTAAGCCACGTCAACATTTTATATTCTTATTACTTTTTGTCTTATTATTTATATAAAAAAATCAATATAAAATTTTGACGTGACTTAACCGTGACCACACAAAAAGGGAGGGGATGAGAAGGGTATGGAAAGAGGGGGCATACAATCCATCTTTCTTTTTTTCGGTCAAATCATTGCCTCCTAGCTATAAAAAAAAGGGAAAATTTGAAATAGGTCCAATTTTATAGCCTATTTTTTGAAATAGGTCCAATTTCTAGTGACTTTTGACTTTTGAAATATGTCTAATTTTTTGTCCAATTGAATCCATATCAAAAAACCCCTAAAAAAATATAGATTTTACCTGAAGAAGGTCCAAAAGGAGGAATTCCGCCCAAGGGTACAGATATTATGGTTTGTTTGAACTTTGAAATTTGGATCGACTTTATGGTTTTCATGCATAATTTCAACGATCGGATTCCAGTGATGATAAGGGTTTTTTAATTGGGCAATGATGGGTTGTTTCCATTGGACGCATCCGAGAGTGACCGCTTTCACAGTGGGAGGAGGATCTCTCTTTCTTTTTTCCCATGACTTCCATCATTCTTCTGCTGTTTGTGTGGTCATAGTTAAGTTATATTTTTTTGTCTTATTATTTCTATAAAAAAGTTAATATAAAATGTTGACGTAACTTAATCGTAATCACACAAATTGGAAGATGATGAAAAAACATGGGAAAAAAAAAGAAAGAATCCTCCTCCTTCACAGTGAATGACTTTTGGCCCCACTGAAGTGATCGGTTTCGATTTGGCCCCACTGAATGTCTCAAATTATCCTCACAGTAATTGTGGGATGCTTTTGTATAATTACATCATATTGCATTAAGCCCCTTCTTAACCTTGAATTTTAGCTCCGGATGCATAGATATTGTGGTTTGCTTGAACTTTGAAATTTGGGCCAACTTTTTGGTTATCATGCTCGGTTCCATGATGATAATTTAATGTAGTAATTTTATGTTCGATTCTCGTCAAAATAAATTTAAATAATATTGTTATGGTTAGCCAAGTGTGAGGTTGCTCACTTTTCTATTCTCTTAGTGTAGATAATATTGTTTGTTTAAAAATAAATTACAAGCAAATTAGGTGCTTACGATCTCATTGTTATTTTTTTGTGTGACTCAATTAATCTTTTTTATTTATTAAAATGTTACATTCCAATACGAAAGAAGATCCTTCAATTATCTCCATATTTTGTGTAATTTCTTCATATTGCATTAAGCCCCTCTTAACCTTGAATTTTAGCTCCGGGTGCACAGATATTGTGGTTTGTTTGAACTTTGAAATTTGGTTCAACTTTTTGGTTTTCACGCGTAATTTCAACCACTGGTTCCTTATTAACGTTGGACCCTACACAGTGGGCCTCACTGACTACCACATGATATGGGAGTAATGCTATTTATATCATGTTTTTGTACCATATTTTCATACCACCTTAGATAGCATCTTATATGGATAGCCACATCATTTGAATTAATTAGATTTTTAAATTTAGTTCATTATTTAATAAATTAATAATTAAGAAAAACTAGTTAATTAAATGATGATTGTTGTATATGATGAGTCTTTTTCTTTCATTTCCTTGGGTTTTGCAAATTTTTCAAATAATGTGGCTGTCCACATCAGATGCCACATAAGGTGTTATGAAAATATGGTATAAAAACATGGTATGAATAGCATTACTCCAAACAGTATACCCTCCAAATCTTCCAATATAATATAAATAATCCCCCCACCACCAATGGGCACCTTAACGTTGGTGATGACCATCCATAGCAAACCCTAGTGGTGGGAGGATATCGTTTCACAGTGGGCCCCACTCACTACAACAAACGTTATGCCCTCCAAATTTCCAATATAATAATATAAATAATCCCCCGAGTCCTCTACAAATGATCACCCGACTCTCCATTCCTGTCCCATGGTAAACATCCTAAACATGTCAGAAATTATATATACACGCTTCTGACCTGAATCTATTTGTGTGGAGAAATGGCTTTGTACAACACTGAGAGTATCATGATTCAAGCAGCTGGCAACCGACATGCAGTGACTGTGAGCAGTAGCACCCCTTCATCTTTATCATCTCGCCATGCGTAAGTACATCCCTCTATATCCAGCTTCTTATCTGCTCTAATATACTTTAAACTACTACTACTACTTCTTGTCACATGAACAAGTATTTTTGCAATCACACTTCTTCTTGTTGTTTTAGAAACTAGCCTTTGTGGCCATGAACTTTTCAATAACATTGGATCTGCGACTATTTAGATTTCAAAGTTACTTATATCCGTTCTATCAGAAATATACTTGCAATTAACATATTTGTCACTCTATAAATTTTAAGATTAGAATAATTCATTTTTAATCATTATATAATAATTATCTTTACAAAAAAAATTAATTAAATCGAAATCTTAAAATGATGCATATAAATGATAAAAAAAAAACAATCCCCAGTTTTTATTTTTTGGCCAAATTTTTTTCGTGATCCTTATGGTGATACCCTACTTTTAAATAGACCTATGTGATGAAAAAGCTATTAATTGTAATCTTGTGGTGAAATTCATTATCAATCATAGTCCAAATTAGATTTTTCCTCATTCGTCTGTCATTTGTAGGGGCAAAATTGTTATTTTCGTTTTTATTGATTCCATCAACCAATCATAAAGCGCCATATGAACATAATTTTTTTTTTTTTAAAAACTTTTAGAGCTACTTTAAAAAAAAAAAAAAACAATAAAATTACAAGGTTCATATTATCAGACCTTCTCTTATCAAGAGAGCCAAGAGTCCAAATTCAAGATTTAAAAAATATTAGGTTAGAATATAAGTTATTATGCAAACATTGAATTTTGTTTCATTTTAAGAAAAACAATGGTGGACGGGATAACTAGGGTTATGTGGGAGAGAGGGGGAAGGTGGTGGGTGGTCAATGGGAAGGTGGTGGGTGGTCAATGTGGCTGTGGCTGACAAAGGGTAGGGATTGGGAAGGGATTTCTTCTTTTGTTTTCCTTCTTTTTTTGTTGATTATAAAAAAGTGGAATTACCAAAAAGAAAAGAAAAAAGAATGGAATGACCTTTCTACCCCTGCATGTGGATGAGATTTTGACAGAAATTTCAACTTGGACTACAATTGATAACGAACTTCACCATAGAGTTAAGATTAACACTTTTTTTCACCACATGGGTCGATTTAAAAGTAGTGTCTCACCACAGGGATCAAGAAAAAAAATTTAGCCTTATTTTTTTTAGAGACGGTTTTTAAATAATAATTAAAAAAATGAACAATTTTAATTATAAAATTCGTGATAAAAATAGGTTAATCTCATGAGATAGATTAAGATGATGCACCTTATGGAGTTGATGAAAGTATTGTCCTTTAGATTAAACTCCACATATTAAATGTGTGGCAGAGTACGTAGGTGCAACTAGAGCTTTCATTTATCACCGCGTCGAGCTTAGAATTTTGTCTAAGAGGGCTTGAAATGGGATTACATAATATTTCCAACAAAAGAAAAGGTACTATAAAGAATAAGTACAATTTTTTTTTCTTTCGCAAAAAATAAGTAGAAAGTTCCCAACTGAGTATTTGATTTGTTCAATCAATGTTATTTAGATGTACAAAATTAACACATTGTAAATGGAAAAGGATTCCTGCTGGATCTTCTTTGTGGAGATCCCGAGGATCAAGCAATCATATTCGTCCATCGTTCATCGTACATCGTGTGGTCAGAAAAATTATATGTTAGAGTCTCACATTGAAAATATGGGAGATTTCAATTCTAAATTACCGAAGTCTTTTATGATAAAATTCAAAGCCTAGTAATAGGTGCTTAAATTTGGACCATATTGATGATGCTTGTGGTGAACCATGATTCGCCTAAAATGTTCATCACTATATACCTGGAAGGAAAATGCTTATAACCCAATATAATTTTCTAACCATATATTTATAATATAGCACAAGCGAGGCTGGGGAACATTATCGTCAAAGTTCTTCAAAGGCATTGCACAAGGGTATTATCTTTGCCATCCCCACGCTAGCCGGGTTTATCCAGCTTAGGTACGGAGCTGGAGCTGCAGTATATCTGCTGTCCACGGAATACGACATGTTAGTGGCTTTGATTGTTGCTATTGTGGTTTACATCAGTTCATGGGCACTAGCAGTCAAGATATTCCCAGCTCGTGAAAATCCAGATTTGTCTGAGTTCATGGATAAGATTAGCCTCTCGTCTGGAACACTTGCCATAACCTTAGAATTGTTGATCATCGTTCCAGCTTTGGGGTGGTTCGCCATCGCAGCATGGAGCATTTGCCTTGTGATTGCAGTAACAAAGTCCTACCATGAAATTGCAAATGTTTTGAAAAGTTTGTATCAGAGAGCACTTGAACAGCTTCTTCAGGTGTTTGACAAACTGAAAGAGTTGTTCATGAATATTGGTGCAAGTGCAGGAATTGTTGCATCCGGAATGTTTGACAAAGTTATTGCGTCCGGAATGTTTGACAAATTGAAAGAGTTGGTTATGGGATCCGATCAGCCGAACGGTGCAAGTGCAAGTACAGGAGATGTTGAAATAACATCCGCAGCAGTCTAGGAGAAGATAAGTAAGCTACCTTCGAAAAGTTTCCACGTATGGACCCAATCCTTAATAAAAATAAAAATAATAAATAGGAAGTGTCCGTGAAACCAACATGGAAGACAAAATACTTTCCCTGTATTATCTCATCAGACTTTTCTTTCTCATTTCATGTCAAATTTCAGTTTTCTGTACCAGTTGAGGTCCTCATCTACTTTTGTAATATATGTATATGTAGTATCTACAACATAGATTACTTAACATAGTTAACCTGTGATGACGGTAAAAGAAAAAATTGAGATACAAATTAAGAGCAGAAAAAAATAAATTATTATATTTAATTCTAAAATTGAGTAAAAGATAAAAATATAATATAAAAGCTGATGTCGATAATGGACCTAGTCCAACAAACAGGTCTAAACCCAATAGTGACTCACAAAATGGAACTTATGTCAAGTTTACTTTATTAAATGTTTTAGTGTTTTTTTTTAACTAAAATGAAAACTCAAACAATTATTTTGTAATTACGTTTCTACATGTTAGAATAGAGGGTCCATATTAACGTTTGAATCCATTAGGCAAGGGAAAAGAGGCACTTTTTTCTTGTACTACAAGTAATATAAAGAGAGACAATTTTGGGAATTCGATTATCTACAAAAGAATTCTTTTTAGGTGAAATAGGCATAAAAAGTTGTAACTGGACGACAAAACATAATTGGACTCACTTAAAAAGTAGCCACGGTTTTGGACCTCTATCTAACACTCATTATTAATAAAAATTCTTTTCAGTTTTCCGAATCAGGATCCTCGCCAGATCCATTTCCTAGGGATCCTATTCGTTCATCGTATATCATGCGATAAAAAATTATTTAAAATTTAAAATTTAAAATTCAAATATAAATAGTACCTAACGAAAACTGACCGTACGATATAAAATAAACGGACATGATTGCGGGATCCCTAGGAAAAGATCAGGTGAGGATCTTAATTCCAGTTTTCCAAACAAGGTCGAGAGGAAGGGGTGACTAGTGGGGCCAAACCCCAATATGGTTTCTTTTTTTCTTTCTTTTTTTTATAAACGATGTGTTGGTGTCAAGTCATGGTTGGTGGAATTTTTCTCCTAAAGGTGGACGGATTCATTTCTGTTGTTTTCTTTTGAGTACATTGTAGCAATGATCTCTCAACTTTAATCAAATTGAAGCAATGATCCCTCAACTAAAAATCTATTACCATTGGTCCCTCAACTCATCAAAACGTGTAGCTATGGTTATTTTCGTCAACTTCATCAGAATTTTGTCAAAATGAGTTATGTTGAAATGACTATTGCTACAATTGGAGTCTCTCAACTCATCAAAACGTGTAGCTATGGTCATTTTGGCAACTTCGTCTGAATTTTGTCAAAATGAGTTATGTTGGAAGGACCATTGCTATAATTGGATTAAAGTTGAGGGACCATTACTCAAATTGGGTTAAAGTTGATGGATCATTTCTCTTGTTGGATTAAAGTTGAGGGACCAATGGTAATGTATTTTTAGTTGAGGGACCATAGCTACACGTTTTGATGAGTTGAATGACCCTAGATGCACGTTTTAATAAGTTGAAGGACCAATGGCAATGAATTTTTAGTTGAGTGACTATTGCTCTAATTGAATTAAAATTAAGGGATCATTGTTACAATTACTCTTTCTTTTTTGGTTTGCTTTGCAATGTAAACGCTTGTTAATAGAATCTTGTTTGTCTGGAGGAGCTTTGTACCTTGTACAACACGATATTTGAATATGATGATTCAACCAGTTGAGAATCTTCCTGTGGCCATGAGCAGTACTACCCCTTTTCTCCATCTCATCATGCGTATGTACATCCATATCTAGCTTCCTAGCTGCTCTTCTATAATTGAAACTCCTCTTGATTACAAGGGAAGAAACATAAGAGAATATCGACCCTAATCACATCCTAATTACAAGGCCCCAAACGGACAACTAAATTAATTACAAAAAGTCAACTCTCTTCAGCAACATGCTTCACCTGGTGGACGACTCCTAGCATGGAGGGGAAAAAGGATATACGTACGTGTGTACTGCCAGTAGAGAATTGTACTGGTCACCCTCCTCCTTCCCGAGTGGTGCTGTATTATAAACAACATATAGGATTAGGATGTGAAAATTACATGGAAATAAGTGGTATTGTGCTAATATTAATGAATAACAGCAGTTCCTAATTTTCAATTTCTTCCATATTTAGTTAATGACATGTGTCATCAACCGTTAGAATATCTGCCCACAACTTGCTTGCTAATTAAGAATATGAGCTTATTCAAGACCCTTTCTTCACTCTTCTTCATTCATCATTTCTTATATTTTATCTATTTATTGCAAATAGATAATAAAAGAAATTGTTATTAACACTTCAAAAATCTCATTTGGCACTCCAAACTTTCTATAATTAGAAAGAAAAATACACTTGTGAGGAGTGTAGAATGAGATTTTTATAATGCTAATAACAATTTTCATAATAAAAACGTAACAGGAATCATATGGGTACTAATTCAATTCCACAAAAGCATTTCTAATCAAGTTAAAATGTCAAAACAAGCCCACAATCCAAGATTTTAGGCTATTTTGCCTATAGTTTTCTTGGACTCACTCCAAAATTAACAACGGGTTCTAAGCATAACGCATAAACTTCTTTCCCAGCTGATATTTGAAAGAACAAAAATAAAAAGGAAAAAAGAGCTTTCCACAAAACTATCAAGAAATGTGAGAACAACATCACGATATACATACATACATACATAGCGAAGTATATGAAAAAGGAGTGAACGGCCGGGCAAAAGGAAAGAAAAGGAAAATGTACTAACAGTTGTTACTCTGCTGTCTTTTTGTATATCTAATTTGGTAACTTGAATTTTGATTTAAACTCTAATCTATTGCCACATGTATGGCAGAGATGAATTGTAATGTTGCCGTGCATGGCAGAGAAGAAAGGAAACAGAGCAGCTGAAGTTTTTCAACACGGTACATATTGATTTGATAATCATGGATGATGTTCTAATACCAACACGGTATTTCTTTTATGAAATGTTTCCTAAGACTACCTTCAACTCTTGGAGTAAAACTTAAAATTTTGTACATCGAACTACTGTGTAAGCTATTTCATTCACAGAAGAAAAGCTTATCTTAAAAATAATAGTCATGTATTTTAACTTTTTAACATAATAATGTGTTATTGACTTAGAATACTGACACAATGACATCTGACAAATAACTCCTCTACAGCCGACAAGTTAATGTGCTTCAAAGTTCAAAATTTGGTGAGAAGTGCCCAACAAACAACTGGGTACAAGTATGACACGTCACCCAGATTCGTTTGATTGATGAGAAAAGTCCCTTTCCCACAAAGGAGTAGGAGATCCCCGTCTTTTTTTTTTTAGAACTGGAAATAGCATAACAAGGGCCGAAGCCAAAGGAACACGAAGCCCACCCAAAGGGGAACAACACAGAAAGCAACAAACACAGGGCAGGAGAGGGGGTACAGAAGCAAAGACGCTGCACCAAGTGCCAAGCGTCGCCCCCTCAACTGCAATGAAAACAAAAACTAGGGAGGGCAAGGAAGCCCATCTGTGTTAAGAACATGAACCAACGAAGATGGAGGAGTATTAATCCAAATTAAACCACACATCTCTGTATTCCTTCTCGACGCCAGACTATGTGCCCTGTCCTTTTGTGCCATGTGTAAAGTCATATCCGCTGGCCCATACTTTGAAAGCCTGCAAATTAGAAAGTAACATCCAACATGGATTGGGATTGGATTAAACACCACCATGTGGTGCACATTTATTCTCACCCATTCAATTTTTGCATATATTATCAGCTTATATATCAGTGTATGATCTGCTCTTTTTTTCTTGCCATCTGTGAAGCTTTGATCTACCGTCAAAAGTTCATTAATGGAAGCTTGTTTTCTTGCCTCAAATTCCTTCACCAAAACTGTTACTTCTCCCAACAGAAACTTCACTCAATTTCAATCCAAAAGAGTTGGGATTCCATCTTCAATAACATGTAAGTTGTTCTATTGATTTCTAATTTCAAGCAGGGAAAAATTCCATGCTCTTCTTGCAACCGAAAAGCTCGACGGGGTCCACATATTCGAACGGACAGTCAACCGGCCCTCCCTCATGTCGATCAAGGAAACGCGATCGACGGCTCTGGACGTGGCGGGCACGTTCTCGGACCGGCCGTTGTTCTTCGGCGGGCCGTTGAAGGAGGGGTTGTTCTTGGTGAGGCCCAAAGGGGGTGATGATGTGGTTGGGAGGAGGGGAGTATTTGATGAGGTGATGAAGGGGTTGTACTACGGGACAAAGGAAAGTGTGGGGTGTGCAGCTGAGATGGTGAAGAGGAATATGGTTGGGCTTGGGGAGTTTAGGTTCTTTGATGGGTATTGTGGGTGGGAGAAGGAGCAGTTGAAAGATGAAATGAGATCTGGGTATTGGACTGTGGCAGCTTGTAGCCCAAGTGTGATTGATTTGAGGAGTGTGGGAAGTGTCGGCCCTTGGGAGAAGGTCCTTGGGCTTATGGGCCGTCGGAGGGTCCGGTGAAATCCGTTTACGGTCGTCAGATACTAGAATTTGTGTTTGTATCTTCGATTTGTCGTTCGTGTTCAAGAATGCTAGTATCAGTCGCTCACGTATGTAACAGTTATGTACATAATTGACAAGGGCTGATTAATAAGAAGCATGAATCTTATTATAGATGTCACCCTATTTACTTAATGAACAGTGCAAATTGTCATGCCAACCATGGTCCTGCTTATTCAATTATATTTATTGAAAAATTTAAAAATAATCTAAAATTAATAAAGTACGATTTTTTTTTTCAAAGGAGAACTTTATTAGAGCCTAATTGTAACGTTTACATATGCGACAATATTAAATATAAACTCAGAACCATAATCATTCATTCAATTCCTCTTTAAAAATGAATGGTTGGATAAATGGTTAAACTGAGTTCTACGTCTCCACAAGTTCCATGGATAAGAACTCACAATGATGAGATGGAATCTTCTGCACTCATTTTGTATGTGGTCACTATGTGATTTCTATCATTCATTGACACGTGTGAATAAACTTAACTTTCTTAACTTTGTTGTCGTAAATTTAACACGTGTCAATTAATAATAGAAGCCACAGAAAGATCACACACAAAATGAATACATAAAATTTGATCACCACGAGGTTGGTCAATAATTTGTATTAATGACTAATTTAGTAGATGTAACATTGTGATTTGTTGATCAGCATGGTATTTAACACGTCAATTTGCAGTAATATTGTGCATATAAAAAAAACCAAAAACCAAATATATTTGAATATTAGGGATGAAATTAAAATTAAATTTCCAAAAGTCCTGAGTCTTTGAGTTGACCAATCAGATTTGGACAGAAAAAAAAAAAACAAAAGCAAAATCCATAAAAGCAATCAAAATTTTAAATTGGGTGCAAAGACAATGGAGCCACGCTCCTTTGGACGCATGTGGAAAAGACACACGACCACCTCAGACCTCAAACGTCACGGTTGGGTTACGTGGCGGAACATGATCACTCGCGTGGATAACACACTCCGAGGCAGATCGAATGATTCTATGGAATCTGCCACTTTCGGAAACTGTTAGGTTGTTGCTTCAGTGCACCCAGTTGTCTTCATCTTTTTAAGTACTTTCTGAATATAAATATATTTGCACCCAAAAAGCATGGAAGGTGGGGAGAATCTCGAAAATATTGAAAAAACAAAATTAATATAATTAAAAAAAATGATCCCATCTTTGACGAGTCTAGTTCTAATCGAAGATGTATTATCATCTGACAAAGAATTTAATATTAAAAATTGCAATTAAAAAATTAAAAATATCTTATTTAAGTTTTTCAGTCAAAATAGCTTTTAAGATTGTCAGAACTCCTTACTTTAGTCTTTGAAATTTAAAATTGATAGAAGTAGTCTATTAGATTGTCCACCGTCAATCATTTTGATCATTTCGTGAAAAATCTAGCTTAAATTGAAAGATCAAAATAATTAACGGTGGACAATGTCAAACTACTCTTATTAATTTTAAATCTATGACAATCTCAAAAACCAATTTACATAAAAAGCTTAAATGAATATTTCTACCCTTTATATCAAACGAAAAAAAGAATAATCATGTATTCGTTGGTCATCGGATGACCGGGAGAATATATTTCTTTATCTCACATTTCCTCAAAAACCCATAAAAACAAAGTAATATTAAATGTGGGAAAAAATCATTGGAGCAAAAGCCAAAGAAGAAGAATGAGAATGGAGGGGCATAATATTAGAATAAATCTGCAGACCACAAGTTGACAAATTCCAGTCACTGTTGTTCTTGAACAAGTCATTTGTTGTTGTTGGTTCCTGGGTTCTCTGAGTGTGGGGGAATTATAAAGGAAAGATCTTTCTGTGTTTGGGATATGGGAAATTGAAAAGGAATCCTCTTTCTCTGATTTTCTCATCAGATTCTGCTCCAGCAGCAGATCTGATTTGCTCTGTGACAGTAATCTCAATCTTTTTTTTTTTCCTGATTGTTTAATGTTAGTACAGAACAGAAGTACCTACTTTTGTTGCTGCTGTTTTGTATTGCGGCTGTGAAGTTTGATGGAGTTGGATTGGTTTGTGGGTCGTCGGAAATTTTGGTGAATTTGTAGGGCAATCCTGAGAAGGCCTTGTGGAAGATTATTAACCATATGAGGTAATTTTCAATTTTCAATTTTCTGTTTTAATTTTCAATTTTTTAATTTTTTAATTTAATCTGCAGATTAATTTGTAATTTAGTTATCTGTAATCTGTTAC
Organism: Heteromeles arbutifolia; assembly: GCA_024362995.1. Lineage (NCBI taxonomy): Eukaryota > Viridiplantae > Streptophyta > Magnoliopsida > Rosales > Rosaceae > Heteromeles > Heteromeles arbutifolia. The sequence goes on from JANCRC010000007.1 coordinate 3,878,814, forward strand.
TTTTATAAATTTCTTTGTATATTTGACTCTATATATAATTATATATGTATGTATGTATATATAGTTTTATATCTTTGGTTCTGCTGTTTTTGAATCTAGGCTTAGATTTGGGACTCTGTTTATTTCTTAATCCGTAAGATGAACGGTCATAACTCAAGTTTCGAATGGTAACTTGGAGTTGCTTGTGTCTTAAGATTGTAAATTCTTTCCTTTGGAGAAAATTCGGCCGCGTGTTTTGACGAGAATCTTGGATGGATCATGGACAGGAAAGGAACATTGGGTTAAAATGTGCTAATGTAATGCAACTTTGAAATTATGTGTTAAAAGCTAGGCATTTCGCGGGTTCTTGCTGGTTTACTCGATCTGCTTTCGTAGTTATTTAGTTTTCTGGTGTGAAATACGACTGAAAATTTTCGGAACTAGTGAGCTGTGTCGAGTTTCAGTTTGCAATCTGATGATGTGGTTCTGCTGATTGTGTTGACAGTACTGAGGCTAAGTGGAATTCTCACTATATCTAAGTTGAATTTTGCTAATGCTTCTCGGGTTAATTGCAGGAATGGGAACTAAAGTGCAGTCGAAGATGTATTTGCCGGGATATTGTTCCATACAGAATCTAAGCAGCAATGTCGGCCATGGGAGCTGGTCCCTACTCCAGGAGAACAGAAACTTGAAGAATGGGCAACAATACGAAGTGTTCTTGACAAGGCCAGTTATTGATGGATTTCACGAACACGATAAGGAGCAACTGAGGCAAACTATTCTGAAGCATGAGACAATTTTCAGGCATCAGGTGTATATTCTAGAACCTATATCTGTTGAGTTCTAAAGTGTAGTAATGGTCATAGAACTTATCGTAGCATTTAGAAAGATTGAATAACGGTTTTGTATTGGTAGGAAAGTGTCGAACTTTGAGTGCTCAAATTCGTTAGCCAATAGTATAATGCCTTTGCCTTTGTCTGTGATTTCTTATTCAGCTCAATGAACTCCATCGTCTTTACGAAAGGCAAAAGGACCTGATGAACGAGATCAAAAGCAAAGGGCTTTTCAAACATCAAGAAGTAGCAGGGATATCACAATCAACTTTCTCATCATCCAGCTTTCCGACTGGAGACGACAGAAAGAGTTGGCATATTTCTAATTTACCCTTGGTGGATTCCAGTTATGGTAGACAATCTACATCGAGTACTTGTATCAGCCAATCTCCTTGTGATTCTATTGGAAAAACCCTGCAAAACAGCGGTGTCCCCAGCCAGAGTAGAGTAGGGATGAAGGACCATGAATCTTTGGATTCCAGAGTGACGAAGCCTCGAAGAAGATTGTTCAATCTTGAACTTCCAGCTGATGAATACCTCAGTGATGAAGAAGAACCAGAAGGAGGTTTGGGGTCGGGAACTGACAAATCTGGCTATAACAATAGTGTGTCGAGCTCTGGTTTGCATTTAGTAAGAAGCAATGGTTTGGCTGATCTGAATGAACCTATTCAGATAGACAAAGTGTCTGCTTCAACTTCTGTCGTTATGTCTGGCAACCAACCAAGCTCCAAAGAGGAGATAGAAAGGCAGGTTTTATCTACAAATGCGTACAAAGTTGTGTGGCCTTTTGCAAAGAAATTCCCTGAAAACCCACAAACAGGGAACGATGGAAGCGTTGGTGATCTGCATTTAAAGAATGAAATCCAAAAAGAGTGGTCAACAAATGCTCTCAGAGGTGGTAAGGGTCTAGTTATCTTATTTCGTGTTTACTTCCGTAGTGATTTGGATTTTGTATTTAAGCTCTAAATTCCATAATTGTTCAATCTTGCCGCATTACAAGTTTCATTACTTTCAAATTCTTGCCTGCACATACGACTCTTATCAGATGCACGCTGGTCATTATATCCACAAAAGGGAAGGGGGCGGTCGGGCTGGGAGTCTGTCTCTAGAATTCATTTTTAGAGAAGAAACTCTCTTAAGCTATTTCATAGTTAGACTACATGAATATATCCCTGGTGAATTTACCATTTACCGACATCACCAAACAAGTAGTTAATCATGTTTCCTCCATCGTTTACTTTACTGCTAATAAAGCTCAAGATTGGAAAATCTTACAAAGGGTTGCAGTTCCCTTCATTTTGGACTAACGGATTGATATGCTTTTTTTCAGAGCAAACAAGAAATTCTTCTGGCGGAAAGTTTGGTCTTCAAGATTTTAATAAGCCGTGTGAATCATCAGAAAACGAAGCTAGGATACCCTGTGATCCTCCTGCTAAGCTTTTCACTTCTGATCAGAATAAAACGGAGAAACGAATAAAGAGGACACTTTTTGGTATAGAAATATCTGAAAGCGATATAAGTTCATCTGCTATGACTTCGCAATCTGATGCAGCCATTTCCGAGTCATCTCCTAATTGGACAATACCTCCAAGTAGCTTGAGCCAGAACTTAACATCAATTCAAGTAAGCACTTCCGTTAATACCTCCACACAATCTAATAGGGCTTCAATCATGATGCCACAAAGCAGTGAAGTTACCCGGGACAGATTGCTTCTAGACTGTAATTCAATACCGTCAACTCCCAGTCTGAAAGACGAAGTGTCACACCAAAGCGGTTTTTTCTTCCGCACTAAGTTGGAGGCCAATCAATTACAGGCTTGTCACCCCTCAATGAGCCTTCCCAGCCAAGGGAACCATTCAACGTCAGGTCGCCTGGTGGATGTCAAACCTGCTATTGACGTGAATGATGTTCCTCCTAATAAATATCTGCTTGGAGGAGCTTGTGAACAAAATATAATTTCTCTCAATGGGCTGAGGAACCAAGAAAGCCGACAAGGAAGATTGCATTGGCTTGAAGCAGTGCCACTTTGCGATGGCAAATCTTCCAAAGAAATTGAAAGGAGACGCACGTGTGGAGAGCAACTGAAAGCAGACGGTCTGATTCTAGACAAGGGATTTTCAAATGAGAATTCTGGTTCAAGACACCAAATAGATTTAAATAGATGTTTAACTGAAGAAGAAACTGAAACGACTGCCGCTTCCCCAATTATGAGGACAGAAACTGTGAGAGATTTGGAGGCACCGGTGATAGTTGAAACAAATATATATGGGGATGATTCCACTGAAAGAAGACGTAAGGAACTTCTTGACTCACCTCATGAGGGCCTTGTCAGAGTTGCAGCCGAGGCTCTAGTTGCCATCTCATCATCCCAAGCTCCCGATATGCACGAAAATGCCACTTTTTGCAATCTGGAAGCTTCGGAAAACGACTCCCTTCTTTGGTTTGCAGAAGTAATTTCTTCACTTGGAAATTTTGACAATGGAAATGCGGCAGAGGTTAAGCCAACTTCCTGTGACGAAGAGGCTTTTCCCGTTGACATGGATTATTTTGAGCACATGACATTAAATTTGCTGGAAACAAAAGAAGAGCAGCCATGCTATGTGCCTCCAAATTCAGAAAGCCTCATAGAAGAAGCGACATTGTCAAAACGGCCACGAAGAGGCCAATCGAGGAGGGGGAGGCAACGGAAGGACTTCCAGAGAGATGTACTTCCCGGTCTTGCTTCTTTGTCAAAATATGAGGTGACTGATGATCTTCAAATAATTGAAGGGTTGATTAGGGAATCTGGTGGGAGTTGGCAATCAAGTTTGTCACAAAGAAATTCTGGTAAGGGTGGTAGGGGAAGGGGGAGGAAACGTATGGACACTTCCGCTCCGTCTACTAATGTGGCTGAAGTTAGCCAGCCCCAGATTGAGCAACCAAAATGCGAGGAGCTGCAGGGACCTGAGGAGAGAAATTTAACCTGTTGGGGTAAGAGGACAAGGCGTCCACCACGGCAAAGATATCCGATTGATAATTCTCCTGTTCCTAAAAAATAAACATGGAGAGCGGTCCTTTCCATAGAGAAATAGAAGTGCATCGGAGTAGAGCTAACATGCATGGATCTTCCCCTCAGATTTTTTTAAACCGTGGAGTTGTAATTGTACACAATCCTTAACTTTGTTTCCGGTATTCTGAATGAACTTGTATGATTAATCAAAATAAGTTTGTAGAAGAATTTGTTGAACTGAGAGTGTAACATAAACTGCAGGAGCCTTCGAACCCAGAACCATGAGGTATTCATGCTGGTGCACTTAACCACAAGGCTAAGAAGGCCGGTACCTGACTTTGATTTTTGCATCCATTCTTCTTTGAAACTCTTTCATTCACGCGCGCCATTGGCGTCTCAGTTGGGTAGAGAATGTTGCATCTATTCGCCTCTGCATTTCGTCACAAGTAGATTGTAAAGTATAAGAGAAACAGTAGACAACTTTCTTTTTTCGTTTTCGATTCCAGGTTCAAGTTATGGATCAAATATTGTGTTTCCAGCCATATAACATTTATCTCTATTTATACTATTTGTAGTACAAGAAAAAGGAGCCTTTTGCCATTTGCGTATTGGATCCAAACGTTAATATTGACCCTCTAACATGTAGAACCGTAATTACAAACGTTAGTATTGACACTCTAACGTGTAGAAATGTTAATAAAGACTTAATGGTTAGAGCATTTCTTTTCAATCTAGTACATCTCGGATTCACATCTTTCCTCTCCTTAATTTAGGATAGAATAATTTTACAGTTTATAATAAAAACAAAACAAGAAATAAAAAAGTATTTAAATCAAGAACCACCATGTTATAAAATTGACAAATAGCCTGAAACTTGTTTTTAATGGAAACTTTACACAAGGTCTGGACTATGAAGCTGCATTGGGATTGGTCCATATGAGGGAATCATGTCATATTCTGGTTGGAGGGGGATAGTCATGTCATTCTACCCAAGGGTCCATCATCCTACTTAGTCTTCTCCATTCTCCAGGAAAAGGAAAAGGAAAGGAAACAATCTTCGTCGACTCAGCGCAGTAAGTAGGCGCCACCACCCTTTGCACTTATCTTAACCAATGTTAAATTCTTACTTAACCAAGGTTAAATTTTTACGTAACCAAGGCTTTAATTCTAACTTAACCAAGGCTTACTTCTAACTTAAACAAGGTTTAATTCGACTCCAGGGAGCAAATATAAAAGCCACTCTTAACTCCATACCGAGAGTTGATTCAAAAGTCATTTGGTAAGTTTTCTTGACAAGAACAAGAACATTAGAACAAGAAGGGAAGAGTTCCGCACACAAATCAGGGCAATGGAGGGCATAACTTTGGTTAGACTTGAGTTACAACGGTTAGTACATTTTCCTTTGCTTTCCTTTTGCCCGGCCGTTTGCTCGTTTTTCATATAGTTCGCCATGCATGTATTTACGTTTGTGATTTTTGTTCTCATATTTCTTGATAGTTTTGTGGAAAGATCTTTTTTCCGTTTCATTTTTTGTTCTTTCAAAATCAGCTGGGCAGTTTCCCCTTCTATTTAGAACACGTTGTTAATTTTGGAGTGAGTCCAAGTAAACTCAAGGCAAAATAAGCCTAAAATCTTGGATTGTGGGGTGTATTGACATTTTAACTTGATTAGATAGGCTTTTTTGGAATTAAATTATGCCCGTTTGATTACTGTTTCGTTTTTAGAATTTTTGTGCAATAAATAGAGGGTAAATGTATATATGGAAGGAATGACCAATGAAGAAGAGTGAAGAAACAGGATCTTGGATAAGCTCACGTTCTTAATTAGCTAGCAGGTTGTGGGCAGATATTCTAAACATGTCATTAACTAAATATGGAAGAAATTGAAAATTAGGAACCCCTGTTGTGCATTAATACTAGCACAATGCCGCTTATTTCCATGTAATTTTCACATCCTAATCCTACATGTTGTTTATAATACAGCAGCAATAGGGAGGAGGGTGGTCAGTACAATTGTCTACTGGCAGTAGCCGCGGCACACAAATGTATATTCTTTCTCCTCGCCATGCTAGGAGTCCTCCTCCAGGTGAAGCATGCGACCGGAGATTTGCTGTCTCCGTTTGTCACAGACCACAACACTGTCGTGATGTTGATTGCTGATTTATTCGCTTATGCGGGGGCATTGTTGACTGTCAAGATTCTCCAAGCTTCCAACAATACAAAAATATATGAATTGATGAACAACATCAGCCTCTTGTGTGGAACTCTTGCGTTGATTCTAATGGTGCTCATCCTCGTTCCAGATTTTGGATGGTTTGCTCTAGCATGTTGGGTCGTATATTTTGCGATAGTTGTGAACAAGTCCTACCAAACCATAAAAAGGCTATGTACTACAACAATTCGTTATGTCCGTGACAAAATAAAGGAGCTGATGATGAGATTGAAGGGCACCGAAGAACCCCAGAACCAGAACCAGAACGGGATGCCTTAGTTAATTACTTAACTCATGTCTACCACGTAAACTTTAATTAATAAGCTTCTTGTGAATGCGTTTGTATGGCTGTATCGCTATCCTATATTAAAGTTTTTATTTTCATATAAACTTCTTCTATGAAAAAAACAAAAAATTATCTCAAAATTTTAGTTTTCATTTTGTATGTCATTTTGTACCTTTTCTTTTTACATTTCTTCCACCACCATTCATTCACCCTTTACATGGGGTGTGATATCCACACATCCCATTTTACTTTTCACACATCTTTTTAATTTTCGGCCGTCGGATAGATGAATTGAAGAAGATCAACGGATAGAAATTATCAAAAGATGTGTAAGAAGTAAAATGAGGTGTGTGGATAACACACCCCTTTTACATTTCTTCCACCATCATTCATTCACCCTTCTTCATTCCTTTTTCTCTAAAACATACATTTCCCTTGTGTAAATGGTTAAAAATTAAAATAAAAATAATTATCAAACGAATTAAATTTTTTTTCTTTTGTAACTTAAATTCAGGGTGTATTCAGTTGTCATATTCCTAAAGTTGTAGGTCCTAAATATTTGACTAAAAAAAAGGCTTTGTTTCCTATAACTTCCGATTTCCGGCCGCAAACTCATAAAGTTCCAATAACCAGTTGGGTCTTGCTGAGAAGATATCATTGAGTGGTGAAGAAATGTTGCCGTTTATTTTGGTTGGGGAAATTCGATTTCGGATAGGAAACGTAAATTCTGCCAGTTTTGATGTTTTTTTTTTTCCTCTCTTTTTTTGCAAAATAGACACTTTGAAAATATTAGGCAGTAATATTCTATCTACACTGAGATGTGATGGAGTAGATTAAGTCTCACACTAGGTTAGACATAATAATGTTGTTCAAATTTGTTTTTGGCGAGAATCAAACTTAAGAATCACCCACATTAGGCTAGCATAATAATGTGGTTTAGATTCGCCTTTGGCGAGAATCAAACTTAAATCCTCACTTACAAATAAAAAGAAATAATACAAACCGTAGTACTAAATAGCTGTTTTGACATACTATAGGCCTCGTTTGGCAGCTTGGATTGTACTGACTATTTCAGTCGAATAGGATAAATAGTCATCGGATAGTACCTGACTAAATTAATCGGGCGTTTGGTGTTCTGTCAGATTAATCTGTGCACCGGATAATACGTTGGACTATAATAATTTTCTAAAAAAAATCTCAAAATAATTGTTGTTAAAATGAATAAAAAAAGAGAAAACCATAGAAAAACAGTAAAAAGGAATTAATCATCATAAAATAAAAATTAAAGAAGAAAGGGAAAAAACCCAGGTTGAGGTTTATCTCCCAGCGTGCCTCCCTTTCTTCATCTTCCCCACCCTCCCATACGAACCCCCTTCCTAATTTCTTCAATATCCCAAGACCCACATCGATTCACCACCAAAACAATACTACTAATTAAATTGAAGATGCAAATTGATGAAGACAAGAATTCAATTCGTGGTACTAGTCTGAGTTAACCAAAGTCGTCGGAGTTGGATTCAACGCCGTTGGCTGCGGGATGATTGAGCTACTGAGCTTCTTGTTGTTGACGATGAAGATTGGGCTTCTTGATATGAACTACATCTTTGTCCACATCTTCGCACTTTGATGTCGACGACTGAGATGCAATGGAATAGGAAGCGGCGAACCAGACGGAAAATTGCTTGGAACTGATTGTAGAGGAGTGGCGGCCGGGGAGGAGAACTCGTTGAGGAACTGCTTGACATCCCTCCTTGAGAAGTTGTTAAGGGCGGCTTCATGAAGGTGGAGAGGATGCGGTCCGACTAATTATCCTAAGTTTTTAGGGTGTTTTAATAGTCCGGTATCAACCGGATAAATTTGATGGACCGGATAATTAAGCGGGTGCTTATTTAGTACGAGAGCACACCAAACAACTGCTTCCGTATTATGAATCCTATCTGGTGTGTTATCCGGTGTGCCAAAAGGCAAGTGTATGTAACTAATTAAGTAAGCCCGTTCTGCTGATCAGATTCCTTAGCCAACTGGTGGTCAACATTCCTGATCACGAAAAGCTCTTTCAGTTTGTTAAAGGCATAAAAAAGTGATGCAATTGTTGAGAATGAATCCTATATTGATGGAAGAAAAAATCTTGTATGTGCTTATAAGAGGTTGAGCTATTTCCTATATTATTAATTGGTTTTACAGTGGTACCTCAATTTTTTTTCATGATATCAGAGCAGATTGGTCCACGTATGAAGCCTAATGGCCACGCATGCTCAGGAAAAGAAAAAGAAATAATCTTCTTCGACTCAGCAGAGTCAGCAGGCGCCACCGCCCAGTTGCACATTAACTTAACCAAGGTTAAATTCTTATTTGACCAAGGCTTTAATTCTAACTTAACCAAGGCTTAGTTCTAACTAAACCAAGGTTTAATTCGACTGTAAGCCGCACCTGTAAAAGCCACTCCCCACAACCGTCCGAGACTCGAGAGTTGATGCAAAAGTCATTTGGCAAGTTTACTTAACAAGAACAAGAACATTAGAACAAGAAGGGAAGAGCTCTGCACTGCACACAAATCAGTGCAATGGAGGTCACAACAAATTTGGTTAAACTTGAGTTACCACTGTTAGTACATTTTCCTCGATAATTCTCCTGTTCCAAAAAAATAAAAATGGAGAGCGATCATTTCCATAGAGATACAGAAGTGCATCGGAGTAGAGCTAACATGCATGGATCTTCCCACAGATTTTTTAAGCCGTGGAGTTGTAATTGTACATAATCCTTAATTTGGTTTCCGCTACACTGAGTGAACTTGTATGATTAATCAGAATACGTTTACAGAAATTTTTTTTTGAACTGAGAGTGACAAATTCTAGTCACTGTTGTTCGTGAACAAGTCATTTGTTGTTGTTGGTTTCTGGGTTCTCTGAGTGTGGGGGAATTATAAAGGAAATATTTTTGGGAAATTGAAAAGGAAACCTCTTTCTCTGATTTTCTCATCACATTCTGCTCCAGCAGCAGATCTGATTTGCTGTGTCTTGTCTTGTCTTGTCTCTGGAGACAGTAATCTGAGGTTTTTTTTCTTTCTGATTGTTTAATGTTAGTCCAGAGCAGAAGTACCTACTTTTGTTGCTGCGGTTTTGTATTGCGGCTGTGAATTTTGATGGCGTTGGATTGGTTTCTGGGTCGTTGGAAATTTTGGTGAATTTGTAGGGCAATCCTGAGAAAGCCTTGTGGAAGATTAATTTATTATTTAGTTATCTGTAATCTGTTTCTTTTATAAATTTCTTTGTATATTTGACTCTCTATATAATTATATGTATGTATGTATGCATATAAAATTTTATATCTTTGGTTCTGCTGTTTTTGAATCTAGGCTTGGATTTTGGACTCTGTTTATTTCTTAATCCGTAAGATGAACAGTCATAACTCAAATTTCAAATGGTAACTTGGAGTTGCTTGTAGCTTAAGATAGTTAATTGTTAATCACTAGAAAATCTTGGATGGATCATGGACAGGAAAGGAACATTGGGTTGAAATGTGCTAATGTGGAGCTAGAATTAATGATAATCACTAGAAAATGAAATGCAACTTTGAAATTATGTGTTAAAAGCTAGGCATTTCGCGGGTTCTTGCTGGTTTACTCTATCTGCTGAGTAAAGATTTCTGCTTTCTTAGTTATTTAGTTTTCTGGTGTGAAATACGACTGAAAATTTTCGGAACTAGTGAGCTGTGTCGAGCTATCTTGTTTCGTGTTTACTTCCGTAGTGATTTGGATTTTGTATTTAAGCTCTAAATTCCATAATTGTTATATCTTGCCGCATTACAAGTTTCATTACTTTCAAATTCTTGCCTGCACATACGACTCTTATCAGATGCACGCCGGTCATTACCGACATCACCAAACAAGTAGTTAATCATGTTTCCTCCATCGTTTACTTTACTGCTAATAAAGCTCAAGATTGGAAAATCTTACAAAGGGTTGCAGTTCCCTTCATTTTGGACTAACGGATTGATATGCTTTTTTTCAGAGCAAACAAGAAATTCTTCTGGCGGAAAGTTTGGTCTTCAAGATTTTAATAAGCCGTGTGAATCATCAGAAAACGAAGCTAGGATACCCTGTGATCCTCCTGCTAAGCTTTTCACTTCTGATCAGAATAAAACGGAGAAACGAATAAAGAGGACACTTTTTGGTATAGAAATATCTGAAAGCGATATAAGTTCATCTGCTATGACTTCGCAATCTGATGCAGCCATTTCCGAGTCATCTCCTAATTGGACAATACCTCCAAGTAGCTTGAGCCAGAACTTAACATCAATTCAAGTAAGCACTTCCGTTAATACCTCCACACAATCTAATAGGGCTTCAATCATGATGCCACAAAGCAGTGAAGTTACCCGGGACAGATTGCTTCTAGACTGTAATTCAATACCGTCAACTCCCAGTCTGAAAGACGAAGTGTCACACCAAAGCGGTTTTTTCTTCCGCACTAAGTTGGAGGCCAATCAATTACAGGCTTGTCACCCCTCAATGAGCCTTCCCAGCCAAGGGAACCATTCAACGTCAGGTCGCCTGGTGGATGTCAAACCTGCTATTGACGTGAATGATGTTCCTCCTAATAAATATCTGCTTGGAGGAGCTTGTGAACAAAATATAATTTCTCTCAATGGGCTGAGGAACCAAGAAAGCCGACAAGGAAGATTGCATTGGCTTGAAGCAGTGCCACTTTGCGATGGCAAATCTTCCAAAGAAATTGAAAGGAGACGCACGTGTGGAGAGCAACTGAAAGCAGACGGTCTGATTCTAGACAAGGGATTTTCAAATGAGAATTCTGGTTCAAGACACCAAATAGATTTAAATAGATGTTTAACTGAAGAAGAAACTGAAACGACTGCCGCTTCCCCAATTATGAGGACAGAAACTGTGAGAGATTTGGAGGCACCGGTGATAGTTGAAACAAATATATATGGGGATGATTCCACTGAAAGAAGACGTAAGGAACTTCTTGACTCACCTCATGAGGGCCTTGTCAGAGTTGCAGCCGAGGCTCTAGTTGCCATCTCATCATCCCAAGCTCCCGATATGCACGAAAATGCCACTTTTTGCAATCTGGAAGCTTCGGAAAACGACTCCCTTCTTTGGTTTGCAGAAGTAATTTCTTCACTTGGAAATTTTGACAATGGAAATGCGGCAGAGGTTAAGCCAACTTCCTGTGACGAAGAGGCTTTTCCCGTTGACATGGATTATTTTGAGCACATGACATTAAATTTGCTGGAAACAAAAGAAGAGCAGCCATGCTATGTGCCTCCAAATTCAGAAAGCCTCATAGAAGAAGCGACATTGTCAAAACGGCCACGAAGAGGCCAATCGAGGAGGGGGAGGCAACGGAAGGACTTCCAGAGAGATGTACTTCCCGGTCTTGCTTCTTTGTCAAAATATGAGGTGACTGATGATCTTCAAATAATTGAAGGGTTGATTAGGGAATCTGGTGGGAGTTGGCAATCAAGTTTGTCACAAAGAAATTCTGGTAAGGGTGGTAGGGGAAGGGGGAGGAAACGTATGGACACTTCCGCTCCGTCTACTAATGTGGCTGAAGTTAGCCAGCCCCAGATTGAGCAACCAAAATGCGAGGAGCTGCAGGGACCTGAGGAGAGAAATTTAACCTGTTGGGGTAAGAGGACAAGGCGTCCACCACGGCAAAGATATCCGATTGATAATTCTCCTGTTCCTAAAAAATAAACATGGAGAGCGGTCCTTTCCATAGAGAAATAGAAGTGCATCGGAGTAGAGCTAACATGCATGGATCTTCCCCTCAGATTTTTTTAAACCGTGGAGTTGTAATTGTACACAATCCTTAACTTTGTTTCCGGTATTCTGAATGAACTTGTATGATTAATCAAAATAAGTTTGTAGAAGAATTTGTTGAACTGAGAGTGTAACATAAACTGCAGGAGCCTTCGAACCCAGAACCATGAGGTATTCATGCTGGTGCACTTAACCACAAGGCTAAGAAGGCCGGTACCTGACTTTGATTTTTGCATCCATTCTTCTTTGAAACTCTTTCATTCACGCGCGCCATTGGCGTCTCAGTTGGGTAGAGAATGTTGCATCTATTCGCCTCTGCATTTCGTCACAAGTAGATTGTAAAGTATAAGAGAAACAGTAGACAACTTTCTTTTTTCGTTTTCGATTCCAGGTTCAAGTTATGGATCAAATATTGTGTTTCCAGCCATATAACATTTATCTCTATTTATACTATTTGTAGTACAAGAAAAAGGAGCCTTTTGCCCTTTGCGTATTGGATGCAAACGTTAATATTGACCCTCTAACATGTAGAACCGTAATTACAAACGTTAGTATTGACACTCTAACATGTAGAAACGTTAATAAAGACCTAATGGTTAGAGAATTTCTTTTCAATCTAGTACATCTCGGATTCACATCATTCCTCTCCTTAATTTAGGATAGAATAATTTTACAGTTTGTAATAAAAACAAAACAAGAAATAAAAAAGTATTTAAATCAAGAACCACCATGTTATAAAATTGACAAATAGCCTGAAACTTGTTTTTAATGGAAACTTTACACAATCTTCGTCATATTTTGGTTGGAGGGGGATAATTGACATGCCCCGAGGGCATCGGGGTCGGGGCGTGTCAGATCATTTCCGCATCGGCATCTTCGAGTCCTCTCGGTGTAGGACCTATTCCATTGTTCATTCAACTTTATATTAATTCTTTTAGTGTTCTAGATTAGATGTGTGCTCTGAACACGTTCCTTAAATGCGTACTCTTCATCTTATATTTATAAGTCTTATTTATTCCTTATTCTCAGCATTTGCATTTAATAAATGGCTTTCGTCACCCTTCGGGTGTCGGCCAGCACGTGTCTATCCTGGTATTCGGAGAATATCGGGATCGGGGCATGTCAATAATCATGTCATTTTACCCAAGGGTCCATCATCCTACTTAGTCTTCTCCATTCTCCAGGAAAAGGAAAAGGAAAGGACACAATCTTCGTCGACTCAGCACACTAAGTAGGCGCCACCACCCTTTGCACATTGGCTTAACCAATGCTAAATTCTTACTTAACCAAGGTAAATTCATACTTAACCAATGACTTCTTAACCAATGCTAAACTCTTTCATTCACGCGCGCCATTGCCGTCTCAGTTGGGTAGAGAATGTTGCATCAATTCGCCTCTGCATTTCGTCACAAGTAGATTGTAAAGTATAAGAGAAACAGTAGACAACTTTCTTTTTTCGTTTTCGATTCCAGGTTCAAGTTATGGATCAAATATTTTGTTTCCAGCCATATAACATTTATCTCTCTTTATACTATTTGTAGTACAAGAAAAAGGAGCCTTTTGCCATTTGCTTATTGGATGCAAATGTTAATATTGACCATCTAATATGTAGAAGCGTAATTACAAACGTTAGTATTGATCCCCTAACGTGTAGAAGCGTTAATAAAGACCTAATGGTTAGAGCATTTCTTTTCAATCTAGTACATCTCGGATTCACATCATTCCTCTCCTTAATTTAGGATAGAATAATTTTATAGTTTGTAATAAAAACAAAATAAAAAATAAAAAAGTATTTAAATCAAGAACCACCATGTTATAAAATTGACAAATAGCCTGAAACCTGTTTTTAATGGAAACTTTACACAAGGTCTGGACTATGAAGCTGCATTGGGATTGGTCCATATGAGGGAATCATGTCATATTCTGGTTGGAGGGGGATAGTCATGTCATTCTACCCAAGGGTCCATCATCCTACTTAGTCTTCTCCATTCTCCAGGAAAACGAAAAGGAAAGGAAACAATCTTCGTCGACTCAGCGCAGTAAGTAGGCGCCACCACCCTTTGCACTTATCTTAACCAATGTTAAATTCTTACTTAACCAAGGTTAAATTTTTACGTAACCAAGGCTTTAATTCTAACTTAACCAAGGCTTACTTCTAACTTAACCAAGGTTTAATTCGACTCCAGGGAGCAAATATAAAAGCCACTCCCAACTCCCATACCGAGAGTTGATTCAAAAGTCATTTGGCAAGTTTTCTTAACAAGAACAAGAACATTAGAACAAGAAGGGAAGATTTCCGCACACAAATCAGGGCAATAGAGGGCATAACTTTGGTTAGACTTGAACTTCTCAGGCATTTCAGAGTATTTTGGCATAGCGCCATTCACATTCATAGATTGTGGATCCATGAATTTCTATTTCAAGATTGTTGGAGATATGTCAACAATCTGTAATAATTTTATATATGCTAATAAGTAATAAATGCAAACAGTGTATGAACGATGAAATAATATTAAACAGAAATATTGAAGATCGAGGCTGGCGTACCGCAATGTCCTTGAAATAGAAATTTCGCCCCTACTCAATGCTTGTAGTTCTACAGACGTCTGCTTCATCAGGATTCAACGATCAAGTTAGAATTTCAGCACAAGAAAACTTAACTTTTGGCGAATTTCTTTGTGGTACTCTCAGTAAGAATGCTATGGATTGTAGAGGGAGATTTATGTTTTTCTGTGTTCTAAATGCCATGCAGATGGATGTATATATAATGTGATTATGCCTGTTCGCAACATGTATGGAGAAGAGATGCGTCTGTTGGAAGACATCTTCTCAGAAGGGATGCTTTGCCCTGCGTTCTTTCTAAACTCTCAGACTTCATCTGAAAGGATGAGTCTTGCCATTTACCGACATCACCAAACAAGTAGTTAATCATGTTTCCTCCATCGTTTACTGCTAATAAAGCTCAAGATTGGAAAATCTCACAAAGGGTTGCAGTTCTCTTCATTTTGGACTAACGGATTGATATGCTTTTTTTCAGAGCAAACAAGAATATTCTTCTGGCGGAAAGTTTGGTCTTCAAGATTTTAATAAGCCATGTGAATCATCAGAAAACGAAGCTAGGATATCATCCTCCTGCTAAGCTTTTCACTTCTGATCAGAATAAAAAGGAGAAATGAATAAAGAGGACACTTTTTGGTATAGAAATCTCTGAAAGGGATATAAGTTCATCTGCTATGACTTAGCAATCTGATGCAGCCATTTCCGAGTCATCTCCTAATTGGACAATACCTCCAAGTAGCTTGAGCCAGAACTTAGCATCAATTCAAGTAAGCACTTCCGTTAATACCTCCACACAATCTAATAGGGCTTCACTCATGATGCCACAAAGCCATGAAGTTACCAAGGACAGATGGCTTCTAGACTGTAATTCAATACCGTCAACTCCCAGTCTGAAAGACGAAGTGTCACACCAAAGCGGTTTTTTCTTCCGCACTAAGTTGGAGGCCAATGAATTACAGGCTTGTCACCCCTCAACGAACCTTGCCCGCCAAAGGAACCATTCAAGTTTAGGTCATGGAGTGGATGTCAAACCTGCAATTGATGTGAATGATGTTCCTCCTAATAAATATCTGCATGGAGTAGCTTGTGAAGAAAATATAATTTCTCTCAATGGGCTGAGGAACCAAGAAAGCCGAGAAGGAAGATTGCATTGGCTTGAAGGGGTGCCACTTTGCAATGGGAAATCTTCCAAAGAAATTGAAAGCAGACGCACGTGTAGAGAGCAACTGAAAGCAGACGGTCTGGTTCTAGACAAGGGATTTTCAAATGAGAATTCAAGTCCAAGACACCAAATAGATTTAAATAGATGTTTAACTGAAGAAGAAACTGAAACGACTGCTGCTTCCCCAGTTATGAGGACAGAAACAGTGACAGATTTGGAGGCACCTGTGATGGTTGAAACAAATATATATGGGGAAGATTCCACTGAAAGAAGACGTAAGGAACCTTTTGACTCACCTCATGAGGGCCTTATCAGAGTTGCAGCCGAGGCTCTAGTTGCTATCTCATCATCCCAAGCTCCCGATATGCAGGAAAAAGCCACCTGTCGCAATCTGGAAGCTTCAGAAAACGACTCCCTTCTTTGGTTTGCAGAAGTAATTTCTTCACATGATGGAAATCTTGACAATGGAAATGCAGCAGAGGTTAAGCAAACTTCCTGTGATGAAGAGGCTTTTCCCGTTGACATGGATTTTTTTGAGCACATGACATTAAATTTGGTGGAAACCAAAGATGAGCAGCCATGCTATGTGCCTCCAAATTCAGACAGCCTCACAGAAGAAGCGACATTGTCAAAACGGCCACGAAGAGGCCAATCGAGTAGGGGGAGGCAATGGAAGGATTTCCAGAGAGATGTACTTCCCGGTCTTGGGGGAGGCAATGGAAGGATTTCCAGAGAGATGTACTTCCCGGTCTTGCTTCTTTGTCAAAAAATGAGGTGACTGATGATCTTCAAATAATTGAAGGGTTGATTAGGGAATCTGGGGGGAGTTGGCAATCAAGTTTGTCAGAAAGAAATTCTGGTAAGGGTGGTAAGGAAAGGGGGAGGAAACGTATGGACATTCCGCACCGTCTACTAATGTGGCTGAAGTTTGCCAGCCCTAGATTGAGCAACCAAAATGCGAGGAGCTGCAGGGACCTGAGGAGAGAAATTTAACCTGTTGGGGTAAGAGGATAAGGCGTCCACCACGGCATAGATAGCCGATTGATAATTCTCCTGTTCCTCAAAAAAAAAAACATGGAGAGGTCCTTTCCATAGAGACACTGAAGTGCATCGGAGTAGAGCTAACATGCATGGATCTTCCCTCGGAGTTTTTAAGCCGTGGAGTTGTAATTGTACACAATCCTTAATTTGGTTTCCCGTATTCTGAGTGAACTTGTAAGATTAATCAAAATAAGTTTACAGAAGAATTTGTTGAACTGAGAGAGTGTAACATAAACTGCAGGATCCTTCGAACCCAGAACCATGAGGTATCCATGCTGCTGCACTTAACCGCAACGCTAGGAAGAAGGCCGATACTTAACGTTGATTTTTGCATCCGTTCTTCTCTGAAACTCTTTCATTCACGTGCACTACCGGCGTCTCAATTCGGTGATAATCTAAACTCATACAGAAAATGTTGCATCTTACTCGCCTCTCCATTTTGTCACGAGATTGTAAAGTAAAAGAGAAACGATACACAATAACTTTCTTTTTGGTTTTCAAATTCCGGGTCCAAGTTATGGATCAAATAAATTTTGTTTCCAGCCATAATATTTGCTGATATTCTGTAACACACACCTTCTCGCCAATTCTTTCACTTTATATTACTTGTAGTACAAGAAAAAAACGCCTCTTCCCATTTGCATAATGGATGCAAACGTTAATATTGACCCTCTATTCTAACATGTGGAAACATAATTACAAAGTAATTGTTTGGGTTTTCATTTTAGTAAACTAGAAAAAACATGCTAACATTAACTAATAAGAAATAATAAAGCAAGTCGAGGATTGTCCTGACGGTTAGGATATTCCTCTTAAATTCATTGCATCTTGGAACCATTATTTTTCTCTTTAGTCTAATATACAATAATAATATCGTTTGTAATAAAAAAATAAACAGGAAATAAAAAAAAATCTTAGATCAGGACCACCATGTCATAAAATTGAAAAATAGTGCCAATTCACATTAGCAGTACACTATTCACTTAGGCAATTCAGTTTAGCAATATAGATTATTGACTTGAGCAATTCAGCTTAGCAATATACACTATTCACTTATAGACAATTCACTTTAGATAATTCAGTTTAGCAATATAGATTATTGACTTGAGCGATTCAGCTTAGCAATATACACTATTCACTTATAGGCAATTCACTTTAGCAATATTGATTATTGGCTTGAGCAATTCAGCTTAGCAATATACACTATTCACTTATAGACAATTCACTTTAAACAATTCACTTGAGCAATATAGTTTATTGACTTGAGCAATATATTCACTTTAGCAACATATTCACTTTAGCAACATATTCAATATATTCACTTTAGCAACATATTCGATATATTCACTTTAGCAATATAGATTATTGACTTGA
Organism: Heteromeles arbutifolia; assembly: GCA_024362995.1. Lineage (NCBI taxonomy): Eukaryota > Viridiplantae > Streptophyta > Magnoliopsida > Rosales > Rosaceae > Heteromeles > Heteromeles arbutifolia. The sequence continues at coordinate 3,897,034 of JANCRC010000007.1, forward strand.
GCAATATAGATTATTCATTTTAGCAATATACACTATTCATGTCTTTAGCAATATACACTATTCATGTTTTTTGGGCAACATACACGTAAGACTTCTCATTTTCATACAATTTTACTGTAGCAATATCTCTATATATAAAGGCCTGCACTTTAGCAATACAGATTATTGACTTGAGCAATACACTATTCATGTCTTTTGGCAACATACACGTAAGACTTTTCATTTTCATTGTAAAACTTTAGCAATATAGATTATTGACTTGAGCAATATACACTATTCATGTCTTTAGCAATATACACTATTCATATTTTTTGGCAACATACACTTAAGACTTTTCATTTTCATAGTAAAACTTTAGCAATATAGATTATTGACTTGAGCAATATACACTATTAATGTCTTTAGCAATATACACTATTCATGTTTTTTGGCAACGTACACGTAAGACTTTTCATTTTCACACAATTTTACTGTAGCAGTATCTCTATATATAAAAGCCTGCACTTTAGCAATATAGATTATTGACTTGAGCAATATACACTATTCATGTTTTTTTGGCAACATACACCTAAGACTTCTCATTTTCTTACAATTTTACTGTAGCAGTATCTCTATATATGAAAGCCTGCACTTTAGCAATATAGATTATTGACTTGAGCAATATACACTATTCATGTCTTGAGCAATATACACTATTCATGTCTTTTGGCAACATACACGTAAGACTTCTCATTTTCTTACAATTTTACTGTAGCAGTATCTCTATATATAAAAGCCAACACAAAATGCTGTGGCAAAATGCCCTGTTGGGACCCACTGTGGCAAAATGCTGTTTCGAAGAAGTGTCCGACTTCTTTCTATTCATTTAGCTCGATTAGAAACTATTCATAATCATTTATAATGAGAGACGACATTGACAGGATCATATATCTGGTTCAGTAATTTCCATTTGAAGACGACGTACACTCTGCAGAGCTCCTTCCATTCTCCTAAGCGTGTTTTCCCCCTCGCCACTGTCTCTGCTCACAAAAGTAAGTGCCCTTTTTTTCTTTGTGCTTTCATTTTGTGAGTGTATCTCAAATCGCACTAACCGCCGCACCGGTTACCGTATCATTTGAATATCTGCTTGCCATCTTAAGTACTCTTTTAAGCTTGACGACCGCCATTGGCCTTATTCTTCGTCGTGGATTTCTGTTTTGGAGTTCTCTTTGGCTGTGTGTGTTATGGGTGGCGAGTCTTCGATCTTAATTTTGTTTTTGTATTTCAGCGTACAGAAGTGTCATATATACTCAGATGGATCGCGTCGCAGAGATTGCTGTTAGCGTCCCTCAACGTTCAGAACTGGAAGAGTAAGTGTATACTCTGCTTGCATTTTTTTTTTTTTTTTTTGCCTTTTACTTGGGGAAAATGACGGGGAGACAAAAAAAAAAAAAAAAACTGATTAATTAGCAAGTAATCAAGAGCGTCGAATGTCTAGAACTCTAGATCGATTCGTTATTAACAAATATTGAAGAAAATAGCAGCTAGCTGGTACTTACCCTGTTACAACTTACATATTTAATCAGCTAATTTCAGATGATATATTGACTTGATTACTTTATAGATATATTGGCATATGGTGTATACAACCAAATATCTAATGAAATATATGTATTAATTGACGTGGTATGTACACATCGCTTGCTATATCATTTTTTTTAACAAACTTGCCATATCATATTAGTACAGAAATATGATACAAAAATATGATTTCCCTAGCCTTTTCTTATTAGTTAAGATTATAATATATATTGTAGATAATTCATTAATGCAATTCCAGTTAATTTTCTCATTGACTATATATGTATAACAGCGCAATTGAAGAACGTTCTACAAAGGTTTTATGTTCCCTCATCGCCATGCTAGGCGGTTTCCTCCAACTGAAGCAGGGAGCTAGAAATGAATCTTTGTTCCACACAGACTACCCGGCTATGGTGTCCCTTACTGTTACGCTAATCGCTTATGGTGGATCACTAATTGGCTCTAAAATACTCCACGTCCAAGCTCGCCCTAATTCGGATTTGGCAAAATCAATGATCAATAAGATTAGCCTCCTCCTTGGAACTCTTGCCTTGATTTTAGAAGTGGTGATTCTCGTGCCAGGTTTAGGGCAAGTCACCCTATTCTTCTGGGTTGGTTGGTTTGTGAAGGTTGTAGCTAAGTATGCCTGCAAATACCTTAAAACGTTGTATGAAAGTGCAGTTTCATCAGTTGTTCATACATTTGGCAAATTGAAAGACTGTTTGAGCATGATCATCCGACGTTTTGCTACGGAACCCGAAGAACAAACTAATGAGCTTCCTCAAGTAACTTCTACCACAGTTTAGGTTTTGGGGTATTATTTTTACTCGTTATTTTTTTTCCTTATTTTGTTGACTTAGATTATATTGAATAGGTTGTTGAGTTTTCACTCATGCATCCCAGGTTCGAAACTCCTATCTCCTAAATTACTGTAATAGTTTTGAAACTCCCATCTCCAAAATAATTGTAATAATTTCAAAACTCCCCCTCCCAAATCATTGTAATAGTTTCAAACTCTTTGTTTGTGATATATTATACATATATGATTAGAAAAGTACGACTAGTATCAAAACTGTAAACCTAAAAAATACTTGTTCATAACCAAAAGTAGTAGTTTCAAGTATAGAAGAGCAGATAGGAAGCTAGATATGGATGTACTTAAGCATTATGAGACGAAGGCGAATGCCAAGATGCAAAATCCGTCCTGGAATTCCACCAACACCTCTATGCAGGCTAAAAAGGGATTTGGGCCCCACTAGTCTCTCCATCCTATCTAGGAAATTATTTTTTTTTCAAAATAATATAAAATAGTTTTAAAGAAATATTGTATACACCTATAAACGATGAAAGCATATATGATACCTCCAATTTAGGGGTTAAAATACAACAGGTATAATATACCGGAGTATTCTCCCTCTCTCTCTCTCTCTCTCTCTCTCTCTCTCTCTCCCCGTATTCTCATATCTTTCTCTCCCCTCATCTCACACCTTACTTTTCGTCTAATTGTTTTTATAAAAAAATCAATATAAAATGTTGACATGACTTAATTGTAACCGTTTAAATATAAGGAAAGATAAGAGAAAAGAGATTAGGAGGGGAGAAAATTCTCCTCCAAATATACCTACGTTACAGGACAAACACAAAAAAAACCCAAATTTTGCCTACTCTATAGGTAGAAAATAAAATTTGTAATAGAGGGAGGTAAATTACATTGACAAACACAAAAACAACCTGTGGTAGAAGTAGATTAAAAAAAAAAAGGTACAAGCACATAAATACATTTAGGGCTCGTTTGGATGTGCTTTTAGAGAAAATGTTCTTGGGTTCCAAAAGCACTGTAAGTGCTTTCTACTTCTACAAGAAACACTAGTTATGTGCTTCTTCCAGAAAGCACTTTAAGTACTTTTTTTTTCAGGTTTTATTAGCATTTTTACTAAAGATTGTTTCCAAAAAGATTTTCACCAAAAGCGTTTTCAGTCATTTTAAAAGCACATCCAAACGAGCTCTTAATCTAAGACGTAAATGAAACCCAACAAAAATTCAAAGATACAGTAGATGTAGATTAAAATATCTTGTGTCATAGGTATAGATAAACATGGTTAATTAGAGGAAACCTTTCATAAATGAAATACCCTGTTGGTATTAGAAAATCTTCCGTGTTTATCAAATTAATATATAAAGATGATAAAAAGAAGAATATCTTTATATATAAAGCCGGGAGCCCCAATTTGGGGTCTCGGCTTCACCAAAAAGAATAGGACGCAAATGCCCCTCAACCAAAAGAATTCAAAAGCAGCAAAAAAGAATGCATAAAATAATGTAAGGGTAATTTGGTCATGAACCTTTTTTTTTAATTTTTTTATAATTTTGTCATAAAAATGCCAAACAACTCATTTTCTTTCCTTCCTGCTATAAAGCCGGGAGCCCCAATTTGGGGTCACGGCTTCACCAAAAAGAATAGGACGCAAATGCCCCCAACCAAAAGAATTCAAAAGCAGCAAAAGAGAATGCATAAAATAATGTAAGGGTAATTTTGTCATGAACTTTTTTTTTATTTTTTTTATAATTTTGTCATAAAAATGCCAAACAACTCATTTACTTTCCTTCCTGGTATAAAGCCGGGAGCACCAATTTGGGGTCACGGCTTCACCAAAATAATAGGACGCAAATGCCCCTCAACCAAAAGAAGCAAAAAAGAATGCATAAAATAATATAAGGGTAATTTTGTCATGAACTTTTTATTTTATTTTATAATATTGTCATAAAAAATGCCAAACAACTCCTTTTCTTTCCTCCCTGCGTGTAGATCAGCAATGTTCTTCTCCTCCTCCTTAATTCTTCTTCACTCCAAAAACTCCATTTGATCATAACTTTTTCATACGGTAACGAAATTTCGCAAGGTCAGAGTCTATAGATTCGTATCAGGACACTCTTCTATCTGATATAACACCCACGCCTCAAAATTGACTGTGCTCGAACATTGTAGCCTAGAAGAGTGATGGTTTTCTGGCGGAGTTTTGCCAATTCCGCCCACGTTCTGGTTGCCACATTTGGTCGTAAAGGTAGAGTACATCCATGTGATTTCGATGCATTTTCTACAAATTTCGGGTTTAGATAGAGTAATGGTTGAGATAAGGGAAGGATGTGGCTCAAGATTTCTTAATTTTATGTTAAATGCTGCATTTGGCATTTTGGATTTTTTTTGGGCTATACTGATTATTGTCACTGCTTGCTGAAACGACGTTCTCATTGCAGGATTTGGTCGTAAAGGTATAGTACATTTGGGACCCCACAATCCGTGTGTTCAGCTTCCGGACTTGCAGTCCATAGTTAGGAGACAACGAATTTTCAAAAGATCAAAGTTTGGGATTTTTGTTTGGCCATCATGGACGATTTAAAGGTAACTTCGTTCTGGATTTCAACATTTGGGGTTTCATTTATATTTATGGATCTTCGTTGGCAAAGGGCATTGTTCTTGAGAAAGTGTAAGTGAAATTTAGCTAAATGTCTTTTCCATTAACAATCCTAACCAATCCTTTTTAGCTAATGACTTTCAATTTTCATTCTACATTAGTATGGTTCAGTTACCTTCACAAAAAAAAAATACTTTCCCACTCAGACAATAATATAGAAGTCTTGGACCTGAACATGTACGAAGTGTTTGTCTTCCATTTCAACGAAGTGTTTCGTAGTAAAAATATTGTTATGCATGCACATATATGAATGGGAAAAACTCTATATGCCGTATCTTGTGACTCCTAAACCCCTGTTACTCAAAGTTGCTTCCAAGTGCAACAAAAGCATGGATATCTAATATTCACTCTTTGCTAAATAAATTGACCAAACAAAAGGAAAATATTTGTAACTCAGAACGTACACATAAATGGTACTGTATGAAATATTCCACATGAATTTTTATTATTAACATTACTTTCATATGTTACTTAACTGTTTGACAATTCACAATCCACTGTGTCCGATTTGACCGAGCAATTTGCCTTATATGAGTTAAGCGCATTGTTCTTGGAACTTGACTACTATTGCCTTCTCCAAATAGCACTATGTTGATTGCTACTGTCTTCACCGAATTGCACTATGTTAGGGCATTGAACTTGATCGGTATCACCTTCAAATGACACTATGCTTGAGCGTTGAATTTGTTGAACCCGGTAATTGGATCTTCGCTGTGCTAAACATTCGTGTCTTTGCCTGAATACTTGGCCTGTTAGATAAATACCCACATATATTTGGTAATGTCTGCCCTTGTTTCACGAACACTTCCTATTTATTTTTTGGGAACTGTTATTAGCACTTCAAAAATCTCATTTGGCACTCCTCACAAATGTATTTTTCTTTCTAAATATAAAAAGTTTGAAGTGTAAAATAAGAATTTTGAAGTGCCAATAACTATTCTTTTTTTTTTTTTTTTTTTTTTTTTAAAGGAGTGGGTCCCTACATGGAAGGTATGCGAAGGTAGCTTACTTATCTTCTCCTAGACTGGTGCGGATGTTATTTCAACATCTCCTGCACTTGCACTTCCACCATTCGGCTGATCGGATCCCATAACCAACTCTTCCAATCTGTCAAACATTCCGGATGCAATAACTCCTGCACTTGCATCAATATTCAAGAAAAACTCTTTCAATTTGTCAAACATTCCGGTTGCAACAACTCCTGCACTTGCACCAATATTCATGAACAACTCTTTCAATTTGTCAAACACCTGAAGAAGCTGTTCAAGTGCTTTCTGATACAAACTTTTCAAAACATCTGCAATTTCACGGTACGACTTTGTTACTGCAATCACAAGGCAAATGCTCCATCCTGCGAAGGTGAACCACCCCAAAGCTGGAACGACGATCAACAATTCTAAGGTTATGGCAAGTGTTCCAGATGAGAGGCTAATCTTATCCATGAACTCAGACAAATCTGGATTTTTACGAGCTTGGAGTATCTTGACTGCCAATGAACCGAGGTAAACCATAAGAACAACCAGAAAAGCCACTATCGTGACGTATTCCATATAAAACAGATCTACTGGAGCTCCAACTCTGTTGTTCCTGAGCTGGATAGGTAGGGCTAGAACGGTCATGCCAGAGACAATACACCAGTGCAACTCCCTTGAAGAACTTTGACGATAATGTTCCTCAGCCTCGCTTGTGCTATATCATAAACATATGGTCAGAAAATTATATTGAAATCAGTTCATCTTCTTAATTATTATTTAAGGACATCTCTGGAGATTGCTTTTAATCATTCATATGCATCATTTCTGGAGATTGTTTTTAATAATTTATAATCATTATATGATGATTAAAAATAAATACATTGTTCTGTTTGGAAATTTATACGGTGTTAAATATTTTAATTGCAAGTATTTTCCTAATAGATTGGATGCGAGTATTTTTGTAATCAAAATAGTTGCGGATCTAATGTTAGAAAATTTCATAACCACAAAGGCTATTTTGCTAGTGCAACAACCACAAGGTCTTATGGCTACTTTGTGGCTATGACCAAAAGTAGTTGCAGATCCAACGCGTGTATTTTTGTAATCAAAATAGTTGCGGATCCAATGCGAGTATTTTGCTAGTTCATGACCAAAAGTAATAGTAGTTTCAAGTATACATAGATTTGTGGCTACTTTCTGCAACAACAACAACCACAAGGGTCATCTTGGGCAAAAACACTTGTTCATGACCAAAAGTAATAGAGGTTTCAACTGCATAAGAGGCTAATTCCGCTTCAAGTACATAAGAGGTTTCAAGTAACAGATTTGTGGCCATTTTCCTCATCTGCGAGGGTTCGTTTGCAGAGGCTAATTCCGCTTCCTTCAACTCGAAGCACGATAAGCTGCCCTCTTAACTCCGACAACCGCCTACAAATCTTCTGCAATTCGAGTCGTTTTGGTCCCCGGTGGCCCATGGAAAGGTCCGTTTACTCCCCTCGAATCTGGTCTTCAAAAGGAGTAGGGATGGGAATGTGGATGGTTTTGAGGGGTTCGTCCTACTATTTTATCTAGTGTGAATAATAACTTGCTCCCGTTTCAGTTTTGTTTAATTTCTAAAAAAATAAAATAAAATACATTACAGACGAGGGAGTTGGGGAGATACAGGGAAGTTGGAAGCTTGGAGAAGATGAAGCTCGTCGAAGAGGAGGGAGGTGCAATCGTTGAAATGAGAGCACGCCACTGAGCGCGCAGGACCCCCGCTGAGCTCGCTTTCTTCTGTACTCGCCCACGCCATTACCGATGAGCTCTTGCCGCCGACGACATCGAAACATGAACACCGCGGCTTCTTCAAATCTCCCCGTCGACTTCGATTAGCTCGTCCTGCTGAATTTCCTCTTCAACCGCTTTATCTGCAGAACAGTCGGCCGGGGACGCGGAAGCAGAGCCGGGTCGGGTTGGTGCTCGACCCGCAATCGATTCGTAAATCCTGCAATTTTCCGCCGAACCGAGCTTCCGTGGGGTAAATTTTCTTGGCGACGACGTGCTCTCGATTAGATTGAGATTTGAGAGGTCTCTGACTTGTTGGCCCGGGTACTGGCGTGCTCTCGTTTCAACCATTGCTGACTGCGACGCTCGCCGGGTTCTGATATGGAGGAGGAGTAAGATATGGAGGAGGTCGAAAAAGATATGGAGGAGGTCGCCGAAATTAGATGGGAGGGCGGCGGTGGTGTTTGTAGGGGAGGGGGCAACATATTCCATGTTTCTTTATGTATGAGGAATCTGTTTTAGAAGAACATATTTTTCTTTGGTTTGTTTTTTAATTTTTTTGTTGGAAAATTATTAAGAATGAAGCATTTGATAATCATTTTTCTGGTCAGAATTTTTTTTTAAATGTGGCACAAGTTAGCAGCCCCGACAGCACAAATATAAAATTCACTGATTTCACATCATCACTTAATGACTAACTGAACAGATTTTCTAATAGTTGTATGAAATTGAAATGAAATAATAACTAAATGTTTGAGATTAAAATATTTTGAAAATGTTATATGATGTTGTAATTACATAAAACATGAGGGGGTAACTAGAGTTTTCACTCCTATTTTGTCACTGCATCGAGCATAGGGTTCTGTCTGAGAAAGGTTTGAAAAGTGAGATTACAATATATTTCCAACAAAAGAAAAATGTTTAATTACAAAGAATATGTACTGATAGGAATTTGATGGGAATATTAGTAGTTAAGGGTGGTAATAGAGCAATTGTGATTGTGCCAAATGTCATCATCTGAGTGATTGAGCTGTAATACTTGTAATAAAATTGTTAGTGTAGTTGTATTGGGATAGAAGTAGTTAGAAAAGTTGCTATATAGCTGGGTTTTGTAAGTAACTAAAAAACAGTTATGAAATAGTATTGAAATACATTTGTCATCTTCTCTCTCGAGTTCTCTCATGGCTTCTCTGAGTTAAGGTTTGATCAAGGATCTATCATTGGTATCGAGCCGGTCTGGATCTCTTAATCCCTTCTCTGCTGCCGTATGACTCGTGCATCGACGAAAAAAGCAATGGAATCGCAGAATCATCTTGGTGCGATAAATAGCACTCAACACACTACTCCAACGATTCGACGCCATGGAAGGACATCAAGATTCATCAGATGCTCGAATTGAAAAGCTTCATCGTGTTTTTTTTTTTTTTTTTTTTTTTTGAAAAATGTGAAATGGGTTTGCCAGGCAATTCATCAGATGTAACTCAATCTAATCACAATATGCGGGAAGATTCAAGACCTCAGCAATTCAACCGCCATGATTCAGGGTTTCAACCAAGACCTCATTTGGTTAAACTTGATTTTCCTCACTTTCAGGAAGGGGATGATCCTCTTGGGTGGATTTACAAGCCGGAGCATTACTTTGATTACTTTGATATTCCGGCAGACAAGAAAGTTCTTATGGCTTCATTTCATATGAAAAATGAAGCACTTCAATGGTTTCAATAGGTGAATTGCGTTAAGAATTATCCTAAATGGGAAGATTTTACAAAAATTTTGCAGGGAATTTGGTTCATCGGACCTTATGGACTGCACTGAAAATTTGGTGAAACTTCGCCAATCTAGGTTGCTCAGAGATTACATCATGGAATTCAGATGTTTAGCAAATCATACTATGGAAATGACCCCCAGACTCTTGAAAAGTTGTTTCGTTGGAGGTTTGACGCCAAAAATTTGCCATGATGTCAAGATTCTAAGACCAGTCGATGTTCATGAAGCCATTGCTTATTCTCAACAAGTGGATGCCAAACTGGCAAAATTAAATTTCCAATCTTTTTCAAGAAACCCTCCCTCTGCATCTCAGTTCAAGCCTACACAGTTATCTGATGTCACTAACACGCCAAAGACTGAGCATTCTTCAAGAAATGAGAGTTTTAGGCGCTTAACAACAGTAGAAATTGAGTTTCGAATAAAGAATAGGCTATGCTTTAACTATGATGAAAAATTTTGCAGGGAGCATGTTTGTGTTGGTCCAAAACGACAAGTGCTACTCATGGATGTGTACGAAAATGGGAATCTTATTGAACATCATTCTGATGACAATGAAGAGCTTGAGGTAACTGCTTGTGCAGTTTATGGGATGCCTGCTCCAAAATCCATCAGAACAATGAAAGTTAGTGGGTTAATACTTAATTACCCTACTGTTTTTCTAGTAGATTCAGGTAGTTCACATAATTTCATTGATATTTCATTAGTCAAACAATTAAAAGGTCATCTAGATTCCACACACTTATTCACTGTAAAGTTTGCAAATTGGGGATCCCTCATTGGCACTGGATGTTTAGCTCAGGTTTCTATTAGAATACAGAATTATGCAACTGTGCTTGATTTCTATGCTCTTCCCCTGGGTGGATGTGATATTGTCTTGGACATACAATGGTTAAGAACATTGGGACTAGGGCTATGGGACTTTGACAAGATGATTATGCAGTTTGTAGTTGGCAATACCACATTTTCCATATTAAGTCCTCAGTCCCAAAAACCTGAATCCATTTCTTCCTTACAAATAGATAAGTTACTCAACCATGAACACTGCCTAGGAGCTGCTTTATTTCTTTTGCAAGGTAGTACTGACACGCCAGACCTCGATATCCTTCAAACACCAGGGTAGGCATGTTCTGGCCGACACTCGAAGGTGACGAAGCCATACTAACATGCATGAGAATTATGAAGAAAGAGCGAACATAAATAAAACTTGTAAACTTAATTGTAATGAATATGCAATTGTGGAACATGTTCAGAGCATACAACTAGTCTAGTACACTGTAAAGGAATATTATAAAACTGTACGAACAAAGAAATGGGTCCCACGCCGAGAGGACTCGAAGATACGATGCGGGAGTGCCTTGACATCGGGATTGTACACCTCGATTCTAAGTCCTGAGAGGGTGCAAAACAAAACATGAGTGGACCAAGTTTTCATATATATAGTAGTACTAAAACAGTTATTCATCAACATACTAAACCCTAGTTTAGAAAACTCATATAACATAATAAGTAATAGGTTTTTCGAAAACCCTACCATGCCATAAAACCTTCATAAATCATATATCATATATAGTGTGCTTAGCAGTAGTATCACAAAGGCATAAATATAAATCTTCATTCGCCCGAAGGCCCTTCATCACCCGCCCATAGGCATATATAAATCTTCATTCTCCAGAAGGCCCTACATCACCCGACCGAAGCCATATATAAGTATCATTAACCCGTAGGTGCTACATCACTCGACCAAAACCATATATAAGTATCATTCGCCCGTAGGCCCTTCATCACCCGACCGAAGCCATATATAAGTATCATTTTCCCGTAGGCATATATAAGCACAGAAAATCATAAACATAATATTTCCAAAATTATATCTCATCGAAGCTCAATAGCTCAAACATCATATCATAAATCCATGTTCATAAATATTTCAGTAAACATAAATTCAATAAAGCATGATATTTCAATAAGCGTAAATCCAATTTACTCCTAAACGTTTCATAAAATGTAGTCATAAAATCATGCTTTTCATGTATGCATCTCTAATAATAAAATCATGCATTTTGGAAGGGGTTCACTCACAAATACTCCGTCGTCGAAGAGCCGTGTAAAATAGAGAAGACGAAATCACCACTAACAAACGCACCTAAGCAAATAAAGGGACCTATTAATAAAAATCTACTAAAAAGATTGAATTTGGGAAAATGGAGCGCAAATTTGGAATCAAGGCGTCGAATTACCCTAAGAGAGATCCCAGGTAAATTTTGTAAAAGTCAATAGGAATATTCCGTACAAAATATTCTAAAGAATATTCCCTAACGGAATATTCCCGAACAGAATATTCCCTAACAGAATATTCTCTAACGGAATATTCCCTAACGGAATATTTCATTGGGTCGGGTCGGAACTGGGTCAATGGGTCGGGTTGACCTGATTCGCAAGAAATTGGGTTTTTTGGCCGGATTTTGGGGTTATATTCAAAGCTCCATAACTTCTTCAATACTCAACGAAATTGAGTAATTTAAAAACAAAAATCATACTTCTCGACGAGACAAAGAGAATGATACCTTTGTCGACGCTAACTGGCCGTGGTTTGGCCGAAAAATACCTCGAAAGTGGCGGAGGTCGCCGAAAACTGGGCAAACTTTAAAAGGTTATAACTTCCTTATTTCGTAGCCAAATCAGACCCATAATATGTCAAAACGAAGCTTACGATGAGAGGACTAAGTTTATACTTATTTGGAAGCCAAAAGGTGGCTGGAGATGGCCGGAAAATGCCTGCAAACTCACGGGTCTTGTTGAAAAACTAGGGATGTGTCCCCGAGTAATTTCTTCGTAGTTTCGACATTCAAAACACGTACAAAGGAATTAGTCTTCAACATAAGATGAGGGAAAGACAACCAAAAGGGTTTAGAACCTTATCATCCGTCGTGACTAACAGTGGTTATGATGTATGTGCCTTGATACTGAGTAGCTAACTCAAGATCGACAAGCTCAGATGTCATGTGAGAGGTTGCTCTAGTATCAGCAATCCATAATTGATCTTGTGGGGCCGAAAGGTGATGATTAACGTGCATTGCACAAAGAGAAAGTGCAAAAGGCCTTCCTTGGTATGCAAAATTCCCTCTGTTATAGCATTGAATAGCTGTATGCCTAAATTTCCAGCAAATCTAACATTGAACAGGTGATGATGAATTACTTGAAGAATCTGTATGCCTTTGAAAACAATCAGCTGCAATATGCCTTCTTTTACTGCAAATTTGACATGTTAGAATTTCTAAAAGATGATCAGGACAATTGGATTGATATGGTTTTGGAGTCCCAAGAATTCCAAGATTGTTGTTTTGTGCATTAAATCTTGACCTTGAATTGTAATTGAGTTTGCCTCTGCCTTTTTCCCATGTAATTGTTGCTTATGTATCCCTTATTATAACCACCATTGTAACCACCATTATTGTAGCTATTTTATCTCCAAGAGAAATAGCTTTGACTATTTGAGCTATTGGGTTGATTTGATCAACCCCCAGAAGAAGAACCACAGTTACTTGAATCTATAGAATTAGAATCAAGAACCAATGCTTTCCCTTTTGAAGTCTGAGTGCCTGCCATCATTGCTATTCCAAAAGACATATTTGATTCCAAAGACTGGTTGATAGTTGCTTCTTCAGCAAGCAACTGGGATCGAAAATCTTTGATGGAGATACCATTTTCCCTTCCTTTGATAACACATCGACCTGTGTTGTATTATGTAGTGAGTCCCCCAAGAGCAAGAATGATGATAGCATCATCTTCAAAGATAACTTCAGCTGCTGCAAGATGATCTCTTGCATCTTTAATCTTTTGCAGGTACTCAGAAATTGAGTCAGATCATTTCCTGATGTTTTGAAGCTCAGTCTTCAATTGGAAGATACTTGCTTTTGTCACAGACGAGAACCTTTCCTTGAGATTCACCCACATTTCATTAGAACTAGTGCTGCCGATAATGCAAGACACTACTGTAGATGACAGATTTGCAGTAATGAATTGCATGATTGCACGATCGTGCATTTTTCAAACTTGGTACGCATCTGTCTCTACCCCTTCGACAGTTGAATCATTGACAAATCTTGTTGGACATTTCTTGGTGCCATCCACAAATTCCAGAATTCCATGACCTTCAAGAAACAATTTGATCTGAAAACTCCATGTTAAGTAGTTGGTGTCATCCAATTTCACTATAATGGATGTTGATTATGTTGGAATGAGGCTGGTGATTAGTGATTGAACAATATGCATCTGTGCTGTTGTAACCATCTTTGCAGAGAGCAAGAAATTTCTTCATTGATGCTTTTAAACAAACAGTTGATCTTCGTGACAAATAACTCCAATTTTCTTGTGAATTGGATGATGGGATTTGACCAATTGAATCTCAGAAGTTGTACAAAATAGAGGATTGATAAGAAAAGAGAATAGAGAATTCAAGGAGAATGCGGAAGCGCCATATCGTTTCTTGGCGAGGATACCATGTGAAAGCTGCAGAAAATGCAGAAGAAAGGTAACAGAAACGCATAAGAGGTTTTCGAGAGAGAGAGAGAGCTCGAGAGCTTTTGTGAATTGATCTTTCTTGATTATCAAGTAACTGTTACAAAGGGTCTTATATACTGCACTATTACAAAGCTTGCTTATTAAGCTAATACAATGTGTAACCTCCTTATTTAAACTAACCACACTTCTAACAAACTTTATATAACAACCTAGGAATCTCAATTCTAATCGTTAAACCCGATAAGCTTGGATAACCGCCCGAATGGATAGGATTTGTGTATGAAAATTTGGGTATATTTTGTATATGGGGAAAAACTGTGAATATTATTCGGTTATGTTTTGGATATGGTTATAGAGTTCCCAATCCGTATCCATCCCCAAAGCCGATCCGAATAATAATATAACATAGTTTATATAAAATATGTAATATAATAGTATTACATATATATATATATATATTCATTATTTACCGAACAATTATGTTGTGAATACAAAAGTTGCATTGTGTGAGTTGCATTTTGTTGTAAAGTTCAAAAGTTTGGAATTAAAATCAATGAGAACTCAATGGTACTTATAGAAGATATCAAATATCAGCTAACATCATCAATGTTTAGTTTTAACTTTTATACTTCACAGGATACGTTCATTGAATCATTTTATATATTAAATATTTAACGACAAAATTAATATACTAAATTATAATGAGTCAACTGGACGAATTTTTTTTTTTTTTGTGTTGACGAAGATGGATATAACCGTTAACCAATGGGGAATCTGTTACCCGGTGGGTATATTATGGATATGGTTCATTTTCGTGCTTATAAGGATGAATATAACATTTTCGTCCTCAAACCGAACTGTTGCCATTTCTATAACAACCCTTCTTATCCATTGACATGTGACATGATCTTAACCATTCTTTCCTCTTCACTTAGATCACTAGCTTTGATATTTTTACACTCTATATGTGGAAAATAAAATTTGTAATAGAGGGAGGTAGATTACATTGGCAAACACACAAAAACCTATGACAAAAGTAGATTAAAAAAAATAGTACAAGCAGATAAATACATTTAATAGAAGACGTAAATGAAAACCAACAAAAACTCAAAGATATGTTAGAGGTAGAGTGAAATATCATGTGTCACAGGAAGATAACAACATGCTTAATTAGAGGAAACCTTTCATAATAGAAATACCATGTTGGTATTAGAACATCTTCCATGTTTATCAATCAATATGTAAAGATGATAGAAAGAAGAATATCTCAAAGAAAGCAGAGAAGAAACGAAACAGAGCAGCTGAAGTTTTTCATGAAGGGACTTTCTAATATTTTCCTTTTGGATAATTGTTCCCACGTCCCAGGACAGCTCCTAAGACCATAGCGCGGTTACAATTCATCTCTGCCAAACATGTGGCAATAGATTAGAATTTAAATCAAAATTTCAAATTACCAAATTAGACATACAAAATTTTGTTCCCATATTTCTTGACAGTTTTGTAGAAAGTTCCTTTTTCCTTTTCATTTTTGTTCTTTCAAAATCAGCTGGGATAAAAGTTTATGCCTTCTGTTGAGAATAAACAAATATAAAATAAAGTTATTGAGTGTTTGATAATTTTATTTTATTTTATAAAAGTGCTTTTAATAAAAAAAAAAACAGTGTATGAGTGCTTGATAAACTTTTATGTAAATTGCTTTGAATATGTTAAATGACTTAAAAAAAAAAAAGGAAAACTAATGAAAAAGGGCTTGAAAAATTTTAGTTTTAATAAAAAACCATGTTATAAGTTTTGTTTAATGATTAGTACAAGGTGTGACAGCCCGTCCCTGATTTTAAGATTTTTTAAAGTTTTAATAAAGGATTTTACAAAAATGCCCTTTGAGGCACGCGCATTGTTCGAGGTTAATCGTTGTGTCGTGCCATCTAAGATTTGTTTTCTTGACATATCCTCGTAGTATTCGTCGCTACGGACGCGTGGGCGCAAGCGGTTCGTGATTTGGAGTTATAACGAAAAAGATATTAAAGTTTGAAGTTTGGGCATTTTGGGAATTATAAGAATAAAATATGGAAATTCTTTTATGAAAATGGACGGCCCAGATTTAATGAGGAAATAAATGGATGGCTGGGATTAATAGGAATAAAATTATATGTGTGTGTGTGTTTGTGGCTGGCGGAAGAAGAAGAAAGAAGAAATGGATTGGGCAAAACTGCCCAACCAGGAAGAAGGAGCAGCAGCTCCGGGAGAGAAAGGAGGGAGCCGGACAAATGGGGAGAGGAGAGAGGAAGAGAAGGGCCAATCGGAACAGGGGAAAGGAGGAAAGGAGAGAAGGCGAGAAGCGGAGGAGAGAAGGAAGAAACGGGTCTTCACCCGCGACCCGTTTCGACCCGCGGCACCCACACCCAAATTTCGGCGTTTTTCACCCATTTTTCCGATGAATTGAGTCAAACAACCACTCCCAATCATCTTATATGCCTTCCCTCTACCATTTCCATATCAAATTTGAGGAGATTAGGTGTGAGGTTGGATGAAATTACCCACGGGTGCCGCGAGCTTCATGTTCAAAATTCTCCTATGTTTGAAGCAATTTCTTCCAATTTCCACCACCCATGGCATCCTCTTGAGGCCTAGAACAAAGCCCAAGCATTGGTTAGGACGGCGGAGTTGATTTGAGGACGAATCAAGAACACCCAAAACCTAGGGTTTCCGACGGGTTTTGTTGGAATTGGAGGCTTTGCCGACCGAATTGGCCTTGGCCACAGGTATGAAAGTTGTTCTACTCATTGAGATCTTCATTTCTGTAAATTTTGGTAATTTTTGGATAAAGTTGGATTTTCCGGCGAGCCGGGGCGGCCGACCACCACCCACGGCGGCGCGTGGCCAGTGGGCCGCCAATGTTATTTTTAAGCTATATTGGATGTCCTGAGTTCAGTTTTGATAGTGGCTTAACGTTGGTTGATCATTTGGACTTAATTTCGATACGATGCATGGTTAGGCCAAAATATGAATTGACGATCCGACCGTTGGATGGTCACCAAACTTTGATATGTTGTAATACGTAATATTTGAGGATTATAGGAACTTACAGATCGAGAATCCGATTTACGGATCTCCCGGAATTGGAGTTGTAAGTTCATAAAATATAATGTTAACCGTCACTTAGTTTGGTAATTGGCGGAGATCCGACCGTTGGATGGTCATGAAATTTTAGGATGTTGTTCTAGAGATTTATTGTGGACCTCTGGAAGTTACGGATTGGAAATCTGAGTTGCAGATCTTCCGGATCGAACTTCATAGTGACGTGTTTTATATAAGTGATATATTCTATCGATATGATTCTGAGGTATGATTTGATGATTGTTTTAGGCGCCGATCGCCATGACGCCTTGATGTGTTGTGCTAGGGAGTTGCAGGGCGAACTCCAGGTGAGTGGGCAGTTTTGTTTTACGTATATACCTATATAAAGGAGTTTTTTCCAGAAAATCTATTTAAGTGAAATATGATTTGAAAGTGTGATTTGAAATGCCATGCATAGATTCTATGAATCATGTGATTTGAAATGCCATGAATAGAATTTATATGAGATGTGTGAATTGATATTATATGATGCATATATGTGAATTGGTGCTGCGGACGCACAGGTGAGTATCAGGTGAGTTATATTTGGTGCATTGAATTGTTTGATGTGATTTATGTTGATAGCTCATAACCTGCACCCCTGGTGTTAGTGCTTATGTTATTCACCGCATCACACGCTCACCTTGGATCCAAGTAGATGCTAGTCGTACAGACCACTGGAGGTGGTTCCGACATGCTAGTCGTACAGACCTTAGAGACGGTTCCGACTAGTAGGTGACCTTAGATTATGTGCACAGATGATTGATGAGAGAAGCACTAGAGCGTATTATTACACCATCCGAGTCGTACAGACTACTACAGGTAGTTCCGACTCATATGCAGCGTAGTGCCGTACAGGTCGCAGTTGGCGACTCCGGCAGTGCCGTACAGGTCACAGTTGGTGACTCCGGCTGGATTGGATATTGAGCTTTAGAATCAGCCGTACAGGACCACTGCAGGATCTCCGGTTGATTCATCATTTCACCTGATTTATATTGATGCATCCATATTATGTTTTTGACGCATGGCATGGCATATTTTCTGAAAAGTGACAAAGAATGGTGTTTTGAGATTTTTGAAGCTATATATATATATATATATATATATATATATATATATATATATTTATATATGCTATTTTTCTGGGAAAGTATACATGTTTTACAGCGAGGGGTTAGAACTTTGATAAAGGAAAGTTTTGAAAAGATTTGTTTTACTGACCCACTCAACTTTGTTTTGCGCCCCTCCAGGTTTGAGATAGCAGAGCTTTGGTGGCCACGAGGAATCCAACGGTGTTCTGACAGAATTCACAATTGTATTTTTTTTAGCTTCCGAACTGTGTAAATGGTTACGTCACTCTCAGGTGACGGCCAGCATGCCCTCCTTCGGGACGGGGTGTGTCAGTTGGTATCAGAGCCTAGGTTGCAGTTCTGTGTATCTTGAGAATTTCCTAGTGTCTTCTGTCAGAACTATATCGCCTCGTAGTGAGCCACGTCGTTCAGATGAGTTTAGTTTCCTTGGTATAGCTTAGTTAGGGGGAAACTATTGCTATTGTGATTCAGTCTATTATTCAAGGATTTTTCTCTTAAGACTGGTTATAAGTTGATGCTGAATCACTTTATGGAAATGAAAGACTGGAGAAAGCAGAGCGATGGCTTAATTATTTGGAAAAGGCATTTCGGTTTATGCAAGTTAAGGGAATCTTTCTTTTGAAAGGTAGGTAGAGACGACTACCTGGTTTCTGAGTATTGAAATTGCATCCTGGTGGAGA
Organism: Heteromeles arbutifolia; assembly: GCA_024362995.1. Taxonomy (NCBI): domain Eukaryota; kingdom Viridiplantae; phylum Streptophyta; class Magnoliopsida; order Rosales; family Rosaceae; genus Heteromeles; species Heteromeles arbutifolia. The sequence continues at coordinate 3,915,984 of JANCRC010000007.1, forward strand.
CAGAAGTCTTATATGATGTCACCGGAGGAAACAGCTGTTTGAGAGTTGTTTAAAGAATTGTTTAAGAAAGTTTATCCCTCCGGCATATATTGATGGTAAAAAGCGAAAGTTTACAAAATTTGAGACAAGGAAAGATGACAGCGAATGAGTATTATGGAAAGTTTATTGACTTGTCTCATTACTATTTGAATGTTGTTGTTAATCCGGTGGGAATGTTATGTCGTTTTAAACTGGATAATAAGAAGAAGTGGCGTTCTTTGACGACCACTATCCATTGTGCTTCCTATCAGGAGTTTTACGAGATTTTATTGAGAATTGAGGACTCTGAGATTATGTCCAGCGATAGTAATGAAGAAGAGGAAAAGATTGTGAATCAGAGGAAAGATGGCAAAGGTAAAGGTTAGTAATTTTAAGGACTTTAAGAGACTCAAAGCTTCAAAAGAAGTAAAGCTAGTTCTAGTTCTTCTAGCTGATATGATTCTTGTTATGGACGATGTTGCCAAAAAGAGTAATGAATGAGCACGATCGAGGTGTGTATATGTATTTCTAATGAAAGGCAAGATGGTAATATTGCACCCTTGAAGATTGTTGCTTACTTATCGAGACAACGGTGATTTATCAGTATTGCGGGCTGCAGACCGTAATATTAATAACTTATCCGTTGGATTCGTTAAGCAAGTAAACAGGTAGGTCATCCTACATTAGTATGGTGTTATTCAGGGTGTTCAGTGATGGTGGACGAGGTTGTTATGCCAGTGAATCTTATCCCGTGAGATATTGTGGATTTGGATGTGGTTTTAGGCACAGACTGATTTTATTATAATTGTGCCAAGATCGATTGTTTCGGGGAATCAGTTACTTTCCATCGACCTGGATGACCAGAGGTTACTTTTGGAGGTATGCAAATCAGAGTGAGGCATGCCGTTATTTCTGCTGTGAGAGCAAGGAAATGGTTTCGGAAGGTTACCAAGGATATTTAGTTCATGCGGTACTAAGAGATATTGCTCTGAGTAGTGTGGAAGAGGTCAAGGTGGTTAGACATTTTCCTGACATTTTCCCTGAGAATTTAACTGGATTGCCACCAAGCAAAGTTGTGGAGTTCTCTATTGATTTGTTTCCAGGTACGGACCCTATATTAGAGATTGGTTCATGTTGAGTTAAGGGAATTGAAAAGTCAGTTGCAAGAATTGGTTGATAAAGGTTCTATTCAACCTAGTATGTTACCTTTGAGAGCCCCAGTTTAATTGTGAGGAAGAATGTGGACATTAAGGCTATACATTGACTATGGATAATTGAATCGGGTAACGATTGTGAATCGTTATCCATTACCGAGTATTAATGATTGTTTGATCAGTTCAGAGGTGCCTGTGTAATTTCAAAGATTGATTTGAAGTCTGGTTGTTACCAATTGAAGATTAAGAGTGATGATGTCCCTAAGACGGTTTTCAGAACTCGTTATGGTCTTTATGAGTTTTTGGTGATGCCATTCGGATTGACGAATTTTATGAGTTTGACGAACGAAGTATTCCAGGAATATCTCGACAGGTTTGTTATCGTTCTCATTAACGTTATTCTGGTATACTTAAGACTAGAGCTGAGCATGCTAGACATCTTAAATTGGTATTACAAAGATTGAGGTCTATAAGGATGCTTCCTTTAATGGTTTGGGATGTGTATTGATGCAAATGGTAGGGTGATTGCCTATGTTTCACGGCAATTGGAACCTCATGAGATGAACTGCCCTACTTGTGATTTGGAATTTGCGATTATCATCTTTGCTTTGAAGGTATGGAGACATTATATTATTGGTGAAAAGTGCAAGATTTTACGGATCATAAGAGTCTCCAATATCTGTCTTACTCAGAGAGATCTTGATTTTAGGTAACGAAGGTGGACTGAATTGCTTAGTGATTATGATTGCACGACCAGGGTGATCGTGCAAATGTTTGGGCTGATGTACTTAATATGAAGACTCTCGTGAGAATAAAGGCTTTGTATGCTTGTTATGTTCCTCTTCTTGTGGATTTCAGATCTACTGGAGTAAAGTTAGAAATGGAAGAACGAGAAGAAGCCTTGCTTGCTAGTATCCAAGTTAGGCTTATTTTAATTAATCGTATACTCGATGCCCAGAGGATTGATGAAGAAATTCAAGAATTAATTATTGCAAGGAATAACGGGAAAAAGAAAGACCTCAGAGTTGGAGAAGCAGATGGCATCCTTATGCAAGAGAACAAGATGTATGTACCTAATGTTATGGAATTAAAGAAAACAATTTTGGAACGAAGCGCACGGTTCAGCTTATGCAATGCATCCTGGAAGTACTAAGATGTATCATACCATTTAACCATTTTACTATTGGCCGGGTATGAAAAGAGAAGTTGCTGAATAGGTAAGTATGTGTATCATTGGTCAGTAGGTTGAAGCGGAAAGAAAGAAGCCTTTTGGATTGATGCAGTCATTTTCCGTTCTACAGTGGAAATGGAAAAATATTACTATGGATTATGCGTACAAGCTTTTTCGTACAAGAAATGGTTATGATAACATCTGGGTGATAGTTGATCGGCTCACTAAGTCAGCGCATTCTACTCCAGTGAAGAGCAACAACCTTTCCAAACAAGTGCAACAATTATTTATTTGTTTTATGGAAAAGAGATTTGGGCTTACGGATCTGTTGAGCATTTTGGATATGATGGTCACTTCAAAGTTTTGGATAGCATTTCAGGAGATTTTGGATACAAGGTTACTTTATAGTACGGTTTATCATCCTCAAACAGATAGGCAATCTGAGAGGACAATTCAGATGTTGGAGGATATGCTAAGATCTTCAATATTGCAGTTTGGCGACGCTTAGCATAAGTGGTTGAATTTGAGGGAATGTAATTAGAACAGCTTTCATTCGGGTATTAGCATGTCGCTATTTGAGGCATTTATTGGAAAAGCTTGCCGTACACCTTTATGTTGGTCAGAAGTTGTCGAAAGAAATTTTGCGGGCCCTAAGATTATGGATGAGTCTACTCAGAATGTTCAAGTGATTAAGTTCAACCTGAAAGCAGCCCAGGAGTGGCAAAAGTGCTTAGCAGAGATGCCACTAATCGAGTGTATTATGTAGGTGATTGGGTGTGTTCGAAATTTTCACCTTGGAAAAGAGTGATTCGGTTCGAGAAGAAAGGTAAGTTAAGTCCTAGAGACATCAGACCTTATGTGATCACCGAGCGAGTCGAGGAAGTTGCTTACAGGCTTGAGTTGCCTCCAGAGCTGTCGGAAGCGCGTGGCGTGTCCCACGTATCTATGTTTCGACATTATGTTTCAGATGCTGCACAGGTGATATCTCCTTAACCATTGGGAATCAACCCAGATATGACTTATGATGAGGAGCCAGTGACTATTTTGGATTGGAAAGACAAAGTTCTAAGAAATAAGACTGTGGGCCTTGGTAAAAAGTTTTTGGAGGAATCATTCAGTGGAAGAAGCTACTTAATGAGACTGAAGATTGGATGAGAGAGAGGTACCCAAAGTTGCTCTATGATTATTAATGGATTGTTTGGTTGTTTGAATTTCGAGGACGAAATTCTATAAGGTGGGTAGATTGTGACAGCCCGTCCCTGATTTTAAGATTTTTTAAAGTTTTAATAAAGGATTTTACAAAAATGCCCTTTGAGGCACGCGCATTGTTCGAGGTTAATCGTTGTGTCGTGCCATCTAAGATTTGTTTTCTTGACATATCCTCGTAGTATTCGTCACTACGGACGCGTGGGCGCAAGCGGTTCGTGATTTGGAGTTATAACGAAAAAGATATTAAAGTTTGAAGTTTGGGCATTTTGGGAATTATAAGAATAAAATATGGAAATTCTTTTATGAAAATGGACGGCCCAGATTTAATGAGGAAATAAATGGATGGCTGGGATTAATAGGAATAAAATTATATGTGTGTGTGTGTGTTTGTGGCTGGCGGAAGAAGAAGAAAGAAGAAATGGATTGGGCAAAACTGCCCAACCAGGAAGAAGGAGCAGCAGCTCCGGGAGAGAAAGGAGGGAGCCGGACAAATGGGGAGAGGAGAGAGGAAGAGAAGGGCCAATCGGAACAGGGGAAAGGAGGAAATGAGAGAAGGCGAGAAGCGGAGGAGAGAAGGAAGAAACGGGTCTTCACCCGCGACCCGTTTCGACCCGCGGCACCCACACCCAAATTTCGGCGTTTTTCACCCATTTTTCCGATGAATTGAGTCAAACAACCACTCCCAATCATCTTATATGCCTTCCCTCTACCATTTCCATATCAAATTTGAGGAGATTAGGTGTGAGGTTGGATGAAATTACCCACGGGTGCCGCGAGCTTCATGTTCAAAATTCTCCTATGTTTGAAGCAATTTCTTCCAATTTCCACCACCCATGGCATCCTCTTGAGGCCTAGAACAAAGCCCAAGCATTGGTTAGGACGGCGGAGTTGATTTGAGGACGAATCAAGAACACCCAAAACCTAGGGTTTCCGACGGGTTTTGTTGGAATTGGAGGCTTTGCCGACCGAATTGGCCTTGGCCACAGGTATGAAAGTTGTTCTACTCATTGAGATCTTCATTTCTGTAAATTTTGGTAATTTTTGGATAAAGTTGGATTTTCCGGCGAGTCGGGGCGGCCGACCGCCACCCACGGCGGCGCGTGGCCAGTGGGCCGCCAATGTTATTTTTAAGCTATATTGGATGTCCTGAGTTCAGTTTTGATAGTGGCTTAACGTTGGTTGATCATTTGGACTTAATTTCGATACGATGCATGGTTAGGCCAAAATATGAATTGACGATCCGACCGTTGGATGGTCACCAAACTTTGATACGTTGTAATACGTAATATTTGAGGATTATAGGAACTTACAGATCGAGAATCCGATTTACGGATCTCCCGGAATTGGAGTTGTAAGTTCATAAAATATAATGTTAACCGTCACTTAGTTTGGTAATTGGCGGAGATCCGACCGTTGGATGGTCATGAAATTTTAGGATGTTGTTCTAGAGATTTATTGTGGACCTTTGGAAGTTACGGATTGGAAATCTGAGTTGCAGATCTTCCGGATCGAACTTCATAGTGACGTGTTTTATATAAGTGATATATTCTATCGATATGATTCTGAGGTATGATTTGATGATTGTTTTAGGCGCCGATCGCCATGACGCCTTGATGTGTTGTGCTAGGGAGTTGCAGGGTGAACTCCAGGTGAGTGGGCAGTTTTGTTTTACGTATATACCTATATAAAGGAGTTTTTCCCAGAAAATCTATTTAAGTGAAATATGATTTGAAAGTGTGATTTGAAATGCCATGCATAGATTCTATGAATCATGTGATTTGAAATGCCATGAATAGAATTTATATGAGATGTGTGAATTGATATTATATGATGCATATATGTGAATTGGTGCTGCGGACGCACAGGTGAGTTATATTTGGTGCATTGAATTGTTTGATGTGATTTATGTTGATAGCTCATAACCTGCACCCCTGGTGTTAGTGCTTATGTTATTCACCGCATCACACGCTCACCTTGGATCCAAGTAGATGCTAGTCGTACAGACCACTGGAGGTGGTTCCGACATGCTAGTCGTACAGACCTTAGAGACGGTTCCGACTAGTAGGTGACCTTAGATTATGTGCACAGATGATTGATGAGAGAAGCACTAGAGCGTATTATTACACCATCCGAGTCGTACAGACTACTACAGGTAGTTCCGACTCATATGCAGCGTAGTGCCGTACAGGTCGCAGTTGGCGACTCCGGCAGTGCCGTACAGGTCACAGTTGGTGACTCCGGCTGGATTGGATATTGAGCTTTAGAATCAGCCGTACAGGACCACTGCAGGATCTCCGGTTGATTCATCATTTCACCTGATTTATATTGATGCATCCATATTATGTTTTTGACGCATGGCATGGCATATTTTCTGAAAAGTGACAAAGAATGGTGTTTTGAGATTTTTGAAGCTATATATATATATATATTTATATATGCTATTTTTCTGGGAAAGTATACATGTTTTACAGCGAGGGGTTAGAACTTTGATAAAGGAAAGTTTTGAAAAGATTTGTTTTACTGACCCACTCAACTTTGTTTTGCGCCCCTCCAGGTTTGAGATAGCAGAGCTTTGGTGGCCACGAGGAATCCAACGGTGTTCTGACAGAATTCACAATTGTATTTTTTTTAGCTTCCGAACTGTGTAAATGGTTACGTCACTCTCACGTGACGGCCAGCATGCCCTCCTTCGGGACGGGGTGTGTCACAAGGCCTATATTAAAGTAGTCCAACTAAAAATGGCCCAACTATAATAAATTATGATTTGTCGATTTTACCTCTAACTTTTCTAGGTTGAGTTCCAGATTTTCGTCGTTAATGGAGTTCATTGTTGTTTTCCAAACCTTCTTCTTTGTCTTTGAAACAAAAATATAGTTCCTCATGCTATTTAATTTATATTTTGTATTATATCGTTGAAATGTGATCGTCGTTATTATTCATAGTGTATTTGAGGTACTGTTTTTCAATTTTTCTTCGTTAGTAGAGTTCATCGTTTGTTTCTCCAAAAATTAAATTTGAGATCTGCATGCTATTCAATAATAACGACGGGTCACTGTTTCTGGACTGTAAAAATAAACTGTTTTTGGTCTAAATAACACTGTTTCTAGAATCTAAGTCACTGTTTCTGGATCCAAATGAAATAGACACACTATTTATTAAATGAAAGCTAGAAAAGAAATAGTGAAATTCAGTGTATTTGAATTCAAAGCAAAATAAGCACCATGTTTCTTAAATATAATCAACTGATGCATGAAAGAAAATAAACAGTCAAAGGTTAAAACATAGACTGTTTCTGAAATCTAAGTCACTTTTTATGGATTTTGGTTCTTTTCTTTCCAGATACAGTGTTTGTTTTGTGCACAGACAAAACAAACACTGTATCTGATTTTTTTTCCAGAAACAGTGTTATGTTTTGGGTTCTCCAGAAACAGTTTTATATTTTGGTTCCTTTTTTTCTTCTAGACACTTTTTCGCTGGTTTCTGCCATTAAACTTCTTTGAACTTGTTTCGACGGCTTTGTTCTGATGAATGCTTCATTTTTCAACTTTGATTTGGTTGTTTTTTAAATGGGGGAATTTGATTTGATAGGAAGACAGAGAGTTATTATGGCAGTTTCGTGCTGGGTTGTGGTTGGTGAAGAGTCAGGACAATATTGAATCATTTAGGGGTATTTACGGAAGTGTAGATTTGTAACGGGTTGTAAGTTTGACCCGTGGACAATAGTTTTGGATGATTTTTTTATTAAACTTTGAGCCATTTTGGTTAAATAACATTTTGGGATGATTTTTGGTTGAATATTTGTTGGCCCAAACCCTTTTCATTGAAGCTCCCAAAAAAATATGGTATTTAATGTAATATAATAATTGTCAAAGATAATAATGTAGGGGCAAATATTGTAATTTTGTAAATCATGTGGAGGATACTTGTCAATTAAAATTTCATTAAATGAAAACTGATCACTATGCTTTAAAAAAAACACTTTTTTTTGGAAACATGGTAAACTCTTGTCACATCCCGATCCGGGGCGGATCACTTCCCGGGCCTGCTCCACCACCGTAGCACGATATTGTCCGCTTTGGGCCCCGACCACGCCCTCACGGTTTTGTTTCTGGGAACTCACGAGCAACTTCCCAATGGAGTGCTCTGGCCCCCTTCTCGCTTAACTTCGGAGTTCTTACGGAACCCGAAGCCAGTGAGCTCCTAAAAGGCCTCGTGCTAGGTAGGGATGAGAATATACATTTAAGGATCACTCCCCTGGGCGATGTGGGATGTTACAATCCACCCCTCTTAGGGGCCCGACGTCCTCGTCGGCACACTTCCGGCTAGGGATTGGCTCTGATACCAATTGTCACATCCCGGCCCGGGGCGGATGACTTCCCGGGCCCGCTCCACCACCGTAGCACGATATTGTCCGCTTTGGGCCCCGACCACACCCTCACGGTTTTGTTTCTGGGAACTCACGAGTAACTTCCCAATGGATCACCCATCCTATGAGTGCTCTGGCCCCCTTCTCGCTTAACTTCGGAGTTCTTACGGAACCCGAAGCCAGTGAGCTCCCAAAAGGCCTCGTGCTAGGTAGGGATGGGAATATACATTTAAGGATCACTCTCCTGGGCGATGTGGGATGTTACACTCTGGTTCTGCTTTTACTTTTTTGTTTGTTTTACACACATTTAATGTTCCAAATTTTGTAATAAACTGCTTTTTTTTTAAAAGCACCACAATCTCAAACCAACGCTAATAAGGTAATCAATCAAAAAAATAAGTCATAGGCATTCATTAAAATAGTAAAGTAAGCATTCATCCACAAATTGAAAATTATAAATTGGAAACATATTATAACGAAGCAAGAATCCTGTCTAGGGCTTTCATACTAAGCTCTAACTACAAAAGAATTGAGTTACTCATGTCCAATAATAAATAGCAAACTAAAAACTCATCAAAAGCTTGAAAATTTGAGAAGAAACGGAGGAACGAGGAAGCACTTTTATCAACTCTTGTCGTATGGCTGCTATCTATCTGAAGTTTCACAAACTCGGCACATAATAAACTCTAGGGGTGTGCCCAATTTTACTTTTTACACACCTTTTTAATTTTCGACCGTCTGATTAGATGAATTGAAGAAGATCAACGGACATAAATTATCAAGGATGCGTGAGAAGTAAAATGAGGTGTGTGGATAGCACACTCCTAAACTCTAATTTATCTGAAGTTTGACACCCACAAAAAAAAGTCGCTTTCACTATACAGTCTCAATCTGAAGTTTGCCAAAGCACAATAAGTCGCTTTCACTATACGGTCTCAATCTGAAATTTTGCAAAGCACAATAAGTCGTTTTTGCAAAGTTGCAAAGGTTCGCTTTCACTATACGGTCTCAATCTGAAGTTTTGCAAAGCACAATAAGTCGTTTTTGCTTAGTTGCAAAGCACAATAAGTCGTTTTTGCAAAGGTACTAAATCACAATAAGTAGTTTTGGAAAACCACAGTAAGTCCTTTTTGCAAAGCACAATAAGTCGCTTTCTATCTTTGTTTTGCATGTTCGAAGAAGTGACCTGAGTCGCGGCTTCATATTCCTACACCGGTATAAATATAATCAGACAGTCTTTCTCTTCTGCCCAACATCTTCGCAGAGCCCAGTTGCACTTTTTCACTCACAAAATCATATTTCTGGTTCATTAATTTGCATTTGAAGACGACATCCACGCTCCTTCCCTCCTTCTACCCTTGCCTGCTCACAAAAGTAAGTGCCTTTTTTTTTTGTGTTTCATCTTGTGTGTAGCTCAAATGGCACTCACCGCCGGACCGTTATGGTACCACTTGAATATCTGCTTGCCATCTGAAGTACTATCTTAACCTTGATAGCCGCAATTGGTCATATTCTTCGTGGCAAATCTGTTTTGGAGTCCTCTTTTGCCTGAATTTAAACAAAACAAAACAAAAAACAGAGCCATCGGTTTTCAAAAAGAGAAAACCGAGCTCTTGCGTCTGTGTGTGTGAAGGTGTGACGAGTCTTCGATATGAATTTTGTTTTTTGTGTTCCTCTGTACAGAAGTGCCATATATAATCAGATGGATCGTGTCCCAGAAATCGTTGTTAGCGTCCCTCTACATACGGAACTAGAAGGGTAAGTGTATACTCTGCTTGCCCTTTTTATTTTGCCTTTTTGGGGAAAATGATGGGAGACCAAAAAGAACTGATTAATTAGCAATTAATCTATACAACTCAGCTTTTGATAACTCTAGGCATTATTTTGAGAAATTAAGAGCGTCAAATGTCTAGAACTCTAGATTGATTCGTTATTAACAAACATGGAAGAAAATAGCAGCTAGCTAGGTACCTTGTTACAACTTACCTACTCAATTAGTTGATTTCAGTTTATATATTGGCTTGATTAATTTATAGGTATATCATACGTTCTCAATTAGTTGATTTTAGAAGATATGTTGACTTGATTAATTTATAGATATATCATACGTTCTTAATTAGTTCATTTTAGATGATATTTTGGCTTGTATTGGCATATGATGTATACAACCAACATCTAATGAGATAGATTCATTAATTGACGTGGTATGTACATGTTCCCTAATGCCATATTATATTATTATTTATTGTAGATAATTCATCAATGCAATTCCATTTAATTTTCTCATTAACTATATATGTATAACAGCACAAGCGATGAACATTCTACAAAGATGCATAAATACATATGTTCCCTCATCACCATGCTAGGCGGTTTCCTCCAACTGAAGCAGGGAGCTAGAAATGAGTCCATGTTCAACACAGACTACGCGGCTATGGTGTCCCTAATCGTTGCGCTAATTGCTTATATTGGATCACTAATTGGCTCTAGAATACTCCACGTGCAAGCTCGCCCTCATTCGGATTTGGCAGAATCATTCATCAATAAGATTAGCCTCCTCCTTGGAACTCTTGCCTTGATTTTAGAAGTGGTGATCCTTGTACCAGGTTTAGGGTTGGTCGCCGGATTTTTCTGGGTTGTTTGGTTTGTGAAGGTTGTAGTCGAGCACGCCTGCGAATACCTCAAAATGTTGTATGAAAAAGCGGTGGCATCAGTTGTTCATATATTTGGTAAATTAAAAGACTATCTAAACATGACCATCCGACATTTCGCAACGGAATCCAAAGAACAAACTGATGAGCATCCTCAAATAACTTCTACCACAGTTAAAATTTAGGTTTAGGTGTGGGGTATTATTTTTACTCGTTATTTTTTATCTTATTTTTACTTGTTCATGACCAAAAGTAGTAGTAGTTTCAAGTGTATAAGAGCAGCTAGGAAGCTAGATATGGATGTAATTACGCATGATGAGATGAAGAAGGGGTAGTACTGCTCATAGTTGAAGGAAGATTCTCAACTGGTTGAATCATCACATTCATATATCGTGTTGTACAAGGTACAAAGCCGTTCCAGACAAATAAGATTCTATTAACAAGCGTCTATATTGCAAAGCAAACCAAAAAAGTAAACAATATGTGTCCCTGAGATTATTATTACTATATTGTATTTGACGGAGGGGAATGCGGTGGCAGAAAATGGATCGTTCCACCTTTAGGAGAAAAATTCATCGGTAGGATTTCACTAAACATGACTTGACGCCAATACACCGCTTCTAAAATTAAAAAAATAATGCTAAGGAGATTAAATTTATAGATAAAATTTACAAATTAAATGATGTATCACTAATTAGAAATGAGCAAATTCATTAACGCTTAAGTAATAATTCAACCATCAACTTTCATGTTATTCAATTTATTCAATTTTGTTTACAAACTTAATCCCTCTTCTATTACTTAAATAAGAAAAATAAAACATATTGAGGCCCCACTAGTCTCTCTTTTCTCTCTCCCTTGTTTGGAAAACTTAAAAGCATTTTTATTAATGATGATTGTTAGATAGAGGTCCAAAGTCTTTGATAAATAAAAAAAAGATAGAGGTCCAAAATTGTAGGCTACTTTTTAAGTGAGTCCAATTACGTTTTGTTGTCCAATTACAACTTTTTATGCCTATTTCACCCTAATGAATAGAGATAATCGAATTCCTAAATGCATCAGTTACATAATTTTAAATTTTAAATATTTAAACAGATTCAAACTTACAGTTATCTATGAAATTTATTTTTTTTCGAAATAAAATAAAATATTTTTAAAAAATGTTGTATATACCTATAAAACAACATTACATGTAACAGAAAACGATGAAAGCATGTATGATAACTCCATTTTAGGTTTAAAATACATGTATAATATACCTAAGTTATAGGGCAAACACAAAAAAAAACTCAATATTTGCCAACTCTATAGGTAGAAAATAAAATTTGCAATAGAGCGAGGTAGATTGGCAAACACAAAAAGAACCTATGACAGAAGTATATTTAAAATAAAGATGGAGTACAATTAAATAAATACATTTAATCTACGACATAAATAATACTAAACAAAAACTCAAAGATATGATAGAGATAGATTAAAGTATCGTGTGTCACAGGTAGATAAATAACATGCTTAATTAGAGGAAACCTTTCATAAATGAAAAAAAAAAAGCTAGGAGACCTACATAAAGGTATATGATCCATGAGGGAAAAACTGAAGAAAACACACAAAAAACAGATGATGCGTGAAGTAAAAAAACAAAAAGATAAGTAGTAAACCACCAAAAAAAAAAAAAAAAAAGATTTCATGATGCAATAAATTACAAGAAAAAGTTTTAGAAGAAAACGAAGGAGAAAGAAGACGAACGGAAAGTTAAAGAAAAATGAAAACAAAAAAAGGTGAGGAAGATCCATATAATTCTTCCACTAAGCAATAGGAAGATGAATGAAAAAAAAAAAATGATACTCTGCAATACGTGCCTTCTCATTTGCTGATATTCTACAACACGCACCTTCTCATCAATTCACTCCATTTATATTACTTGTAGTACAAGAAAAAAAAAAGCGCCTCTTCCCATTTGCATGATGGATTCAATTGCTAATATTGACCCTCTATTCTAACATGTAGCAGCGTAATTACAAAATACTTGTTTGGGTTTTCCTTTTAGTAAACTAGAAAAAACACTAAAACATTTAATAGAGTAGACTTGATATAAGTCCTATATTGTGAGTCACTTTTGGGTTTAGTCATGTTTGTTGGATTAGGTTCATTATACACATCAGCTTTTCTTATTGTATTTTTATCTTTTACTCAATTTTGGAATTAAATATAATAATTAAATATTGTTTCTCCTTTTTCCTGCTCCTAATTCGTATCTCAATTTTTGCTTGAGTAAATTGTCACAATGACCCCTCAATTTTAATCAAATTGGAGCAATTGTCACGCCCCGATCCTGACATACGTTCAGGACCGACACGTGACGTCACCAAATACCCATATATCTAACATACCCCACCTCCAGAATATGTACCATGCACAACTCATGCCTCGAATTTAGTAGTGATTTTTCATATACTTTATGGTTGCATCTAACATCCTCGTTAGACTGCCTACGTACCCTCAATAGGGATCAAGCCATTCGTAGTTCACCACTTATTGAACTCGAATATACATTCCATAAACCACTATGTCTCAACATAATACAACGATCCAACACCTCAAGGAACATTTGTCGAAACACAATGATATTCTCTAATCACAATGGTCAATGAGTCTAATCATAATTACAACAATCATAACCAACATCATTCCATAATCACATCAATCAATAACACATACAATACATCGAAATGCAGGGCTAGAGCGACATAGTTCGGCTGAAGCTTACATCTCTGAAACTGTCTCAAATGAATCAATCCAACAAGTCGAATGATACGATTTCAGACCACTCGACAAAATCCATCAACATTGGGTTCTAGACCTCTTAACGGCCCAGACACCAAAGGGGATTCCGGACCACTCAACGGAATCCAAACCAGGATACGATTCCGGACCACTCAATGGAATTGCAGAGTAGAAGGGATTCCGGACCTCTCAACGGAATCCGAGTGGTTACGATTCCGGACCACTCAACAGAATCGTAGAGTACAATGCATATCGAACCACTGAATGAAATCCAAGCTAGATACGATTCCGGACCACTAAACAGAATCCCGGGCCTCTCAAAGGAATCTAGACGGAGCATGGAACCGAACCACTCAACGGAACCCCAGCGGATACTCAGTTTCGGATCACTCAACGAAACCCAGCGGAGGGCCAAAGAACATATGTATGGCTCGAAGCAACCAAACGTGAATCAAGTGCTTAATATATAAAAGCTCAACGAAACAAGAAATGGAACAATGATACGATATGTGAAACATGTCTCGAAGCAACAAACCCCATGACAATGGGTTAACGGTCCACTACTAGCCCTCACATTTCGTCACATCATGCCAATCATACAACACAAACCACATTTCAAGCATGCACATCCAATCACATTTCATAAATGTTTCCAATGCACAATCAAAACATACTTAATAAACAATTATAATATAATATGATGCCACTAGTACGTGAATCAAGTCACATGTTAATCGAGGAGACACATCATCACGATGCCTATCATGCCCCATGAAGTCTCAACCGCACTCTAAGATAACCGATACGCTAGAAGAACTTGGCTAGTTGGCTAAAAAGCCAACCGTCGATCAAAGTCGAGAGTAGGGTCCACAACCTTAGAAATCTAAATCAGAAGATCCGCCTATTAGATTTCTGACCAGTAACTTCCCAAAGTCCACATTATGCTTCTAGAACAACATACTACAGTTTCGGGAAGATCCGTACATCGGATTCTTGATCTGTAAACTCCTAATGTCCTTAAATATTACATACTATCACGTATTAAAGTTTGGTATCGATCCAATGGTCGGATCGTCAATTCAAATAATAATCAAGTGATGTACCATAATGAAACTAGGTTCACAATCATCAAATCACGTCATACGGATATCAAATCTAAGATCAAGATATCAATGTAGCGTAAAATAACATCAGCGATCCACTGGCCACTTGCCGCCGCAGGTGGCAGTCAACCGCCCCGACTCGCCGGAAAATTAAACTATTTTAAAAAATTACCAAATTTTACAGGCAAGTAGATCTCAGTGAGGGGAGAAAGTTTCATACCTGTGGCCAAGTCCAAGTTGGCCGGAAAACACCTCAAATTTCCCATGAACCGCCGGAAACCCTAGAAATGGGTGGCTTCGATCCGTCACCTCCAGTGCTTCACCACCTCCAAGGTTGTTTGGGCTTCGTTCCAGGCCTCAAGGGAAGTCTAGTGGTGGTGGTAATTGGAAGAAATTGTTTCAGAATAGGAGGATCGACTCAAGAACCCCCCTTCCCCGCATCCACTAGTGCGGTTTTCCCGAATTCCATGCTAAAAATCTATGATTTTTGCTGTGTAATGAATTCTGTTATTTGGCTACGTTTGACACATCATCTACTTTTCTGCATTATGCGTATTTTTAGATTATGTTAGTCTAATTTTGATTTTTTTCAATTGATAGGAGAATGCTGAGATAACGGAGATCTGAAAATTTTGGGAAGAAAAATGAGAGAGAGGAAAAGAAGAAAAAAATGAACTATTAGATTGATCTCATGGTGTATGATGTATATTAATTAGTATAAAAAATAATTATAAGAATGTTAAATATAAAATAATGATAAAGGATTATATTTAAGACTTGCCATGTGGCAAGATTTGAGTGGATTGTAGTGTCACTTAACAAAATCCAATGGCAAGCCAAGCCCCACACAAGTTTTTCTCATCCACCTTATCTAGGAAATTATTTTTTTTTTTCAAAATAAAATAAAATAGTTTTAAAGAAATGTTGTATATACCAATAAAACAACAATGATACCTCCATTTTAGGGTTAAAATACGACAAGTATAATATACTTACGTTACAGGGCAAACACAAAAAACCCAATATTTGCCTACTCTATAGGTAGAAAATAAAATTTGTAATAGAGGGAGGTAGATTACGTTTGCAAACACCAAAAAAACCTGTTAAGAAGTAGTTTATAAAAAAAATGGTTCAAGCAGATAAATACATTTAATCTAAGACGTAAAGGAAACCCAACAAAAACTCAAAGATATGGTAGAGGTAGATTAATAAAAAAAAAAACTAACGAAAAGTCTTCAGAAACTTTAGTTTCAATCAAAATGACAAAATAAAAGTGTAAGTGAATAGTATCATGATTGACTTTTTAGGTAAAAAAATATCATTAACGTTAAAAGTGAATAGTATCATGAGTGTTTTATTAAGACTCCCATTAAAATATCATGTGTCAAGGTTAGATAAACAAATGCTTAATTAGAGGAAACCTTTCATAAAAGAAAGACCATGTTGGTATTAGAAATTTAGAACATCTTCCATGTTTATCAAATCAATATATAAAGATGATAAAAAGAAGATCTCAAAGAAGGCAAACGGCGGCAGAGAAGAAAAGAAACAGAGCAGCTGAAGTTTTTCATGAAAAGATTTCCTAATATTTTCCTTCTGGATAATTGTTCCCGGTATATAGGAGTCAGCTCTCGAACACAACAGCACATCGACTTACAAGAAAAGAGGTCATCTTCGGATTCCTTCCCCCTAATCCACTAAGTTGGGAGATTCAGATGATTGAAATTTGATCTGACGGCTAAAGTTATTATAAATTTTAAAGTGGGCCCATGTTTATAGCCGTTGGATCAAATTTCAATGGCCCGGATCCCCGAACTTGGTGGATTAAGAGGAAGGGATCCGGAGTTCCGACTTACAATTCATCTCTACCATACATGTGGCAATAGATTAGAGTAAACTAGACATACAAAAAGACAGTAGAGTATTAACTTTAAGGGTTAATCTCAAAATACTATTATGAATTTCTTGGTTTTTAACATTTGGTACATGAATTTTTTTTAAGGAAAACTAATGAAAATGGCTTGAAAACTTTGAGTTTTAACGATAAGAACAAAATAAAGGGTAAAATGAATAGTATCAGTATTCACTTTTTAGTGTAAAAATGTGGTTTTTCATTAAAGTGAACAGTACCAGGAGTTTTTTGTTAAAGTTCTTTTTTTTTTTATTCCAGAATGGTACCTAAAGTCATAATTTTGGCTCACTTTCATACATCTGTTAAGGTTGCTGTTAAATCAACCGTTAACTGGTGACGTGGCGCTCACGTGGACAATAATTGAGCGTCATATGTCAATATGGCCCACTTGGATATTAATAATTAAAAATTAAGAAAAAAGGTCGTCTCCTACCTCACCCCATCCGGCCCTCCCTCCCCTCCCTTCTTTCCTTTAGTCCTCTGCACCCACACAACCCCCACACATCCACCCTTCCTCCTCCGTCTTCGACGGCCTCATGAGCTCGAAGGAGCGTGCCCCTCCTCTCCTATATTATAGTTATTTTTTGCTTGTAAGCTATCTATTCAGAATTAGTTGTATTCAATTTTGTCTTAATTATGTTTTGCGTGGAATTTTTTTTAATCTTCTTATGATATACGTATATTACAACTGAACTCAATTTAAAAAAAAAGCTTGATTTTGGACCTGAATCTCACTACCCCTATTATTTTTACTGGTTATTTTTTTTCCTTTTTTTTTTTTTTTGAGTTGGGCTATATTGAACTCATCTTATGAATAGTTAAGTGCGGAGTGGTAATATGTGAAAGAAAATTTAATCAGTGACATCCTAATTTCTGCGGAAAGAGTTGGTTTTAACTTAATTTACTTTTCTGATGTATTTTTTGTGCTAGAGAGAGAAAATTTATGAGAAAAATAAGCAAGGGAGAGGGATGAAAGGAGGCGGTGGGAGGAAGGAGGGAGAATTGAAGAAAATTATTAAAATCTTGATATAGTGATAACTATCCCATATTAAAATTTTATTTTCTTTTAATCTTCTTCCATGAAAAAACTTAAAATTGTTTTCAATTTTTAGTTTTTATTGTGTGTGTCATTTCGTACACAATTTTTGTTTACATTTCGACAATCATCATTCCTTCACGCTTCTCCATTTCTTATTTCTCTAAAATATATTGTTTATTTGCCATTTAGTATTATGATCTAGTAGTATTCATCTTCTTTTGTAAGTGAGAGGTCTTAGGTTTGAAAATATGTTCAAAACAAAAGATATTTGTGCTGTATAGGATAGTTATCACTATATCAGTTTGTTCAAAACATACTTTTCAAAACAAACAATATTTCAATTTTAACCTTTTTTTGTGCTATATATAAAGGAAAAGTATGGTTCGAAACATCATAAAAGTATGTGGTTCAAAAGTATGTTTTGAACAAACGATATTATCTACACAGAGGAAAATATGTTTTGTAACTACAGGGATAGCAATAGTGATAATCTTGGTGTGAATAATATCGTTTGTTCAAAACATATTTTTCCTTTATATATATAGCACAAAAAATGGTTAAAATTAAAACTGAAATATTTATCAAACGAGTCCTATAGTGTTTGTTTTGTAACTTTTTTGTTAACAAATGATATTATCTACCCTAAAAGAAATGAGTGGGGGCTTAACCTCATGAAGTTTTTGTTTTGTAACTTAAATTCCTATGGTATATTCACATGTGACAGACTCTTTAGGGGAAGGATGCCCATTTCTGCTATAAAATGGGGGTGATGCGCGCAGCCTTCTGATCACTTTTAATGAGACGGTGCGGCTGGAACTTAACCATGCCTTATTATTCCTTTGTTTTTTCCTTTCTCTGCCTCTCACGAAGGGGACGGTTAGCAAAACCACCCAGAGAGGTTCAATCGAACCCCAATCCTCTCCTCCTTTTGATGATTCTGGACAATCTGGAGAATGAGTTTATGGATTTGGGGTTTTATTTTTCAATTAAGGAGCATGGATTCAGTGATTTGTGAATACTCCTCTCCTTGGTTCAAAACTTCAAATTGCACATCTCAATTTCTGGAAATCGGGTTCAAGGAATTGGGAGTTTCAAAATTTTATAGAGTTATTCTGATATCTTCAAAACTTGATGTTGATTTTTGCACCCATTCTTCTCTGAAAGTCATTCAGTTTACGTGCGCGGCCGGTGTCTCAGTTCGGTGAAAGTCTAAACTCATGTAGAGAATACAATTACACCTATTCGCCTCTGCATTTCATCAAAAGCAGAGGAAATCATAAGAAATAAATGTACACAATCTTGTTCGGAATTCATGAATAACATCTGTCTCTTGTTCGGAACTCTTGCTTCGATTCTATTAGTTGAATAATACTTGAATATTGTGTACAATTAAGTGCAGCTGCTAAATTCTACTAATTCATGTTTTTGGCATTTCGTTCTAAATTCCAGTTCTCTGTTTTGAGCCTATGAAATCAAAAGCAAAAAGAATTTATTCAAATATGGATTTTTTTTAGCACGTGACATTAAATGGGGTGGAAACCAAAGAAGAGCAGCCATGCTATGTGCCTCCAAATTCAGAAATTGTCAAAACGGCCACGAAGAGGCCAATCGAGGAGGGGGAGGCAATGGAAAGACTTCCAGAGGGCTACTTCCTATATTGCCAATTGGTTTTATCGTAGAACCTCAACTTTCTTCACTTAAAAGTACCACATAGCTATCTTCAATCAAAATCCACAAATCATGAAACACCCCCAACTTTCTTCACTTAGGTAGCCATCTTCAATCAAAATCCACCCACAGATCACAAAACATGAAAATTGTTCTCATGTTTGTCCTCCAAAATTCGTAATTCACTCAATTGAAGATAGGAGTTCGAATTTCTCCACTGCTACTTGAACCAGCAATGGATTTGAAGATTTTGATTCTAGAGTTTCACTTTGATCTTCCTCTTTTTTGAGAATAAAAACCGGCAACCTTTTTTATCAGATTGGTTCTGATACCATGTTGGTATTTAGAACATCTTCCATTTTATCAATATATAAAGATGATAAAAAGAAGATCTCAAAGAAAGCAAACAGTGGCAGAGATGAAAAGAAACAGAGCAACTGTAGCGCAGCAACATTACAATTCATCTCTGCCATACATATGGCAATAGATCAGAGTTTAAATCAAAATTCAAATTAGAGCATCCTGAAGACCATAGCCCGCTGTTTGCTCGTTTTTCATATATTATTATGCTGTATTACTTTTCCCTTTTTTATTATGCTGTATACTTTTTCCTGTTTTCATTCTCCCATCTATGGAGGAGAGTCGTTCTGGAACTGTAGATGATGTTGATGGGCTTTACCTTCAGGATGTTATACGGATTTTCTATCTGAAGATCTTAGAGATCAATTCATCTTATTTGTTCATCATAAATCTTGCGGTAAAAAATTACACAAATAATCTTAATGAAAAGCTGATCGCAGAATGTATAATGAATGACTAGAAATATTTGATAATAGAATCCTCACATAGAGGATTCTGAAGTAGGACGGTTCTCGGTTCACATTTTTGAGTTACACTTACGGGTCGCTTCCTTTTTGTTTTACATGTTCGAAGAAGTGACCTGAGCTAGGGTCCCACTGGAACAACACCGGTATAAATATAAGGGTGAAGTGCTGATTTAGTCCCTGAACTATTATCTCAGTGAAAATTAGGTCCCTGAATTATTTTTTGGGTAAAATAAGTCCTTAAATTCATTAGAAATTGCGAATTTCATCCCTACTATTATATTCAAAGCTATTTTATCCAATTTTTCGTCAACTTAAGTCACTTGACACACTTTAGAGTGTAATACCATCATTTTCTTGTTTATAAGCCCTTAACCTTTCATATAGGTTGCTAATTTAATGTCTAATTTATCCTCAAAAGTTAACTTACACTATTTCTTTATGAAAAACTACCAATTTATCCTCCAAAGTTAACTCCATACACTATTTCTTTATGAAAAGTATCAATCTACCCTCCAATGTGTATCACATGCAAGTAATGTGACTTAAATTGGTGGAAAATTGAATATAGTAGCTTCGAATATAACATTAGGGATGTAATTGGCAGATTTTTATAATTCAGGGACTAATTTTTCTGAAAAAATAGTTTAGAGACCTAATTTTCACTAAGATGATAATTCAGGGACTAAATTGGCAGTTTACCCTAAATATAAATCAGAGACGGTCTACTATTCTGCCCAACTCCCCGCACCGCGCAGCTGCACTTTTTCACTCAGAAGATCATGTTTCTAGTTCAATAATTTGCATTTGAAGACGACTCCCACTCTACAGAGCTCCTTCCATTCTTCTACCCTTGGCTGCTCAAAAAAGTGAGTGCCCTTTTTTTTTCTTTTTTTTTTGTGCTTTCATTTTGTGAGTGTAGGTCAAATTGCACTCACCGCCGGACCGTTACGGTACCATTTGAATATCTGCTTGCCATCTTAAGTACTCTCTTAAGCTTGACGGCCCCAATTGGCCATATTCTTCGTCGCAAATCTGTTTTGGAAGTTCCCTTTTGCCGGAATTTAAACAAAACAAACAAAAAACAGAGCTCTCGTTTTTCGAAAAGAGAAAACGGAGCTCTTGCGTCTGTGTGTGTGTGAAGGTGTGACGAGTCTTCGATCTAAAATTTGTTTTTGTATTCCTCTGTACAGAAGGTTTATATATACGCAGATGAATCGTGTCCCTGACATTGCTGTTAGCCTCGCTCTACGTTTGGAACTGGAAGGGTAAATGTATACTATGCTTGTATTTTTTATTTTTGCCTTTTACGTGGGGAAGATGATGGGGAGACCAAAAAGAACTGATTAATTAGCAATTAATCTATAAAACTCAGCTTTTTATAACACTAGGCTCTTTTTTTTTTGTTGAGAAATTAACAGCGCCGAATGTCTAGAACTCTAGATTGATTCGTTATTAACAAACATGGAAGAAAATAGCAGCTAACTAGGTACCCTGTTATACCGTACCAACTTAATTAGTCGATTTCAAATGATATATTAACTTAATTAATTTATAGGTATATCATACGTCCTCAATTAGTTGATTTTAGATGATATATTGACTTGATTAATTTATAGATATATCATAGGTTCTCAATTAGTTCATTTTAGATGATATATTGGCTTGATTAATTTATAGATATATTGTCATGTGATGTATACAACCAACATCTAATGAGATAAATTCATTAATTGACGTGGTATGTACACATTATTTGTCATGTCATTGATGCAATTCCATTTAATTTTCTCATTAACTGTATATGTATAATAGCACAAGCGAAGAACGTTCTACAAAGGTGCATATATATATATATATATATATATATATGTTCCCTCATTGCCATGCTAGGCGGTTTCCTCCAGCTGAAGCAGGGAGCCAGAAATGAGTCTCTTTTCAACACAAACTACCCAACTATGGTGTTCCTAATAGTTAATTGCTTATATTGGATCACTAATTGGCTCTAGAATACTCCACGTGCAAGCTCGACCTAATTCGGATTTGGCATAATCATTCATCCATAAGATTAGCCTTCTCCTTGGAACTCTTGCCTTGATTTTAGAAGTGGTGATACTTGTGCCAGGTTTAGGGCTAGTTGCCGGATTCTTTTGGGTTGGTTGGTTTGTGAAGGTTGTAGTTTAGTACGCCTGCAAATACCTCAAAACGTTGTATGAAAATGCAGTTGCATCAGTTGCTCATACATATGGCAAATTGAAAGACTATTTGAACATGATCGTCCAACGTTTCGCAACGGAACCCAAAGAACAAACTGATGAGCTTTCTCAAGTAACTTCTACCACGGTTTAAATTTAAGTTTAGGTTTAGGGTATTATTTTTACTCGTTATTTTTTATCTTATTGTTAGATACAGGTCCAAAATATTTGATAAATAAAAAAAAGTAAGATGTCCAAAATCGTAGACTACTTTTTATGTAAGTTTAATTATGTTTTGTTGTCAAAGTACAACTTTTTATGCCTATTTCACCCTAAAGGATAGAAGATAATCGAATCCCTAAATAATGCATCAATTCTCTCTCTTTATATTACTTGTTGTGCAAGAAAAAGGCGCCTCCTCCTATTTGCATAATGGATTCAAACGTTAATATGGACCCTCAATTCTAACATGTAGAAATGTAATTACAAAATAATTGTTTAGATTTTCATTTTAGTAAACTAGAAAAAACACTAAAACATTTAAGAGAGTAAACTTGATATAAGTCCCATTTTGTGCATCATTATTGGGTTTAGTTCTGTTTGTTGGACTAGGTCCATTATCCACATTAGCTTTTTTTCTTTTTTAAATTATATTTTTATCTTTTACTCAATTTTTGAATTAAATATAATAATTAAATATTGTTTCTCCATTTTCCTGCTCCTAATTCGTATCTCAATTTTTTCTACCGCCATCACATGTTAAGTGTGTTAACTAATCAATTGCTTCTCCTTTTTCCTGCTCCTAATTCATATAAATATTCTTTGAGCTATTTTTCATGAAAGTGGTCAGATTTTTATATTCAAATTAAAACTTTGAGTAAAGATGCATAAATAAATAAAAACTTATTTAAAATTGAAAAAAATAAAATAAAAAAAAACTCTACTAAAAGCAACAATGGCTCAAATTTTTGGACCTATATCAAAATAGACTCTAACTAATAACAAATTAGAAGGATTGCCCTGACGGTTAGGACATTCCTCTTCAATCCATAAAAGCCACTCCCCACAACCATCCATGAGTTAATGCAAAAACCATTTGGCAAGTTTACTTGACAAGAACAAGAACATTAGAACAAAAAGGGAACAGCTTTGCACAACTTTGGTTAAACTTGAGTTAACTGTTGGTGCATTTAAGGCTATGTAGTATCCTTCCCTTTTTCTCCTATTCATTTGACTTCTTTTTACCTTTATACCATTTTAGAAGTTTTTTTCAATATTCGTCAGGGCTTTTGTAGATGCTGGGCCAAGGATCGACCATGACCAACTGCTCTTTCGTGGAAGTGTATTCTACCAAAAAGAACTGATCAATTAGCAAGTAATCTATACAACTCAGCTCTTGATATGTCTAGGCATTTTTTTCAGGAATTAAGAGCGTCAAATGTCTTTTCATCTCTGCCATACATGTGACAATAGATTAGAGTTTAAATCAAAATTCAAATAGTTTCCAAAAAAAAAAAAATCAAAATTCAAATTACCCAATTAGACATACAAAAAGACAGCAGACTAACAACTATTTGTAATACAGCACCACTAGGGTGGGTGGAGGGTGGTCAGTACAATTCTCCTCGCCCTGCTAGGAGTCCTCCTCCAGCTGAAGTGTGCGACCGGAGATTTGCCGTCTCCATTTGTCAAGACCACACAACACTGGCCTGATGTTGATTGCTGATTTATTCATTTAAGTGCACTACAAGACGAAAACTCATTTACCACGGCACTATGCCCATTACGAATATGAACGTAGTAAAAATCCTCAGTTTTTATTAGGGATGATGCTCGTCGTCAACTGCGATGTAATTATAGATTGTGGCCAAAATAAATTGGGATCTAACTCCACATGCTATGACCATTATGGATTACTAATTGAACACAACCAATGCCCATTATTGTGACAATCCATCCCTAATTTTACGATTATATTAATTTTAAATGCGTGAATTGACAAAAATGCCCCTAGAGGAAAAATTGTTGACTTTCATTGACCGTCATTTTTTTACATGTACGAGCTATTACTTTGCCGTAATTTTGAACCACTCGACGGTATGAAGTATGAACGCGTAAGCACAAGTGGAATCGAATTTGGAATTACGACGAAGATTTTACGAAACTACGAATCCGAAAAATACTTTTGTAAAAAATTACTATTTTATATTTTATATATATTTTTTCAAAATTATTATTTTATTATTTTGTGATTGGATATTTTAAATATTTTAAAAATTTATTTTGGCTGTGGAGCCTAACACAAACTCTTCACTCTCTTCTTGCCACGTGGCACTCTCTCCTCCACACTTGGACTCTCTCTCACTCCGCCGGCTCTCTCTCGCTCTAACCCTCTTTCGCTCTGTCCCTTTCTTCCCTCTGCAAACCCGACGCCGAGAGCACCACCGCCATCCTCCGGCGAACCCCGTTGACACCCAAACACCCCCAACGACACCATCTCGTCCCTCTCCACGATTTTAAAAAAAAAGAGCGAAGCTTCGATCTCGAACCATGCCAAGAAACCCGAGCCCAGTTTTCTGGGTTGATTTTTCCGTTGACAGTTAGTCTAAAAAATAACCTAAAACTTAGTGGATCATGTTTTGGTTTGTATTTCTAGCTTTTTCTAAGGTTCTGGTAGGAGTTTTGGTGAAGAAACAACGCGGGGTAAAACTCCCCAGATTTTGCGGCAGACCCGAGAATGTTGCAGGCTTTTCTGGCCATGGCAGAACCTAATGATGGTATAATTTCATTCCTCTCCTCTTAAGCTTCATTTTCGTAGATAGAATGTGAGAAATAATTGAGATTTGAAGCTAAACGAAGCCGGAGAAGTTTCCCGGCGAAAAATCCGACCTTCTTCTTCGTTGGGTCCGGCTACACGCGAGCCCAAACGGGTCAACCCAGCTCGGTACAGAGAAAAAAAAACAAAAAAAAAGCAGCTAGCTAATTAATCTATAGAACTCAGCTCTTGATATGTCTAGTCTTTTTTTTATTGAGAAATTAAGAGCGTGGAATGTTTGTAACTCTATATCCATTCGTTAGTAACAAACATTGAAGAAAATAACAGGTAGCTACGTACCGGTTACAACTTACCTACTTAATTAGTTTATTTCAGATGATATATTATCTTGATTAATTTATAGGTAGATCATAAGAAAGGTCTAAAATATCGATGATATCGGAAATATCGGTAATCCAAAAACACGGAAATTTCGATGGAAATATCGGGATATTATCGATATCGATAAAAATTGAATAAAAACCACGGAAATTGGAAGAAAAACTTGGAAATTTTTATTGAAACTTTGCAGGATGTTTATTTAGTCAATTATCTATTAGTTTATCATAAAAAATTGGAAGGAAATGCATTGCATGATGGATTTAACTGATTTAAGTTGATTATATAGCGAGCTGGCAAACATTGTGAGTGTAGAAAATATATAAATATTTTAGCATATGTTCATAAAAATATAAGTGATATGATAGTCAAGGTGTTGAAGGAGTAAAATGGGAGGGGTTTGAATCCGCTTGGTGTTTTTTTAAATATAGAAATTTAAAAAATACAGAAATTTCGATGAAAATATCGATGACATCGGAAATATCGGTAGTCCAAAAACACGGAAATTTCGATGGAAATATTGGGATATTATGGATATTTTAGACCTTGATCATAAGTTCCCATTCTTTATAACACATTAGTGTACCAATTCTTGTGATATGTGACACATATGCAACATTCATTGATATAAATTCATTAGTTGAAGTGACATTTAATCATCATTTGCCACATCAAATAGTACAAAAACATGGTCCCCGAGCATTTTTCTATTAATTAAGAAGCCATATATATTGTAGATAATTCATTAATGCAATTCCATTTAATTTTTTTCATTAACTATATGTATATGTACAAGCCAATAACGTTCTACAAATGTACTGCATACGTATATATGTTCCTTCTTCACCATGCTAGGCGGTTTCCTTCAACTAAAGCAGGGAGTCCGAAATGAGTCTCTCATCGACACATACTACCCAATTATGGTGTCCCTTATCGTTGCATTAATCGCTTATGTCGAATCCCTAATTGGCTCTAGAATACTCCACGTCCAAGCTCGCCCAAATTCGGATTTGGCAAAATTAATCATCAATAAGATTAGTCTCCTCTTTGGAACTCTTTCCTTGATTTTAGAAGTGGTGATCCTGTGCCAGGTTTAGGGCTAGACGTCCTATTCTTTTGGGTTGTTTGGTTTGTACGTTGTAGTTGAGTACGGCTGTGAATACCTCGAAACGTTATATCAAAGTGCAGTTGCATCAGTTGTTTATACATATGGCAAATTGAAAGAGCATCTGAATATGATCATCCGACGTTTCACAACAGAATCCGAATAACAAACTGATGAGCTTCCTCAAGTAACTTCTACCACGGTTTAGTTCAGGTTTGGGGTATTATTTTTACGTGTTATTTTTTTGAGTTGGACTATATTGAACTCAGCTTATGAATAGTTAAGTGCGAAGTGGTAAGATGTGAAAGAAAATTCAAGCAATGACATCGTAATTTCTACGAAAAGAGTTGGCAATTAACATAATTTACTTTTCTAATTTATTTTTTGTGCTATAGAGAGAGAAAATATATGAGAAAAATAAGTGACGGGGAGGGATGAAAGGAGGTTGTAGGAGGATGGAGGGAGAAATGAAAATTATATGAAATTAAAAAGTTGATATAGTGATAACTATCCTATATTAAGTTTTTGTTGTGTGTGTCATTTTGTACACATTATTTTTACACTTCTTCCACCATCATTCTTTCACTCCTTTGCTTTTCTTATTTCTCTAAAACATACTTTTCCTTTATGTATAACACAAAAAATGGTTAAAAATTAAAACCGAAATAAAATACCAAATTAGTCTATAATTTTTGTTTGGGTAAATTACATAGAAACCTCTCAGATTTGAGGTCTATTACAACCTCATACAATATCTTTCAAATATTTCACCCATCCCCTCCACAAAAGCTGAAACCCGCAATCCCCGCACCTCCCTTCCCTCTCCCCCGAAGAAGAAGAAGAAGAAGAAGAAAGAAAAGAAAGAAAAAAAAAACCAGAGCCCAACCCGCAGCCCATCCCCCCCGGCGCCTTCACCGCATTTTCCCTTCCCACCCACCCCACCCCGCGGCAGACCCACACCCCACATGACCCACCTCACACCCCCCCCCCCCCCCCCCCAACAACTCCTTAAATCCACACACATTCCTCCCATTTACACCTCACGAACCCGGCGTTGACAGTGTAGACGGGATTTGGGTTTTTTTTTTTTTTTGTTGTTTTTTGGTTGCAGGTAGGGGGTCGGGGGAAGAAGATGAAGATGAGGGGAGAAGAGAGAGGGAGGAGGAGGGGAAGACGAATGAAAGGGATTTTCTTTTTCGGGGTTACAGGTAGGGGGTCGGGGGAAGAAAATGAAGATGAGGGAGAAGAGAGGAGGAGGAGGGGGGAGGGAGGTGCGCCTGCGTTTTCTAAGGTTTTTTTTTTTTTAAATTTAGAAAAAAAAAAATTGCCACGTGGCACAAATGTGGCAACCACGTCAGCACTTAACGGATTAATAGATGGAAAATATAACGAAAGTATTATTTTGAAATAAAATAGTATGTGAGGTATGAAAGTGAAATGTTTTAAAGATGTTGTATGAGGTTGTAATAGACCTCAAACCTAAGAAGTTTCTATGTAATTTACCCTTTTTGTTTTGTAACTTAAATTCCTACGGTATATTTAGTTGTCACAGACTCTTTAACGAGATCGTGCGGCTGCAACTTAGCCGTGCCTTAATTATTGCTATCTTTTCTATTTCCTTTTTCTGCCTCTCTTTAAGGAGACGTAGCAAAACCACCTAGAGAGGTTCAACAGAACCCCAATCCCTCCTCCTTTTGATGATTTTGGAGAATCTGGAGAATGGGTTTAAGGATTTGGATTTTTATTTAAAGTAATACTTTTCCGGAGCATGGATTCAGTGATTTGTGAATACTCCTCCTTGGTACAAATTGCACACCTAATATAATCATTGAATCCATGCTCCAGAAGGAATTGTGAGGTGTGCAATTTGTACCAAGGAATTGGGAGTTCAAAGTTCTATATTCTGACATCTTCTCTGAACGTTGTTCAGCTTACGTGCATCGTTGACGTCTCAGTTCAGTGAAAATCTAAACTCATGTAGAGAATACAATTACACCTTTTCGCCTCTGCATTTCATCAAAAGCAGAGGAAATCATATGAAATAAATGTACACAATCTTGTTCGGAATTCATGAATAACATCTGTCTCTTGTTCGGAACTCTTGCTTCGATTCTATTAGTTGAATAATACTTGAATATTGTATACAACTAAGTGCAGTTACTCAATTCTACTAATTCATGTTTTTGGCATTCCGTTCTAAATTCCAGTTCTCTGTTTTGAGCCTGTGAATCAAAAATAAAAAAGAATTTTATTCAAAAATGGATTTTTTTTAGCACATGACAATAAATTTGGTGGAAACCAAAGAAGAGCAGCCATGCTATGTGCCTCCAAATTCAGACAACCTCATAGAAGAAGTGACATTGTCAAAACGGCCACGAATAGGCCAATCGAGGAGGGGGAGGCAATGGAAGGACTTCCAGAGAGATGTACTTCCCAGTCTTGCTTCTTGGTAAAAAAATGAGGTGACTGATGATCTTCAAATAATTGAAGGGTTGATTAGGGAATCTGGTGTGAGTTGGCAGTCAAGTTTGTGACAAACAAATTCCGGTAAGGGTGGTAGGGGAAGGGGGAGGAAACGTATGGGAACTTCTGCTCCGTCTACTAATGTGACTGAAGTTAGCCAGCCCCAGATTGAGCAACCAAAATGCGAGGAGCTGCAGGGAACTGAGGAGAGAAGTTTAACCTGTTGGGGTAAGAGGACAAGGCGTCCACCACGGCAAAGATATCCGATTGATAATTCTCCTGTTCCTAAAAAATAAACATGGAGAACGGTCCTTTCCATAGAGATACAGAAGTGCATCGGAGTAGAGCAAACATAAACTGCAGGAGCCTTCGAACCCAGAACCATGAGGTATCCATGCTGTTGCACTTAACCACAAGGCTAGGAAGAAGGCCGGTACTTGACGCTGATTTTGCATCCGTTCTTCTCCGAAACTCTTTCATTCACGTGTGCCACCGGCGTCTCTGTTCGATGAACATTTAAACTCATACAAAGAATGTTTACTCGTCTATGCATTTCATCACTAGCAGATTGTAAAGTATAAGAGATAACTTTCTTTTTTGGTTTTCAATTCCAGATCCAAGTTATGGATCAAATAAATTTTGTTTCTAGCCATAACATTTGCTGATATTCTGTAACACACACCTTCTCGTCAATTCCCTCTTTACATTACTTGTAGTACAAGAAAAAAACGTCTCTTTCCATTTGCGTAATGGATGCAAACATTAGTATTGACCCTCTCTATTCTAACATGTAGAAACGTAATTACAAAATAATTGTTTGGGTTTTCATTTTAGTAAACTAGAAAAAAAAAAAACTCTTAACATTAACTAATAACAAATAAGAAAGCAAGTCGAGGATTGCCTTGACGGTTATGATAATCCTCTTAAATTCGAGAAATTTTTCATTGTGATCGGAACGGGTGGTACACAACGTGTTTTTATACAAATGATTGGAAATTTTATCTTTTAATATTAACTTTTTAGCATACATAGCCCACTATTTATATAATAACATATGATATACCACTCCGTGTTCGATCACATTGAAAAATCTCTCCTTAATTTCATTGTGTCTCGGATTCACATTATTTTTCTCATTAGTCTAGTATAAAATAATAATATTGACAAACAACCGGAATTGTTTTTTTGTTTTTTTATGGAAACTTTACACAATTAAAATCAGGTGGTCTGAACTGTGAAGGTGCATTTGGGATTGGTCTATCTTCTTGTTGCTTCTTGTTGGAGGGGGTAATCATGTCGTTCTAACTTCTACCTGTTGGAATTTATTAGGTTTATTTAGGAAATTAAGTAGAGATTTGATTTGATTTTGTAGTAGGGTATTTTTGGCATTTACGCATTAGAGTT
The DNA here is from genome assembly GCA_024362995.1 of Heteromeles arbutifolia. NCBI lineage: Eukaryota > Viridiplantae > Streptophyta > Magnoliopsida > Rosales > Rosaceae > Heteromeles > Heteromeles arbutifolia. The sequence goes on from JANCRC010000007.1 coordinate 3,946,204, forward strand.
TCTTAGGTTTATTGCTCTATAAATAGAGCTTGTAATTTAGTTTGGGATGTAAGTCATTCACAATGTAGTCTTTTGGGATTTTGTAGCTGTTTCGGCATTCTTGTTTGATATCAATAATATTTCTAGTTTTGTAATCCGTTTGTTCGTTTATCGTGTATGCGCACTCTAATATTCAACTTGGTATCAGAGCGGGTTTGATCCTTAGGGTTCAATCCGTTCTCGTTGGTATCAATTTGTTTGCCTTTGTCGTCGTTTGTTTTAGATTTGTTAGTTGGTATTGATTGTTTGCTTGCAGAGGAGAAGATCCCCGTTTTGCTTGCAAAGGAGAAGAAGATCCCCCAACAAATAAAAAGGGACGAAGGAGAAAAGAAAAAAAAGGAACCACGAAAGGAAAAAGAAGGAAGAAAAAAGGGAAAAGAACGAAGGAAAAAAAAAATATGGCTATTGTGTTTTGAGGTTTGGGGCCCACGTGATGCTGCTATTTGGACTTGTTTCTGTAGCTTGTTGTTGCCTTCTACAACGATCACTTGAGTGTTTGGACTGGTGACCACTAAAGTGACGTTGGGTAGATGGTGAACTGGATTTGTTTTTTTGTTTGTTCGGAAGTTGGAATTTGCATTGGCGTTGGAATTTTGCACTGGCATTGGCATTGGAATCTTGCACTGGCATTGGCACTGGCACTAACATTGGAATCTTGCATTGGCACTGGCACTAGCACTGGAATTTGGAGTCTTGCATCCACATCTGCTTGTTGGCAACCTCATGACGTGTACCGTCATGAGTTTGACCGGGGGGGGGGGTGTTGGAATTTATTAGGTTTATTTAGGAAATTAAGTAGAGATTTGATTTGATTTTGTAGTAGGGTATTTTTGGCATTTACGCATTAGGGTTTCTTAGGTTTATTGCTCTATAAATAGAGCTTGTAATTTAGTTTGAGAATCAAGTTAGTTACAATGTAGCATCTTAGGGTTTTGTAGCCGTTTCGGCATTCTTGTTTGATATCAATAATATTTCTAGTTTTGTAATCCGTTTGTTCGTTTATCGTGTATGCGCACTCTGATATTCAATGCGTCCAATATTCACTTCACTACACCACAATTTTCACTTTTAGGCGGATACCCCTGTCATTTTAGGATGGTTTGTATATTTGTCAGGGGTGTAGGGACCACATTCATGTCATTTAAGAGAAATTTTTAGTTGTGATGGGAATACAAATGGTACACCACGTGTTTTTATATAAGTGGTGAAAATTTTTAATTTTTAAGTTATTAACCTTTTAACACACATATCCTATAATTTATATAAAGACACGTGATGTATCGTCTCGTGTAACGGTCACATTGAAAAGTTATATTTGTCAGGAGTGCAGGTACCACATTCCTGTCATTTAGGATGGTTTATATTTGTCAGGGGTGTAGGACCACATTCGCCTGGACTTTTGACGGAAAAACATATTAAAATATTCACTCTGGGAAAATGATGTTTCGAAGTAGCAGTCCTACTTCCTATTCATACACCATAATCATATCTCTATATAATGACAGACTGCCTTCTTTTCTGCCCAACATCACCGCCGCACAGCACCCAGTTGCATTGCTTCACTCACAAGATCATAATTCTGGTTCACAAAAGTAAGTGCCTTTTCTTCTTTGTGCTTTCATTTTGTGTGTGTAGTTCTGAAGTAACAGCGTTATTTACCTCGCATTTCACTCGTTACCATTTGAATATCTGCTTGCCATCTTAAGTACTGTCTTAAGCTTGACGGCCGCTATTGGCCGTATTCTTCGTCGCCAATTTCTGTTTTGGAGTGCTCTCCTTTGCCGGAATTTCAAAAACAAAAAAACAGAGCTCTTGTCCTTCAAAAAGAGAAAACAGAGCTCTTGCGTCTGTGTGTGTGTGTGTGTGAAGGTGTGACGAGTATTCGATCTGAATTTTGTTTTTGTGTTCCTCTGCACGGAAGCTTCATATATACGCAGATGGATCGTGTCGCAGAGATTGCTGTTAGCGTCCCTCTACGTTCGGAACTGGAAGGGTAAGTGTCTACTCTGCTTGCCTTCTTTTTTTTGTTTTTTTTGTTTTTGGCCTTTTACGCGGGGAAAATGATGGGAAGACCATAAAGAGCTGATTGATTAGCAATTAATCTATACAACTCAGCTCATGATAACTCTAGGCAATTTTTTGAGAAATTAAGAGCGTCGAATGGCTAGGTCGATTCATTATTAACATTGAAGAAAATAGCAGCTTGCGAGGTACCCTGTTACAACTTACTTACTTAATCAGTTGATCTGAGATGATATATTGGCTTGATTAAATTATAATATATATTATACATTCTTAATTAGTTGATTGATGATATATTGACTTGATTAATTTACATACGCTCTCAATTAGTTGATTTCAGATGATATATTGACTTGATTAATTTACAAATATATTGACATATGATGTGTACAACAAACATCCAATGAGATAAATTCATTTATTGACGTGGTATGTACACATCACTTATCACATCATATTAGTATGTGATACAAAAGTATGGTCTCCCTAGCATTAGTTGAGATTACAATATATATTGTAGATGATTCATTAATGCAATTCCATTTAATTTTCTCATTGTCTTTAAAACAGCACAAGTGAATGTTCTACAAAGGTGCATAAATATATATGTTCCCTCATCGCCATGCTAAGCGGTTTCCTCCAACTGAAGCAGGGAGCCAGAAATGAGTCTTTATTCAATACGGACTATCCGGTTATGGTGTTCCTAATCGTTACGCTACTTGCTTACATTGGATCACTAATTGGCTCTATAATACTTCACGTGCAAGCTCGCCCTAGTTCGGATTTGGCAGAATCAATCATCAATAAGATTAGCCTCCTCCTTGGAACTCTTGCCTTGATTTTAGAAGTGGTAATCCTTGTACCAGGTTTAGGGCTAGTTGCCGGATTCTTCTGGGTTGTTTGGTTTGTGAAGGTTGTAGTTGAGTACGCCTGCGAATACCTTAAAACGTTGTATAAAAATGCAGTTGCATCAGTTGGTCATTCATTTGGCAAATTGAGAGACTATCTGAACATGATTATCCGACGTTTCGCAACGAAATCCAAAGAACAAACTAATGAGCTTCCTCAAGTAACTTCCGCCAAGGTTTAAATTTGGGTATAGGTTTGGGGTATTATTTTTACTCGTTAATTTTTTATCTTATTTGTACTTGTTCATGAGTCATGACCAATAGTAGGAGTAGTTTCAAGTATAGAAGAGCAGCAAGGAAGCTATATATAGGATGTACTTACGCATGATGAGATGAAGAAGGGGTATTACTGCTCATAGCTACAGGAAGAGTCTCAACTGGTTGAATCATCATATTCAATTATTCATATATTGTGTTGTACAAAGGCAAAAGCCCTTCCGGACGAATAAGAATCTATCAACGAGGGTTTAAATCCCAAAAAAGCAAACCGACCATTTATTATTCATATATCGTGTTGTACAAGTTACAAAGCCCGTCCTTTCTTTTTGCAATAAAAGGTAAATGATAAAAGCATTTTTGAGATTTTCTGCAACATGCATTTTCTCATTTGCTGATATTCTACAACCCGCACCTTCTCATCAACACTCTCTCTTTATATTACTTGTAGTATAAGAAAAAAGTGCCTCTTTCCCGTTTATATTGATCCTCTATTCTAATATGTAGAAACGTAATTACAAAATAATTGTTTGGATTTTCATTTTAGTAAACTAGAAAAAAAACACTAAAACATTTAATAGAGTAAACTTGATATAAATCCAATTTTGTGAGTCATTATTGGGTTTAGTCCCATTTGTTGGACTAGGTCCATTATCCACATCAACTTTTTTTAATTATATTTTTATCTTTTACTCAATTTTAGAATTAAATATTGTTTCTCTTTTTTCCTGCTGCTAATTTGTATCTCAATTTTTTCTTCTACCGCCATCATAGGTTAACTTTGTTAACTAATCTTGTTGTAGGTGGATTAATTTGTCATATAAACTTTCTTTAAGCTATTTTCCATGAAAGTGGTCAGATTTTTATATTCAAATTAAAATTTTGAGTAAAGATGCATAAATAAAAAAAACTTAATTGAAAAAAAAAACTGGACTAAATTCAACAACAGCCCAAAATTTTGGACTTGGATCAAAATAGCCTTTAACTAACAACAAATTAGAAAGAAAGTTGAGGTTTGCCCTGACGGTTAGGACATTCCTATTCAATCCATAAAAAACCACTCCCCACAACCATCCGTGAGTTGATGCAAAAACCATTCGGCAAGTTTACTTGACAAGAACAAGAACAAGAACATTAGAACAAAAAGGGAAGAGCTCTGCACAACTAACTTGAGGTAGTTACCACTGTTAGTACATTTAAGGCTCTATTCATATGGTACTTCCTTCCCTTTTTCTAAGGCTCTATTCATTTGACTTCTTTTTACCTTTATACCTTTTTAGATGCTGGGCCCACAATCGACTATGACCAACTGCTGTTTTTTTGTTTTGGAAAGATGACCAACAGCTGTTTCGGAGAAGTGTATTCTACCAAAATGATGGGGAGACAAAAAAAGAACTGATTAATTAGCAAGTAATCTAGGGGTAGGTTCGGTTTCATTCGGTTTGATTTTTTGCCAAAATCGAAATCGAACCGAAACTTCGGTTCGGTTTGATTTTCTTTCGATTTTTTTATTTTATTTATAAAACTTGATATTTTTTTAATATGAAATTCAGAAAAGAGGTTTACATTGGCAGACTAATAATAAGAAATTGGAGAAAGTAGGAAAGTGGGAAGGTAGTTGTACATATACAAGATCATATAAACCAATCATATGTTATCAACAACCTCAATGAAAAAATGATCACCGTATCCATTCAAAAAACAAACAAATAAAGAAGTTCTTCCAAGTTTCAAAACCTTCCAAAACTTTTATCTATAACCAATGGAATATCCTCCCTAATTGAACAAAGTATGCTCCTTGAAAAAACCCTAGGCTTAGTTTCAAACTTGGCAACAAAGTTTCGCAAAAGAAACATCATAGGCCTACATTCATAAAATGTAAAGGGATTCGGTTCGGTTCGGTTTTCGAACCTCCATAATCAAAACTGAACCAATAAGGTTCGGTTCGGTTAGGTTTTTCCTATTTTGGTTTGATTTTTTTTCTTTTCGGTTTTTTGATTTTGGATGTTTGGTCCCCTTTTTTTCGATTTTCGGTTTTTTGATTAGCTAGCAGGTTGTAGGAAGATATTTTAACGGTTGATGACTCAGGTTCTTAATTAGGAACCCCCTGTTATTCATTAATATTAGTACAATGCCACTTATTTTCATGTAATTTTCACATCATAATCCTATATGTTGTTTATAATACTGCACCACTAGGGTGGGAGGAGGGTGGTTGGTAAAATTCTCCTCGCCATGCTAGTAGACTAGTAGTCCTCCTCCAGCTGAAACATGTGACTGGAGATTTGCCGTCTCTATTTGTCACAGACCACAACACTGGCGCGATGTTGATTGCCGATTTATTCACTTACGCACACTATAAGACAAAATCTCATTTACCACAGGCACTGTGCTCGCTAGGAATATGGACGTAGTAAAAACCTCAATTTTATTAGGGACGATGCCCGTTGTCAACTGCAATGTAATCATGGATTATGTCCAAGATAAATTTGGATCTAACACCATATGCTATGACCGTTGTGGATTACTAATTGAACAAAGCTAATACCCCTTATATATATGTTTAGATATTTATATACTAATCGACCGCGAAAGCGAATGGGTAAGACTGTTAGAATGTAAGGAATGTTTGGGATAGTGTCAGGTGTCATCAGTAGAGTAGAGAAGATTAAGTTAGTTATAGGGAGGTTGTATTTATATATAAGTTATTTACAACATGCCTTTTATGGCCTTGGTAAATCAATCGTGTTTGATGTGTTGCTGTCTTGTAGTGCAAGCTTCCTCCCTCCCTTTCTCTCTCTAAAACTCTCAAAGCTAAGAGATTTTGGGTTTCTAAAACTCTCAGAGCTCAGAGATTTTGAGTGGCCCTCTCTCTCTCCTCCCTCCCTTTCTCTCTTTAGAACTTTCAGAGCTCAGAGATTTTGGGTCTCTAAAACTTTCTAAGAAGTCCTACTTCTTGCTATTCCTACACGTACATAATCACCTACACAATCATATAGTTGCATTTTTCACTCAGAAGATCATATTTCTGGTTCAGTAATTTGCATTTGAAGACGACGTACACTCTACAGAGCTCCTTCCATTCTTCTACCCTTGACGACGTACACTCTATAGAGCTCCTTCCATTCTTCTACCCTTGTCTGCGCCGGACCGGTACCATTTGAATATTTGCTTGCCATCTTAAGTACTGTCTTAAGCTTGACGGCCGCAATTGGCCATATTCTTCGTCGCGAATTTCTGCTTCGGAGTTCTGTTTTACCGGAAATTAAAAACAAAAAACAAACAACAGAATACAGAGCTCTCGTTATTCGAATTTCTGCATCTGTGTGTGTGTGAAGGTGTGACGAGTCTTCAATCTGAATTTTGTTTTTGTATTCCTCTCTATAGAAGTGTCATATATACTCAGATGGATCGTGTCGCAGAGTTTGCTGTTAGCGTCCCTCTACGTTCGGAACTGGAACGGTAAGTGTATAATCTGCTTGCATTTTGTTTTGCCTTTTACTTGGGGAAAATGATGGGGACACCAAAAAGAACTGATTAATTACAATTAATGTATACAACTCAGCTCTTGATAACTCTGGTCATTTTTTTGAGAAATTAAGAGCGTCGAATGTCTAAAACTCTAGATCGATTCGTTATTAACAAACAATGAAGAAAATAGCAGCTAGCTAGGTACCTTGTTACAACTTACCTACTTAATTAGTTGATTTCAGAAGGTATATTGGCTTTAGCCAAAACAAAAAAAAAAGAAGGTATATTGGCTTGATTAATTTCTAGATATATCATACGTTTCCATTTTTCTTATTAGAGTAATACTACGGAGACCACAAATTTATTCTACATTGGTGTACCATCTCGTGTGGCATGTGATGCGTACAATCAACGTCAAATGGTATAAATTCATTAATTGACGTAACATGTATACATCACTTGTCACATCAAATGGTGCAAATATATGGTCTCCCTAGCATTTTCCTATTAGTTAAGATTACAATATATATTGTAGATAATTCATTAATGTAATTCCATTTAATTTTCTCATTAATTATGTATGTATGACAGCACAAGCGAAGGACGTTCTACAAATGTATTGCATAAATATATAAATATATATATATACATATACATATATATATATATATATATATATATATGTATATGTTCCCTCATCACCATGCTCGGCATCTTCCTCCAAATGAAGACTGGACCCGGAAATGAGATTATGTTCGACACCAACTACCCAACTATGGTGTCCCTTATTGTTGCCCTAATCGCTTATGGCAGTTCAGTAATTGGCTTAGAACATTCCACGTCCAAGCTCGCCCTAACTCGGATTGGGCAAAATCAATCATTAAGAAGATTAGCCTCCTCTTTGGAACTCTTGCCTTGATTTTAGAAGTGGTGATCCTTGAGCCAGGTTTAGGGCTAGTTGCCTTGTTCTTCTGGGTTGTTTGCTTTGTGAACATTGCAGCTAAGTACGCGTGCGAATACCTCGAAACGTTGTATAAAAGTGTAGCTCCATCATTTGTTCATACATGTGACAAACTGAAAGACTATCAAAACATAATCATTCGACGTTTCGCAATGAAACCTGAAGAACAAACTGATGAGCTTCCTCAAATAACTTCTACCATGGTTTAGGTTTAGGGTATTATTTTTTCTCGTTATTTTTTTGAGTTGGACTATATTGAACTCAACTTATGATTAGTTAAGTGAGAAATGGTAATATGTGAAAGAAAATTCAATCAATGACATCCTAATATACCAATGACATCATTCCTTCACTCTTTTGCATTTCTTATTTCTCTAAGACCACCCAGAGAGGTTCAATCGAACCCCAATCCCTCCTCCTTTTGATGATTCTAGACAATCTGGAGAATACAATTACAACTATTCGCCTCTGCATTTCATCAAAAGCAGAGGAAATCATAAGAAATAAATGTACACAATCTTGTGCGGAATTCATGAACAACATCTCTCTTGTTCGGAACTCTTGCTTCAATTATATTAGTCGAATAATACTTGAATATTGTATACAATTAACTGCAGCTGCTAAATTCTACTAATTCATGTTTTTGACATTCCGTTCTAAATTCCAGTTCTCTGTTTTGAGCCTGTAAGATCAAAAATCAAGAAGAATTTATTCAAACATGGATTTTCTTTAGCACATGACATTAAATTTGGTGGAAACCAAAGAACAGCAGCCATGCTATGTGCCTCCAACTACAAACAACCACAGAGAAGAAGTGACATTGTCAAAACGGTCACGAAGAGGCCAATCGAGGAAGTGGAGGCAACGGAAGGACTTCCAGAGAGATGTACTTCCCGGTCTTGCTTCTTTGTCAAAAAAATGAGGTGACTGATCATCTTCAAATAATTGAAAGGTTGATTAGGGAATCTGGTGGGAGTTGTCAGTCAAGTTTGTAAGGGAAGGGGTAGGAAACGTATGGGAACTTCTTCTCCGTCTACTAATGTGGCTGAAGTTATCCAGCCCCAGATTGATCAACCAAAATGAGAGGAGCTGCAGGGACCTGAGGAGAGAAATTTAACCTATTGGGGTAGGAGGACAAGGCGTCCACCACGGCAAAGATATACGAGATATAGAAGTGCATCGGAGTAGACTTGTAATTTTACACAATCCTTAATTTGGTTTCCGGTATTCTGAGCGAACTTGTATGATTAATCAAATAAAAATTACAGAAGAATTTGTTGAACTGAGGAAGTGTAACATAAACTGCAGGAGCGTACGAAACCAGAACCATGAGGTATCCATGCTGCTGCACTTAACCACAAGGCTAGGAAGAAGGCCGGTACTTGACCTTGATTTTTGCATCCATCCGTCTCCGAAACTCTTTCATTCACACACGCCACCGGCGTCGCAGTTTGGTGAAAATCTAGACTCATACAGAGAATGTTTACTCGCCTCTGCAATTCGTCACAAACAGATTGTATAGTATAAGAGAAACAATACACAATAACTTTCTTTTTGGTTTTCAAATTCCAGGTTCAAGTTATGGATCAAATAAATTTTGTTCCCAGCCATAACATTCGCTGACTGACTTCGTCAATTCTCTCTCTTTATACTACTTGTAGTACAAGAAAAAAGTGCCTCTTTCCATTTTAGTACACTAGAAAAAACACTCTAACATTCAATAGTGTAAACTTATAAGTCACATTTTGTGAGTCATTATTGAGTTTAATCATATTTGTTGGATTAGGTTCATTCACTGATTATCCGCATCAATTTTTTTTATTATATTTTTATCTTTTACTCAATTTTATAATTAATTATTATTTCTCCTTTTTCTTGCTTCTACTTCGTATCTCAATTTTTTTTCCTACCACAATCACAGGTTAATTGCGTTAACTAATTTATGCTATAGGTACTACATATATAGAGGTAGATTATACATTAGTATGGATTTATATATGTGTGGAAGATGAAATTTCTTTGAACAATTTTCATGGATGATAGGTAGATTAATTTTTATTTATTTTTGTAAATACCTCCACCACATGTTAAATGTATTTTATCAACATATAGTATAGGTATCATATATGATGACATAAATTTTCTTTTAACTATTTTCCATGAAAGTGGTCAGATTTTTATATTTAAATATTCAAATTAAAAACTTGACTAAAGATGTATAAGTCAAGAAATCTAATTTAATTGAAAAATAGAAAAATAAGACTAAATTCAACACCAGCTCAAATTTTTGGACTGAATTAAAATACCCCTAACTAATAACAGATAAGAAAGCAAGTTGAGGATTGCCCTAACAGTTAGGACATTAACAGTTAGGACATTCCTCTTCAATCCATTGCATTTCGAATTCACACTATTTCTCTCATTATTTTTTATTTTTTAACAAACGATATTACCTACACTAAGGGGGCAAGGGGGTGAGCTAAGCCTCCCAATGGGCTAGCAATAATATGATGTAAATTCACCCTTGATGAGAATTGAACCTAAGACCTTTCACTTACAAGTGAAGTTGAATACCACTACACCGTAGTATTATTTGGCCTGGTCTATGAAGCTGCATTTGGGATTGGTCTATAAGAGGGATAATCATGTCATATTCTTGTTGGAGGGGGATAATCATGTCATTCTACCCAAGGGTCCATTTTTCCAAATTCTTCGTTCCTTTCTTTTCTGAGGTATTCATCAATTTACCATCTGAACTTGTAAGGATTGGCCAATTCCCCCCTTAACTTTAATTTTGGCCAATTTCCCTCCTTAACTCTCATAATTAGTCACTTTGCACCCCACTGTTAATTTTTTTAATTTTCCATGTATTATTCCGTTAAGTAGTTTACGTGCTATCCACATGAGCAAAAAAGTCATTTCCTACACTTTCCATCTACTTCCTTTTCTCCACCCACACTTTGTATTCCCCAGATTCTTCTCTGTTAGAGATGCATCTCAATTCTTTAACTCCCAAGACTGCCCTTCAATCACCACCCTCCCCGATGATGGCGTGGACTCTGACGAATTAGACGACGGCCACATGATTCAGCCTGACACCCTATCATTTTTTATGAGAAAAATCAATATGCTAGGGACTGATCCGAGCCTTTAAAATTTGATCCAACGGCTAAAAGAAGAGAAGCTTTTAAAAGCCACAATAGTTGTTGGCTGTTGGATCAAATTTTAAGGGCCCGGATCATTTGATTCTTGGGCTCCGGCTGATTAGATCCGGAGAGGATTTGTTCTCCTAACAGCCTATCGCTTTTTACAAAAAGCAAGCAACTTGATGTTAGCTGTCCAAACTTGATTGGAGGGAAACTAAGAAAAACAATTAAATAAGAAAAGTATGCAGCGTGGTCTCATCGTCTTCGTCTTTTCCTCTACGCCAAACCAAGAACCAGAAACTCAAAAAGGCAAGAATGCAGCTGACGCCTCCATCCTCCGGTAAACAATCTCCACCTGATTTCCCTTCCTGAAATTTTGAATCTACCCCTCCTCCCACCTCATCCTTGTGGAGGACATCGTAAAGCTCTCTGCCACTCCCTTCTACAACAGCGCCATCCTCGCCGCCCTGGAGTACTACAACGCCAACTTCACCTCTGCCTTCTGGTCCGACCCCTCTTTCTCCCTCACCTTCGCCAATCACCACTGCCATTTCAACATTGGCGTCATGGTCATCGACCTCGACCAGGAAGAAGATAGGTGTAGGGAAAATGACTTTTTTGCCCTTCAAAGGCAGTCATGCGGATAGCACTTGACGAAAGAATAGATGAAAAATTAAAAAAATTAACAGTAGGTGCAAATTGACTGATTATGAGAGTTGAGATGGGAAATTGGTCAAAATTAAAGTTGAGTGGGGAAATTGGCCAATGCTTACAAGTTGAAGGAGTAAATTGATGACTACCTCTTCTTCTTTTTTTTTTTTTTTATGAAAATTCTTCGTGACTTTCTCCAGGAAAATGACTATTATAGTACCTTTCCCCAAATTTGTCGTACTTGATACTTTTCTATTCACACACCATATAAAATATAATCAGAGGCGGCCAGCGGGGGCATTGGACATTTCTGTTTCACTCCGGAAGATCATATTTCTAGTTCAGTAATTTGCATTTGAAGACGACGTACACTCTACAGAGCTCCTTCCATTGTTCTATCCTTGGCTGCTCACAAAAGTAAGTGCCCTCTTTTTTTGTGCTCTCATTCTGTGAGTGTAGCTCAAAATTAACCGCCTGTTTTTTTTTGCTCGCATTTCACTCGGTACCATTTGAATATCTGCTTGCCATCTTAAGTACTGCCTTAAGCTTCACGGCCGCTATTGGCCATATTCTTCGTCGCAAATTTGTTTTGGAGTTCTCTTTTGCAGGAATGTAAAAATGAAAAAAAAAAACAGAAAACAGAGCTCTCGTTTTCGAAAAGAGAAAACAGAGCTCTTGCGTCTCTGTGTGTGAAGGTGTGACGAGTCTTCGATCTGAATTTTGTTTGGTATTCCTCTGTACAGAATTTTCATGTCTATGCAGATGGGTCGTGCCTCAGACATTGCTGTTAGTGTCCCTCTGCGTTCGGAACTGGAAGGGTAAGTGTTTACTCTGATTGCCTTCTTTTTTCTTTTTTTTTTTGTTGCGGAAAATGATAAGGAGACCAGAAAGAACGGATTAATTAGCAATTAATCTATCGAACTCAGCTCTTGATAAGTCTAGGCATTTTTTTTACAAATTACGAGCGTTGAATGTCAAGATCGATTCGTTTTTAACAATCATTGAAAGAATAGCAGCTAGTTGTAACAGGGAGCTGCTAGTTTTACAACTTGCTTACGTACTTAAGATGATATGTTGGCTAGTTTCTGGATTATATCCTACATGCGTTCCCATTCTTCTTATTAGTTTGATTAATATTAGCGAGATCACATATTTATACCACACGTGATATATACACATTATTTTTTAAATTACATGGTACAAAAATGTGGTCTCTCTTACATTTTCTTATTAGTTACGAGTACAAAATATATTCTAGATAATTCATTAGTGGAAGTCCATTTAGTTTTCTCACTAACTATATATGTATAACAATATAAGCGGAGAAAGTTCTACAAAGGTTTTGCATAAATATATGTGTTCCCTCATCACCATGTTAGGTATCTTCATCCAACTTAAGCAGGGAGCCGGAAATGAGTCTCTGTTCAACACAGACTACCCGACTATGGTGTCCCTTATCATTGTGCTAATCGCTTATAGTGGACCACTAATTGGCTCTAAAATACTCCACATCCAAGCTCACCCGAATTCGGGTTTGGCAGAATCAATCATCAATAAGATTAGCCTCCTCTTTGGAACTCTTGCCTTGATTTTAGAAGTGGTGATCCTTGTGCCAGGTTTAGGGCTAGCCGCACTATTCTTTTGGGTTGTTTGGTTTGTGGGCGTTGTAGCTGAGTACGCCTGCAAATACCCTGAAGCGTTGTATAAAAGTGCAGTTGCATCATTTCATACATTTGGCAAATTGAAAGAGCATTTGAACATGATCATCCAACGATTCGCAACGGAACCCGAAGAACAAACTGATGAGCTTCCTCAAGCAACTTCTACCATGGTTTAGGTTTAGGTTTGGAGTATTACTTTTACTTGATATTATTTTTCTTATTTTATGAGTTGGACTATATTGGGGCCGAGTTCTTCATGATATGTATTTATAATGCTCTATTATCAATGAACGAAATATCGTAATCTTCTTCTTTAAAAAAAAGGAACTAATTAAACTTCTTTTTAATCAGGGCAAGTCATTCTTTTCGTTTGCTAAAAAAAAAAGAAAAATCTAATCTAATTTTCAAATCCGTTTATTTCTACAGCAATCCGTTTGGTACTAACAAAACTCCGAGACTTCTTGTTAGTTTGCTGATACGGAGATTGCTCTATTCTAGTATGGACTAATTTTCAACCAGATTAAAAAAATGAAAACTAATGAAAAGGGCTTGAAAACTTTGAGTTTTAACGATAAAGACAAAATAAAGGGTAAAGTGAATAGTACTAGGATTGACTTTTTAGTGTAAAAATTTGGTTTTTCGTTAAAGTAAACAGTACCGGAAGCTTTTCGTTAAAGTTCCCATTAAAAAAAGGAAAACAGTAAAAATGTAATTACAACTATAGTACGGACATTCTCTTCATAAAGAAAACTACTGTAGAATATAGCGTGTTAAAAAAAGGAGTAAATTGTAGCAATGGTCCTTCAACTTTAATCAAATTGGAGCAATGGTTCCTCAACTAAAAATCTATTACCATTGGTCCCTCAACTTATCAAAATGTGTAGTTATAGTCATTTTCATCAATTTCGTCAAAATTTTGTCAAAATAAGTTATGTTGGAATAACCATTTATATAATTAGGGTCCCTCAACTCATCAAAGTGTGTAATTATGGTTCTTTTCGTCAACTACGTCAAAATTTTTGTCAAAACGAGTTATGTTGGAAAGACCATTACTACAATTGGGTTAAAGTTAAGGGACCATTTCTCCAATTGAATTAAAGTTAAGGGACCAATGGTAATGAATTTTTAGTTGAGGGACTATAGCTGCACGTTTTGATGAGTTGAGGGACCAATGGTAATGGATTTTTAGTTGAGGGACCATTGCTCTAATTGAGTTAAAGTTAAGGAACCATAGCTACAATTTACTCTAAAAAAAGAATTCAATGTTTTGGAGGAATTGAACTCCTTGGGAGGAAAAGGCAATCTGATTCTGGATGAGGAATCATACAATTCGTTTGCCCATTATTGTTAAAGTCCCACATCGGTGGTGGGAAAGGAAGCCAAGTGGTTTAAATATGATTACCCCACTCTAACTAATACTGAACTTTTTGTGGTAAAACCCCACACCTGACGGATTGGGCAGGTGGTAAAGTTGGGGATAGTATCGGTGTCGTTAGAGTGGGGCGGGCCCAGTGATCCAAAAATTCCAACATGGTATCAGAGCTCACGGTTGCGGGCCCGTGCAAGCCAACGAGCTTGTGTGCAAGCCAATGAGCTTGTCACCATCAGGAAGGAAACAAGTCTAAGCTCTTAATATAGAGACGACCGTTGAGTTCCAATTGAAGACAAGTAGGCCCAACGTGAGCCGACCTTTGAGTTTCAATTACTGATGTGGATCTCCACGTGTAAACCATTAAAATGAGGTTACACGTGAGAGGGAGTGTTAAAGTCCCACATCGGTGGTGGGAAAGAAAACCAAGGGGTTTAAATATGATTACCCCACTTTAACTAATACCGAGGCTTTTTGTGGTAAAACCTCACACCTGACGGATTAGGCACGTGGTAAAGTTGGGGACAGTATCGGTGTCGTTAGAGTAGGGCGGGCTCGGCGATCCAAAAATTCCAACAATTATGCCCTCACATTTCAAAAGTTCCAAGTTTTTCATCTCTTTAACCCAACAAACACAAGCATACTAATATACTATACCCGCGCACAGCACATCACACCGGCAACCTATCCACCTCTCACCGGAGCCGACAACTCCGTTTTTGAGTTGGAAACTTGCATAATGTTACTGATATAGGGTGCTAGGCCCTAATGAAAGGCCATATAGTTTAAGGGTTGACTTTATTCTACAATTCCATTCCGAAACAATTTCATGCTTTCAATCTCAAAGGATTACAAGAGTACTTGTTCATTACACTCACACGTACATTATAAGTAGTTATAAGTAGACATATAGGGAAACCCCTGAAAGAGCAAACCATCACACAGAGCTAGCAAAACGCGAAACGTATGGTATAGTACATATTATTAACTATTAATTATAGGTCAAGAGGTAAGTGTGTGTAGTTGGAGTCATATAACTAATTAAGGAAGCCCCTTCTGCTGTGGCCAAATGGTTCTTCAACATTCCTGATCAACAAAGAGCTCTTTCAATCTGTTAAAAGCATTATAAAGTGATGCTCTCACCAATATTCATGAACTCTTTCAATTTGTCAAAGACTTGAAGAAGCTGCTTGAATGCTCTTTGATACAACCATTTCAAAACAACTGCAATTTCATGGTACGACTTTGTTAGTGCAATTACAAGGTGAACCACCCCAAAGTTGGAACCATGATCAACAATTCTAAGGTTACGGCAAGTGTTCCAGACGAGAGGCTAA
Source organism: Heteromeles arbutifolia (assembly GCA_024362995.1). Lineage (NCBI taxonomy): Eukaryota > Viridiplantae > Streptophyta > Magnoliopsida > Rosales > Rosaceae > Heteromeles > Heteromeles arbutifolia. The sequence continues at coordinate 3,961,985 of JANCRC010000007.1, forward strand.
TCTTATTCATGAACTCAGACAAATCTGGATTTTCATGAGCTTGGAAATCCTACTTTAGAAGCTGCTAGGGTCCTCTATGCTATGATGAGCTTATCCAATGTACCATTTGGTTTCCTAATTTTTCGTTCGATTATGTCTAAGAACAAGTGTCCAGGCAAACAACAGCGTGGGTCCATTGTTCAGCCTTGCCTCATAACTCTCATTTATCAGAGTGTTGGTGTCCCGTTTCATCCAGATGATGTATATCCTAGGTCCACCAAGGAATTGGATAAATGCGTCATGAACCTGAGCAACGTGATGTCTGTCATTGCTTATGGTGATCCTCATCCGTCTCCTCATCCTAATGCATCTCAGGAAAGAAAGATTGCCCACCATGAGTCTGAACTTAATTCTCTTCGGAAGCAATTCGGGTTGTTTCAATTCTCAATGGGTCAAACAACGTCATCACCTTACATCGGTCATTCCCCTCTTGCCCAATCATTGAATCAATCCTCCTTGAAACCATCTGTGCGTCCTCAAAAGTTGGTTCCCCATTGTATTGTGGCCCTATCATCTTCCTCATATTTTGCTGCCGGTTCGTCTGGTCACTCTAGTGCTGTGGCAGCTAAAATGGCTGTTATCTATACTACAAAAGGGAAAGAAGTCTCTTCTCATGATGTTCAACCATTGCATTCTCCTCCGGCTCCCAAGGTCAAGTATATCAGCTTTACGTACTTTGATGATGAGGATGACGATAGTAATGCTGCAAATGAAGATGTGGTTGCTAAAACTGATGCCTCTGACTCTCCTCTGCGTTCGGATGCATCATTTCATTATGAGGAGTTCTAGATTATGGGGAGTGAACTTGTGGTTTGGAGTGTATTTTCTTAGGAGAGATTAATTTTGGGGGAGTTCAATTTCTTTTGCTATGTTGTTTAACATTTGTGCTTAAATTGTAATTTGAAACTCCATATATTTGTAATTATTATTGTGCTTTGGTTTTCCTGATCAATTGGGTGTTTTGAACAGATTCCATTGACATGCATTTATGTTTTAATATTGTGGTACCAAGATTTGTACCTTGTGCTTAAACTGCTTTGTTATGTTATGTCTTTGTTGTTAGTTCTTATTTACCTTGTTGGTGGTGGTTAATTCTGTGTTGAGCTAAATTGCCATATTATTTTTGTTGTTCAATAAAACTGGCATATCATTCATTTTTAAATCATTTGTCTATGCCATGACAAAATGGGGGAGAAAAATAAAACTTGAAATTTTGTGTTGTGTTGCAATCATGTACAATGCTAAACAATTTACTACCTTGCAATTGCTTTAACCATGATAACTTTTTACTTGTTCTTTGTCAAGAGTACTTCTTTGCAGGATTCGTCCTTTGTGTCCTCTTGAGTGAGGTTAAGTGTTTTTAGTTACAAGGTTTGGGTTATTTTGTTAAGGAAAGCCAAAGGGGGAGATTGTGAAGTCTAGTTTTATTATTTGGCTTCCCTTGTCAAATGTTGTAAATTGTACCACACATGCTCTAGTTAGTTTTAGGGTTAAATTGCTTCTCTAGGATCATGCTGTTGGAAATATCAATTCAAGAGCTTAATTTCTCTCAACAAAAAGTTTGTTCGTACATATGCATTTCATGCCATTATTTTCAATTCATTATGTCTAGTCAAATCTTCTCGCTGCTTTTACACGAGCTGGGCACACACTTTAAGACAACCCACATGGGCTTTTTGATAGCTTTTTTCTCGAGAGTGTTTTTCTATTCTAGTTCTTTTCTGATTGCTTTTGCACATGACACATGGCCTTTCCATCCTTTCTCTTTATCTGAAACATCAACCCACTATAAAAGCACAATCTAGGGTTTCATTTCAGATTAGCTAAGAGATTTATACTTTCTAATAAGGGTTGTTTTCAGTTGTGAGCTCCCATTTTGTTCTTACTTGAAAACCTTAGCCACAAAATCACACTCATGCACTAAATACCCACATCATTGCATATTAGGGTAGCATTGCTTTTGTGATTTGAACTTTGTTATAGGTCAAGCTTTTCTAGTTTCAAATCTTTGAGCTGACCTCTTTTTGGATTCACATCAGTTTCATCTTTCAAGTGTTTGACTGGTGAAACTGACTAGACATCAAATATAGATTTACATCAACTTCATCATAACATCATTTGCATAAGTTGATTGAATTTTGGTTCCATAAGGTGAAGAGCTCAGGAGGAGCTACCACTTCATGAAGACCTAAAGAGTTCATCTCATGAAAAGCAAGGTTGCACAAAGGTACAAGCTGCTCCATAGATCAAGATCTGGGAATTGAGCTTGTGTGGTTACTTTGTAAGAATCTTGATTTCACTTGTGGATTGGACTCATAGGAGAGTCCCTCGGTTTTTTAACCTAGAGGTGGGTTTTTCTAGCAAAAAATATCCCGTGAAATTTATCGTTTTTGTAGTTTACTTATCTTACCCCTTGCTTTTGATATATGTTCATCATTATTTGTAAAGAGAAAAGTCTATGAAACTAAGCTTGTCAAAGTTAAAATGTGCACTAAAATGGATCTTAGTTAACTATGAACATTTTAGTAAACTGAGCTTTACTTTGATTAGTTCCGTTGTGTGTAACCTAATATATCTGATCTTAGTTGATGAGCGTTGCTGATTAGTCAAACAAGCACGTATATAGATTTTAAAAGGCTAGTTATTCCACATGGTACCAATTTCATAGTGTCCTCAATTTTTTGAGGCCCTGGACAATCACCCTGCCCGCTCTGGATCAGGGCTGGCCTGGGTAATAGTTACATTATTTTGGTAAAGTTAAACAGTGCCTAAATCATTCCATAAAAATTAAACCAAGACAAATGATCTCCATTAAAATAAAACAGCAGATACATTATTTTTTTTTATTAGATTAAACAATCAGTAAATTAGATTGTAGGTACATTATATTGTAGATACATTATTTTTTATAAGATTAAACAATATGTAAATTATATGCATGTATTATTACAGATACTGGGCAAATTTTATTACTAATACACATGTCCAAAAATTTACCTATATTTTTATGTAAATTATTTTATAGTTGCCCTTTCAAAAATTAGCCTAAATTTATTATTTTATAATATGGGGCTAAAATTTTAAGCCAGAAAAGTGTTTCTGAATTAAAACCTAAATTTTCTGGACTAAAAATTTTAAGTTTTACTCTAAGAGTTGAAGATAATCTTAGAAAACCTTTCATAAAAGAAATACCGTGTCGGTATTAGAACATCTTCCATGTTTATCAAATCAATATGTACCGTGTTGAAAAACTTCACCTGCTCTGTTTCCTTTCTTCTCTGCCATGCACGGCAACATTACAATTCATCTCTGCCGTACATGTGGCAATAGATTAGAGTTTAAATCAAAATTCAAGTTACCAAATTAGATATACAAAAAGACAGCAGAGTAACAACTGTTAGTACATTTTCCTTCTCTTTCCTTTTGCCCGGCCGTTCACTCCTTTTTCATGTACTTCGCCATGTATGTATGTATGTATGTATATCGTGATTTTGTTCTCACATTTCTTGATAGTTTTGTGGAAAGCTCTTTTTTCCTTTTCATTTTTGTTCTTTCAAATATCAGCTGGGAAAGCAGTTTATGCGTTATGCTTAGAACCCGTTGTTAATTTTGGAGTGAGTCCAAGAAAACTATAGGCGAAATAAGCCTAAAATCTTGGATTGTGGGCTTGTTTTGACATTTTAACTTGATTAGAAGGGCTTTGTGGAATTGAATTAGTACCTGTATGATTACCGTTACGTTTTTATTATGGGAATTGTTGTTAACATTCTAAAAATCTCATTCTACACTCCTTACAAGTGTGTTTTTCTTTTTAATTATAGAAAGTTTGGAATGTCAAATGAGATTTTTAAAGTGTTAATAACAATTTCTTTTATTATGTGTTTGCAATAAAAAGACAAAATATAAGAAATGGTGAATGAAGAAGAGTGAAGAAAGGGTCTTGAATAAGCTCATATTCTTAATGCAAGCAGGTTGTGGGCAGATATTTTAACGGTTGATGACACGTCATTAACTAAATATGGAAGAAATTGAAAATTAGAAACTGCTGTTATTCATTAATATTAGCACAATGCCACTTATTTCCATGTAATTTTCAAATCCTAATCCTATATGTTGTTTATAATACAGCACCACCCGGTAAGGAGGAGGGTGGCCAGTATAATTCTTTATTGGCAGTACACACATGTATGTATATCCTTTCTCCTCTCCATGCTAGGAGTCGTCCTTCAAGTGAAGCATGTTGTTGGAAAGAGTTGACATTTTGTAATTAGTTTAGTTGCCCGTTTGGGGCCTTGTAATTAGGATGTGATTAGAGTAGATATTCTTTTATGTTTCTTCCCTTGTAACCAAGAGTAGTTTCAAGTATAGAAGATCAGCTAGGAAGCTAGATATGGATGTACTTACGCATGATGAGATGGAGAAGAAGGGTAGTACTGCTCATGGCTACAGGAAGATTATCAACTGGTTGAATCATCATATTCATATATTGTGTTGTACAAGGTACAATGCCTTTCCAGACGAACAAGATTCTATTAACAAGCGTTTACATTGCAAAGCAAATAAAAAAAGAAAAGTAATTGTAGCAATGGTCCCTGAACTTTAACCCGATTGGAGCAATAGTCCCTCAACTAAAAATCAATTACCATTGGTCATTCAACTTATCAAAACGTGCAGCTATGGTCCCTCAACTAAAAATACATTACCATTGATCCCTTAACTTTAATCCATCAGGAGAAATGATCCCTCAATTTTAACCCAATTGGAACAATGGTTCCTCAACATTAATTCAATTGTAGCAATGGTTCTTCAAATATAACTCATTTTGACAAAGTTCTGACGAAGTTGACGAAAAGTACCATAGCGACAAGTTTTGATGAGTTGAGGACCTCAATTGTAGCAATGATTATTGCAATATAACTTATTTTGACAAAATTCTGACGAAGTTGATGAAAATAACCATAGCTACACATTTTGATAAGTTGAATGACCAATGGTAATATATTTTAATTGATGGATCATTGCTTTAATTTGATTAAAGCTGAAATATCATTGTTCTAATTTGATTAAAGCTGAAAGATCATTATTATAATTTATTCAAAATGAAACAATAGATCCGTCCACCTCTACGAGGAAAATTCCACCAACCATGGCTTGACACCAACACACCATTTATAAAATAAAAAAATAAAACATATTGGGGTTTGCTCCCACTAGTCTTCCCTTCATCTGTCCCTTGTTTGGAAAGCTGAAAAGCATTTTTATTAATAATGATTGTTACATAGGGACATGGATCCTCTCCGGATCCATGCGTCCAAATCCAAAAACTGAAATTTGACATGAAATGAGAATGAAAAGTCTGATGAGATAATACAGGGAAAGTAGTTTGTCTTCCATGTTGGTTTCACGAACACTTCCTATTTATTATTTTTATCTTTATTTTTATTAAGGAGTGGGTCCTTACATGGAAAATTTTCGAAGGTAGCTTACTTATCTTCTCCTAGACTGCTGCGGATGTTATTTCAACATCTCCTGCACTTGCACTTGCACCATTCGGCTGATCGGATCCCATAACCAGCTCTTTCAATTTGTCAAACATTCCGGATGCAATAACTTCTGCACTTGCACCAATATTCATGAACAACTCTTTCAGTTTGTCAAACACCTGAAGAAGCTGTTCAAGTGCTCTCTGATACAAACTTTTCAAAACATCTGCAATTTCATGGTAGGACTTTGTTACTGCAATCACAAGGCAAATGTTCCATGCTGCGATGGCGAACCACCCCAAAGCTGGAACGATTATCAACAATTCTAAGGTTATGGCAAGTGTTCCAGACGAGAGGCTAATCTTATCCATGAACTCAGACAAATCTGGATTTTCACGAGCTGGGAATATCTTGACTTCCAGTGCCCATGAACTGATGTAAACAACAATAGCAACAATCAAAGCCACTAACGTGTCGTATTCCGTGGACAACAGATATACTGCAGCTCCAGCTCCGTACCTAAGCTGGATAAACCCGGCTAGTGTGGGGATGGTAAAGATAATACGCTTGTGCAATGCCTTTGAAGAACTTTGACGATAATATTCCCCAACCTCGCTTGTGCTATATTATAAATATATGGTTAGAAAATTATATTGGGTTATAAGCATTTTCCTTCTAGGTATATGGTGATAAACATTTTAGGTGCAACATAGTTCACCACTAACGTCATCGACATGATTCTTATTTCTTACTTAAGCACATATTACCAAGTATTATGTTTTATCATAATAGGCATTGGTGATATTAGAAGTGAAATCTTTTCCAATTTGAGACTTTGACAAATAATTTAAATAATAGAAACAACTAATAATTAACATGATAGATCCTCGATCAACCTTAACTCAGAGAAGTCATGAGAGAACGAGAGAGAGAGAAAGAGAGAATGACAAATGAATTTCAAGACTATTTCATAACTGCCTTTCTGTTACTTACAAACCAAACTATATAGCAACTCTCCCTAACTACTTTTATCCAATTACAGCTATACTAACAACCTTATACTTAATGAAAGTATAAATAAACTCTAAGTTTTAGTGAATCTATCGTTTTGATGTGATACGCATTCTACGAAACTAATTTCAACGATCCAACCATCAAACTTGTTTGTATATACTTCGAGATCGCATACGCCAAAAATCGCAAAAAACAAACATTCAGAAATCAAGTAACGGGACAAAACTTTTCGACGGTTATAAACGAAAAATCATGATTTAACGGTTATTTTAACTCCAATTTTGATGAATTTTTACAGCTACACTTCTTGACCTTATATGACTACAATGAATGAACTCGATCTTCAATTTAAAATATTTACACTAGTGGATACCACAAAATCTTATGTTATACTTAATGAAAGTATGAATAAACTCTTAAGTGTTAGTGAATCTATTGTTTTGATGGGATACGCATTCTACGAAACTAGTTTCAACGATCCAACCGTCAAACATGTTTGTATATACTTCGAGATCGCATACGCCAAAAGTTGCAAAAAACAAACATTCAAAGATCAAGTAACGGGACACAACTTTTTGACGGTTATAAAACGAAAAATCACGATTTAATGGTTATTTTAACTCCGATTTTGATTATTTTTTATAGCTACACTCCTTGACCCTATATGAATACAATGAATGAATTCGATCTTCAATTTAAAATAGTTACACTAGTGGATACCACAAAATCTTATGTTATACTTAATGAAAGTATAAATAAACTTTAAGTGTTAGTGAATCTATTGTTTTGATGGGATACGCATTCTATGAAACTAATTTCAACAATCCAACAGTCAAACTTGTTTGTATATGCTTCGAGATCGCATACACCCAAAATCGCAAAAAACAAACATTCAGAGATCAAGTAACAGGACAAAACTTTTTTACGGTTATAAACGAAAAATCACGATTTAACGGTTATTTTAACTCCGATTTTGATGATTTTTTACAGCTACACTCCTTGACCCTATATGAATACAATGAATGAATTCGATTTTTAATTTAAAATATTTACACTAGTGGATACCACAAAATCTTATGTTATACTTAATGAAAGTATAAATAAACTCTAAGGGTTAGTGAATCTATCGTTTTGATGGGATACGCATTCTACGAAACTAATTTCAACTATCCAACTGTCAAACTTGTTTATATATGCTTCGAGATTGCATACGCCAAAAATCGCAAAAAACAAACATTCAGAGATCAAGTAACGGGACAAAACTTTTCGACGGTTATAAACGAAAAATCACGATTTAACGGTTATTTTAACTTCGATTTTGATGATTTTTTTACAGCTACACTCCTTGACCCTATATGAATATAATGAATGAATTCGATCTTCAATTTAAAATATTTACACTAGTAATCTTATGTTATACTTAATGAAAGTATAAAAAAACTCTAAGTGTTAGTGAATCTATCATTTTGATGGGATACACATTCTACGAAACTAATTTCAACGATCCAACCGTCAAACTTGTTGGTATATGCTTCGAGATCGGATACTTGACAATGAAAATTTCCTAACAACGTGGAAGTGACTCATTTTCATGAATCATTACCGTTGCCTACTAAGTTCGTTAATTATGCCAATACCGACGACGACCTAACAGATGATGACTTGGAATAAATATATTAATTATTTTATATATTTTAAGTATTAATTAGACTATGTTTCAATTAGTATGTGATGATATTTTATAATAAAATCATATTTATGTTTTTTATTACGTATTTTATTCAAGTTAAATTTTATTTATTAAAATCTTAAAATGTTATATGAGATAACACAAAAAAAAATAGCTGGTTATTTTTTTTCTTTGGGTTAAATATTAGGCGGGAAATGGATGGATATCTTGAAATATTAGGCTGGAAATTTCCCAAACATAAGGTGGGAAATGGATGGAACTCTTGAAATATTAGGCGGAAAATTTGGGTTAAACTTAGTGTCGGTTTTAACCGACGCTATCATCTTTTAATTCGACTCAAGTTTCATTAAACCGACGCTATATGAATTTCAAAAAGTGTGTCAGAAGTTGGTGTCGGTTAAGATCGACACCAACATTAATTTAAACCGACGCCGTATTTTCAATAAAGAGTGTCAGAAAGTTGACTGGTTCATTTAACTCGACGTGAATATCAGTAAAGTGTGTCAGGTTGGCGTCGGTTTTAACCGACACCATGTACATTTAATTCGACACCAGTGGCTTTTAATTCGACGTCAATCAATCCATGTCAGTTTAAACTGACGCCAACTAAGTACCCATATTTAAACCCTTCTCTTTCCCATTTCATTCGTGCTTTCATTTCTCCTCCAATTTCAGTCTTTCTTCTTCTCCTTCCCCATTTCATCCGTGCGTCCCTTTCTTCCTCCTTTTCTGTTTTTCCTCTTCTCCTTCCTGATTTGCTATGGATCACCATTTTGAAGATCAACATTATGAGGAACTCCAATTCGAAGAGGAAGAGCTCGAAGGTGGTTCATTTTGAAATTATTATGATTATTAATTTTAGTTTCTGTTTTGTATTCTAACTAGTTTTATGCTTAAATTGAAAATTTATTTTTGTTTCTTGGTTTTTAATTGTTTTTTTTTCTGTATTTATAAGGATCAACTCAACGGAGACGCGGACCCTCATTTCTGAATTGGAATGAACAACCTTGTTCATTTGATTCGTCTGGAAAATGCATTAGTGAAAATTCTAGTGCGTTTTCGAAACATGTAGCGGCAGAGGTTAGAGAGTACAAAAATATTTCGATGGTGGCATACTAGAATAAAGAAAAAACAAAGGTAAACGTTTCATGATTTATTTTATTATACCTTGAAATTTGTCTAATAAATTCTTTTATTTTTCAGGAGATTGCGGAAAAAAATAAGCATAATCGGCAGTTGAAAACTCTGAACCACACAACCGGTTCAAAATCTTTTGCAAGAGCTCGGGAAGAATTTGTATGGGTTGTACATTTTTAGGAATTGTAGTTAATTTGATTTTTAATATGAAGTTTGCTTAAAATTGTTTGTTTTTTCATTGACATATGGTGGGATTTATTTTTATATAATTTTTTTTAATTATTATTAATTAAAAACGGAAATTTTTTTTTTTTATTATTAATATATTTGGTGTTGCTTATGGGCGACAACATAATAATTATGTTATGTATCTATATGTTATGTAATGTCGGTTAAAACCGACAGTAGTTTGAGTATTTTATTTGTTTAACTGTTACGTGATGTCGGTTAGGACTGACAGTAGGTTTGATATTTTAATTCTTTAATTGTTGCTTGATGTCGGTTTGGACCGCCATCATATCAGAATTCAACATCGCTTCTAACCGACGTAAGTGTAGATGTCACTTTTAAGCGACGTTGTTGTTCTTTTTTATGTTATATTACTTTGCTTCTTGGTGGCAGATTAAGAGGACTAACCGAAGTCAATACCCTTTTCGTGACGGTAGCAATGACGTCGGTTCTCCTATGCGACATTGCACGATTTGATGTCGGATTTTTACCAAAAATCCAACAGTAATTGGGGTTTCTTGTCGGTTTTTCCACCGCCAGTGATAGCCTCTTTTGTAGTAGTGCTCTACCAAAGAGATCGTACAAATAGATGATAGAATAACATTTTTGTTTAAAGAATATGAACAATCAATCATTAAAAGCATGCATGCAGCGTAGATTAATGATGACCTCACTTGTACAAAAATAGAGGTAAGTCATACTATTCTATGGAAAAGCTATTTACAGTGTGTTAATATTGTACGTCTAAATAATATTGACGGAAGAAAGCAAATACTCAAAGTTTGGAACTTTCTACTTATTTTTTGCGAAAGAAAAAAAAATTGTACTTATTCTTTATAATTCAACATTTTCTTTTGTTGGAAATATTATGTAATCCCATTTCAAGCCCTCTTAGACAAAATTTTAAGCTCGACGCGGTGACAAAGTGCAAGCTCTGGTTGCACCTACGTACTCTGCCACACATGTAATATGTGGAGTTTAATCTAAAGGACAATACTTTCATCAACGCCATAAGGTGCATCATCTTAATCTATTAACCTACTTTTATAATTAAAATTGTTCATTTTCTTAATTATTATTTAAAGACCGCCTCTAGAAAAAAAAAAAACTGGGGATTGTTTTAATCATTTATATGCATCATTTTAAGATTTTCGATTTAATTAATTTTTTTGTAAAGATAATAATTATATAGTGATTAAAAAAATGAATTATTCTAATTTGAAAATTTATACGGTGACAAATATGTTAATTTCAAGTATATTTCTAATAGAACGGATATAAGTAATTTTGAAGTCTCGCAGAAAGTTCAAGGCCACAAAGGCTACTTTCTAAAACAACATGAAGAAGTGGGATTGCAAAAATACTTGTTCATGTGACAAAAAGTAGTAGTAGTAGTTAAAAGTATATTAGAGCAGCTGAGAAGGTAGATATAGAGGATGTACTTACATGGTGAGATGGTAAAGATGAAGGGGTGCTACCTAGGGATGACAATTCTAACCGTTAAACTCGATAACCATGGATAACCACCCGAATGGATTGGATTTGGATATGAAAATTCTGGTATGGTTTGGATATGGGGAAAAACCGTTTATATTATCCGGTTATGGTTTTGGATATGGTTATAGAGGTCCTCAAACCGTATCCATAACCGAATCCGATCTGATTAGTAAATAATATAATTTATATATAATATAATAGTATAATATATATATATATATATATATAATATTTGTATATCTATTATTCACCAAATCATTACCTTGAGAATACAAAAGTTGCATTTTGTAGGAAAGTAAAGTTTTGAATCAAAATCAATGCAAACTCAATGGTGCTTATAGGACATAACAAAGACAAGCCAACATCATCAGTATTTTAATTTTTATACTCAACAAGATCCATTCATTGGATCATTTTATACATCAAATGTTTAATGAAGAAATTGATATCTACTAACTTATAATTTCTTAATTGAACGAATATATTTTTTGTATTGACGAAGATGAATATACCCGTTAACCGATGGGGAATCCGTTATCCGGTGGGTATGGTTATGGATAATACCTGATGGTTAATTTGCGGTTATGAATATGGTTATTTTTTGTGGTTATGGGGATGGATATAGCATTTCCGTCCCCAAACCGAATCGATGCCATCCCTAGTGCTACCGCTCACAGTCACTGCAGGACGGTTGCCAGCTGCTTGAATCATCATACTCTGAGTGTTGTACAAAGCCATTTCTCCACAGAAATAGATTCAGGTCAGAAGCGTTTATATAATTTCTGACAGGATTACGATGATTACCATTTGACAGGAACTTATCGTAATGCTTCCGACGAACCTATCATAATGCTTCTCACCCCGGGGGATTGTTAACGCGGGGCTTATTATATTGGGGGACCAGAGCCAAAATGGGGAACCAGATCCTCTCCGGATCCATTCCCTAGAGATCCCACAATCATGTTTATTCATCGTATATCGTGCGGTCAAAATTATTTAAATTTAAAATTTAAAATTCAAATATAAATAGTACCTAACGAAAACTGACCGCACGATATAAAATGAACGGACAGGATTGCGGGATCCCTAGGATCCCTAGGGAAAGATCCGGTGATGATCCTAGTTCCAAAATGGGTACGTAACTGTGTAAGTGGTAGAGAGTGGGGCCCACTGAGCAACCTAACTCGCGGGCAACGTCAATTCGGAAAGCCGATTGTCACTGGAACCGAATAAACCGATCGTCGAAATTACGCATGAAAACCAATAAGTTGACCCACATTTCAAAGTTCAAAGGGTTTTTATCACAAATTGTCCATGACATTGATCAAACACATCATTTTGGTCTCTGACATTGAAAATCAATAGAAATGGTCTCTGAGATTGATCAAACACATCACAAATGGTCATTCCGTTAAAAACTCTTTGGGCAATTTTCAAAGCTTCTTAACTCAATCGTTTCTTAACCAAATTCGACCCATAATATATCAAAATGAAGATAGGAAAGTGTAGAACAAGATTATACAATTTGGAAGCCCAATGGTTGCCAGAGATGGCTGGAAAATAGCCTCAAATGTAACTGGTCCGCGGAAAAACTGGAAAACTTGCCGGAAACTGGGTAAACTTTAAACATTCATAACTTCTTCAATACTCAACGAAATTGAGTGATTGAAAAATGAAAATCATACTTCTCAACGAGACAAAGAGAATGATACCTTTATTGACTGCTAATTCACAGTGATTTGGCCGAAAAACGGCTCGAAATTGGATAACCATTTTCGAGTTAGTCAATTTCGAGCCGTTTTCAGGCCAAACTACCACGAGTTAGCCATCAAGAACGATACCATTCTCTTCGTCTCGTCAAGAAGTATAATTTTTGTTTTTGAATCACCCGATTTCGTTGATTATTGAAGAAGTTATGAACGTTTAAAATTTACCTAGTTTCCGGCGAGTTTTCCAGTTTTTCCACGGGCCAGTCACATTTGAGGCTATTTTCCGGCCATCTTCGGCAACCATTGGGCTTCCAAATGATATAATCTTGTTCTACACTTTCCTATCTTCATTTTGATATATTATGGGTCGAATTTGGTTAAGAAACGATTGAGTTACGAAGCTTTGAAAATTGCCCAAAGAGTTTTTAACGGAATGACCATTTGTGATGTGTTTGATCAATCTCAGGGACCATTTCTATTGATTTTCAATGTCAGGGACCAAAATGATGTGTTTGATCAATGTCAGGGACCATTTGTGATAAAAACCCAAGTTCAAATAAACCAGTGAACAGTAATATTATTCATATCAAGTTTTTGTATCACATTTTCATACCATCTTAGGTGGCATTTGACGTGGACATCCACATAATTTGAATTAATCATATTTTTCAATTTAGTTCATTATTTAATAAACTAATAATTAAGAAAAATTAGTTAATTAAATGATGATTGTGGTATACGAGAAGTCTTTCTCCTTCCTTTCCTTGGGTTTTGCAAAATTTTCAAATGATGTGGCTGTCCACATCAGATGCCACCTAATATGGTATAGAAATGTAATATAAAAACATGGTATGAATAACATTGCTCACTAGTGAAACCACAATATCTATGCACCCAGAACCAGAATTCAAGGTTAAGAGGGGGCTTAATGCAATAATAATTGAAGGATCTTTCATATTGGAATGTAAAATTTTAATAAAATAAAGATTAATTGAGTCACAAAAAAATGACATTGAGATCATAAGCACCGAATTTGCTTGTAATTTTTTTTTTTAGTACTAAGGATTGGGTTGTTGCACCTGACAAATCCGAGTGGCAAAGGATAGAATGAAATTTTGTCAAACAAATTTGGTTTGTCACAATCAGTCCATTGAGTCATTATGAATCTGGCGCTGGGATTATTATACATGGAAATGAAATTTTGTCAAACAAATTTGGTTTGTCACAATCAGTCCATTGAGTCATTATGAATATGGCGCTGGGATTATTATATCCTTCGAGGTGAGTGTGACGACTGGTAGAATCTCTTCTTCTCGTATATTTCTTGATACTTTTGTGAAAAGCTCTTTTTTCCCTTTTCAATTTTGTTCTTTCAAAATCAATTGGGGAAAAAGTTTTTATATAGAATATGTTGTTACATTATAAGTATAATTCAAAGTATCAAAATTCTCACAAAATAATCAATAAATTATAGTTAAGATTAAGGTAAAATATATGATATAATGTCGACTAATCAACGATCATCACATAATAACGGCAATAATAGCCTAAGACGTGATTAATAAGTTGATCAATCAAAGAAACAAGTCATATGCATCCATTAAAATAGTAAGCATTCATCGACAAACTGGAAATTAAAAACCGGAGACATATTATAACGAAGAAAGAATCCCGTCTAGAGCTTCATACTAAGCACTAACTACAACGAGGAGACCTACATCATCACAGGTAAATGATCCATGAGTAAAAAACTGAAGAAAACACAAAAAACAGATGATGCATTAAGTAAAAAAAAGTATGTATATTAGTCAGCGGTGTTGTAGATGGTAGGCCCACAGTCTCTGGACTATTGGTGATGTATACTAGTCAAGACGACGCAAGTAATTTAGGGTTTTACATTTTCAAGACGACGCAAGTAATTTTCATTTTAAGACGACGTAAGTCGACAGAGCTCCTTCCATTCTTCTACCTTCGCATGCTCGACAGAGCTCCTTCCATTGTATCTCTAAAGAACATGAACTGAAGAAAGCAAATGCTCAAAATGTGGAACTTTCTACTTGATTTTGTGAAAGAAGAAAAGTTGTGCATATTCTTTGTAATTAAACATTTTCTTTTGTTTGAAATATATTGTAATCTCACTTTTCAAACCCTTCGCAGACAAAATCCTAAGCTCGATGCAGTGACAAAGTATGAATGAAGTACTCTGCCACACATCTAACATGTTACATGTGGAGTTTACAAAGTATCACGCATCAGTTTATCTATTTTTTCAGATTACGTTTACATAGCATTGGAAGGCAACAAAAAAAAAAGAAACATGACTAGTAGTGTTGATCCAATTTGTCAGAAAGCTACCCCATTGTGTAGTCAGTGATTCTGGCGCAATGTTAGTACGATCACAGAAGTTGCAGCATGAATGTGATCAGGCCAGTTGATTTGTATTTACAGATGTGAATGCTATGTGATTTTTGAATGATACGTGGTCACGTGATATGAAGGGAAGTGAGCTTCCAAGTAGTTGCCTTTTCCAGGTATGCTTCCAATTTTGTCTTCTTTTTCCAAGTGGTAACAAATCTATCATTGACAATAAATAAATAAATCAATCAATTTATTCTAATTATAAATAGATTTATGAGCTGAACCCACTCTCCTTCCCTTTAGATCATCTCCACCACTTGGATTAAAACAAAAAATGTTTAACCAAGAAAATTTAGGTTTTAATCTAGAAGCAGTTTTTCTCCTCTAACCATTCTGGATTAAATTTTTAGCCTGAAATTATTAAAAAATGAATTTAGGATATTGTTTTTTTTCTTAAAGTAACCTTTAAAAAAAAAAAAATATGTAGACTATCCAAATTTAATTTTATGAACATTTTAACCTAAAAATATTTAAATTCCAATAAATATTGAAAAATCACTAAACCGACACCATGAAACTCGTGGAACACAACGAAAGAATATGAAACACATAAATATTTTTTTTAATTACTTTAGCCTTTGGATTTAAATTTAGACCGTTAGATTTTTTTTTTTTCGCTGTTGGATTTGATCAAATTAGATCTTAGCCGTTGGATTCAATGAATTTATAAATATAAAACTAAAAAAATACACATATAAGGTGGGCCAGCCCCACTTACCTAGGGGGAATTCTGGGCTGAATTTGCCCCATAAATGAATTTTAGGTTTTAACTCATATTTGCCCCAAGGGTTGGAGCAATTGGGTAAGTTTATAACCTAAAATTTGAGTTTTACTCTAAGGGTTGGAGTAGGTCTTAATGCAGATACTATCGTTTGTTCAAAAAAAAATATATATAAATAGATCAATGAGACTTTGAGGTACACTATAACACCTCAATCAAACAAAATTTACTAATTCATGCCACTACAGCTGCCAGCGTGCAAATTCTTTTATTTCAAATCAGGTCAATCACACACCTCGCGCCGTTTTTTAATTTTTTTAACATTTGGACCTGGCAACTGATGTACACGTGCAATCACTCCTTCTAGAACCCCGCCGCCACCATCCGCTTCATGATCTCGTGGAGGCCGTTGATGATTTTGGAAGGAATCATGTCAATCACGATGTAGTAGCTAGTTGCTGATCGACTGAGTCGTTGGATTTGGTGCTCTTCATCGTCACCAATGACCTATTCTTCTTAATCAGAGAGAGACGGAGAGAAGGACATGAGAGAGTGAATAGAAAGAAAGGAGAGAAAGCCACAAGAGAAGAGAGTTGATAAGGACGAGAGAGAGGAGGAGATAAAGAAAGAAATAAAATAAATAGAGAAGAATATAATAGCTATTTTTTAACTAGCTTAAACTCACATGGCAGTAACATATGTTCATTGACCTTGCATAATTATTTAAAAGGGAAACCTTTCACAAGAGGGATCCCCATTTTTTTTTAAAAATAGGGACACGCTCTCCACTGTTGGATTTAACTTTAATGAAATTGTGTGGTTGAGATTGTGTGGTCTGTGTTTTAATCTCAACCATATAATTTCATTAAAGTCAATTTAACGGTGGGGAGCGTGTCCCTATTTTTTTTGAAAAAATGAGGATCTCTTCCCTTAAAGGCCCTGTATTTAAAAGTACTAACTTCTACCTCGTACACTTTAATTAATAAATAACCTATTAATGCCTATTGATGGAATTGAACTTATATATAGTAGTACTCTATAAATAGATACTCTGGAGTTGAGTGATCACTAAACAGAGCATTGTTTAGACATTGAGTGAATTTTACCTTTCAATTTCCAGGGGTAGGGCCCATTTAAAGATGGAAGAGGAGCCACCGGAGAATAATTTTGCAGATCCCCTTTTTCCTCTTTCAGACCATACAGAAGAAGATAGAATCCAAAAAAAATCAATTATGCAAATTAGGATAATGATGAGTGGTTTCTTCTGTTCCACATAAGATGGTATAGAAATAAGGTATAAAAACATGATATGAATAGCATTACTCTCACAAATATAATTAACAAATCGGATAGGGGCCCACAAACACTCTTACGAGTGAGCGTTTGTCGTAGATGGTATGTCCACAGCCTGTTGCCTGCGGCAAAATTCTGTTTCGAAGAAGTCAATTTACCTAACGTACTGCTTCCCATTCCAACACTTATATGAATACGATCAGAGACGGCCTTCTCTTCTGCCCAACATCCAGGCAGCGCCCAGTTGCATTTTTTCACTCGCAAGATCATATTTCTGGTTCAGTAATTTGCATTTCAAGACGACATACACTCTACTGAGCTCCTTCCATTGTTCTACCCTTGTTTGCTCACAAATGTAAGTGCCCTGTTTTTTTTGTGCTTCATTTTGTGAGTGTAGCTCAAAAGTAACAGCGTTTTCTTCCTCGCATTCACCGCCGCACCGGTTACGGTACCATTTGAATATCTGATCGCCATCTTAAGTTGACGACTGCAATTGGCCAAACAGAGCTCTTGTTTTTCGAAAACAGAAAACAGAGCTGTTGCGTCTGTGTGGTTGTGAAGGTGTGACGAGTCTTCGATGCGAATTTTGTTTTAGTATTCCTCTGTACAGAAGTATCATATATACTCGGATGGATCGTGTCCCAGACGTTGTTAGCGTCCCTCTACGTCCGGAACTGGAAGGACTGTACACTCTGTTTGCATTTTTTTTTTTTTTTGTCCTTTTATTTGGGAAAAATGTTAAGAGACTACATTTTTATACCACATTAATGCACGAATTCATCTCATCAGCTAATGATTGTATAAATCATTTGACACATCATGAGTACACCACGTTAAGAAAAACTGTATACAACTCAATGCGGAAGAGGCCATGGGACAAGTGGGCATACAAAACAACTCTTGACTTGTATATAAACTTATAAATGATGTTGTGTTGAAATTAAAACTGATTAATTAGCAATTAATCTATAAAGAACTCAGTTCTTGAAAAGTCTAGGCAATTTTTTGACAAATTAAGAGCGTCGAATGTCTCTAACTCTAGATCGATTCGTTATTAACAAACATTGAAGAAAATAGCAGTTAGATAGGTACTCTGTTACTATTAACTTGAGAGTCCTTAAGAATAGATAGTAGGAGTCCTTTATTAGGAAGAAAATATTTTGTGTTTATAGTTTTTCTTGTAATAAAAGGTTTCTATGTGTATGTATTGTAAATTTTTGGTGAATAATAAACAAGAAAGTATTTAGGTGTACAATTCTACTAACTTACCTATTTAATTAGTTGATTTCAAATGATATATTGGCTTGATTAGTTTCTAAATATATCATATGTTCTCAATTAGTTGATTTCGAATGATATATTAACTTGATTAATTTATAGATATATCATACGTTCTCAATTACTTGATTTCAGAGGATATATTGGCTTGATTAATTTCTAGATATATCATATGTTCTCATTCTTGTTATTTGTTATTATTAGTTAGAATAATACCAAGGAAATCACATATTCATTTCATGTAGCATGTGATGCTTACAATCAACATCCAATGAGATAAATTCATTAATTGATGTGACATGTACACATCACTTGGCACATCAGATGGTACATAAATGTAGTCTCCCTAACATTTTCTTATTAGTTAAGATTACAATAGATATTGTAGACAATTCGTTAATGTAATTCCATTTAATTTTCTCATTAACTATGTTAACAGCACAAGTCAAGATCGTTTTACAAAGGTATTACATAAATATATATCTTCCCTCATCACCATGCTTGGCGTCTTCATCCAACTGAAGCAGGGAGCCAAAAATGAGTCTCTGTTCGGCACAAACTACCCGAATATGGTGTCCCTTATCGTTGCCCTTATCGCTTATGGTGGATCACTAATTGGCTTTAGAATAGTCCACATCCAAGCTCGCTCTAATTTGGACTTGGGAGAATCAATCATCAATAAGATTAGCCTCCTCTTTGGAACTCTTGTCGTGATTTTAGAAGTGGTGATCCTTGTGCCAGGTTTAGGGCTAGTCGCCCTATTCTTCTGGGCTGTTTGGTTTGTGAATGTTGTAGCTGAGTACGCTTGTGAATACCTCGAAACATTGTATAAAAGTATAGTTGCATCAGTTGTTCATACATTTGGAAAATTGAAAGAGCATCTGAACATGATCATCCGACATTTCGCAATGGAACCAAAAGAACAAACTGATGAGCTTCCTTAAGTAACTTCTACCACGGTTTAGGTTTAGGTTTGAGATATTATTTTTACTTGATATTTTTTTCCTTATTTTTTTGAGTTGGACTATATTGAACTCCACTTATGATTAGTTAAGTGAGAAGTGGTAATATGTGAGAAGGAAAATTCAGTCAATGAAATCCTAATTTTCGTGAAAAGAGTTGGTAATTAACTTAACTTACTTTACTGATATATTTCTTGTGTTAAAGATAGAAAATATATGAGAAAAATTAGTAAAGGAGAGGGATGAAAGAAGGTTGTGGGAGGAAGGAGGGAGAAATGAAGATAATTATATGAAAATAAAAACTTGATATAGTGATCATTATCCTAGATTAAGTTTTGAGAGTAGCTAAACCCATCTCAGTATCCTATTTTCTATAACTTTCACTTTACGGCGGCAAACTCATAAGGTTTCCAATAACCACTTGAGACTCGCGGAGAAGTTATCATTGATTGGGGAAGAAATGATGCTATTTGTTTTGGTTGGGGAAATTCGATTTCGGATAGGGATCGTAAATTCTGCTAGTTTTGATGTTTTTCTGTTTGCTAAATAGACCCTTGAAAAGATTAGGCAATGATACTCTTTAAGTTTTAATTTTTCGTTTTTATGAGGATATATATTTGATCGATCTGACTGTTAGACATAATGCCAACGAAATTCGACATATACTCTTGATAGTACTCAAAAGGTTGCTTCGCCATATTATTAGCTATTAATTAAAGTAGATCAAAAGGCAAGTGTACGTAGTAAAAGTCATATAACTAATTAAGGCCCTTCTGCTGATCGGTTCCTTGACCAACAGGTCGTCAACATTCTTGATCATAAAAATCTCTTTCAATGCCTTTATTTATAGTAGTATAGAGGAGAGGAGTTTTTGTCCTCCAAGTAAATACAATCCTAGTAAATAATGATTAACTATTAACCAAATCTATCTAGGATTTACATAATCACATTTTAATAAAATATCTATAACATAATCAAATTTATTTTAGTTACAAATAGATTAATGAGACTTTGAGGTACACTATAACACCTCAACCAAACAAAATTTACTAATTTATGCCACTACAGCTAGTGGCATGCAAATTCTTTTATTTCAAATTAGGTCAATCACACACCTCATATGCTTCACCTTGCGAGACTCTTATTTTTAACATTTGAATTTAAACACTACAACGTTACACAATATCTGTTTTCTAGTTCTTCAACGACTTAAGTACACATGCGACCACTTTTTCCAGAACCTCACCGCCACCATCGGCCTCATTATATCTTGGAGGTTGTTGATGGTTCTGGAAGGAATCATGTCAATAACGAGATTGTAGTCACTGATCGGCTGAGCTGTTGGGATTTGGTGCTCCTCGTCGTCGCCAACGACTTCTTCTTCTTTATCAAGGAGAAAGATGGAGAGAAGGGAGGAGAGAAAGACGAAAGAAAGAGAATGGAGAGAAAACCATAAGAGAAGAGAGTAGATAAGGACGAGAGATGAGAGGAGATAACGAAATGAAATAAAGTGAAGAGAGAAGGGTATATTTGACAAAAAAGAAGAGAGAAAGGTATAATAGTTATTTTATAAATAGCCTAAACTCATATGTTTGTAGCATGCTTCATTGACCATTCATAATAATTATAAATATTTCATTGATTATGTCAAAAAAAAAAAAAACAACCTATATATATGGCTAATTAGTAAAGATTCTACTGATCTTTGGCTAAATAACATTTTGAAAATTACTAATTTCTACCATGTAAACTTTAATTAATAAATAAGTTGTTACTGCCTTTGTATAACTTGGTCAGTTTCTTTCTGTTGATGGAGTTGTTGTTAATAAAATTACATATACAAAAGGAAACAGGTCTCTCTGTAAATAATCCGACAGCAATAAGAGATGATGAAAACAAGAGAGAAAAGTAATACAGCTTTTTTTTTTTTTTTTTTTTTTTTTTTTTTTTTTTCTTCTGTTGAAAACAAATCGGTCAACTGGAATTCAGTGATCACCAAACAAGAGACGGCCTTCTCTTCTGCTCAACATCCTGGCAGCGCCCAGTTGAATTTTTTCACTCGCAAGATCACATTTCTGGTTCGATAATTTGCATTTGAAGACGACGTACACTCTACGTCCATCGTTCTACCCTTGTCTGCTCACAAAAGTAGGTGCCCTGTTTTTTTTTAATTTTGTGCTTCATTTGGGGAGTATAGCTCAAAAGTAAACGCGTTATTTTTCCTCTTTTTTTTGAGTTGGACTTGAACTCCGCGTATGATTAGTTAAGTGCGAACTGGTAATATGTGAAAGAAAATTCAATCAATGACATCCTAATATATCAATGACATCACTCCTTCACTCTTCTGCATTTCTAATTTTAGAGTTTCTAATTTCTCTGAAATACTTTTCCTTTATGTATAGCACAAAAAATAGTTAAAAATTAAAACCGAAATAATTATTAAACACTTCTATTAAGAAGCGATATAGCAAGGCAAATAAAAAGGAAACAAAAGAAGTGTCACTTTTTTTTTTTTTTTGAAAAAAAAAAAGTGACACTTGGGATTATTATATTGTATTTGACAGAGGCAAATGCGGTGACAAAAAACGGATTGGTCTACCTAAGGCCATCTCTAACCGAAAGGGTTAAACATAGCCCCGTCCAAAATTATAGTCCTACAAAAAATCATTTTTAAATAAATAGTGTTAGACCATCATATATCATCTTCAACCGACCGAAAGAGCTAAACATAGTCCCTCAATAATTTATTAATTTTAAATTTATACTTTAAATTTATTTGTTAATTTAATTAAATTACCGTTTTATGTTTTGAAATCTAACTGTTGAATTTGAATTAATTATTGCAACTGAGGAGTTGAGCCCTCAAAAAAAGACCAAGAAGGGAGCTACATTTGGTTAGCTTGATGTCCTTCAGGCCAAACAATGGCCTAGTGGGTCGCTATAAATCACTGCACCCTACACTTGAAGCTTTATCTATAGGAGCTTCCTTCGTGTGTGTTTACAAGGAGGATTACTTCTTTTTTTTTAATACATCGATATTTTTATATTAAGGGAATATGAAGTTTGGCTAAGTCACACAGTATGCAACCTAATTTGGTATCGAATTCGCCATCCAACAGATTCAAACTTAAGACCTCTCACTTTCAAGTGAAGATGAATACCACCAGACCTTAATACTGAGTGGCTACAATGAGGATTACTTGACTAATAATTTTTTTTACAATGAGGATTACTTGACTAATCATTTTTTGTTGGTCGGTTAAAGGATGTCATTATCACTGCGCTGGTTTATTGTCTGTAGTAAAACATGGAAAGTCCAACAAGCATATGTGTATTTTATCACAACCACGTCACGACCACTCCAAAGGAAAATGACAGCCTCCGTGGCAGCCGATGTCTACATCTGGTATTTTCTAAAGTCAAAGTTGCTTGACGACTCGTTGGTCGAAGAAAAGATGGAAACGCTTCGATTTAAATTATGAATAGTCCCACCAAACCCTAAGAAACTTGATTCTACTGGTAGCTCATCCTCGTCTAAGATTTTGGGTGGTTTACTTTACCCTCGCATGTTGGCCCGTATATTTAGCGATAATTGAGAACAGTCCTACCAAATCCGAGGAAGACTCTAATGCAGATGTTGGTTAATGTCCATGACAAACTAAAGGATTTGATGATGAGATTGAAGGGCACCGAAGAACCCAAAACAAGAACGGGATGCCTTTATTAATTAGTTAATTAACAAGAACGACGACTGATACTCACTCTAACAACCTAAAAGAAAAAGTTTCTAAACTTTAACCTTGCAAGTGCACAAAGATGTCGATAGTATAGTAAGCTAGGAAGGGCCAATCCCATATGAATTGGTACTAAAAGACATACATACACATTTAAAAAGATCGATTTGGTTTTGAATTGGTACTAAACAGAAAATTAAATGAAAACAATAAACATCAAGAATGGATTTGAAAATCAAATATGAGACAAGTTATAGCATGTAATCCACACCTAAACATTCATCAATCAACATTATAATACCAACTTACAATTTCCTACAAATGGAATGAAGGACATTCATAACACATGCATGGCATGTACACTATCTTATATCGATTCTCTCTAGCATATGTAAATTGCATGTCGTTTACATGTATTCTATCAAGCAACCTAGCATGACGTTTGCTCAAGTTAACAAAATATAATTCATTAAGTGAAAAGAGAATATGAATATCACAAGAACCTTAAAACATGTCGTATACTATTAAGAATTCAAGATGTTACTTCACTAGATTACTTCTTCTCATAATCAATCATTGCCAAAGAAAATATGATTAATATGACGATCATCACATGATACAATAATAATATCCCAAGACATGATTAATAAGGTGATCAATCAAAGAAAAATGTCATAGGCATCCATTAAAATAGTAAAGTAACCATTCATCCACAAATTGGAAATTATAAACTGGAACCATATTATAACGAAGCAAGAATTCTGTCTAGGGCTTCATACTAAAACCTAAACCCTAAAATTTTTATTCTGCTCTGTTTGCACCAAAATAGCAATAACGTCTTTTAAAAAAAATCTGAATCACGAGCATATAAGGCTTAACATTTGGTTCGTTATGAGGAAGTATAGTTTCATCTTTCAACTTGACTGATCTAAAGAAAAACTCTCTGCCTCTATGGTGAAAAATGTCTTTCAATCTCAATAATACTCTTTTTACTTTAATTTCAATTTTCTTGCTTGAGAACACATATTTAAACAAACTAATGAAAGGTAAAGAAAACAAACGATACGACTTTGACCGATTTGTTTTCAACATAAAAATGTCGTATTACTTTTCCACTCTTTCATTCTCTCTTGTATAGAGTGATGCCGGTGATGTTTGATGGGCGTCGAGAACTTCAACTCAACATTCTTAGTAAATTGTAAGTGGTACTGTTTAGGCCCAAAATATTAGTTTGGGCCGAATTTAGAATCATTCTCGGCCCAAAAGGTTTTACTTGAAGGCTTGTGGATTATTTAGTTCGTGGGCCAAGATCGGCCAGATCCTGTCAGGGAGAAGAGTTGTTCGGATAAAGACGAAGTAGGCAAAATCCTACGGCTAGCATGAATCCTGATGCAGTAAGGGGTCTCGGTGAAGATGAGGTTGACGACATATGGAGATGAGTGCGGCATGATAAAAGGCTAGGTTTAAAGTCCTGATTGAAGAAGGATTAGTCGATATAGGATTGGATCAGAATAAGGAGTCCTAATCCGAGTATGACTTGAACTCGATTGAAGAGGGATCTGCTACTATAAATAGAGGAGGCTGTGCATCATTGTGAGGCCTCTCCAACTCAACACACAAATCTGCCATGCACAAACCTTCGCTCTACGCGAAACCTTTCAACAACCTTGAGATTTTTTATTTTCCTTTTCACCAACACATCTTCAGTTTGGATAAACAGCACTGTGAAGGCAACTGGTGGTATCTTCAGTTTGGATAAACAACATTATTACCGTAGAATCAGCCGATCGCGGAGCACCTTCAGTTTAGATAAACAGCACTGCGAAGGGGCCGACTGGTTATCTATCCAAGTCTCGGTCGAGAAGGATTTCCGAATCTTTATTGGCAGAGGTCATCTCATCAGCCTTCTCGGCGAAGTGAGGTGTTACAATTTACTAGGGCTCGGCACATTGAACGTTGAGTTGTTTCATGATTGGATACTCACAAGTGGGCTTTAGAGTTCGGCATTCTGACGACCGAACCACATTTATCATCAAGACGTACATCCGCTTTGAGTATTTATGCCCTTACACTTTGGTGTCAATTCAGCGTGAGTTTACTCTGACGAATACCATTATTGTGACCGAATCTGAAGACAACGATTTGTGAACTTCGCATAATTAGTAGCCTTGTCTTCAGGCTTTAGAATCCAAGAGCCGAGTTGAGTTCCTTCCTCGGCCGCAATCGCAAGACGCAGAAGTCAGCCGCGCGTTCAACGCAACATCAACAAATTTTACTCCTCGGCCGAGCTCAGCCGACGAGTTAGCACGCCCCGCACACAACCGAAGGACGTAGTTAGCTTATTAGTTATTCGGCCTGCGCGCCACGTAGACTTGGTAGTTTTTAGGGTCAACAGGTACTCTATCACAGTGATAGAGATGAGTGTTGCTGTTGCACTACGGTGTGGATTCGAACTCCGTCGGCTCCCTAATTTAACATTTGATGTAACAAATCTAGCGTTTGACAAAAAAAAAACATTATTAGTAAATTTAAACTACCTATATTAATAGAACCATCTTTGTCAACCAAAAAAGAGTGAAATAACTATGTACTATTCTATTACAAAAAAAAAATGATAGAAAATGATGTAATTTCACATAATCAAATTTTACTGATTTTTTATTGGAACCTTACCTACATGTGATTTTATCATTATCTAATATAAAAAAGTAAAAAGTAAAAAACAAAAAACAAAAACCTCTCTTTCCAGTCCCACTCGCACTCCCACGTCCTCCCTTTCCATTTCTACTTCTCATTTCCAAAACAAAAATAAAAAATATTCACACACAAAACTTTAGGTGGTGTTAACAACAGTTTAGGTTGTAACAAATCTTTAGGCGATGTTAACGGGCTTCACCATTTC
Source organism: Heteromeles arbutifolia (assembly GCA_024362995.1). Classification (NCBI taxonomy): domain Eukaryota; kingdom Viridiplantae; phylum Streptophyta; class Magnoliopsida; order Rosales; family Rosaceae; genus Heteromeles; species Heteromeles arbutifolia. Next base: position 3,988,090 of record JANCRC010000007.1, read on the forward strand.
AACACTATTAGGTGATGTTGACGGGCTTTGCCATTTCAACACTATGGTGATGTTGACGGGCTTCGCTTCATGTTGACGGGCTTAGCCATTTCAACACCATTGGTGATGTTGACGGGTTTCCGGTTTGGTATTACTGTGTTTTGAAAAAAAACTGTTTCTGCTGTGCTGTGAGAATAAGCAGCTGTGAAATAAAGCAGCAGAGTGTTTGGTAAACTTTTTTATAAAAGTGCTTTTGAAAAAAAAAGCAGTACTATAGTGTTTGGTAAACTTTTATGTAAAACAGATGTGAAAAAAACCGGTTTTTCAAAGCTGGGTTTTACAGCTTCTTGTTTTTGACTTTTTTTTTCACCCAAAACTATGAAAAAAAGTTGAAACTAAATGTTTATCAAACATAAAAAATTCTCCCAACTTTTTTTCATAGTAATTTTTTTTGAAAATGACCCCAATACTAAACGGGAGCTTCGCTTCATGTCACACCATTAGGTGATGTTGACGGGCTTCGCTTCATGTTGACAGGCTTTGCCATTTCAACACTATTGGTGATGTTGACGGTCCTGAAATGCATGTTCGAAGAAGTGACCACCTATTTCAAAGCTTTGCCCCATTTCAACACTATTAGGTGATGTTGACGGTCCTGAAATGCTTCAAATTGCATGTTCGAAGAAGTGACCACCTATTTCTTTTGTTTTTATGGAAACAAGTAGTGACCACCTATTTCCAATTCCTACACCCATATATAGAGACGGCCTTCTCTTCTACCTAACATCCCCGCAGCGCCTAGTTGCATTTTTTCACTCGGAAGATCATATTTCTGGTTCAAAAATTTGCATTTGAAGAGACGTCCACTCTACAGAGCTCCTTCCATTCTTCTACACTTGCCTGCTCAAAAAAAAGTAAGTGCCTTTTTCTTTTGTGCTTTCATTTTGTGAGTGTACCTCAAACCACACACACCGGCTCACCGTCATGGTACCATTTGAATATCTGCTTGCCATCTTAAGTACTGTCTTGAGTTTGACGGCCACAGTTGACCATATTCTTCGCCTTGAATCTGTTTTGGAGTTCTCTTTTTGCCGGAATTTAAACAAAACAAAACAAAAAACAGAGCTCTCGTTTCTCGAAAAGAGAAAACAGAGCTCTTGCGTCTCTGTGTGTAAAGGTGTGACGAGTCTTCGATCTGAATTTTGCTTTTGTATTCCTTTGTACAGAAGGGTCATATATACGCAGATGGATCGTGTCCCAAACATTGCTATTAGCGTCCCGCTACGTTCAGAACTGGAAGGGTAAGTGTATACTCTGCTACCACCATTTTTTTGCCTTTTACGTGGGGAAAATGATGGGGGACCAAAAAGAACTGATTAATTAGCAATTAATCTATACAACTCAGTTCTTGATTAACTCTAGGCTTTTTTTTTTTTTTTTTTTTTTTTTTTTTTTTTTTTAAATTGAGAAATTAAGAGCGTCGAATGTCTAGAACTCTAGATCGAATCGTTATTGATAAACATTGAAGAAAGTAGCAGCTAGCTAGGTACCGTGTTACAACTTACCTACTTAATCAGTTGATTTCAAATGATATATTAGCTTGATTAATTTATTGGTATATCATACTTTCTCAGTAGTTGATTTTAGATGATATATTGACTTGATAAATTTATAGATATATCATACGTTCTCAATTAGTTGATTTTAGATGATATATTGGCTTGATTAATTATATATATAGGCATGTGATGCATAACCAACATCAAATGAGACAAATTCATTAATTGACGTGGTATGTACACATCAATTGCTATATCATATTAGTACACAACAAAAATATGGTATCCCTAGCATTTTCTTATTAGTTAAGATTACAATATATATTGTAGATAATTCATTAATGCAATTCCATTTAATTTTGTCATTAACTATATTTATATATATATAGCAACGTTCTACAAACGTGCATAAATATATATGTTCCCTCATCGCCATGCTAGGCGGATTACTCCAACTGAAGCAGGGAGCTAGAAATAAGTCTTTGTTCGACACAGACTACCCGACTATGGTGTCCCTTACCATTGCGTTAATCGCTTATGGCGAATCACTAATTGGCTCTAGAATACTTCACGTCCAAGCTCACCCTAATTCAGATTTGGCAGAATCAATCATCAATAAGATTAGCCTTCTCTTTGGAATTCTTGCCTTGATTCTAGAAGTGGTGATCCTCGTGCCAGGTTTAGGGCAAGTCGCCCTATTCTTCTGGGTTGGTTGGTTTGTGAAGGTTGTAGCTAAGTACGCCTGCGAATACCTCAAAACGTTGTATGAAAGTGCAGTTTCATTAGTTGTTCATACATTTGGAAAATTGAAAGACTATATGAGCATGATCATCCGACGTTTCGCAACGGAACCCGAAGAACAAACTAATGAGCTTCCTCAAGTAACTTCTACCATGGTTTAGGTTTTGGGGTATTACTTTTACTCATTATTTTTTTCCCTATTTTGTTAAGTTAGATTATATTGAATAGGCTGTTGGGTTTTCACCCATACGTCCTGGGTTCGAAACTCCCCCTCTCCTAAATTACTGTAATAAATTTGAAACTCCCGTCCCCTAAATTATTATAATAATTTCGAAACTCCCTTCCCCAAAATCATTGTAATAGTTTCAAACTCTCACTCTCCTAAATTATTGTAATAATTTCGAAACTTCCTTCCCCAAAATCATTGTAATAGTTTCAAACTCGCCCTCCGTATATATGATTAGAAAAGTAAGCCTAGTATCAAAACTGTAAACCAAAAAAATACTTGTTCATAACCAAAAGTAGGAGTAGTTTAGAAGAGCAGCTAGGAAGCTAGATATGGATGTACTTGCGCATAATGAGGTGAAGAAGGTACATGAAGATTCTCAACTGGTTGAAGCATCATATTGATATATCGTGTTGTACAAGGTACAAATCCCTTATTTGACGGAGGCGAACGCCAGAGATGCAAAATCCGACCTGGATTTCCACCGACCATCTGTACACATTCTTAACACCAAGCCAAGCCACCATATATAGGATAAAAAGGGATTTGGGCCCCACTAGTCTTCCATCCTATCTAGGAAATTTTTTCAAAATAAAATAAAATAGTTATAAAGAAATCTGGTATTACCTATAAAAAAAACAATACAAGTAACCGAAAACGATGAAAGCATGTATGATACCTCCATATACAAAATGTATAATATACCAACGTTACAAGGCAAACACAAAAAGCCCAATATTTGCCTACTGAATAGGTGGATAATAAAATTTGTAATAGAGAGATAGATTACGTTGGTAAACACAAAAAGAACCCTTGACAAAAGTATATTAAGAAAAAAATGGTACAAGCAGATAAGTACATTTAATCTAAGACGTAAATGAAAGTCAAGAGGTAGATTATAATATCATGTGTAATAGGTAGATAAACAATATGCTTAATTAGAGGAAACCTTTCATAAAAAAAAATAGCATGTTGGTATTAGAACATCTTCCATGTTTATCAAATCAATACATAAAGATGATAAAAAGAAGACCTCAAAGAAAGCAAACAGTGACAGAGAAGAAAAGAAACAGAGCAGCTGAAGTTTTTCATAGAGATGGAAATTTTAACCGTTAAACCCGATAATCGTGGATAACCATCTGAATGAATTGAATTTGGGTATGAAAATTCGGTTATATTTTGGATATGAGGAAAAACCATGAATAATATTTGGTTATGATTTTGGATATGGTTATAGGGGTTCCCAATCCGTATCCGTCCCCGAATCCGAACCGAATTATATATAATATAATAGTATTTATATATAATATATATATTTATTATTCACTGAATTCATTACCTTGAGAATACAAAAGTTGCACTGTGTGAGTTGCATTTTGTGGGCAAGTTAAAAGGTTTTGATATGAATCAAAATCTATGAGAATTCAAACCAATAATACTTATAGGAGATATCAAATATCAGCCAACATTATCAATGTTTAGCTTTAATTTTTATGCTCCACAAGATCCATTCATTGAATTATTTTATACATCAAATATTTAATGACGAAGTTAATATATACTAAATTATCATGCGTCAATTGAACGAAAATATTTTTTGTATTGACAAAGATGGGTATAACCATTAACCGATGGGGAATCCGTTATCCGGTGGGTATAGTTATGGATAATACCCAATGGTTAATTGACAGTTATCGATATGATTGATTTTCGTGGTTATGAGGATGAATATAGCATTTCCGTCCCCAAACCGAACCGTTGCCATCCTTTTTCATGAAGGGACTTTCTAATATTTTCCTTTTGGATAATTGTTCCCACTTCCCAGGACAGCTCCCTAAGACCATAGCGCGGCAACATTACAATTCATCAATGCCATATAAGTGGCAATAGATTAGAGTTTAAATCAAAATTCAAATTACCAAATTAGACATACAAAAAGACAGCAGAGTAACAAATGTTGGTACATTTTCCTTTTCTTTTCTTTTGCCTAGCCGTTTGCTCGTTTTTCATATACTTCGCCATGTATGTATGTATGTATGTTGTGATTTTGTTCTCATATTTCTTGATAATTTTGTGGAAAGCTCTTTTTCACCTTTTCAATTTTGTTCTTTCAAAATCAGCTGGGGAAAAAGTTTCTATGTTCTGTATAGAATCCGTTGTTACATTGAAAATATAATTCAAAGTATCAAAATTCTCATAAAATAATCAATAAATTATAATTAAAATTAGGGTAAAATATATGGTATAATGCCCAACGATCATCACAAAATAACAGCAATAATAGCCTAAGACGTGATTAAGAAGGTGATCAACCAAAGAAACAAGTCATATGCATCCATTAAAATAGTAAGCATTCATCCACAAACTGGAAATTATAAACCGGAGACATATTATAACGAAGCAAGAATCCTGTCTAGAGCTTCATACTAAGCTTTAACTACAACGAGGAGACCTACATCATCACAGATAAATGATCCATGAGGAAAAAACTGAAGAAAACACAAAAAACAGATGATGCGTGAAGTAAAAAAACGTATGTATATTAGTCAGCGGTGTTGTAGTCTTGTAGATGGTAGGCCCAGTCTCTGGACTATTGGTGATGTATATTAGTCAAGACAACGCAAGTAATTTAGGGTTTAGCGTTTTCAAGACGACGCAAGTTACATTTCAAGACGACGTACAGTCGACAGAACTCCTTCCATTCTTCTACCTTTGCGTGTTCGACAGAGCTCCTTCCATTGTATCTCTAAAGAACATGAACTGAAGAACGCAAATGCTCAAAATTTGGAACTTTCTACTTATTTTTGTGAAAGAAGAAAAGTTATACATATTCTTTGTAATTAAACATTTTCTTTTGTTTGAAACATATTGTAATCTCACTTTTCAAACCCTTCTCAGACAAAATCCTAAGCTCGATGCAGTGACAAAGAATGAATGAAGTACTCTGCCACACATCTAACATGTTACATGTGGAGTTTACAAAGTATCACGCATCAGTTTATCTATCTTTTGAGATTACGTTTACATAGCAAGGCAACAAAAAAAGTTCAGTCACACATAGCAAGGAAAAAAAAAGAAAAAAGAAACATGACTAGTAGTGTTGATCCAATTTGGCAGAAAGCTACCCCAATGTGTAGTCAGTGATTCTGGCGCAATGTTAGTACGATCACAGAAGTTGGACAAGGAGCATGAATGTGATCCAGTTGATTTGTATTTATAGATGTGAATGCTATGTGATTTTTGAATGATACGCGGTCACTTGATATGAAAGGAAGTGAGCTTCCAAGTAGTTGCCTTTTCCAGGTATGCTTGCAATTGTCTTCTTTTTCCAAGTGGTAACAAATCTATCATTGACAAAAAATAAATAAATCAATCAATTTATTCTAATTATAAATAGATCATTATGAGCTGAACTCACTCATTTTCCCTTTAGACCATCTCCACCCCTTGAATTAAAATCTAAAATTTTTAACCCAAAAAATTTAGGTTTTTAACCTAGAAAATAGTCTTTCTCCTCCAACCCTTCTAGGTTAAATTTTTAGCTTGAAAATATTAAAGAATTAATTTAGGATATTTTTTTTAAAGCAACCTTTTTTAAAAAAAAAAATTATGTAAACTATCCTAATTTAATTTTATGAATATTTTAACTTAAAAATATTTAGATTCCGATAAATATTAAAAAATCACTAAACCGGCACCATGAAACTCGTGGAACACTACGAAAAAATATGAAAGACATAAAATAATTTTTTAAATTACTTTAGCCTTTGGATTTAAATTTGGACCGTTAAATATATTTTTTTACCGTTGGATTTGATCAAATTAGATCTTAGCTGTTGGATTCAATGAATTTATAAATATAAAACTAAAAAAAATACACATGTATGGTGGGCCAGTCCCACTAACACATGGAGAATCCTGGGCTAAATTTGCCCCATAAATGAGTTTTAGGTTTTAACTCATATTTATCCCAAGGGTTGGAGCAAGTTGGGATAAGTTTAGAACCTAAAATTTGAGTTTTACTCCAAGGGTTGGAGTAAGTCTTAGTGCAGATACTATCGCTTGTTCAAAAAAAAGAAAGAAATAATAGATAGATCAATTAGACTCTAAGGTACACTATAACACCTCAATCAAACAAAATTTACTAATTCATGCCACTACAGCTGCCAGCGTGCAAATTCTTATTTCAAATTAGGTCAATCACACACCTTGCGCGACTTTTCTTCTTTTTTTTTTTTTTTTCATTTGGATCTGGCAACTGATGTACACGTGCAACCACTCCTTCCAGAACCTCGCCGCCACCATTTGCTTCATGATCTCGTGGAGGCCGTTGATGGTTCTAGAAGGAATCATGTCAATCACGATGTCATAGCTAGTTGCTGATCAACTGGGCCGTTGGGATTTGGTGCTCCTCGTCGTCACCAATGACCTATTCTTTTGAATCAGAGAGAGAGACGGAGAGAAGGGTGGAGAGAAGGACATGAGAGAGTGAAGAGAAAGAAAGGAGAGAAGGCCACGAGAGAAGAGAGTTGATAAAGATGAGAGAGAGGAGGAGATAAGGAAAGAAATAAAATAAGTGGAGAAAATATAATAATTAATTTTTTAACTAGATTAAACTCACGTAGCAGTAACATATGTTCATTGACCTTGCATAATTATTTAAAAGTACTAACTTCTACCTCGTATACTTTAATCAATAAATAACCTATTAATGCCTATTGATGGAATTGTTCTTATATATAGTAGTACTCTATAAATAGATACTCTGGAGTTGAGTGATCACTAAACAGAGCATTGTTTAGATATTGAATGAATTTTAACTTTCAATTTCCGGGGGCAGGGCCCATTTAAAGATGGAAGAGGAGCCACCGCAGAATAATTTTGCAGATTCCCTTTTTCCTCTTTCAGACCATAGAGAAGAAGATAGAATCCAAAAGTTATTGACGGCGGCGAAAGCAAATGTTTGACGGAGTCTTTTTATTTCATTCTGGGACCTTTCTTTCAGAATATTTAGGAAGCAATTAAATTTCAAAACAGAGCAGCTAAGTGTTTTGTTTGCGGTACACATACGAGGTGGAGTGACGGGTATCTGAAAAAAATTCTAGTCTGGGAACGGCCAGTTGCATTTTTTTCACTCAGAAGATCATATTTCTGGTTCAGTAATTTGCATTTCAAGACGATGTACGCTCTACTGAGCTCCTTCCATGGTTCTACCCTTGTCTGCTCACGAAAGTACGTGCCCTGTTTTTTTTTGTGCTTCATTTTGTAAGTGTAGCTCAAAAGTAACCGCGTTTTTGTACTATTTGAATATCTGATCGCCATCTAAAGTTGACGGCCGCAATTGGCCATATCTTCGTCGCCAAGTTCTCTTTTGCTGGAAATATAGAAAAGGCAAAAAAAAAAAAAAAAAAAAAAAAAAAAAAAAAAGGAAAACAGAAAACAGAGCTCTTGCGTCTGTGTGGTTGTGAAGGTTTGACGAGTCTTCGATCTGAATTTTGTTTTTGAATTCCTCTGTACATCAGATGGATCGTGTCCCAGACATTGTTGTTAGCGTCCCTCTACGTCCGGAACAGGAAGGGTAACTGTATACTCTGCTTGCATTTTTTTTGCCCTTTACTTGGAAAATATGTTAGAAGACTACATTTTTGTACCACATTAGTGCATTAATTTATAAATACATCATACGTTCTCAATTAGTTCATTTCCGAGGATATATTGGCGTGATTGATTTCTAGATATATCATACGTTCTATTCTTGTAATTAGTTAGAACTAAGGAAATCACATATTCATATAAGTAGCATGTGATACTTACAATCAACATCCAATGAGATAAATTCATTAATTGACGTGACATGTACACATCACTTAGCACGTCAAATGGTACATAAATGTAGTCTCCTTAACATTTTCTTATTAGTTAAGATTACATTAGATATTATAGACAATTCATTAATGTAATTCCATTTAATTTTCTCATTAACTATGTATAACAGCACAAGTCAAGAACGTTCTACAAGGGTATTACATAAATATATCTCTTCCCTCATCACCATGCTAGGCATCTTCATCCAACTGAAGCATTGAACCAAAAATGAGCCTATGTTCGACACAAACTACTCGACTACGGTGTCCCTTGCCGTTGCGCTAATCGCTTATGGCAGATCACTAATTGGCTCCAGAATATTCCCTGTTCAAGCTCACCCTAATTTGGATTTGGCAGAATCAATCATCAATAAGATTAGCCTCCTCTTTGGAACTCTTGTCGTAATTTTAGATGTGGTGATCCTTGTGCTAGGTTTAGGGCTAGTCGCATTATTCTTCTGGGCTGTTTGGTTTGTGAACGTTGCAGCTGAGTACGCCTGCAAATACCTCGAAACATTGTATAAAAGTGCAGTTGCATCAGTTGTTTGTACATTTAGAAAATTGAAAGAGCATCTAAACATGATCATTTGACATTTCGCAATGAAACCAGAAGAACAAACTGATGAGCTTCCTCAAGTAACTTCTACCATGGTTTAGGTTTAGGTTTGGTAGGTTTGGGGTATTATATATTTTTACTCATTATTTTTTCCCTATTTTTTTTGAGTTGGACTATGTTGAACTCTGCTTATGATTAGTTAAGTGCGAAGTGGTAATATGTGAGAAAGAAAATTCAGTCAATGAAATCCTAATTTTCGTGAAAAGAGTTGGTAATTAACTTAATTTACTTTTCTGATATATTTCTTGTGTTAGAGATAGAAAATATATGAGAAAAATAAATAAGGGAGAGGGATGAGAGGAGATTGTGGGAGGAAGGAGGGAGAAATGAACAAAATTAAATGAAATGAAAACTTGATATAGTGATCACAATTCTATATTAAGTTTTGAGAGCTACTAAATTCATCCCAGTATCTTATTTTCTGTATGAGTTTTCGGCAGCAAACTCATAAAGTTTCAATAACCACTTGTGACTTGCTGAGAAGCTATCACTGATTGGTGAAAAAATATGTTGCTGTTTCATTTGGTTGGGCGAATTCGATTTCGGATAGGAAACGCAAGTTCTGCTATTTTTGATGTTTTTTTTTGTTGCAAAATAGACACTTGAAAATATTCGGCAATGATACTTTATAATTTTTAATTTTTTGTTTTTGTGAGGATTTATGAGAGGGAAAGATGGAGAGAAGGGAGGAAAGAAAGGACAGAAGAGAGTGAAGGGAGAGAATGGAGGGAAAACTGTCATAGAAGAGAGTAGATAAGGACTAGAGATAGGAGGAGATAAGGAAATGAATAAAGTGAAGAGATAAGTCACTTAGTACTACAATCTAGTGATATTTCTCTTTACTTGTAAGTGAGAGGTCTTAGGTTTAATTCTCACCAAAGGCGAATTTAAACCACATTATTGCTAGCCCATTGTGAGGCTAAACCCACCCCTTCCCCTTTAGTGTAGATAATGTCGTTTGTTCAAAAAAAAAAAATGAAGAGAGAAGGGTATAATAGTTATTTTATTTATTTATTTTTTTGAACAAACGATATTATCTACACAAAGAGAAAATGGTATAATATTTATTTTATTTATTTATTTTACACAAGTTATGCCAAATTGAGTCATCCTTAATTTGGTTTCTGGTATTCTGAGTGATTATGCCAAATTGAGTCATCCTTAATTTGGTTTCCGGTATTTTGAGTGAACTTGTAAGATTAATCAAAATAAGTTTACAACTGAGAGAGTGTAACGTAAACTGCAGTAGCCTTTGAACCTAGAACCATGGCTATTCATGCTGGTGCGCTTAACCACAAGGCTAGGAAGAAGGCCGGTATTTAACATTGATTTTTACATCCTTTCTTCAACGAAACTCTTTCATTCACGTGCACCACCAGCGTCTCAGTTCGTTGAAAATCTAAATTCATACAGAGAATGTTGCATTTACTCGCCTCTTCATTTCGTCTAAAGAGAATGTAGAGCAAAAGAGAAACAGTACACTATAACTTTCTTTCTTGGTTTTCAAATTCCAGGTCCAAGTTATTGATCAAATTTTTGTTTCCAGCCATAACATTTGTTGATATTATGTAACACACTCCTTCTCGTCAACTCTCTCTCTTTATATTACTTGTAGTACAAGAAAAAAGCGCCTCTTCCCATTTGCATAATGGATGCAAAAGTTAATATATTGACCCTCTATTCCAACATGTAGAAATGAAATTACAAAAGAATTGTCTGGGTTTTCATTTTGTTTTTTTTGGTTGAAAAAAGGGGCTAAAAGCAAGAACCCAAATAAATCTACTCAATAATAAATTTAGATCGGGACACCACAAGTCAATTTTCACGAATAAAACTAACTGAACAAGAAGGAAGATTATCAAAATAAAAATGACCTAAATCTAAGTCAAGACTATAGGTCGCTAAACGGCCCGCCACAAAATTCTTTTCTCTATAGTTGCCAAAGTTCACATTGCCAAGATCGTGAAAGTAAATCCTGACAGGCCAAAACAAGGGGTCGAAGTTCGCTGTAGACTATAGGTTGTTTTTGACACACCCCGACTCGAAATGTCCACTAAGACTCTGAATCGAGCCGTGCTGGCCGACACCTGGAAGGTGACGAAGCCAAAAAGTGATGATATGGAAGAATGCGAATAAATTTAAACCTAAAGGTGCCTAACTATCAAAGTGCGCTGTCAGTGGGTGTGGACCCATTTCACACGTGTTGTCAGAGCATAAGTAAAGTACAGTAGTGTGGGTAAAGATCATACCCTCAGAAGTAGCCACCTGAACTGAGATATGCCACGAGTCCTCGTCGATAAAGAAACTATGCTACAAGAACCTGGAAGGGCGCAAAACAAAAAGCGTGAGTGGGCAAAAACAAAGTTTTACAAAATCATTTCGATATCAAAAGCTCTAACCCCTCCCTGGAAAACCTGTATAATTTTCCCAGAAAATAGTATACATACGTATATATCTCAAAACCATGCTCAGTATATCCAAAACCATATGTGTATGCCATGCATATGCCATGTCCAATGTCACAATATAACAAATGTAAGCCAGGTAAAGTAATCTCATAAAATAACATATTAACCGGAGCCCCTGCAGTGGCCTGTACGGTTAAATTTATAGCTCATCTATCTATCTAGCCGAAGTCACTTAAAGTGACCTGTACGGTAATATATCTGCACACGAGTCGGAACCACCTGTAGTGGTCTGTACGACATGACTGGGTGTAAATAAATACGCTCTAGTGCTACAATCACGTGAAGACTGTACGATAAATCGCGGGTCACCTATGAGTCGGAACCACCTATAGTGGTCTGTACGACAGGACTATGCACCTAACTTGGATCCAAGGTGAGCGTATGGTGTGGGAGGTGAACATCACATGAAGGACTATGCCCTGGCCCAGGACGGGAGCACTAACACCGAGGTGCAGATTGATGAGCTCAATATACATCTCAACATCATCATCTATCTCATAACCAATCACAGCATAATATACTTACATGGGCCTCCGCAGCACCATGCAATAATATATAGAATCATGATAATGCATGTACAAACATATGATGCATGCATGACATGGCATTTAAATCACATTTCACTTAAAGTACGTTTTTTGGGAAAACCGTCATATATATATATACTAAAAACAAAAGGCCACTCACCTGGAGTTCCCGCTACAACTCCCTAGCACACACATAGAGGCATCCCAAACGATTGGCGCCTAGAACAATTATTAAATCACATCTCATAATACTTGTCGATAGAACACATAACTCACATAAAACACATCCTCAAATGCATTTAAGAGTGATTCAAGACTCATTGACCATAAAACACATCCTCAAATGCATTTAAGAGTGATTCAAGACTCATTGACCATAAGTCACCCATCGATCTTTGATCGACGGTAGGGTCCACAACCCTACATAACTCAATCCGGAAGATCCGCATATCAGATTTCCCATCCGTAACTTCTCATGATTCACATTATGCTTATAGAACAACATACTAAAGTTTCGTTATGATCCAACGGTCGGATCTCCTCCAATTTCCAAAATCGAGTGGTGATTAACCTTTTATTTTATGAACTTACAAATCCAATTCGGGAAGATCCATACGTCGGATTCCCGATCCATATGTTTCTACATTCTTCAAATATTAAGTACTACAACGTATCAAAGTTTGGTGACGATCCAATGATCCACCTACGTCAAACCACTAATCGTAAAGAATCTGGCTCAATGATCCACCTACGTCAAACCACTATCAAAACTGAATTCAGGATATCAAACATAGCCTAAAAATAACATTGAAGGCCCACTGGCCACGTGCCGCCGTGGGTGGCGGTCGGCCGCCCCGACTTGCTGGAAAATCCAACTATTTCCAAAAATTTTCAAAATTTGCAGAATTGAAGATCTCAAAGAGTAGAACAACTTTCATACCTGTGACTAAGGCCAATTTGGTCGATAAGAGCTCCAATTTCTCTAAAACCCGTAAGAACCCTAGAAATTGGTGTGATTCGATTCGACCTCCAAACTTGCCCCAACGCCTCCACTACTACCTGGGCTTTGTTATAGGCCTCAATAGGATGCCATGGGTGGTGTCAATTGAAAGAAATTGCTTCCAGATTGGGTGATTCGAAGCCAAAGCCGCCGCACCCCTCTTTGCGGTTTCTTCTATTTTCAAGACCAAATATCTCCAAATTTGAGATGGAATGGATAGATGGAAGGTCGTGAAGGATTTCCCAAGTAGTTTCTTGCAACAATTCGCCGGAAAAATGGGTGAAAAGTCGACGGAAGTGAAGTGTTTGCCGACGGGGTCGAGAACGGGTTGCGGGTCAAGGGGACTCGGCCGATCCCTTTCCTCCTTTCCTCTCATTTCCCTCATTTCCTCGGATTCTGATTGGTCCTTCACTTATCTCACTATTCCGATTGGTCCATCTCTTTCTTTCTTGGTTGGGCAACCAATCCCCCTTCTTCTTTCTTTTGCTTCTGATTGGCAGTCAATCTCTATCTATTCTCTAACTGGGCAGCGCCCAACCTTTAATTCCCCTTTCCAAAACTGAAATTCTACCACGAATAATTAAATTACTAAAATGTCCCAAACTTCAAACATTAATATCTTTTTCGATATAGCTCTAAATCACGAACCACTTGCGTCCACGCATCCGTAGTGACGAGTACTATGAGGATATGACAAGAAAACAAAACTTAGGTGACACGACACCGTAATTAACCTCAGTCAACACACGTGCCTCGAAGGGAAATTTTGTAAAATCACTTATTAAAATTTTTATACAATTGTAAAATCAGGAACGGGCTGTCATAGTTTTTTATTTTCATTTTAGTAAACTAGAAAAACACTCTAAGATTAAATAATAACAAATAAGAAAGCAAGTTGAGAATTGCCTATTCCTCTTAAATTCATCGCTCTCGAATTCACGCTATTCTTCTAATTAGTCTAGTATAAAATAAGGTAAATTTCACAAAATTACCTCAATTATGGGTCGAACCACAATCTCATACCTTATATTTAGATTCAGGCACTGTAATGCAGTGTCTGTTTCCTAGTTCTGTTTTTAGATTTGGACACTGCAATGCAATGTTCGTTTCTTGGTTCCCTTTTTTTTAGTTAAGTAAACTCATCCATGTAAACAAAGGGTGACATAGAGTGATAGAATATACATGTTCTAACTATTTATAAGATTAAGATCATCTCACGATTAGTTCCATAGGAATAGAAATCCAACTGCCGAAGCCTCTTCCCTCATCTCTTCCCCCTTAACTCCTCTTTCTCCATCGCACCCCTACACCCCACCGTTGTTTACAATCCCCAAATTCAATTGCATGTCATATGCGCTCTAATTCTAATTTATTTTTTTTCGATATCCCTTACTATTTTAGCTTTTTATTTGTCATCTCTTTCTTCTTCTTCATCTTTGAGATTTTTCTCTCTATAATTCTTCCATAGTTATGAAAAAAATCTCTGCAACTAAAAGACATTGGTTTGAAGGATCGCTCTCTTTGTTGTTTCATTCACATCAGTAGAGATTTTAAGGTCAATGGACTTGCAATTAAGGGATGTGGCATTGGTGAGGCTGTTTTTGGAGAGGGTAAGGTGAGGGACCTATAATTGGTGGTTATGTATTAGGATGATTGTGGTGGTGTTGGGGCTGATTTTGAGGTGGGGTTGAATTTAATTTGGAATTTAGGGAGTTGGTGGTTCGAGGATCGAGGTTGACTCCCCCATCATGACCCGATTTTAACCCGGACACCCTGCTTGATCTTTCGACGTCCTCGTGGCATTGTTTCAACGATTCAGAACTTTCCACAACCTGCAATCACGCTCCTTGTCCTTTATTTTCCACTTGGAGCACGATGGAATTTTGCCCCGTTTCGTGATTAGCAGCGGCGGCGGCTCTGAGAGTCCCATGGTGGTGAACCACCGATCTTGCAGGCTACACCGACCATTACCACCACCAATACACTTCTCTTGAACCCATAAACAATTCCCAAGTTTTGGTTGGTGTGTCGGAACATTGGGGAAGACGAATTAAAGTGCACCCATTTCAAGGGTTTCTGGCGGATCGAGGTGATTTCAGGCTTCTTCCAGGTCGAATTAGACATCTGCCTAGGTATAAAACTTATTCATCTCTTCATGATCTTTATTTTAGTATAATTTGAGAATTTTTTGAGTTACATGAATTTTTCGGTGAGCCAGGATGGCCGCCTGAGGAGCCACTGGATCCTTCTAGGCTACATTTGATACCCCGGTTCCATATTTGACACCCGATTAGTGAAATTATGTCGTTTGAACCTAGTTTCATTGGGGTTTGCCACTTGATAATAGTAGCGAACAACGATCCGATTGTTGGATCGCCACCAAACTTTAATATGTTATTATTTATAATATTTGAGGACCTTAGGAACTTACGGATCACGAATCCGACGTATGGATGAATTTCTAAGTTTGTAAAACCAAATGTTGACCGCCACTTAAGTTTTGCAATTGGCGGAGATCCGACCGTTGGATCGTTCCGAAATTTTAGGATATTGTTCTATAAGATTAATGAGATTCTTGGGAAGTTATGGATCGAAAATCTAGTAGGCAGATCTTTCTGATTAAATTACTAGGGTTGATGTTGATCCAAATGTTTGTAACCGTTCTTAAATTCTAAAATTAGTTTTACTAGAGACTCAGTGAAGCTTTGCGGGCCTATCTCGGTGAGTGACAATAATATATGTGATATGGTTATTACCCTGATTTCTTATATTAGTATCCTTTGTGGATATGACTTGGTTTTATAAATTTGTGTTCTATAAAATTGTTATTTTTATATTTGGCCATCGATCTATATTATGAAATGTGATTTGACTTGTGCATTGGAAATATTTGTGAAATGTGATTTGAAATGCACGTTGAAATATTTGTGATATGCGAGGGTAGTAGTGGACTATTAACCCATTGTCATGGGGTTTGTTGCTTTGAAGCTTGTTTCATGTCTCGTTTCATTGTTTCATTTCTCGTTTCGTTGACCCATTCTAGATTTAGTACTTGTGTTTTGTTTCATTTCGTTGAGCCTTTGTAAATTGAGTAACTTGATTTATGTCTTGTTTGTTCGAGCTGTTGTTATGTTTCTTGGACTTCCACTCGGTTTCGTTGAGTGGTCCGGAACTGGGTTCCGCTGGGGTTCCATTGAGTGGTCTGGTTCCCTGCTCCGTCTTGATTCCATTGAGTGGTCCGGAATCCCTCGTGCTTCGTGATTTCGTTGAGTGGTCCAGAATCGTATCCACTCGGATTTTGTTGAGAGGTCTGGAATCCCTTCAACTCCGCGATTCCGTTAAGTGGTCCATAATCGTATATTGGTTTGGATTCCGTTGAGTGGTCTGGAATCTGATTTTGTTGGATTTCGTTGAGTGGTCTTAAATCACATTCTTCAGAGATGTAGGCTTCGGCTGAACTGTGTCGTTGTAGCATGCATTTTGGTGTATTGTATGAGTTATTAATTGATGTGATTGTGGAATGGTGTTGGAAAGCATATGTGTGTGTGAATAACAAAATGACAACTCTTGTTTGGCTTATGGTTGATGTGTAGTGTGGTACTCTATGTTTTCTGCTATGAAGTGTTTTACGAAAGGTTCAAAGTTTAACAAATGGTTATCTACGAATGGCTTGATCCCGTTAGAGGGTACGTAAGCAGTCTAACAAAAAGGTTAGATGCAGCCATAGAGTAAACGAAAAATTAAAACGCAATTCGAATCTTGAGTTATGCTTTGTCCATATCCCGGAGGCGGGGTATGTTAGATATACGGGGGTGACGTCACGTGTCGATCCTTGATGTATGTCGAGATCAGAGCGTGACACCATCGGTCTAGAAGATCTCCAACAAAATTGATCCGGAGAGGATCTAAATCCGTATTTATAAAAGCTTAAGCTCATATGACAATTATAGAGAGAGAAAAAGAGAGAATGATGGAATAGTCAAATTGTAAGAATTTATAATGACTTAAAACCTATTCGGCATTCATCATTGATCTATGTCTAATTAATAAAAATATATCATTGATTAAGTCCAAAACAAAAATATGTAATTGATATATGGCTTAATAGTAAAGTTTTTATTGACTTTTGGCTAAATTACCTTTTTTTTTTTTTTAGTTTTCAAATATTATAAATAATAACAATGTTTTATTAGTTTCTTGTCCACTTGGCACAAACTTGATATCCATGTCAGCAAAAATATGGGCCTACAATTGGCACCTCATCATTTAACATAAAAATTGGCAGAAAAGTTAACGTTGTTCTAACATTGCAACAAAATTTGAAGTTGATGTATGACATTGCAATGTTTAAAAGATGAGGCATGAATTTGTTATAAGATCCATAAACAAGGTAGTTTTGTTTAATTTACCTTATAAAATAATATCATCATTTGTAATAAAAAACAAACAACAAATAAAAAAATTATTAAATCAAGAACCACCATGTCATAAAATTGACAAATAGTCTGAAACTTTTTTTTTGGGAAACTTTACACAAATAAAATCACATGGTCTGGACTATGGAGCTGCATTTGGGATTGGTCCATAAGAGGGATAATCATGTCAAATTCTTGTTGGAGGGGATAATCATGTCATTTTCTACCCAAGGGTCCCTCATCCTACGTTGTCTTCTCCAGACTAAGAAGAAGATGCCTATTTTGATTCCCAAAGTTGGGGAGAAACCTGGATAAATAATAGATCTGGCATTTGTGTCGTTTTTGTGTCATACTCGATATCTTAACGGGTCGTGTCATGTAATACCCATTGAAATAAATGGGTAAAATGACCCGACCCGATAATATTAACAGGTAATATGACCCGACCCGTTACCCGTTAAGGAAAATATATTTTAAACCAATAAATAATCAAATAAAAAATATAATACTAAATAAGTATATACATGCCATATTGTCACATCCAAAACATAAGAACACATTTTTCTTTTAAGTATATTTAGCTTACCTAAATTGATCAAATGGTAAAATTGGAAAATATTGGAATAGAGAAGGGGTTTTTTTCATCCAAAAAAGTTCTAATAATATAAGTGAAATAGAATCCAACGATACAGATTTACTCTCATTTATGTTACGGCTGTTATTTAAGTAAAGTCTTTAATAGTTTTTTAATTAATGTAGAAGTGTAAAAAATAATAAAAAAATATATATAAACGCTCGTAATGACAAGCTTTACAACTTTCATGAAGAGCTTAACTTCGAAATTCGCCACTATAATCATATAAATCATAGATCAAAGTTTAACCGTTGATTGTTGTTTACATTTACACTTCATTGTTCTCATCAAATTTTGTTTTTTTCAAATTTTCTTTTTTGAAAACATAATCTATTAGAGAATGCAGGAAGATGAACGGTTTTGATCGTTGATATTATATTCATAGTTTTACGGTTAGTAAAAATATTGCTTGATGTTTATAAAATTTCTACAAACTATATGACATCGACTCATATTTCAGTTAACCGTAAATATCGAAACGTGATATCAAATATCTGAACCGTTCATCTTCTTACATCTGCCAGATGATCATGTTTTCAAAAAATAAAATTTAAAAAATAAAATTCAATAAGAAGAATAAAGCGTAAATGACAATCAACGATTAAATATAAATTTAAGATTTATGGATTGTAGTGTTGGATTTCGAAGTTGACCCCTTCGTGAAAGTTGTAAAGGTTGTCACTATGAGTGATTGTATATTTTTTTTTACATTTTTTACACTTCTACAATAATTATTATTAATTTTATTAATTTTGCCCTCAAATAAAAAACATTATTCATGAGAGTTTGGAGGATTTTAAAAATATAAACGATAATGTAAGTGTAACCATTATCTACTCGTAGAGGAATAATGATGAATCACGAGTGTTTATATATTCTTTCACATTTTTCATACTTGTATGTATGTCTTCTTAGTTCTTGCCTATACAAATACTATACTAGTTTATTTTAATTTGGACAACAACATGTTAAGTAAAATTTATCCTAGTAATGATAATAAGGAACTCTAATAATAAAAATAAATAATGACTAAATTTTTTTTTTTTTTTTAAACTTATATAGAATAATAATACAAAACTATATATTTAATATAGAATATATTATATATATTAATATGGCTATTGTATTTTATAATAAATCTTTTAGTAATTAAACTTTAAAATTATCAAAATAATTTTTTTCTTAACGGGTCGAAACGGGTTACCCACGTGTTACCCGAGTGTATACCAGTTAAGAACCCGTTATTAACATGTAACAGTCCGTTCCGAATTTAGGATATATGAAATATGAAATGACGATTTTACCCCCCTTACGGATGTGAGAGGACGGGTGAATAAGGAGTAATGGTTATATAGGGGTGCCTATATATATATATATATTTTATTTATGTGTGTGTTATTTATTTTAATTTATATGAATTAAAATTATGTGGAGGGGATTGTTTGATGTAAATATATACACACACATGCACAACACGTGTGCAAAGACACCCAAATCGTCACCTTCCCCGTCTCTTCTCGAATCCTCCTCTCTCTTCCCCTGCAATTGTACGGACTACCCTGGTTTCGTGGGTTTTGGTCACGGATCAAGCTTGTAGATAGGATATTTAGAACCCTCGTAGTCTGGTGAGTTCATCCATACCATTTGCATAGCCTGAAACGGCCTGAAAACCTTGAACCCGTGAGGTACCAAAAATGGCACTGTTCATGTGCTCTTAATCTGTGAGGTTTCAGCTCGTTTGGAGATCATAGGAAGACTTAGAATCTCCTTAGGGTGCTCGGAGGACAAAGTTGAAGGAGATTGGACGTCGGGATCGGTGGTTTGGAAGTTGGCCGGAAATTAGAGAATTTCTCCGGCGAGATTTGCTTGGATTTTGGGCTTAAAACAGGTATAAACCTCTTCTCCTTGCTCTAAGGATCATTTTGGTGTAAATTTCGTGAAATTTGGTTGAAAAATGAGCTAGAAATGAAGGTTTGAAAAATTTCCCAGTTTCCGGCGACACAGCGGCGCCGGCGCCGGTCGCCGGCGACTGGAGGTTAGGGGTGACGGAATATTCCGTCAACTTTGACGGAATATTCCTAACGGTGGTTAACGGCGTTAGTTAACTTTAACGGAATATTCTGGGATTTGACGGAATATTCCTTAACGGCGTTAAGGATTCCGTCCGCGTGCACGGCACGTGGCCGCGCGTGGGCGGCGCGTGTGGCCGTGCCTTGGCCGGCGCGTGAGGGCGCGTGAGGCTTCCAAAAATTATTTTAAAAATATGGGGGTGTTCGTGGGATTGAGTAGAGCATGTTGGTATATTCAAACACCCCAATTGAGCGACGTATGAGAAGTTATTACTTGAACTGGGTTATGTGCATAATTAACGTTTATATAGTTGTGTCGCATATAGGTGAGACGTATCCTGAGGACGAGCGCAGCCACGCGAGGCTTGGGGGCTACGACCCGTCTACATATCAGTGAGTGGGCTTTTGTTTTCAGTATATATATATAATTGATTGATTTCCCAGAAATGCGTTTTAAATTGCTTTTACGAAATGAATGCCATGTCGAATGCCATAGATATATTTTTATATATATTTGTGTGATTATATATTGTTGCACCGCGGGCGCCAGGTAAGTCAGGTAAGTATGTGTGTGTGTGATGTGATGATTGAGGTGATATCGATGAGATTGTTATATGGCTCATTACCTGCACATCGGGGTTGTGCATGCCTGAGGGCTTAGCTTTCACGTGATCTTTCACCTCCCGCACCGTACGCTCACCTTGGATCCAAGGCAGGTGCCAGCTTGTCGTACAGACCACATTAGGTGGTTCCGACTCGTAGGTGACTTGCGATTCGTCGCCAGCCTTCACGTGATCGTAGCACAGAGCGTATTTACCCAGCTTGACGTACAGACCACATTTGGTGGTTCCGTCATGGGTGCAGGTTACTGATTAATGATTATTGATGATTGATTGAGAGATGGATTGATGATTTGATTAAGGAGCCATAGATTCAGCCGTACAGGTCACTAGAGGTGACTCCGGCTGATTTATATATATATATTGCCGGCATGATTTGAGTTGAGATGAGATATCACCTGATTAGTTGATGGTACCTGTTATATGTTGATTATTGGTTATGGTTCATTCGGACATGGCATTGCTTATTTCATGAGATTGATTGATTAACGGTTTTCTGTATTAGTACGTATATATATTTTCTGGGAACTATACTTGTTTTACAGAGAGGGGTTACAACTTTTATATCGAAATGGTTTTGATAAAGCTTTGTTTTTGCCCACTCACACTTTTGTTTTGCGCCCCTCTAGGTACTAGATAGTTTTGGTGGCAAACGAGGCAGCAAAGGCATATCTGACAGCACACCACCCATGTAAATATTTTTATTTTCTCGTTTATGTCCGTTGGACTGCACCTAGGATGCTTGAGCTATGTGTGTCATGATATTAACTGTCTTACTATTTTATGTGCATGTGACACTAATATAATTACCTTAGCACTTATTATTTATATTTATTCTTCTGTATTGCGCACATGGCCTTGTCACGCTCACGTGACGGCCAGCACGTCCCGATGTTCAGTCGGGGTGTGTCATAACAGGTTTTTAACGGGGTCACCCGATAATGATCCGATTAGTTATCGTGTTGACCCGAAACCCGTTATTTTTGTGTCGTTTTCATGTCGTGTCAGAAACTGCCGGATCTAATAAATAAGATGTGGGCCTCCTTGTATATTTTAAATTTTGTTTAACTTAGTTTTATATTTATATGAATAATTAAATTTAAAAATTAAATGATGTGTCATTAATAAGGAACAAACATGTTAATATACACTTAGCATTTAATTTATAAAATTTAGTTTCTTTGCATTACACTGTGTTTGGATGAGAAATTAAACTTGAAATTTGGATTAAAGTCATAATTTATAAATTGACATGCACCAATTCCCTTGTTTGGATCCATAAATATAGAAATTTAGAATTTCCGCGTAGAAAAAAAACTTTGAATTTGGGACCTTCAATTCCCAAGTTTAAATTCCATGTAAATAGGTGTCATTTCCCAATTTTTATGATTGAGAGTTTAAAAATAACAAATTCCGTATTCAATTCCATTGTTTTTTTGGTTAACCAAACAAAAAAATTCACAAATTCTAGAAAATATAATCCTGTCATTTTAAAATTCCTTAGTAATCTTAAATTTCTTCATCCAAACATAGTGTTACTCTAATTATATTAGTTTTGTTGTTAATTATATTCATTTATTAATTATTTTTTTGTATTTTATTTTTTCTTCACAAGTTGGAAGTTGTTTCTGTCGACAAAAAAATTGCGCGTTTTCACGTGGAATCCATACTTATTACGTTATCACTTAACAGTCAACTTAACTAATTATGTAACGGAGTTTGACATGTCTACTCTCTCATCTCATAATGTAGATACTATCTTTTGTTAAAAAAAAAATTATAGGACATTAGAATGTTGATACGATGATATATTAGTTTGGTATGTGACCAAAATTGAGCAAGTGAAATGTAATTTAGGTGATAGTTTTTTATATTAGTCATGTTGGGGCCCACATGTCTGATAGTGACGGCGAAAAATGCTGTTTCTAAAAGGTGGGCCTGCCTCATAATTTGATACGCCTTCTCTTATGCCCAACATCACCGCAACAGCCAGTTGCATTTTTTCAATCACAATGTCATATTTGGAGCATTTATGGCCGTATTCTTCCTCGCGGATTTCTGTCTTTGGCACTTTTTTTCTTCCTGTTTTTTCCTTCAAAAGCTGAAGTTGTTTCTATCAACAAAAAAAGTAGGTCGTTTACACATGAATTCTATATTTATCATCTTATCACTTAATAATTAATTTAATAAATTATGTCATGAATGTCTAACATTATAACGAATTTCTAATTAATATAGGCTATTAAAATATTTAAAAGATGATACATGATTTTGCTATGTAACTCAAAATTAAGAAAGTGAAATATAATTTACTCGATGATTTTATATGTTAGTCAAGGGTGTTGGGGCCACTAGATCTGATAGTGTGCTGTTTCGAAGAAGTAGTCCGACTGCATGTTTAAGGCAACAAGAAAACAAGAGAACAAGAGATAATGATGAAAACAAGAGAAAAGTAATACAGTATTTTTTTTTTCTGTTGAAAACAAATCTGTCAACTGTAATTGAGTTATCACTAAACAGAGTATTGTATCAGATATTGTATTAATTTTTCAGTTAAATAGATAGTATATATTGTCACTGATAAGATTTTTAGGTACCTGCACAAAGAGGTTAAAATCACATAAAATACTTGCAAAAGAACAAAGTAGTTATAGTATAAACGGCTCAGGCAAAGTCGTTTTCCGTTGAATTATTTAAAACAATTTATGAAAAACCAAAATCTTAGTTAATTATTTAAAAATAAAAATTGGGAAGGGTTGATTTAATGACCTAAATTAAGAAAAACGAAATTAATTAAAAAGGTTAACTAAAATATGCAATTTTTAAATAAGGAAAAAGGAAACAAAATTTTTTTTTAATTCAAAACGAGAAAATACTAGGGTTCTGCCGTCACCCTAACAATCTTATGTAGCCCTTCTAATTTCCTATGAATTACACATGCATATTTTGAAGGTTAAGTTTTCCTAAAATATATCCTACTTGGAATGTAACATCCCACATCGCCCAGGAGAGTGATCCTTAAATGTATATTCCCATACCTACCTAGCACGAGGACTTTTGGGAGCTCACTGGCTTCGGGTTCCGTAGGAACTCCAAAGTTAAGCGAGAAGGGGGCCAGAGCACTCCCATGATGGGTGACCCACTGGGAAGTTGCTCGTGAGTTCCCAGAAACAAAACCGTGAGGGAATGGTAAGCCCAAAGCGGACAATATCGTGCTACGGTGGTGGAGCAGGCCCGGGAAGTGGTCCGCCTCAGGCCGGGATGTGACATGGAACCTCCAACATAGAACATATATCTAACATGCAACCCGTCCGTGGTGTCCAGATCGAATGTGAACATGCAAGACTCATTAAGTTTTGTGAAAACCTTTTGAAAAACCATATAACCCTTAAGACGTGTCGTCCATCCTAAGAAGCTACACATATTATTCACAAGAAGCCTTGGCCAATTTTAGAGACAGCCCTCCGCCAAAATTGCATCAAAGTACTTTTCTAAATATCCTAATGGTCGCGAATTACTAAGACAAATAGATAGTTTAAATCGATGATTAATAATTCAAAACATGCATGGATAATATCACAAGAAAATTAAAAAAAGACTACATATTCTTGCTAAGGATCATGGCCTCACCCTAGCAAAAGAAAATTAGTTACGCATATTCATAATTAGAAATCACAAAGTTTTTATTGAAATAGAAAAAGAATGAAAACACCTTGAAAGTATGAGTCTTGAAATCTCTAAACTTTGCCCAAAATCTTCTTCCAAAAATTGCATCAGAGAAAAACCCTAGGGCCGGCCAAAAAGACTTATTTATACTACTCTAATTAAAATCCTCCTAGAAAAATGTCTTAGAATAAGACTACGAAACCAAATAAATTGAAATAAAATAGGAAACATAATCCTAATTTAACTTGGTAAATTCGCCTAAAATTATGCATAGCCATGTTTTGGACCCATAACAGCTCCAAAACTGGCCCAAAATAGCTGGATTTAAAGCTTGGACTATTCTGAACACTTCTTTAGAAGGCCACGAACCCATCTTGGGCTCCAAAAAGTATATTAAATCCAAAAAATGTCACTTTTCAGCAACGCGCACTACTTCTTTATTTAATCGCCAGAAAATAACCGATTGGTAGAAAAATCCCAAATTTTGATACGAACATGCCAAGAGGCACACGAATGTCCTCAATTTGAATCACTCCAAAATTCACCCGTTTGATCACGTTTTGCTCCAGAGGAAGTCGAATGTTTTATATTGAAAATATAAAGTAAAATATCAAAATTATATCAAAATAATTATCAAATTATACTAAGAATAGAATAAAATATGTAATATAATATTGACTCATCAGTCACGAAAGTCTAAAGCCATGTCACAGGTTGGTATGTTATTTTTTTTTATAGAAAAAGAGTGTGCGTAAGTTGGATATTTATGATCTGACTGAATACGTCAGTTAGCGCACCACTCTTTAACTTTTATATTCTTTTCTGTGGAGGAGGATTCTCTTCCCTCCTAATCTCTCTACCCTTCAATCTCCTCCTATTTGAATGGTCATGGTTAAGCCACGTCAACATCTTATACTGATTTTTTTTATAGAGATAATAAGACAAAAAATAATGTGTGAGAGGAAGGGAAGGAAGGGGATGAGAATATGAGGGTAGAGAATCTTCCTCCCTTTTCTGTAAGGGTTGGAGTCAAAGATGTGTTAGATGGTAGGCTCAGTCTGTCGCTTATGGATGGAAAAGGATTCTTGTCAGATTCTTTTTCTGAAGATCTGGGAGATTTTGTGATCGTGTCTGTTCATCGTATATCGTGCGATCAGAAATTATTTTAAATTTTAAATTTTAAATTAAATATAAATAGTACTTAATAATTTTTGACCGCACGATCACGGAATTTCCCAGATCCCCAGGAAAAGGATCCGCCGGATCCTTTTCCCCTGTGGATGCTGGCTCGGAGAAGTTATCCTACCTGTCCAATTACTAATTCCTATTCCAACACCTATAAATATGCTCAGAGACCCCTGCTCTTCAGCACAACATCCAGGCAGCGCCCAGTTGCATTTTTTCACTCAGAAGATCATATTTCTGGTTCAATAATTTGCATTTGAAGAACGATGGACACTCTACAGAGCTCCGTCCATCGTTCTACCCTTGTCTGGTCACAAAAGTAAGTGCCCTGTTTTTTTTTTTTTTTTTGGGAGTGTAGCTCAAAAGTAACCTCGGTTTTTTGCTCGCATTCATCGCCGGACCGCTTACGCCCATTTGAATATCTGCTTGACATTCTTAATTACTGTCTTAAGCTTGACGGCTGTGATTGGCCGTATTCTTCGTAGCAAATTTCTGTTTTGGAGTCCTCTTTTGCCAGAATTCAAAAACGAAAAGAAAAAAAGAAAACAGAGCTCTCGTTTCTGGAAAAGAGAAAACAGAGCTCTTGTGTCTCTGTGTGTGTGAAGGAGTGACGAGTCTTCGATCTGAATTTTGTTTTTGTATTCCTCTGTACAGAAGTGTCATATATACGCAGATGGATCGTGTCCCAGACATTGCTGTTAGCGTTCCTCTACATTCGGAGCTGGAAGGGTAAGTGTATACTCTGCTTGCCTCTTTTTTTATTCCTTTTATTTGGGGAAAATGATGGGATACCAAAAAAGAACTGATTAATTAGCTATTAATCTATAGAACTCAGCTCTTGATATGTCTAGGCATTTTTTTATTGAGAAATTAAGAGCCTGGAATGTCTATAACTCTATATCGATTCGTTATTAACGAATATTGAAGAAAATAGCAGCTAGCTAAGTAACCTGTTACAACTTACCTACTTAATCAATTTATTTCAGATGATATATTAGCTTGATGAATTTATAGGTAGATCATACGTTACCATTCTTTATATCACATTAGTGTACCAATTCATGTGACATGTGACACATGCGTAACATTCATTGATATAAATTCATTAATTGAAGTGACATGTACACATCACTTACCACATCAAATAGTACAAAAACATGGTCTCCCTAACATTTTTCTATTAATTAAGAAACCATATATATTGTAGATAATTCATTAATGCAATTCCATTTAATTTTTTCATTAACTATGTGTATATAACAGCACAAGCCAAGAACATTCTACAAATGTACTGCATACGACCATGCTAGGCGGTTTCCTCCAACTAAAGCAGGGAATCAGAAATGAGTCTCTCTTCTAACAGACTACCCAACTATGGTGTCCTTTATCGTTGCGCTAATCGCTTATTTAAGATCACTAATTGGCTCTAGAATACTCCATGTCCAACCTCGCCCAAATTTGGATTTGGCAAAATCAATCATCAATAAGATTAGCCTCCTCTTTGGAACTCTTGCCTTGATTTTAGAAGTGGTGATCCTTGTAACAGGTTTAGGGCTAGTCGCCCTATTCTTTTGGGCTATTTGGTTTGTGAACGTTGTATTTGAGTACGCGTGCGAATACCTTGAAACGTTGTATCATAGTGTAATTGCATCAATTGTTCATACATTTGGCAAATTGAAAGAGCATCTGAACATGATCATCCGACGTTTCACAATGGAATCCAAATAACGAAATGATAAGCTTCCTCAAGTAACTTCTACCACGGTTTAAGTTTAGGTTTGGGGTATTATTTTTACGTGTTGTTTTTTGAGTTGGACTATATTGAACTCAGCTTATGAATAGTTAAGTGCGAAGTGGTAATATGTGAAAGAAAATTCAAGCAATGACATCCTAATTTCAGCGAAAAGAGTTGGCAATTAACATAATTTACTTTTCTAATGTATTTTTGTGCTAGAGAGAGAAAATATATGAGAAAAATAAGTAATGGAGAGGGATGAAAGGAGGTTGTGGGAGGAAGGTGGGAGAAATGAAAATTATATGAAATTAAAAACTTGATATAGTGATAACTATCCTATATTATTTTTTTGTTGTGTGTGTCATTTCGTACACATTATTTTTACATTTCTTCCAACATCATTCTTTCATTCTTTTGAATTTCTTATTTCTCTAAAACATACTTTTCCTTTATGTATAACACAAAAAAGGGTTAAAAATTAAAACCGAAATAAATACCAAATTAGTCTATAATTTTTGTTTTGTAACTTAAATTCCTATGGTATATTCAGTTGTCACAGGCTCTTTAATGAGATCGTGGGGCTAGAACTTAACCGTGCCTTAATTATTGCTATCTTTTCTGTTTCCTTTTTTTTTCTTCCCTTTTTCTGCTTCTCTTCAATCGAACCCCAATCCCTCCTCCTTTTGATGATTCTGGACAATCTGGAGAATGGGTTTAAGGATTTGGATTTTTATTTAAATTAACACTTTTCTGGAGCATTGATTCAGTGATATGTGAATGCTCCTACTTGGTTCAAAACTTCAAATTGGACATCTCAATTTCTGGAAATCGGGTTCAAGGAATTGGGAGTTTCAAAGTTTTATATTCTGACATCTTCTCTGAACGTCGTCAATGCGAGCAGATATTCAAATGCTACCGTAACCGGTCCGGTGGTCAATGCGAGCAAAAAAAAGCCGGTTAGTTTTGAACTACACACAAAATGAAAGGACAAAAAAATAAAAACAGCACTTACTTTTATGAGCACACAACGGTAGAATAATGAAGGAGCTCAGGACAGTGTGAGTCGCTTGAAATGCAAATTACTGGATCAGAAAGCCGTCTCTGGATTATACTTGTAGAGCTTCAGGGCAGGACTTGCACTGCGCAGCAGTACTTGGCGAGCGGGAGAGGGCGAATAGAAAAAGTATTTTAGGTGGAATGACCTAAATGGACGCGGATAAACACTGATTCTTGGTTACTTGGCGAGGGTAAAGTTGGGAGAGGATGGCAAATAGAAAAAGTTTTTTGGGTGGAATGACCTAAATGGACGCGGATAACCACTGATTCTTGATTACTTGGCGAGGGTAAAGTTGGGAGAGGATGGCAAATAGAAAAGGATTTTTTGGGTGGAATGACCTAAATGGACGTGGATAACCACTGATGAGCAAAAAAAGCCGGTCCGGCGGTCAATGCGAGCAAAAAAAGCCGGTTAGTTTTGAGCTACTCACAAAATGAAAGCACAAAAAAAGAAACAGCACTTACTTTTATGAGCACACAACGGTAGAACAATGGAAGGAGCTCTGGACAGTGTGAGTCGCTTGAAATTCAAATTGTGGATCAGAAAGCCGTCTCTGATTATAATTGTAGAGCTTCAGAGCAGGACTTGCAAACTGTATGTGGATGGCAGGGTAAAGTCGGGGAGAGGAGGGCAAATAGAAAAAGCATTTTGGGTGAGGACTAATCGGGAGAAGGGAGAGGGTGAGTGACCAATCAGAGAGGAGAGAAAGGAGGGGAAAAGAGAAAGAGGAGGAGCACCGGATTGGACACTCCGTTCTCCTGACGATGGCTACCACCATCGCAGCACTGCATCAGATGTCTCAGAAGGCTGACATTGAGATGATGTTGGCCACCGAGGTCCATCTGGGCACCAAAAATTGATAGAAAGACACGTCTTCAAGAGACGCAACAATTGCAACCATCATATCTCCCCCTTAATTTTCCTCCGATTTACTTATTTTTTGGTAACGTAATATGAAATTTCAGATTTTTGAAAATGTTTTGTTTGGTGTTGTGGTTTTTAAAATGGTGGGTTCTTTCTAATTTAAGTTGGAATGATCAATTGCATCGTTTGGTATACTGGGTTTGCATGTATATATGTGTGTATTTTTCCTGGGTTTATATATATGTGTGTGTATTTTTGCTGGGTTTGTAAAAAATTGTGATGGGTTGCTTTGTTGTGGATGAGTTTTTGTTTACATGTGAAGCAAACTATCAATTGTTGGGTCTAAAATCTCAAGAATTTTGCAATTTTTGATATGGTAGATGGCAATGGTGGCAATGGCCAGAAGAAGAAAGGAGGTTCAGTTTGATAACATTGTGTAGGTTTAACTGTGGATTAAATAAGGTATTTGAGTGATAACAACATACTTTGAACATGGGAAAGATGAAATGTTTAATGGAAATAAAATGAATATTTGGTTGAAATTGAAGTTGAAGTAAATAACATAAATATTTTGTTATATATTAGGACTTTTTTTTCTTTCTTTTTCATAATCCTGCTTTTTAGTCTGAGACCGCACCAAACGCTTCTCTAAGTTAGTCCAGCTTAATCTATTCTAAGCCAGTCCAGCTTAATCCTTGAAATTAGTCAAGTCCGAGATAGTCCAGTGTGACAAACGCACCCTTAGAGATTTATATGTATTTTAAGTCACAACATAATATAAGCTTAATGACTATTTGCAAATAGAAATTTGTATGTAATTTATGCTTGAAGAGGATCCTCTCCGGATCCACTTTGTGGCAATCTTAGGAATTCTCACATCCTAGCCGTTCATCGTACATCGTGCGATCAGTTTTCGTCAGATACTATTTGTGTTTAATTTTAAATAAAAAAAAATAGAGATATTAAAATCACATGTAGGTGAGGCAGGCTTAAACACAAAATAGCAAAATTTTGTTTTGTAAAATTACGGTATTGCCCTTAATTTTGTTGTTGTGATAGAAGACTAAATAGTCTTTTCATCCTATTTTGGTTGACAAAGAGGATTCTATTACTATGTAGTTAGATAAGTCGTTTGGTAGTCTGAGATTTTTTAAACTGAAACATAGTTTTATTTGACTTGATAAATATTTATGTATCAGAAAACTTAATATTTTGATTAAATTGGAATGTGAAATATGTGTGGATGCTTAAAAGATTAAAACTCTAGAATGCTGAACCCTTTTTTAATATTTGTGTTGGACTAGGCTTAAACCAACCAAATCAAACCGATTAACAATGATTTGGTTCGATTTCAATGGTGGTATTGGGAAAAACTCAAACCGAAACATGCTCACCCGTAACCAAAACTGCCACTAAAAGTTTGGTTCGATTTCTAAACCATTTGACATTTTAATGGTAAAAGTCGAACCAACAACTACAATTTGCGTTACCTAGTTTTCCATATCTTTTTTCGATTTTTTTTGACATTTCTACGGAAATATCAACCGTATCAAAGAAATTTCAAACACGGGTGAGTTCACAACCATGTGATCCAATGACCAAAGTTTAAAATTTTCCTCACCAAAGAAGAGATACTAAACCCGTTTTTAATTGAAAAGAGATGAAAGTGAAATGGGACGTAGGTGATAAAATTTAGCACAAAAATATTTTTTTCCCTCCCTTCCACAGTGGATGGCATGACAACCTTTTGTATATCGTTTCGTGGCCAATAACCTCCCACGCCAAGTGTGATACAGACACTGGTTTTCCCCTTCACTCAAAACCCAGATTCCTTTCCTCTCTGCCCTCCCTCTACTCTTATCTCCTCATTCGACAAAACATGGTCACCGTCATCTCCAATTTGGCATTACAATCCACATGTTGGTTCACTTTTAACCAATCTACTTAAATTTATTGGTTCACTTTCTAATGCCTGATTGAAAGAGCTCTTCGTTGATCAGTAATGTTGACCACAAGTTGGCCAAGGATTTGAAAATTAGATTAGAAATTTCTTTTGTTTTTTCGCAAACAAAGAGAGTGACTGGCCCTGATTAAAAAGGTAGACAATACGAAATCAATTCATATAAATTTGCATAGCAATACTTTAACACTATCTGTTTAACTCAAAAAGTTTCATAGTAATATACTCCACATGGAGCTAGCAAGAAAAAGCAGCACAAGAAATGAAACAGCAAAACGGAGCACAAAATGCAGTTGTACATGAAAGAGCTAATCAATTAGGATGTGGTTGCTTGAATTTTCGTTCACATATTACCACTTCGCACTTAACTATTCATATGCTGAGTTCAATATAGTCCAACTCAACAAAATAAGGAAAAAAAAAAAACGAGTAAAAGAAATACACCAAACCTAAACCATGGTTACTTGAGGAAGCTCATCAGTTTGTTCTTCGGGTTCCGTTGCGAAATGTCGGATGATCATGTTCAGATAGTCTTTCAATTTGCCAAATGTATGAACAACTAATGCAATTGCATTTTCATACAACATTTTGAGGTACTTGAAGGCGTAGTCATTTCGTACAACTTTCACAAACCAAACAACCCAGAGCAATCCGGCTACTAGCCCTAAAACTGGCACAAGGATCATCACTTCTAAAACCACGGCAATAGTTCCAAAGAGGAGGCTAATCTTATTGATGATTGATTCTGCCAAACGCGAATTAGGGCCTCTAAAGCCAATTAGTGATCCGCCATAAGCGAGTATGGCAATGATAAGAGACACTATAGTCCGGTAGTTTGTATCGAACAGAGACTCATTTTTGGCTCCCTGCTTCAGTTGGATGAAGATGCCTAGCATGGTGATGAGGGAAGAGATATATTTATGCAATACCATTGTAGAATGTTCTTCGTCGCTTGTGCTGTTATATACATAGTTAAAAGAGAAAATTAAGTGGAATTGGAATATCTAGAAATTAATCAAGTCAATATATCAACTGAAATCAACTAAGTACGCAAGCAATATTAAGTTGTAATAGGGTACCTATCTAGCTGCTATTTTCTTAAATGATTGTTAAACGAATCGATCTAGACATTTGACACTCTTAATTGTCAAAAAAAATTGCCTAGACTTATCAAGAGCTGAGTTCTTGATGAATTAACCGCTAATCAATCAGTTATTTTCTTCATTTTTAGGTTAGAGCTCTTGTTTTTTGGAAAGAGAAAACAGAGCCCTTGCGTCTGTGTGAAGGTGTGACGAGTTTTCGATCTGACGATCTAGATTTTGTGTTTGTTTTCCTCTGTACAGAAGTGTCATATATACACAGATGGATCGTGTCCCGGACATTGCTGTTAGCGTCCCTCGACGTTTGGAACTGGAAGGGTACGCGTACACTCTGCTTCCCCTTTCTTTTTTCCTCGCCTTTTATTTGGAGAAAATGTTAGGATATCACATTTAATGGCACATATTTATGTCATATATACGCAGTGGTTGTAGCCCGACTTGATTGAATAACGATAAATCCATATTATTGTGCGATGAGGCCATGGGGGAAGTGGGCATCCAAAACAACACTTAAACTTGTTATAAACGATGTTGTGTTGGAAATGAAATTGGTTCATGCGTTGTACGTACCGAAATAGCTTATTAAGTTATGGGGGAGATACTGCCCCAATTAGTGAGACAGGGTGGGTTCCAAGATTCCATTCCCTCGTATCTAACCTAAAAATGAAGAAAATAACTGATTGATTAGCGGTTAATTTATCAAGAACTCAGCTCTTGATAAGTCTAGGCAATTTTTTTGACAATTAAGAGCGTCGAATGTCTATATCGATTCGTTATAACAATCATTTAAGAAAATAGCAGCTAGATAGGTACCCTGTTACAACTTACTATTGCTTGCGTACTTAATTGATTTCAGTTGATATATTGACATGATTAATTTCTAGATATTCCAACTCCATTTAATTTTCTCTTTAACTATATATATAACAGCACAAGCGACGAAGAACGTTCTACAATAGTATTGCATAAATATATCTCTTCCCTCATCACCATGCTAGGCATCTTCATCCAACTAAAGCAGGGAGCCAAAAATGAGTCTCTATTCGATACAAACTACCCGACTATGGTGTCTCTTATCGTTGCCATACTCGCTTATGGCGGATCACTAATTGGCTTTAGAGGCCCTAATTCGCGTTTGGTAGAATCAATCATCAATAAGATTAGCCTCCTCTTTGGAACTCTTGCCGTGGTTTTAGAAGTGGTGATCCTTGTGCCAGTTTTAGGGCTAGTAGCCGGATTGCTCTGGGTTGTTTGGTTTGTGAAAGTTGTACGAAACGACTACGCCTTCAAGTACCTCAAAACGTTGTATGAAAATGCAATTGCATTAGTTGCTCATACATTTGGCAAATTGAAAGTCTATCTGAACATGATCATCCGACATTTCGCAACGGAACCCAAAGAACAAATTGATGAGCTTCCTCAAGTAACCACGGTTTAGGTTTGGGGTATTTCTTTTACTCGTTATTTTTCTCCTTATTTTGTTGAGTTGGACTATATTGAACTCAGCATATGAATAGTTAAGTGCGAAGTGGTATTATGTGAAGGAAAATTCAAGCAACCACATCCTAATTGATTAGCTCTTTCATGTGCAACTGCATTTTGTGCTCCGTTTTGCTGTTTCATTTCTTGTGCTGCTTTTTCTTGCTAGCTCCTTGTGGAGTATATTACTATGAAACTTATTGAGTTAAATAGATAGTGTTAAAGTATTGCTATGTAAATTTATATGAATTGATTTTAGTATTGTCTACTTTTTTAATCAGGGCAAGTCACTCTCTTTGTTTGCCAAAAAACAAAAGAAATTTCTAATCTAATTTTCAAATCCTTGGCCAACTTGTGGTCAACATTACTGATCAACGATGAGCTCTTTCAATCAGGCAGTAGAAAGTGAACCAATAAATTTAACTAGATTGGTTAAAAGTGAACCAACATGTGGATGGTAATGCCAAATTGGAGATGACGGTGTCCATGTTTTGTCGAATGAGGAGATAAAAGCAGAGGAAGGGCAGAGAGGAACGGAGTCTAGGTTTTGAGTGAAGGGGAAAACCAGTGTCTGTATCACACTTGGCGTGGGACGTTATTGGCCACGAAACGATATACAAAAGGTTGTCATGCCATCCACTGTGGAAGGGAGGGAAAAAACATTTTTGTGCTAAATTTTATCACCTACGTCCCATTTCACTTTCATCTCTTTTCAATTAAAAACGGGTTTAGTATCTCTTCTTTGGTGAGGAAAATTTTAAACTTTGGTCATTGGATCACATGGTTGTGAACTCACCAGTGTCTGAAATTTCTTTGATACGGTTGATATTTCCGTAGAAATGTCAAAAAATTTTGAAAAAAGATATGGAAAACTAGACAACGCAAATTGTAGTTGTTGGTTCAACTTTTACCATTAAAAAGTCAAATGGTTTAGAAATCGAACCAAACTTTTAGTGGCTGTTTTGGTTTCGGGTAAGCATGGTTCGGTTTGTTTCAATTTGACACAAAAAAATATAACGAAACTAATTACCATTTAATAGTTCGGTTTGATTTTTGACCAATACCACCATTGAAATCGAACCAAATCATTGTTAATGGGTTTGATTTGGTTGGTTTAAGCCTAGTCCAACACAATTATTAAAAAAGGGTTCAGCATTCTAGAGTTTTAATCTTTTAAGCATCCACACATCTTTCACATTCCAATTTAATCAAAAGATTAAGTTTTCCGATACATAAATATTTATCAAGTCAAATAAAACTATGTTTCAGTTTAAAAAATCTCAGACTACCAAACGACTTATCTAACTACATAGTAATAGAACCCTCTTTGTCAACAAAAATAGGGTGAAAAGACTATTTAGTCTTCTATCACAACAACAAAATTAAGGGCAGTAACGTAATTTTACAAAACAAAATTTTGCTATTTTTTGTTTAAGCCTGCCTCACCTACATGTGATTTTAACATCTCTATTTTTTTTATTTAAAATTAAACACAAATAGTATCTGACGAAAACTGATCGCACGATGTACGATGAATAGCTAGGATGTGAGGATTCCTAAGATCCACACAAAGTGGATCCGGAGAGGATCCTCTTCAAGCATAAATTACATACAAATTTCTATTTGCAAATAGTCATTAAGCTTATATTATGTTGTGACTTAAAATACATATAAATCTCTAAGGGTGTGTTTATTGCACTGGACTATCTCGGACTAGACTAGCTTCAAGGACTAAGCTGGACTGGCTTATAATAGATTAAGCTGGACTAATTTAGAGAAGCGTTTGGTGCGGTCTTAGACTAAAAAACAGGATTATGAAAAAGAAAGAAAAAAAAGTCCTAATATATAACAAAATATTTATGTTATTTACTTCAACTTCAATTTCAACCAAATATTCATTTTATTTCCATTAAACATTTCATCTTTCCCATGTTCAAAGTATGTTGTTATCACTCAAATACCTTATTTAATCCACAGTTAAACCTACACAATGTTATCAAACTGAACCTCCTTTCTTCTTTTGGCAATTGCCACCATTGCCATCTACCATATCAAAAATTGCAAAATTCTTGAGATTTCAGACCCAACAATTGATAGTTTGCTTCACATGTAAACAAAAACCCATCCACAACAAAGCAACCCATCACAATTTTTTACAAACCCAGCAAAAATACACACACATATATATAAACCCAGGAAAAATACACACATATATATATATATGCAAACCCAGTATACCAAACGATGCAATTGATCATTCCAGCTTAAATTAGAAAGAACCCACCATTTTAAAAATCACAACACCAAATAAAACATTTTCAAAAATCTGAAATTTCATATTACGTTACCAAAAAATAAGTAAATCGGAGGAAAATTAAGGGGGAGATATGATGCTTGCAATTGTTGCGTCTCTTAAAGACGTGTCTTTCTATCAATTTTTGGTGCCCAGATGGACCTCGGTGGCCAACATCATCTCAATGTCAGCCTTCTGAGACATCTGACGCAGTGCTGCGACGGTGGTAGCCATCGTCCAGACTTCGACGGAGAGAGTTGCAGATGATCTTCGGAAAATGAGTGGGTGGCGCCGACATCGATTTGAGCCTTGAATCGAGCCGACCCATTGGTGGGTCATAATCGAATTTTGGGATTCAGGTGGTGGGTGGGGTTGTCGGTGCAAAGAGATAGAGCAAGGAGAGAGAGAGAGAGATAGAGAGGAATATCCATGCGGGGAATGAGTGAGGGGATTTGACGACGAGGTCGTGGAGCAGGAAGACGATGCAAGCAGATGAAGCGAAGAGCAAAGGTCTTAGCAGTCCGCTCCATTTTGGGGGCCTTGCTAAGACCCTATAGCGAGCTCTCTAGTCGGGACGAGTCCCCATCTAATCCCACTAAAACTAGTCCTTGTGATTAACAAACACAATACTGGACTAAGTTTTAGTCCAGTCTAATCTAGTGAAAAGCTAGTTAAGCCAAACAAACACACCCTAAAGGGTTTTATCACAAATAGTCCCTGAAATTGACCAATCCTATCAAGATGGTCCGTGAAATTGAAAATCAATCAATGTAGTCCCTGCAAATGGGTCTCGCACATCAATGTGGTCATTCCGTCACAATTCTGTCAAAAAATTCATTAATGTGCTGATGTGACACATACTACAAGTCTATTTAAATAGGGAAATCTTATTTGGACTCATGTAACCTCTTTTTATACTCAACTTACTTTTTGCACCCATATTACTTTTAACTAATTTATCAATATCTCTTTAAACCCAAATTTACAACCTAAACTACCCTCACAAACCAAAATACAAATATTTGAATATTAAGGATGAAATTAAAATTAAATTTCCAAAAGAATTTGAGTCTTGAGTCTTTGAGTTGACCAATCAGATTTGGACAACAAAAAAACAAAAGCAAAATCCAAAAAGGCAATCAAAATTTAAAGTTGTGTGCAAAAATGCAAATAAAAATTTAATACAAAAATGGCTGCACTTTTCAATTTTCTCTCTCATATTTGTGTCTGAAGCAAAAGACAATGGAGCCACGCTCCTTTCAACGCAGGTGGAAAAGACACACCACCACCTCAGGCATCAAGCGTCACGGTTGGGCTACGTGGCGGAACACGATCACTCGCGTGGATAACACACTCCGAGGCAGATCGAATGATTGTATGGAATCAGCCACTTTCGGAAACTGTTAGGTTGTTGCTTCAGTGAACCCAGTTGTCTCCATCTTTTTAAGTACTTTCTGAATATAAATATATTTGCACCCAAAAAGCATGGAAGGTGGAGAGAATCTAGAAAATGTTGAAAAAACAAATTTAATATAATTAAAAAAAAAAGATCCTGTCCTTTGACGAGTCTCATTCTCTCAGTAACTTGGTCTAATCGAAGATGTATTATCATCTGACAAAGAATTTAATATTAAAAATTAAAAATATATTTTTAAAAAATTTCAACTAAAATAGTCTTTAAGATTGTTAGAACTCCTTACTTTAGTCTTTGTAATTTAAAATCGATAGAAGTAGTCTATTAGATTGTTTACCTTCAATCATTTTGATCATTCCGTAAAAAAATCTCTTTTAAATTGAAAGACCAAAATAATTGACAGTGGACAATCTCATACTACTCTTATTAATTTTAAATCTATGCCAATCTCAAAAATCAATTTAGATAAAAAGCTTAAATGAATATTTCTACCCTTTATATCAAATACAAAAATGAATAATCATGTATTCGTTGGGGAGAAGGATTATCTCCCTTCTTTTTTCCCTTCCCTTCCCTCCCCTCCTATTTGAACGGTCACGGTTAAGCCACGTCAACATCTTATATTAATTTTTTATAGAAAGAGAAAAACAAAATAGAGAGTATGAGAAAAGGGGATGAAAGGGGATAGAAAGAGCAAGGGAAAGAATCCTAGTCTATTCGTTGGTCATCGGGTGACCGAGAGGATATTTCTTTATCTCACATTTCCTCAAAAAACCAATAAAAAAAAAGTAATATTAAATTTGGGAAAAAATCATTGGAGCAAAAGCCATAGAAGAAGAAAGAGAATGGGGGGCATAATATTGGAATAAATGTGCAGACCACAAGTTGACAAATTATAGTCACTGTTGTTCCTGAACAAGTCATTTGTTGTTGTTGGTTTCTGGGTTCTCTGAGTGTGGGGGAATTAAAAAGGAAAGATCTTTCTGTGTTTGGGATATGGGAAATTGAAAAGGAAACCTCGTTTTCTCATCAGATTCTGCTCTGTGTCTTGTCTTGTCTCTCGAGACGGTAATCTGAGTTTTTTTTTTCCTCATTGTTTAATGTTAGTCCAGAGCAAAAGTACCTACTTTTGTTGATGCTGTTTTGTATTGCGGCAGTGAATTTTGATGGAGTTGGGTTGGTTTCTGGGTCGTTGGAAATTTTGGTGAATTTGTAGGGCAATCCTGAGAAAGCCTTGTGGAAGATTATTAACCATATGAGGTAATTTTCAATTTTCTGATTTAATTTTCAATTTTTTAATTTAGTCTGCAGATTAATTTGTAATTTAGTTATCTGTAAACTGTTTCTTTTCTAAATTTCTTTGTATATTTGACTCTCTATATAATTATATATGTATGTATGTATATATAATTTTATATCTTTGGTTCTGCTGTTTTTCAATCAAGGCTTAGATTTTGGACTCTGTTTATTTCTTATTCCATAAGATGAACAGTCATAATTCAATTTCGAATGGTAACTTGGAGTTGCTTGTATCTTAAGATAGTAAATTCTTTCCTTTCGAGAAAATTCGGCCGCATTTTTTTGACGAGACTCTTGGATGGATCATGGACAGGAAAGGAACATTGGCTTGCAAGGTGCTAACGTGGAGCTAGGATTAATGATAATCGCTACAAAATGAAATGCAACTTTGAAATTATGTGTTCAAAGCTAGGCATTTCTCGGGTTCTTGCTGGTTTACTCTATCTGCTGAGTAAAGATTTCTGCTTTCTTAGTTAATTAGTTTTCTGGTGTGAAATATGTTAGGAATGTCGGTACTACAAGATAGAGAATGCACAAAGTAAAGTAGAAAATGGACACCAAGAATTTACGTGATTCGGCAAGTTATGCCTACGTCCACGGAACAACGATCAATTTTCACTATATGAAAATGATGAGTACAACAAGAGTAGTCTTACCAAGCCAAAGACAAGGCTTAACGAATACTAGAAAGTATAACACACACTTTCTATCACTCTAAACTTCACTCACACAATGTGTAGTGGAACACTTTCACTCTCACTCTTGGGGTGGAACTCTAGCTTTGGACTTGATCCTTTTTTACTCTCTTCTTTCTTGATTGGTTACATCACTACAACATCACACCCATATTAATAGGTGAGGGCTTGGCATTCTACTAGTTTCTAGTTCTTTCTACAAAATAGAACTAGTTTCTAGTATATTCTACAAACCTCTAGCTTAGATAATTCTAGACTAGCCATCCTACTTTGCATGCTAGAATTTTCTAGCATCCATCCTTTATAATGGGCTGGACCTGTAATGTCCTTCATCATGGGCTGGACCCATGGTCTAAAATATCCATAATATCCCGATATTTCCATCGAAATTTCCGTGTTTTTGGACTACCGATATTTCCGATGTCATCGATATTTCCATCGAAATTTCCGTATTTTTTAAATTTCTATATTTAAAAAAACACCAAGGGGATTCGAACCCCTCCCATTTTACTCCTTCAACACCTTCAACACCTTGACCACTATATCACTTATATTTTTGTGAAAATATGCTAAAATATTTATATATTTTCTACACTCACAATGTTTGCCAGCTCGCTATATAATCAACTTAAATCAGTTAAATCCATCATGCAATGCATTTCCTTCCAATTTTTTATGATAAACTAATAGATAATTGACTAAATAAACATCCTGCAAAGTTTCAATAAAAATTTCCAAGTTTTTCTTACAATTTCCGTGGTTTTTATTCAATTTTTATCGATATCGATAATATCCCGATATTTCCATCGAACTTTCCGTGTTTTTGGACTACCGATATTTCCGATATCATCGATATTTTAGACCTTGGCTGGACCCATGGTATACCAACAATCTCCCCTTCCAGTCCATGAGGGAGGAATTCCGATCATGACTCCAAGTTACTTGGAGTCCATCCCAGCAGCCTTAATGCATAATTCCAACTTTGATTTTGTGACTACCTTTGTCAACATGTTTGAGGAATTATTATCAGTATGAATCTTCTTCAGCTGTAGCAACTTGTTCTCAATGGCACCTCTAATCCAGTGATAACGAATATCAATGTGCTTGGTGCGTGAATGATATGTAGTGTTCTTGCTCAAATCCAGAGCACTCTACTGCATGAGCAATATCTGGCTGTGTGCACATCATTGCATACCTTGATACTTCCTACTGCTGAAGAGTAGGGAACAACTGCCATTTTCTCCTTTTCTTCATATGTTTTTGGACACGACTCTTTGCTCAACTTGATATGATTGGCTAAAGGTGAGCTTACCGGTTTGGCTGCTTTCATGTTGAACCTTTTAAGCACCCGCTCAACATACTTTTCTTGTGACAGCCACAACTTCTTGGATTTTCTGTCACGAATTATCTCTATGCCCAAAATCTGCTTGGCTGGCCCTAAGTCCTTCATGTCAAAGGACTTAGATAACATTCTTTGAACTTTTTAATCATAGAAGCATCTTGACCGACAATCAACATGTCATCAACATAAAGCAATAAAATGATGAATTTACCTCCCGAAAATTGTTTGATGTAGACACAAGAGTCAGCATGAGTTCTCTTGTACCCATTACTCACCATCAGTGTTCGAAAACACGGCCTACGCGCTGGGAGGTGGTTCGCCGCCGCGATTTAACCAAAATCGTTGAAGAAATCGGAAAGGGTAGTAGGCAGCGCCTAGACGGGCGCTGGGCGGGCTAGGCGGGCTAGCCTGCCTCGACAACCGCCTAGGCGGCTTTGATGGTAAGTCAATTACAACGTCTTTCTTTTGCTGTGGTAATGTGGTTGGACGACTGGGCGACCATTCCAACAGTTTCGATCTGCAATTGCAGAGAAACGAAGTGAGACGATTTGGCTGGGATGAGAGCGATAACCATGAATATGCAATTAAAGAGTAAAGATGTGAGACGAGATAGATCTGCAATTGGGCTGGGAAGAGAGAGAGAGAGAGAGAGAGAGAGAGAGAGAGAGAGAGAGAAAGAGAAAGAGAGAAAGGTATTAGCAATTGCAGAGAAAGGTGAAGGAGCGAGAGAGAGAGAGAGAGAGAGAGAAAGGTATTAGCAATTGCAGAGAAAGGTGAAGGAGCGAAAAGGTAGAAAAGATGGACTACGACTGAGCTTGGATAATTAGAGCTGGGGCTTTTTTTTCTTTTTTAAAGGGAGATGAAGGTGAAGGAGCGACGAGGTTGGGAGCCCAAAGTGGGCTAAAGGTCCAGCAATGATTATCTTAAAAAAACTAGGGAATAAACTGTTTTTTTATTAATAAGAAAACAAGGCCCAATTCAATTTTAATGAAAAACAAAGGTCCAACAATGATTAAAATAAATAGGGTGACTAAATGTAACAAAATCAACATAAAAAGTCCTAAAATTTTACACATATACTTAAATCCGCCTAGGTGCTAGGCGCCAGCAGACCGCCCGACTAGCGCCTAACGTTTTTTAGAACCTTGCTCACCATGAATGAGTTGAACTTCTTATTCCACTGTCTCGGAGCGTGCTTAAGACCATATAAGCTTTTCTTTAGCTTGCACACCAAATTTTCTTTACCTATGACTTCAAAGCCTTTGAGTTGCTCCATGTATATCTCCTCTTCTAAATTGCCGTGGAGAAATGTAGTTTTAACGTCTACCTGCATTGGGTTGCTCCATGTATATCTCCTTTCTTCTACCCTTGGAATAATGGAAGAATGAAATGCAATTTAACGCCTTTGGGTTGCTCCATGTATATCTCCTCTTCTAAATAGGGTGAATAAAATTAAGGATAGGAATTAGCGGGATAAAATAAAGGGAAAGTTTTGTTTTGTATTGTTTTTTTTTTCAGTTTTTTAATCATTTTTAAGAGTGAAATGACTTAACTACCCTCACATGTTGTACACATGGTCTCATCTAACAGAAATATGGATGAAATATATGAAAAACTAACGGTAGCGGGCAAATCGGCTAAAAAAATTAGTTTGAGTCCTTAATTTTCCAATAGAAAAGTTCAGGGGGGAAATCGAAAGCTACGTGAAAATTCAGGGGGTAAATCAACAGTTTACTCATTTATTAATGACGTAATATGT
The DNA here is from genome assembly GCA_024362995.1 of Heteromeles arbutifolia. Classification (NCBI taxonomy): domain Eukaryota; kingdom Viridiplantae; phylum Streptophyta; class Magnoliopsida; order Rosales; family Rosaceae; genus Heteromeles; species Heteromeles arbutifolia. Next base: position 4,030,656 of record JANCRC010000007.1, read on the forward strand.
ACACATCACTTGCCATATCATATTAGTACATAACAAAAATATGGTCTCCATAGCATTTTCTTATTAGTTAAGATTACAGTATATATTGTAGATAATTCATTAATGCAATTCCATATAATTTTCTCATTTACTATATATATAACAGCACAAGCGATGAACATTCTAGGTGCATAAATATGTATGTTTCCTCATTGCCTTGCTAGGCGGTTTCCTCCAACTAAAGCAGGGAGCCAGTAATGAGTCTCTGTTCGACACAAACTACCTGACTATGGTGTCTCTTATCGTCGCGCTAATCGCTTATGGCGGATTACTAATTGGCTCTAGACTCCACGTTCAAGCTTGCCCTAATTCGGATTTGGCAGAATCAATGATCAATAAGATTAGCCTCCTCTTTGGAACTCTTGCCTTGATTTTAGAAGTGATGATCCTTGTGCCAAGTTTAAGGCAAGTTGCCCTATTTTTCTGGGTTGGTTGGTTTGTGAAGGTTGTAGTTAAGTACGCCTGCGAATACCTCAAAACGTTGTATGAAAGTGCAGTTTCATCAGATGTTCATACATTTGGAAAATTGAAAGACTATCTGAGCATGATCATCCAACATTTCGCAACGAAACCCGAAGAACAAATTGATGAGCTTTCTCAAGTAACTTCTACCACGGTTGAGGTTTTGGGGTATTATTTTTACTCGTTATGTTTTTTTCCTTATTTTGTTGAGTTATATTATATTGAATAGGCTGTTGGGTTTTCATCCATGCCTCTCGGGTTCAAAATCTCCATTTCCTAAATTACTGTAATAGCTTCGAAACTCCCTTCTCCTAAATTATTGTAATAATTTCGAAACTCCCTTGACACACCCCAACCGAAGAATCAGGGCGTGCTGGCCATAACTAACGTGACATAACCATAAACGCAATGCGGAAGCAACAAGGTAAGAGAATTATGAATGACTAAAAGCCGAATACTAGCAGTACTATCCAAATGACATGCTAGCGAGAATGTAAGTGTGAAATACACACAATCAGAGCATAAGATTCTAAATGCAGTCAAGTAGGACAATTACTAAATTACAACACCCGAAGGTGAGTCCTACATGAGTGAAGTCTGTCAGAACAACCGTGGGAATCCTCGTGAGCCACCAAGCACTTCTAACTATAACCTGGCAGGGCGTAAAACAAAGTTGAGTGGGTCAGTAAAACAAAGTTTTTCGAAAACATCTTATTTATCAACATATATAACCCCTCACTGTAAAACCTGTATACTTTCCCAAAAAATAGCATATAACATATGTATCTCAACATATTCTCAAATCATGGTTCAAAATCAATAATATGAAAGTATGCCATGCCATATGCATCAAAACATAATGAAGCTACGCAAATATATCAGGTAGAATAATAAATCAGTCGGAGACCCTGCAGTGGTCTTGTACGGCTAATCATATAGCTCAATACCTCTGCCTGCACACGAGTCGGAACCATTAAAATGGTCTGTACGACAGGACTTGGTGTAATAATACGCTCTAGCGCAATTCTCATAAAACAGTTGTGCGACGTATCGCAGGTCACCTACGAGTCGGAACCACAAAAGTGGTCTGTACGACAAGACTTACACCTACTTGGATCCAAGGGAGCGTGCGGTGCGAGAGGTGAATATCAACACAAGCACTAACACCGGTGGTGCAGGTTATGAGCTCTCAACACAATTCATATCATCAATAATTCACATAAATAAAATATAACCCACCTGATACTCACCTGTGCGTCTGCGGCACCATTTCACATATATGCATCAATACCAATTCATACATTTCATAATACTTCTATGCATGGCATTTTAAAACATACTTTCATTTAAACTCGATTTCTAGGAAAATCAATAAGTATATAGGTATATAACGAAAACAACTGCCCACTCACTGGTATGTCGAAGGGTCGTAACCACCGTGTCGCCTTTGATTGCGCTCGTCCTCGGGATAGGTCTCACCTATATGCGAAACAACTATAATAACGTTATTTAGAGCACATAACAAACAATACGAAATAACTTCTCATACAATGCTCAATTGGGGTGTTTGAATATACCAACGTGATCTACACAACCTCACAAACATCCCCATATTTTTAAAATTATTTTTGGACTTGCCACGCTCCCCTATGCGCCATAAATGGCACGGACCTACGCGCCCTCACGCGCGGTCACGTGCCAGGCACACTGACAGAATCTCAAACGGCGTCAGGAATATTTCGTCAACTCCTAACGGAAACCGTTAAACTTAACTAACGGTGTTAGCATATTCCGTCCAAACTGACGGAATATTCCATCTTCTTCTCCGGCGACTCGTCGGCCACCGGTGACTTCACCGGTTTCTGGGTAATTTTCCAACTATGGTTTCTCACTTATTTTTCAACCATTTTTCATGATTTTGGTACCAAAATGAAGCTCTAAGCATGTAGAACACATCTAAACAAGTTTTAAGGCTTGAAAATCACTAGATTTTACCTGAGAAAGCTCGATAGCTCAGCAAACTTTAAAAACCTTCGATCTCGGTCCTCCGACGTCCAAACTCTACCAACGAAGTACCCCGAGGCTCGTGAGGACCTCCTTAAGCTCACTGTGAGCTTGAAATTTCCTGAAATGCAAGGTTTTACGTGTGCATGAACAGTGCATATTTTCGGGGTTAGGGTTTCACGACTATTCCGAGGGTTATAAGTTCCAAAAATGGTACCAAATTACTCAGGATGTTGTAAGGATCAAGAAACTCACCTTTTGGATGTCGATCTGTGAAGAAATGGACGAGTTCCAACTTCGTCCGTACGTGCACAGTGCACGGGAAGAAGAAAACCGAGAGGGGAGAGAGAGAGAGTCCACGGCAGAGAGAGAGGGTTAGGTTTGAGTGTGTGTGGTCCTCTACTACCCTAACCACACAAAAATAAAATACACTAAGTTCCAATTATTTTTCCAAAAACTTAGGAATATAACTTAATAACCAAATATAAATGTCACACACACCTTAGCAACCTTTAGGGCAATCCCGTCTTTTCACGTCCTTGGTAGAATAATTTCAAGACGAGCTGTGACATCCCTTCCCCAAAATCATTGTAATAGTTTCAAATTCTCCCTCTTCTCCTTAATAATAATAATTTAAAGAGAGACTATATTGAACTCAGCTTGTGCTATATTATAAATATATGATTAGAAAAGTAAGCCTACCTATCAAAACTGTAAACCTAAAAAATACTTGTTCATAACCAAAAGTAGGAGTAGTTTCGAGTATAGAAGAGCAGCTAGGAAGCTAGATATAGGATGTACTTACGCATGAAGACATGAACAAGAAGGTGTGGTACTGCTCATAGTTAAAGGAAGCTTCTCAACTGGTTTTCACATCATATTCATATATGATACCTCCATCTTAGGGTTAAAATACAACATGTACACATTCTTAACACCAACCCACCATATATAGGATAAAAAGGGGTTTGGGCCCCACTAGTCTCTCCCTTCTGAGAAAAATTTGTATAGAGCTTGGCTTGCCACTGAATTTTGCTGAGTGACATCACAATCCATTCAAAACTCGCGACGTGGCAAGTTTAAATATAGTCTTTTATCATTTTTTTTTTTATATTTCACATTCTCATAATTAATTTTATACAAATTAATATCCATGATAAAATCAATCTAATTTCTTCTTATCCCCTTTTTTTCTTCCCAAATATTCCCTCCAAATTATATTTTTCTGTAGGACTCTTCATTTTATTCTCTCCCTATTTCGTGCTTTTCTTAAAAAGAAAATTCAGCACCCAATGGTAATTGGGGGTTTTTGGTTCTTTATACAATACTTTTTTTTTTCTTTATACAATAGTTTGTTTGATCGCGTATTAGGGTCATTAGTTTCTTTCTTATAATCGGGGGTTTTTGGGCTCGGGTGAGGAGGTTTCTTTATATTTATAATATGAATTCTGTTATTTGGCTATGTGTTTGACACAAGTCACACAACATCTACTTTTCTTTATTATGAGTATTTTAAGAATATGTTAGTCTAATTTTTATTTTTTCAATTGATAGGAGAATGCTGAGACAACGGAGATCTGAAAATTTTGAGAAGAAAAATGAGAGAGAGGAAAATAAGAAAAAAATGAACTATTAAATTGATCTCATGGTGTATGATGTATATTAATTAGTATAAAAAATAATTATGAGAATGTTAAATATAAAATAATGATAAAGGATTATATTTAAGACTTGTCACGTGGCAAGGTTTAAGTGGATTGTAGTGTCACTCAACAAAATCCAATGGCAAGCCAAGTCCCACACAAGTTTTTCTCATCCATCCTATCTAGGAAATTAATTTTTTCTTTTCAAAATAAAATAATATAGTTTTAAAGAAATGTTGTATATACCAATAAACCAACAATACATGTAACAGAAAACGATGAAAGCATATATGATACCTCCATTTTAGGGTTAAAATACGACAGGTATAATATACTTACGTTACAGGGCATACAAGGCAAACACCAAAAACCCAATATTTGCCTACTCCATACGTAGAAAATAAAATTTGTAATAGAGGGAGGTAGATTACGTTTGCAAACACAAAAAGAACTTGTGAAGATGTAGTTTATAATAAAAAAATGTTACAAGCAGATAAATACATTTAATCTAAGACGTAAATACCCAACAAAAATTCAAAGATATGGTATAGGTAGATTAAAAAAATAAGGAAAACTAACGAAACTCAAAAAGTTTAGTTTTAATCAAAATGACAAAATAAATGTGTAAGTGAATAGTATTAGAAATAACTTTTTAGGTAAAAAATGTCCTTAACGTTAAAAGTAATCAGTACCAGGAATATTTCATTAAGACTCATTAAAATATCATGTGTCATAGATGTGGAGCCTAAAATAATCCCAAAAATTCTAGAGGCGACACATGGACTTTTATTCAAGAAATACAAGATTGCCCACAATAAATGAACAAGCTTCTCACATGCTCCCACGCGCAGCTCACATCCCTGGAGCACTTAGCAGTTGAACACAACTGTCCACAGCTCATCTGCCCTTCGCAAGGAATTAAAGATAAGGATTAATTACCCAAATCCTATCTTTAATACATTTCCAATTGAAGATTGACTCCAATCAAGTAAGTAATCCTAATTTAAATAAATTAAGGATAATTACGCCATTATCTCAAGATATTATTTCCTATTTAATATCTTGGGAGTATTTAGAGAATATCTATCCATTAAACACTATATGGCCGGCCTGAGCCCTATAAATATCCTATATTCTACCAAATTTGGAGAGCTTTTGCAACCCTAAAAAAAACCCTAAACACTTTACTCTCTCAGAGAAACTTAGGCATCGGATATCTGTTGACCTAACCCCCCACCTCGTGGGCGCGTGAGGCTTAGGATGTCTGATCAAAGGTGTTGATTGTTTTGCAAGTGCATTTTCGTCAAGTTTGAAGACGGCGGAAATTTGCATCGACAATAGGTAGATAAACAAATGCTTAATTAGAGGAAACCTTTCATAAAAGAAATACCATGTTGGTATTAGAAATTTCGAACATCTTCCATGTTTATCAAATCAATATATAAAGATGATAAAAAGAAGATCTCAAAGAAGACAAACAGCGGCAGAGAAGAAAAGAAACAGAGCAGCTGAAGTTTTTCATGAAAAGATTTTCCAATATTTACCTTTTGGATAATTGTTCCCGGTACATAGGAGTCAGCTCCCGAACACAATAGCGCATCGACTTACAATTCATCTCTGCCATACATGTGGCAATATAATAGAGTCTAAATTAAAACTCAATTTACCAAACTAGACATACAAAAAGACAGTACAGTATTAACTTTAAGGGTTAATCTCAAATTACTAATCTGAATTTCTTGATTTTCAACATTTGGTATATGAATTTTTTTTATCCCAGAGTGGTACCTAAAGTCATAATTTTGGCTAATTTTCATACATCTGTTAAGGTTGCTGTTAAATTAATCGTTAACTGGTGACGTGATGCCCACGTGAACAATGATTGAACGTCATGTGTCAATATGGTCCACTTGGATATTGATAATAAAAAATATAAAAAAAGGGTTCGTCTCCTACCTCACCCCATCCGACCCTCCCTCCCTTCTCTCCTTTAGTCCTCTGCACCCACCCAACCCCCGCACCTCCACCCTCTTCGACGACCTCATGAGCTCGAAGGAGCGTGCCCCTCCTCTCTTATATTATAGAAATTTTTTGCTTGGAAGCTATCTATCTATTCAGAATTAGTTGTATTCAATTTTGTCTTAAATATGTTTTGCGTGAATTTTTTTTTAATCTTCTTATGATATACGTATATTATAACTGAACTCAATTTATAAAACAGCTTGATTTTGGACCTGAATCTCACTGCCCCTATTATTTTTACTCGTTATTTTTTTTTCTTATTTTATTTTATTTTTTTTTTTTTTTGAGTTGGGCTATATTGAACTCAGCTTATGAATAGTTAAGTGCGAAGTGGTAATATGTGAAAGAAAATTTAATCAGTGACATCCTAATTTCAGCGAAAAGAGTTGGTAATTAACTTAATTTACTTTTCTGATGTATTTTTTGTGCTAGAGAGAGAAAATATATGAGAAAAATAAGCAAGGGAGAGGGATGAAAGGAGGCGGTGGGAGGAAGGAGGGAGAATTGAAGAAAATTATATGAAATTAAAATCTTGATATAGTGATAACTATCCTATATTAAATTTTTATTTTGTTTTAATCTTCTTTCATGAAAAAACTTAAAATTGTTTTCAATTTTTAGTTTTTATTGTGTGTCATTTCGTACACAATTTTTGTTTACATTTCAACAACCATCATTCTGACACACCCCGACCTGGGATGTCAACTAAGACTCCGAATCGAGCCGTGCTGATCGACACCTAGAAGGTGACGAAGCCATAAAGTGTAGTGCACCTAAATACAAGAGTGCGCTGGTGAGCAGGAATGAACCCATTTCACATGTGATGACAGAGCATAAGTACAGTAAATAGGGTGAGAATTATACCATCGATGGTAATCGTCTACACCAAGATTTGCCAATAATCCTCGTCGACACGCAATCACTGCTACTAAACTTGGAGGGGTGAAAAATAAGGGTGAGTGGGCCTGAAAATAAAGTTTTAATAAAAACCTTTGAAAACGTTATAACCCCTCGCTGTAAAACCTGTATAGTTTCCAAAATATCATACTACGTATAAGTATGAAAATCAAGTGCATGCCAAAAGTAAGTCCAGAAATATGCCACAGCAAAAAAGCTCAATAGCAATATAGATATGATCATGTGCTCAAAAATCTTTACTAACATGTCAGTCCGAGACACCTGATGACCTGTACGACTGCACTTATGGCTCATTAGTCATATGCTAACACACGAGTCGGAGTCACTTACTGTGACCTGTACGACAGGCTAAGTGTAATAAATAACGCTCTAGTGCTACGATCACGTGAAGCTGTGCTCTATGCGCGGGTCACCTACGTGTTGGAACTGCCTAATGCAGTCTGTACGACAGGCTAGCACCTACTTGGATCCAAGGCGAGCGTGCGGTGTGGGAGGTGAACATACACGTGAAGGCTATGCCCTGGCCCAGGGCGAGAGCACTAACACCGGGGTGCAGCAATGATGAGCATTCTATATGCAAAAGCATGTCATAGTGATTCAACCATTTCAATTCACCACATAACCTTACCTGGACTTACTTATGCGTCCCGTGATACCTTAGCCTTTCAAACTATTCACAACAATTATAAGCAAGTAAAATGCATATGAATATGCCATGATGATGCATAAAACCCAATCATAATATAGCATTTTTAAAATATATAAATCATGGCATAAAATGTATAAAACCATTTAAAAACATTTATGGAAACTATAAAGTATATATATACTATAAAAAGGAAAAGACCCACTCACCTGGAGTCCGCACTACAATTTCCTAGCACAAATATCAAGGCGTCACGAACGAACGTCGCCTAGAACAAATATCAAATCACAACTCAGGATTCTTATCGATAGAACACGTAACTTACATAAAAATAAAATAAAATAAAAAACATCCCGAAGGACGTTCTAGAATGATTTGAAACCCATTGATCAAAAGTCAACCGTCGGTCAAAGGTCGATGGTAGGGTCCACAACCCTACGTAACTCGATCTGGAAGATCCGCTCCTCGGATTTCCGATCCGTAACTTCCAAAGATCCGCATTATGTTTCTAAAACAACATGCTAAAGTTTCAGAACGATCCAACGGTCGGATCTCCGCCAATTGCTAAAATTAAGTGGCGGCCGACGTTTTATTTTACGAACTTACAAATCCAATTCGGGAAGATCCATACATCAGATTCCCGATCCGTCAATTCCTTTGATCCTCAAATATTACGTACTATAATGTATTAAGGTTTGGTGACGATCCAACGGTCAGATAGTCAATTCATATAAGGACCCAGTGGCGGCCAACTAGGTGGTCAACTATGAAACTATATTAAAACATTGCAATTTCACTAAACGAATGTCAATTATGGAATCGGGGCTTCAAAATTAAACTAAGATGATCAGGTGGGGTTTCGGCCCACGCGCGGCCGCACGCGGTGGTCGGCCGCCCCGATTCGCCGGAAAATTCAACTATTTCTAAAAATTCTCAAATTTTACAGGAATGAAGATCTCAACAAGTAGAGCAAGTTTTATACCTGTGGCCAAGTCCAATTGGCCAGGAAAGGTCCCAAATTGGCTCGCACCCGTCGGAAACCCTAGAATGAGTGTTCTTTGATTCGACTTCCTCGGTGTTCCAACGCCCCTACAACTGCTTGGGTCTTGTTCCTGGGTCCATGGGGAGTTGATTAAGGGTGGTGGTGGGTGGTGAAACTCGCCGGATCGGAGGAATCACCGTCGAGCACCCCCGGTGCTTCGATAGAGTTCTACGGGAAATAGGACCTAAAACCCTTCAAATATGGGTGGAGATGGTAGAGGGGAAGATGTGGAAGAGGTTGCAGGTGATGGATGGTGGTGGTCAACGAGAAAAATGGTGGAAGTTCGCCGGATTTGGAATTGGGTTGGTGCACTGATGCACTGGTGCACTGGTGCACGGGAAAGCTGGGAGCTTTCCCCCTTTTTTTTTTTTCTTCTTCTTTTCTGATTGGCTGATCCCTTTCCTTCTCCATTATGATTGGTCCCTCAATCATTTATCTAATTGGTCCCTTAACTAACATAAATTTGAGGGGAATTTAGTTAAGTTTAAAATCTATAGTTTAGTAACACAACTTCAAATGTCCGTAACTATACCATTATATTTCGGACTCACAGACGTCTTTCGCCTATGCGTTCATAGTGACGAGTACTACGTGGATACGCTAAAAGAATAAGTCATACGTCTCTCTAACCGATGGTCAACGAAGGTCAAAGTCTTTGCCTCAAGGGGGCATTTTCGTAAAATTACTAATTTAAAATTTATAAAACTTAAAATTAGGGACGGGTTGTCACAATCTACCCACCTTAAAAAAATTTCGTCCCCGAAATTTAAAATCATTTGTTATACAATAATAGTGAAAAGACAGTAGAAAAACAGTTATGTAAAAAAGATATCAAGTTAGAGCAGTTACATAAAAGATAATGTCATTCCGTCGCGATCGGAGTGCAGTGATTCCTCTTTCATGCCTCCAAATTCATACTTTCCTTCTCCTTTAGCACAATACTAAAATATAATACTACAGTATAAAATCCTTTATGAAAACATCATGCCAAAAACAGATATACAGTAACATCTCGTCAAATACGTATATAATATAACGTACGATATAAAATAGTTGTACTGAGATCAAAACTGAATATAAATTTATTTATTTATTTACGCTCTCGTTGCGTCACGTACTCCGAAGGTAAGTGTACACAGTATCTTTGGGTCAAGCCCAAACAATAAATAGGTAAATATATAATAAATAAATAAAAATGTTGCTAACGTAAACGGACCTAGTTGCCTACTTGCTTAACGAACCCAACAAATAAGTTATTGGTATTACAGTCTGCAGCCTGCAATACCAACAACTCACTGTCGTCTCGACAAGCAAGTAAGGAATTCCTAAGGGTGCAATATTACCATCTTTCCCCTCATTGGGAAGTATGTAAAATTCGTCTAATTAGCGCCTCGTTCGCGCTCACATAATACCCTCTCGGCAACAATGTCAATAGCACACAATTTGCTACATTGTAATCTAAATCATTTGAATACCTTCTTCGCAATACTAGTTTATCAAACATGTTCCGTGCGTAAAATCTCTAAACCACGGCCCAAACAATACTATAGTTGAACCAGAATTGTAACCGTCGTTACATACAACTCAAAAAAAGACAGTGTATCACAACCATGCGAAACTATAGTATAGATAAAGCATAACACGTCCAAAAAGGTCTAGCTAATTCGTTCAGACTGGGCGTTAGTCCGAGGGTGAATATTGTATACAATTAACTTCACGTTTACGTACCCGTAATCGGAATCAATTTACGGAATTGGATTCCGATTACGGGATACATCTTTGTTTACGTAATCTTGGGGAATCAAAATACATGTGGGGTCCACACGCATTAAGGAATCCAACTCCTAATTTTGGAGGAATTGGACTCCCTACATGAGGGAGGTATTTCAATTCCTTGAGACTTGAGGAATCCGGAATGGATTTTTTCTACCAATTATGCCCTCACTTGTTTTTTATTATCCCAATATTACCTTTCATTTGACATTCATTATGCCATCTTTTAATAAATAAATAAAACCTATTTATATATTTTATATGGATGAATTTTATTATATAAATTTAATTAAGAATTTAATTTAATTAATTAGTATGAAAATAATTTATTTATGTAAGGGCAATTTAATAATCAACCTAGTTTTCATTCCGATTGAAGTAAATTAGTAAACAACTTATATGGACTCAATATCATTACTGCCATCTTTTAATAAATAAATAAAACTTATTTATATATTTTTATATAAATGAATTTTATTATATAAATTTAATTAAGAATTTAATTTAATTAATTAGTATGAAAATAATTTATTCATGTAAGGGCAATATAGTAATCAACCTAGTTTTCATTCCGATTGAAGTGAATTAGTAAACAACTTATATTGACTCAACATTATTTCTACTCTGATTCCAGACAGTTTTAGTAAACAACTTCAACATGAATCTGATTCTAATTCCACTTCATTTCAATTCCTCCTCAATCCAATTCCTCCTCAATTCAATTCCTCTCAATTTGATTACGGATTAGTAAACGCGTTTTTAAGTGCAGCTCCTAAATTCTACTAATTCATGTTTTTGGCATTTCGTTCTAAATTCCAGTTCTCTGTTTTGGGCCTGTGAAATCAAAAAGCAAAAAGAATTTATTCAAACATGAATTTTTTTGAGCACATGACATTAAATTTGGTCGAAACCAAAGAAGAGCAGCCATGCTATATGCCTCCAAATTCAGACAACCTCATAGAAGAAGTGACATTGTCAAAACGGCCACGAAGAGGCCAATCGAGGAGGGGGAGGCAATGGAAGGACTTCCAGAGGGATGTACTTCCCGGTCTTGCTTCGTTGTAAAAAAATGAGGTGACTGATGGTCTTCAAATAATTGAAGGGTTGATTAGGGAATCTGGTGGGAGTTGGCAGTCAAGTTTGTCACAAAGAAATTCCAGTAAGGGTGGTAGGGGAAGGTGGAGGAAGCGTATGGGAACTCCTGCTCCGTCTACTAATGTGGCTGAAGTTAGCCAGCCCTAGATTGAGCAACCAAAATGCGAGGAGCTGCAGGGACCTGAGGAGAGAAATGTAACCTGTTGGGGTAAGAGGACAAGGCGTCCACCACGGCAAAGATATCCGATTGATAATTCTCCTGTTCCCCAAAAATAAACATGGAGAGCGGTCCTTTGCATAGAAATACAGAAGTGTATCGGAGTAGAGCTAACATGCATGGATGATGGATCTTCCCTCGGATTTTTTTAAGCCGTGGAGCTGTAATTGTACACAAGTTATGCCAAATTGAGTGATCCTTAATTTGGTTTCCGGTATTCTGATTGAACTTGTATGATTAATCAAAATAAGTTTACAGAAGAATTTGTTGAACTGAGAGAGTGTAACTCTGTAACATAAACTGCAGGAGCCTTCGAACCCAAAACCATGAGGTATCCATGCTACTGCACTTAACCACAGGGCTAGGAAGAAGGCCGGTACTTGACGTTGATTTTTGCATCCATTCTTCTCTGAAACTCTTTCATTCACGTGTGCCACCGGTGTCTCAGTTCGGTCAAAATTTAAACTCATACAAAGAATGTTTACTCGCCTCTGCATTTCGTCATTAGCAGATTGTAAAGTATAAGAGATAACTTTCTTTTTGGTTTTCAATTCCAGATCCAAGTTATGGATCAAATAAATTTTGTTTCCAGCCATAACATTTGCTGATATTCTGTAACACACACCTTCTCGTCAATTATCTCTTCATATTACTTGTAGTACAAGAAAAAAACGTCTCTTCCCGTTTGCGTAATGGATGCAAACGTTAGTATTGATCCTCTCTATTCTAACATGTAGAAACGTAATTGCAAAATAATTGTTTGGGTTTTCATTTTAGTAAACTAGAAAAAAATACTCTTAACATTAACTAATAACAAACAAGAAAGCAAGTCGATGATTGCCCTGACGGTTATGATGATCCTTTTAAATTCGAGAAATTTTTCATTGTGACCGGAACGGGTGGTTCACCACTTGTTTTTATACAAATGGTTGGAAATTTTATTTTTTAAGTTATTAACTTTTTAGCACACATAACCCACTATTTGTATAACGACATGTGGTATACCACTCCGTGTTCGATCACATTGAAAAATCTCTCCTTAATTTCATTGCATCTCGAATTCACACTAATTTTCTCATTAGTCTAGTATAAAATAATAATAGGAAAAGACTTGGCTGCTGAAGAATTCAGCAGCGTGTCCTGCTTACACCCAATTCCGGCTGAACACATGTCCAAATTTTGATTAAAAAAATCAAAACTTAGTCACGTGTCCAGCCATAATTGGATGTAAGCAGGACCTGCTGCTGAATCTGCAGCAGCCAAGTCCAGTTCATAATAATATTGACAAACAACCGGAATTTTTTTTTGTTTGTTTTTCCATGGAAACTTTACACAATTAAAATCAGGTGGTCTGAACTGTGAAGGTGCATTTGGCAATTTTCACTTTTAGGCGGATACCCCTGTCATTTAGGATGGTTTGTATATTTGTCAGGGGTGTAGGGACCACATTCATGTATTATGGTTTGTATATTTGTCAGGGGTGTAGGGACCACATTCATGTCATTTAGGATGGTTTATATTTGTCAGGGGTGTAGCGACCACATTCTCGCCCCCATACAGGCGGAAAAAGAATAAAAATATTCACCTGGGCTTTTGACGGAGAAACAATATTAAAACAATGTTAAAAATATTCACTCTGGCCTGGACTTAGAGATGGCAACGGTTCGGTTTGGGGACGGAAATGCTATATTCATCCCCATAACCACAAAAATTAACCATATTCATAACCGCAAATTAACCATCGGGTATTATCCATAACCATACCCACTGGGTAACAGATTCCCCATCGGTTAACGGGTATATCCATCTTCGTCAATACAAAAAATATATTCGTTCAATTGAGAAATTATAAGTTAGTCGATATCAATTTCGTCATTAAACATTTGATGTATAAAATGATCCAATGAATGGATCTTGTTGAGTATAAAAATTAAAAAATTGATGATGTTGGCTTATCTTCGTTATGTCCTAAAAGGACCATTGAGTTCGCATTGATTTTGATTTAAAACTTTACTTTCTTACAAAATGCAACTTTTGTATTCTCAAGCTAATGGTTTGGTGAATAATAGATATACAAATACATACATACATACATATATATATGTATTATACTATTATATTATATATAAATTATATTATTTACTAATCGGATCGGATTCGGTTATGGATACGGTTTGGGGACCTCTATAACCATATCCAAAACCATAACCGAATAATATAAACGGTTTTTCCCCATATCCAAACCATACCTGAATTTTCATATCCAAATCCAATCCATTCGGGCGGTTATCCACGGTTATCGGGTTTAACGGTTAGAATTGCCATCCCTACCTGGACTTTTGACGGAAAAACATAATAAAACAATGCTAAAAATATTCACTCTGGGAAAATGATGTTTCGAAGTAGTAGTCCTACTTCCTATTCATACATTTGGCAAATTGAGAGACTATCTGAACATGATTATCCAATGTTTCACAACGAAAGCCAAAGAACAAACTAATGAGCTTCCTCAAGTAACTTCTATCAAGGTTTAAATTTGGATATAGGTTTGAGGTATTATTTTTACTCGTTAATTTTTTATCGTATTTGTACTTGTTCATGACCAAAAGTAGCAGTAGTTTCAAGTATAGAAGAGCAGCTAGGAAGCTATATATAGGATGTACTTACGGATGATGAGATGAAGAAGGGGTATTACAGCTCATAGCTACAGGAAGAGTCTCAACTGGTTGAATGATCATATTCAATTATTCATATATCGTGTTTTACAAAGGCAAAAGCTCTTCCGGACGAACAAGAATCTATGAACGAGTGTTTAAATCCAAAAAAAGCAAACCGATCATTTATTATTCATATATCGTGTTGTACAAGGTACAAAGCCCGTCCTTTCTTTTTGCAATAAAAGGTGAATGATAAAAGCATTTTTGAGATTTTCTGCAACATGCATTTTCTCATTTGCTGATATTCTACAACACGCACCTTCTCATCAACTTTCTCTCTTTGTATTACTTGTAGTATAAGAAAAAAGTGCCTCTTCCCTGTTTATATTGATCCTCTATTCTAACATGTAGAAACGTAATTACAAAATAATTGTTTGGATTTTCATTTTAGTAAACTAGAAAAAAACACTAAAACATTTAATAGAGTAAACTTGATATAAATCAAATTTTGTGAGTCATTATTGGGTTTAGTCCCGTTTGTTGGACTAGGTCCATTATCCACATCAGCTTTTTTTACTTATATTTTTATCTTTTACTCAATTTTGGAATTAAATATTGTTTCTCCTTTTTCCTGCTACTGATTCGTATCTCAATTTTTTCTTCTACCGCCATCACAGGTTAACTTTGTTAACTAATCTTGTTGTAGGTGGATTAATTTATCATATAAATTTTCTTTAAGCTATTTTCCATGAAAGTGGTCAGATTTTTATATTCAAATTAAAATTTTGAGTAAAGATGCATAAATAAAAAAACTTAATTGAAAAAAAAAAAAAAAACTGGACTAAATTCAACAACAGCTCAAATTTTTGGACTTGGATCAAAATAGCCTCCAACTAATAACAAATTAGAAAGAAAGTTGAGGATTGCCCTGAGGTTAGGACATTCCTATTCAATCCATAAAAAACCACTCCCCACAACCATCCGTGAGTTGATGCAAAAACCATTTGGCAAGTTCACTTGACAAGAACAAGAACATTAGAACAAAAAGGGAAAAGCTCTGCACAACTAACTTGAGGTAGTTACCACCGTTAGTACATTTAAGGCCCTATTCATATGGTACTTCCTCCCCCTTTTTCTAAGGCTCTATTCATTTGACTTCGTTTGACCTTTATACCTTTTTAGATGCTGGGCCCACAATCGACTATGACCAACTGCTGTTTCGGAGAAGTGTATTCTGCCAAAATGATGGGGAGACAAAAAATAACTGATTAATTAGCAAGTAATCTAGGGTAGGTTCGGTTTCATTCGGTTCGATTTTGGCAACCGAAACTTTGGTTCGGTTTGATTTTCTTTTGGTTTTTTCGGTTTGATTTTTTTTCGATTTGGTTTTATTAGGTTCGTTTTCAGTATGGTTTCGATTTTTTTATTTTATTTATAAAACTTGATCTTTTTTTAATATGAAATTTAGAAAAGAGGCTTACATTGGTAGACTAATAATAAGAAAGTGGAGAAAGTAGGAAAGTGGGAAGGTAGTTGTACATATACAAGATCATATAAACCAATCATATGCTATCAACAACCTCAATTAAAAAAATAATCACCATATCCATTCAAAAAGCAAACAAATAGAGAAGCTCTTCCAAGTTTCAAAACCTTCCAAAACTTTCATCTATAACCAATGGAATATCCTCCCTAATTGAACCAAGTATGCTACTTGAAAAAGCCCTAGGCTTAGTTTCAAACTTGGCAACAAAGTTTCACAAAAGAAACATCATGGGCCTACATTCATAAAATGTAAAGGGATTCCGTTCGGTTCGGTTTTCGAACCTCCATAATCAAAACTGAACCAATAAGGTTTGGTTTAGTTCAATTTTTCCTATTTTGGTTCGATTTTTCTTTTATTTTTGGTTTTTCGATTTCGGATGTTTGGTCTTCTTTTTTTTTTTCGATTTTCGGTTTTTTCAACTCACCCCTAAAGTAATCTATACAACTCGTAACTCAAGGCTTTTATTGGGAAATTAAGAGCATCGAATGTCTCTTCATCTCTGCCATACATGTGTCACTACATTTTCGTGTTCTTTCCTTTTGCCCAGCCGTTTGCTCCTTTTTCATATACTTCTTCGCCATGTATGTATGTATGTTGTGGTTTTGTTCTCATATTTCTTGATAGCTTTGTGTAAAGCTCTTTTTCCCTCTTCATTGTTGTTCTTTCAAAATCATCTGGAAAAAAAGGTTTCTGCGCTTTGTTTAGAAACCGTCGTTAATTTTGGAGCGAGTCTAAGTAAACGGAAGGCAAAATAAGCCTAAAATCTTAGATTGTGGGTGTTTTGACATTTTAACTTCATTAGATAGGCTTTTGTGGAATTGAATTATGCCCGTTTGATTGCTATTCGTTTTTAATATTTGTGTGTAATAATTAGAGGAAAAATATGTAGATATATGAAAGAAATGAGGAATGAAGAAAAACGAAGAAATAGGGTCTTGGATAAGCTCATGTTTTTAATTAGCTAGCATGTTGTAGGAAGATATTCTAACGGTTGATGACTCAGGTTCTTAATTAGGAACCCGTACAATGCCACTTATTTCCATGTAATTTTCACATCATAATCCTATATGTTGTTTATAATACAGCACCACTAGGGTGGGAGGAGGGTGGTCGGTAAAATTCTCCTCACTATGCTAGTAGACTAGTAGTCCTCCTCCAACTGAAACATGTGACCGGAGATTTGCCGTCTCCATCTGTCACAAACCACAACAGTGGCGCGATGTTGATTGCCGATTTATTCACTTACGCACACTATAAGACAAAAGTTCATTTACCACAGGCACTATGCCCACTAGGAATATGGACGTGGTAAAAACCTCAATTTTATTAGGGACAATGCCCGTTGTCAATTGCGATGTAATCACAAATTATGCCCAAGATAAATTGGGATCTAAACAATGCCCGTTGTCAATTGCGATGTAATCACAAATTATGCCCAAGATAAATTGGGATCTAACACCATATGCTATGACCGTTGTGGATTAGTAATTGAACAAAGCTAATACCCCTTATATATATGTTTAGATATTTATATACTAATGACCCAAAAAATTGCACATTTACCACAATATATTATTTACATGAAAAATATATACATACATCATACACAGCCAATGCCCGTTATAATTTTTTTTTTCACAAATAAAAAAAATTTAAGAAATATATATACATACAAAATAATAAATTAAAAATCGCACATTTACCACAATATAATATTTACATGAAAAATTACAAGTTGAAATATTACAAGTTGTACACTTTAACAACAAAATCACTTAGTTGTACAAAGAAATACCAAACTATCCATGAAGCATCAAATAGGCCTTCAATAACAACGACATTGTCACTTGAAGACTTCACATTCCGTTGAACACCTCCAAACAGAGGACTTTGAGAGTGAAACACTGCCCCTAATGCATGAGCCTCAAAAATTGTTGTCTCTCTCTATCTGCATAGACAAGCATATGACGTCAAAACAATAACGAATAAAGACTTGCACATATATACAAAATTAATTAACCTCAACAAGAGCATGCAGTGCAAAACTAGTAGTGCAAAATCAACAGATACAAACAGATGCATGATAAGCTCATATTTATATATATATATTACATCAAATTCACTTATCTTTTCTCAGTTAGTTCCTTATATTTTTGAGCTATTTACTTTGTTTTTGTGTTTTGTAGGACTTGTCAAGCTAAGAAAAGAAAAATAGCACAAGTGGGATTTTAAGTAACAAATTCGTCAAAACTGCCTGTGCACATCAGCTGACTTTGGAAGCAAGTTACGAACAGCTCAGAATGAATTAGGGAATGAGCCTATTATGCTTGGAAAGCTACGGATGTCTATTTTCTGGAACATTTCACGGATTGTTAATATCATTTTTCTAGAAGAAGTTATGGCCGTTTTAACACTGAAAGGTACACAAGGGGCTGAGCAGTTTGTAACTGACAAGAAAGCATTGAAAGCAATAAACCCAATAAAACTAGCAGCCAAAACTGATGCAGCCAAGAACAAACCAGCTGACACCTATTCAACTATCAGAGGAAATGGAATTAAAGATGAGGATTAAGTGAAGGAGTAATTGGCATAAAGACTACCTAAAGAGTTACAATTGTTTTACCATTTCCTCTCACTTATTGTCATCACAAAATGGCTATTAGTGGGGGAGTTATGGAGCAGAAATGGGGCAGCAAGCAGGGGCATAAAGGCTGCAGGTTGCAGCGGCAAGGGAGAGGAATTTAGAAGAAATAAGATAGAAAAAAAAGGAAGGAAAAAAAAGGCAAGGCTGCTGCGTTGGGGAAGGAAGGAAAGGAAGGAGGAAATCTTGGCATTCTCTTCTTTCGGTTTTATCTTCTCAAACTCATGTCTTTCTTTTGGTTTTATTTAAGGATTATGTGTAACTAATTTTTAGAAGTTAGGGGCTGTTTTGAAGCCCCAAATATGATTGCAAGTTTGTTATGACATTTTGTTGAATTACTATTATGAAAGGATGAAAATTGCTTCACTACTTGTCTCATTGATGAATTCTTTATGTGTTTTCTACGGATGCATACTTAGTAAGCATATCTAGGATTCTAATGCTATGAATATGTGTGTGCCTGCCCTTGTCAAATGAGGACCTTCATATGTTCTAGAGTAGTACTTGTTAATTGCGATTAACATGTGAACCAATTTCTAGGATAAGTAAGACAACGCCAGTACTTACAATGCCTTGTGATGACTCAAACTCTTTTCGTTCTTAATGATTTCTACTTGTTAAATCTATGAACACGCCATTCTAGATTGCATGCTAGGGACTAAGTTAAGTTGAAAACGTCATCCTCTTAACATACTATGTAAGAAAGAGTAATAGGTTGAGTTCTAACATTGAGCCAACTTGAGCATCTTCATCCGGAAATAAAAGGAATTTGAATGAAACATAACATGTTTTCATGATTATTTGGTGGTGGATAGCAATTCCCCTAACTCGTTTTTCTTAATTTGTGAACTACTTAAAATCTGTTTCTGTCCTGCTTTTGTTCAATTTAATTTAAATAGCAAATCAACTCCAAAAATCCCAAAAATTTGTATGGGTGTAGCTCTGTGTGTCTAGTATCTTCATATAAAATTTCGTAGATTTTAGATAAGTGTAAGTCTGTCTAATAAATATTTTTCGGTGGCTGGTCAGTAGGGACAGCAAACCAGTTTTTGTGACATTTTAAGTAGTTAGATAAAACAATCTTCTGCGGGAAAGACCCTTATTTTCATATGCTACAATTGACAGATCTTAGTATTAATAAGGAAAATCAATAGGACATTTGTGTGTTACTTTGTGGTGTGCATTTAATCCTATCAATGCACTATCATTCCTATATCAAACAAACAATATTTATTTTTCTTACCAATTTATGGTAAATCAGCAACAAAAACTGAAAAGGTAATCAATATGATAACTAGGAAAGTATCAAGTAAATAAGACTCGTATTCCCACATCAGCAAACCAACAAGAGAAACTAAACGAAAACTGACGGATAACTTTTATCTGATAGATCGCGAGCTCATATAAGGAATGGTTAGGATAGTGTCAGGTGTCATTAGTAGAGTAGAGAAGATTAAGTTAGGTATAAGGAGGTTGTATTTATATATAAGTTATTTACAACATGCCTTTTATGGCCGTGGTAAATCAATCGTGTTTGATGTGGTGCTGTCTTGTAGTGCAAGCTTCCTCCCTCCCTTTCTCTCTCTAAAACTCTTGAGCTCTTAGAGATTTTGGGTGGTTTACTCTCCAAATTTCCACTCTACAAAAAGTTCGAAACCTCTCTCCCTCTCTCTCTAAAACTCTCAAAGCTAAGAGATTTTGGGTTTCTAAAACTCTCAGAGCTCAGAGATTTTGAGTGGCCCTCTCTCTCTCCTCCCTCCCTTTCTCTCTCTAGAACTTTCAGAGCTCAGAGATTTTGGGTCTCTAAAACTTTCGAAGAAGTCCTACTTCTTGCTATTCCTACACCTACATAATCGTATAGTTGCATTTTTCACTCAGAAGATCATATTTCTGGTTCAGTAATTTGCATTTGAAGACGACGTACACTCTACAGAGCTCCTTCCATTCTTCTACCCTTGTCTGCGCCGGACCAGTTACGGTACCATTTGAATATTTGCTTGCCATCTTAAGTACCGTCTTAAGCTTGTAGAGTCCTTCCATTCTTCTACCCTTGTCTGCGCCGGACTGGTTACGGTACCATTTGAATATCTGCTTGCAATCTTAAGTACTGTCTTAAGCTTGACGGCCGCAATTGGCCATATTCTTCGTCGCGAATTTCTGCTTTGGAGTTTTGTTTTGCAGGAAATTAAAAACGAAAAAAAAAAAAAACAACAGAAAACAGAGCTCTCGTTATTCGAATTTCTGCGTATGTGTCACCTCCATTTTTCCTTGAACACCTCCAAACGAAGTCCTTTGAGAGTGAAATACTGCTCCTAATGCTTGTACCACACTAATTGCTATCTTTATCTGCATAGACATAAGCACATGGAGCAAAAGAAAATATATTGCACTGCTATATGTAGAAATACACATTTAATCTCAAGTAAGAAAAGTGATACTGAAAGAAAACCTAATCATTGTCATACAAACCTAAATCCCATATTATGCCTTCACAGTTTTATTGTTTTACACTCATACATGTATCAAATGACTAAAATATACACAAATTATGCCTTCACAGTTTTATTATTTCCTATAACCTGCATAAAAATCATATACTTGCAAGTAGATAAATTTATGAGTCTCTAACATTTTACACATGAAGAATTGATGCGGCAAGTAGAAGATTGGATATTCGATCAGTGGATATGGTTATCAATTATGATATCCCAAACACTCTTAAGGTAAGACTCACTGTTTTTTGACCTAGTGGCTTGCTGTTATTACATCAAAGTTAGCCTTTTATCTAGTTTTTTGGTCTTAATATATTACAAATTTAACATCAACAGAAGCACCAACAAATTTCAATTTTTTTTCATTTCTTTTTGTTCCATTTTCTTCAATCCAATCAACTTTCTTGAGAACTAAAACAAAAGGAGAGAAAGAGAGAGTTCCTAACCTGTCTCAACTTCGTCTTTGGAAAATAGTCACTGGGAACAGATAAGAGTTCCCAACCAAGATACTCTAGCTAGTCAAAGGAGATGGATTCGATTGGTAAGTTAAGAGCTAGTCAAAACAAAATGTTAACTTAGAAATTGATAAAGACTTTAATACTAATAAAATTAAGTATAAACTTTAATACTAATACAATTAAGTATAAACTTTTCCACTCATTACCACTGCATTTGCAACCTCTTCGTTTAAAAATTCACCAAAGACTTGAATGCTACCTGAAAAATAGTAAAAAGAAATAGAATAAATAAGTGAATATAAATCATACCAAAGGAACTCATCAAATTATCATTTTTATCCAATAGTACGAACTAAACAAAGTAGTACACTACTACTATAATAGACTCACAGAGTACTAGTCTAAGCAAAAAAGTCAATAATTTAAGTACTAGGTTAAGCCCCAGTGTTATTCTACTACTACAACATACTCACAGATTATTTGGATTTTCAAAACAGATTATTTGGATTGCAGTATCACTGTAAGTCTGTAACATCTCCATCTCCTTCGCAAAAGTAGAACCTTGCTGAGTACCCTATGTAACCTGGAGGTCCAGGACATGCATACAAAGAAACCCAAGTCACTCTGCAATCCCAACCAAATCACAGAGAGAGAGAGAGAGAGAGAGAGCAAAATTAACAAATCCCCAACACCATAATTAAAACTCTTCAGAATTTCTGAAACAGAACCAAGTCTGAAACTGAAAATCAAGAGTTTGCACTATAATTCTACAATTATCTATTCCTTATGATGACTTGTAAACTGAAAATCAAAAGCCGTGATTTTGAATTTGATGACAGATTGAAAACAAGCACTCGGTGGTTCTTAATTGACAAAGGGTCTTACTGTCAGCACTTGAAATAACAAAACCCTAATTTTGCACTCAAATTGCCAAAAATTAAACACATTATAATGAACATTTGATTCCAGAATTGACAAAATCCAAATCCCTAAATTCAAATTCAAATCCCTAAGTCTAGAAAACCCCAATTTATTTCAATCTTAAATCCCTAACTGCATACCTTAAGCCATAGAATGGGAAAAGTATTCACCACAGACCTACCAAACTCCAACCTACGCTATATAACATAATCGCCTAAGCCAACTTCATATTCATATATTCATAACCTGTTGGAGACAGATCAATTTTCAAAAGTCTGAAAAACCAGTTTTTCATTTTTCTGGAGACACAGCATAAAATCAAACAATCTTAAACACCAATTTTTCTTTTTCCTAGAATAAGGGGCATCAATTATGTCAATTTTACAAAGCAAAGGGATTACCATGGAATCTTGTCTTCGGAGGGGCCAAAGAAATCTTCTAAGGCAAAGGGATTACCCACACAACCTTGCATTCTTCTCGGCCCAGGCTGAAAACAACCTTAATTCACCTTCCTTGTTCCCAATCTTCCACATGCATGCAGAAAACGGAATTAAAATTCGAAATCTAGAATCGACCCCACAACTGAAAGTTTTTATTTTGAGAAAACACTTACACTAGAGAACGGCCCGAGAGGAGAGGATCATTTTTACATCTTAGGTTGAGGTCCAATTCCGGCAGACTTGGTCGGAAATTGGCTGGAAAACCCGCGGTCACTGTTTCTTAGATCTAAAATTGACGGTCGTTGGAAAGAGGACGGGAACAGGATTCTGGAGGTATAATTTGACGGTCGTTGGTGACCGGAGGACGGCGGTGCTGTTGCGTGAAAGAGAAGAGGGGATAGGATACGGGAGAATGAAGGGGAAGAGAGCAGAGAGAATGGAGGAGTTGGACGTCTGTGAAGGGGAGAGAAAATCAAAAAGAAATAAAACTTTAAATTTGAAAATTTAGGCGTGAAACTTCAAATTTGAGAAAAATGGTAGGTGCGGAGTGGGAAAGTTTAGGCGCCAAGTTAAAGGTCATTATTTACAACGTATCATTTGTGTCATAAAAGATAGGAATCTAAGTATATAAAAAATTCACTTTACGACATAACGCGATGCTTTAAAAGAGAAGAAAAGTGCGTTGTGTAAATTGTCAAATACGATGTCCAACGCTTAAACCATAAATATTTTTATTTAACGACTTGCACAAAAGTCATGCCGTGAATGTTAGATTATGTGCAAGTATTACAACATGAACTTTACGAATGTCATAGATAATATTATTTAAGGCATACCAGTATTGTACGTCGTATATTTCAAGTCGTAGAAGACCCAAACTGTTGTAGTTTAAACAAATACCTCTTCATTAATATTAGTACAATGCCACTTATTTCCATGTAATTTCCATGTCCTATATGGTGCTCATAATACAGCAGCTAGGGAGGAGGGTGGTCAGGTACAATTCTCTATTGGCAGTACTCCTTTAGGTGAATCATGCGACATGAGATTTTCCGTCTTCATTTGTTACAGACCACAACACCGTTTTGATGTTGATTGCTGATTTATTAGCTTACGCACGGGCATTGGCAACTGTCAAGCTTCCAACAACATATACATGAGTTGTTGAACAAATTCAGCCTATGGCGTTGATTCTATTGGTGCTTATCCTCATTTAAGATTTTGCGTGGTTTACTCCGGCATGTTGGTCTGTATATTTTGTGATAACGGTGAATAATCATACCAAACCCTAAGAAGACTCTGTATTGCAGTTGTTGGTTATGTCTGTGACAAAATTTGACAAAATGAAGGATCTGATGATGAAATTCATTCTGTCTCAATAAAAAATAACAACGTGCCCAAAGCATAGGATAGAACACCACATATCATTATACAATTAGAGGGACACTTGGAGAAAAAAAAAAGCTCTCCTTCAATTGACTAATGATATTGTTGGATATTTCTTACAGAATGCAAATCATGGTAGGTTGCTCATTTTTATTTTTGTTTTCATATCAGCAAAATAAATATAAGTTCAAGTTGTATGGTATATGAAATATGGAAAACAAGTTGTAAAAGAAAACATAAAGCACACTCAAAAATCAAGTGTAAATAAGTTATATGGAACTGGTTTATTGGTACCATGATATTTTGTTCCAATAAAAGAATGATATGTGTACTCTTTTCCAACACATCTCATCAGTTTAGTGACTCAAGAAATTACGTGACGGTGAACTCATTTCATTTAAATTACTCTCCTTTAATTATAAGTGGCAATTTTACCTCAAAACTTGTACTTTGGTATAAACATCCACTATAGCCAGTTTCGAGACTCTGGCATCTCCATTTTGATATCGTTGAAAAGAAAAAAAATTATTTGAAAGGAACTCGTCAAGTAATAAATACAAGATACATATATTACAAAAGTAGATGAGGCCTCAATTGGTAAAGAAAAGCGAAATTTGACATGAAATGATAAAGAAAAGTCTGATGAGATAATACAAGGAAAGTATTTTGTCTTCCATGTTGGTTTCACGAACACTAGCTTTTTATTTATTTTTTATTTTTTAAGGAGTGGGTCCCTGCATGGAAAGTATGCGAAGGTAGCTTACTTATCTTCTCCTAGACTGGTGCGGATGTTATTTCAACATCTCCTGCACTTGCACTTGCACCATTCGGCTGATCGGATCCCATAACCAACTCTTTCAATTTGTCAAACATTCCGGATGCAATAACTTTTGCACTTGCACCAATATCCATGAAGAACTCTTTCAGTTTGTCAAACATTCCGGATGCAACAACTCCTGCACTTGCACCAATATTCATGACCAACTCTTTCAGTTTGTCAAAGACCTGAAGAAGCTGTTCAAGTGCTCTCTGATACAAACTTCTCAAAACATCTGCAATTTCATGGTAGGACTTTGTTACTGCAATCACATGGCAAATGCTCCATGCTGCGATGGCGAACCACCCCAAAGCTGGAACGATGATCAACAATTCTAAGGTTATAGCAAGTGTTCCAGACGAGAGGCTAATCTTATCCATGAACTCAGACAAATCTGGATTTTCACAAGCTGGGAATATCTTGACTGCCAGTGCCCATGAACTGATGTAAACCACAATAGCAACAATCAAAGCCACTAACATGTCGTATTCCGTGGACAACAGATATACTGCAGCTCCAGCTCCGTACCTAAGCTGGATAAACCCGGCTAGCGTGGGGATGGCAAAGATAATACGCTTGTGCAATGCCTTTGAAGAACTTTGACGATAATGTTCCCCGGCCTCGCTTGTGCTATATTATAAATATATGGTTAGAAAATTATATTGGGTTATAAGCATTTTCCATCTAGTTATATAGTGATAAACATTTTAGGCGTATCATGGTTCACCACAAGCATCATCAATATGGTCCAAATTTAGGTATCTATTACTAGGTTTTGAATTTTATCATAAAATGTTTCGGTGATTTAGAATTGAAATCTCCCATATTTTCAATGTGAGAATCTAACATATAATTTTAGGGGTAAATTACATTTTACCCCCTCAAGTTTGGGCTCAATTTCAATTTCTTACAACATCTTTAAAACATTTCAATTTCATACATTTAGTTATCATTTTATTTCAATTTCATACATCCGTTAGAAAATCTGTTAAGTAAACCGTTAAGTGATGACGTGGTAAATACGGGATCCACATTTTTGCTGACGTGGCTTCCAAATTTGTGCCACGTGGCAATTTTTTTTTTTTTGAATGCATTTAAAATATTATCATATTTATCATATTTATTTATAAATAAATAAACCAATCAAACCCAGAAACCATTCCCCCCCGACCCACTCCCTCTCCTCCGCCCCACCCCATACCCCACCCACCCCCCTCCTTCAATCTTCATCTTCCTTCCCCAAACCCAGGCGTGCAAGCATCCACAAGGAACACAAACGCCGGCCTCACCGCTCTCGAATCCCCATTCGACACCAATGACGCCGCCGACGACGACACCACAGACGATAGGGACGACGATGACGACAACCCACCTTCTCCTTCTGCCATCCCACCTTCGAGAACGACCGGCTCCGGAACGCTTACATAGCTCTGCAGGCGTTGAAGCAGGCCATTCTCTCCGACCCGTTCAACATCACGGGACATTGGGTCGGATCTAATTCGCCTTGTTTTCCTCGATTCTCACCCCCTTAGCACCACCGCCGTCGCCGATTGGAGCCCTCTTCGTCCTTAGATTCCACGGCCTCGTCTCTGGCGGCTCCGGCGTAAACGATGGCACGATCAGCTGCATATCAGTTTGATGGTGGAGCTCATCGAGATCGGAGGAAAAGAGGGAAAGGGGAAGTGTACAGGATGTTAGGTGGAAGGGTAGGTTGAAGGCTATAATTGAAGATCTGCAATTACAGATCTGTGTTTTGCTTTTTACATATTTTTCTTTCATTTTAAAATTTTTAATTTGGTTTAATTGATTATTTCTAGTATTGAAAACTGGAAACGAGATAGCTTTGCGGTGGTGATGGGGAAGGGGTAGCTGGGTGGGAAGATATGGGTTTTTTTTAAAAAAACTTTTCTTTAAATAGAAGGGAGGGGAGATTTGGAGGACTCAGAGGGGAGATTTGGGCGATGATGATTTGAGTAATTTGGGGGAAAATTAGCAAAATCGAAAAGGACTTGGACGCCATTTTCATCAACCACAACCGGTTCCGGTTCGATCTACCTGATAACTTCGGGAACTCGCCGGTCTCCATCATCGTCATCGTCCTCGCCAACAACAAGGGGGTGGGATGGTGCTTTTTTTTTTTTTTTTTTTTTTTTTCCTTCCTTCTTCTCCTTCTTCTTCTTCTTCTTGCAGCTTTTTTGGGGTGGAGGACGAAATGGGTTTGGGCTGCTCTTTTTTTTTTTTTTTTTTTTCTCTCTCTTCCTTCTTCTCCTTCTTCTTCTTCTTCTTGCAGGTTTTTGGGGGTGGAGGACGAAATGGGTTTGGGCAGCTCTTTTTTTTTTTTTTTTTTTTTCCTTCCTTCTTCTGCTTTTTCTTGTTGCAGGTTTAGGGATGTGGGGAATGGTTGTGGGGAGATGGGATGGGTTTCCATTTTTTTTTTTTTTTTGAGAAAAGTCAGGTTTCAAAAAAACAAATTAATTTTTTTTTTTTGGCACGTGGCAGATATTTAGCAGACACGTGACATATATGTGGTAACCACATCAGCACTTAACGAATCAATTGATGGAAAATGTAACGGATGTACTATTTTAAAATAAAATAGTACTTAAGGGTATGAAAGTGAAATGTTTTGAATATATGGTAAGGAATTGAAATAGATCCCAAATCTGAGGTATGAAAGTGTAATTTACCCTAATTTTAGAGTAATGATTCACTTACTATCTATTTATACCATCGTTTATATCATCTTTCTAATAAAAATAGGATCTGCCAACGCATGTGGCTCATATCTCTACCAGAGAGATGATACAAATAAATGATAGAATAACATTTTTGATTAAAGAATAGAAACAACCAATAATTAAAAGGGTCCCTTAGATATAAGCTCGTGCAACACTTATTTCTTTGACAAAAACCTATCTCATTATAAACATCCAAATAAAACTCAAATTTGAAGTAGACTGCCATGTAAACAAATAAATACCTATTATTTTCAAACTATTTACAATTGTGCCACAACACTCTAATTATGTTAATGAATTTAATTATCCACCATAATTGTGGGAAATAAGTGTCTTATTATTATAAAATTATCTACTTTATACTTCTCTTACCATCATATGTTTCATTTATTTTATTTGTTTGACAATCATTGTAGGCAAATTATTTTGCATGTATGTATTAGGCACATTTTGTTAAAATTATATATATGCGTGCAAATAATTTATGTCACATCCCGGCCCGGGGTGGACCACTTCCTGGACCCGCTCAACCACCGTAGCACGATATTGTCCGCTTTGGGCTTACCATTCCATCACGGTTTTGTTTCTGGGAACTCACGAGCAACTTCCCAATGGGTCGTGCTACGGTGGAGTCGAGCCCGGGAGGTAGGCGCCCAGGTCGGGATGTGACAAATTGGTATCAGAGCCTATCCCTGGTCGGAAGTGTGCCGACGAGGACGTCGGGCCCCTAAGGGGGGTGGATTGTAACATCCCACATCGCCCAGGGGAGTGATCTTTAAATGTATATTCCCATCCCTACCTAGCACGAGGCCTTTTGGGAGCTCACTGGCTTCGAGTTCCATCGGAATTCCGAAATTAAGCGAGTAGCACACGAGAGCACTCCCATGATGGGTGACCCACTGGAAAGTTCTCGTGTGAGCTCCCAAAAACAAAACCGTGAGGGCGTGGAGAAGGCCCAAAGCGGACAATATCGTGCTACGGTGGAGTCGAGCCCAGGAAGTGACTACGCCCAGGGCGGGATGTGACAATTTATCTATATTTTTATGTAAAATAACATGTAATTAATTAATTTTGAATCAATTGGCTAAAAACATTTATTTATTTTGTAGGTAAATTATTTTTCATGTGATAATACATATATACTAGCCATATTTTGTTATTATTATATAGAGTGTTGTCACATCCCTGGCTCGACTCCGCCGTAGCACGATATTGTCTGCTTTGGGCCCCAACCATGCCCTCACGGTTTTGTTTCTGGGAACTCACACGAGAACTTTCCAGTGGGTCACTCATCATGGGATTGCTCTCGCTCAAACTCACTTAACTTCGGAGTTCCGATGAACTCCGAAGCCAATTAGCTCCTAAAAGGCCTCGTGCTAAAGGAGCACTACAAGAAAAGTGATTATTAGGGGCAGAATACTAGGGGCGGAAAAAAATAATTGCCCCTATTAATTGACATTAGAGGCGGATTTAGTGAAAATGCATTAGGGGCGGATTACATGCAAACTAGAGGTGAATTAAATTGCCTGCATTAATTTAGGGACATTAGAGGCGAAAATATTGGCCACAACTATTTATTTTTGTGTTTTTATTGAAAAAAAAACTGTTTATTTTCTGTTGTAATTCAAAATTTTATATTATTAAATGTAGAGTTGGCACGTAATCCAACTTCTAACTTTTAAAAACCCTAAATCGCCGTTTACATTCTCATTTATTCACTTTCTCAACCACGTTCCTCCACTTTCTTCACCACTTTCGTTCTTCTCACCAGCTTTCCTTTCGTTCTTCCTTCTTTCTTCCTTAATTCTTTTTTTCCTGGTCCAAGCTACCTGATTGAATTGAAGACTAGGAGATGATTCAAGGTTTCTAAAAATTTGAGATTTTATTTTCTGAGTTCCCTGTTTCTTTCCTCGTGTTCATGAAGGTAACAATTCCCACTATTTTCCTTTATTTATTTGTTATTATTTTATAAAACTTATATTTGTATATATTTTGTTTGTTACTAATGAAAACGATCAAACCCAGGTTCTCTCAGTTTGGGCTTGGACATTTCCATCTTTGTTTTTGTTTGTAGGTTTTGATTGGTATTTCATTTGTGAAGAGTGACTGAGAGTGGTTGCTCATTTCATATTGATGAGTAATTTACATATTTTTATTTAATATTGCATCTTTTAGTTGGGTTTTGTGACAGCCCGTCCCGGAAAATATTGATTTTATAATTTATTAAGTGATTTTACGAAATTGCCCTTCGAGGCACGTGTTTCGACTGAGGTTATTTACGGTGTCGTGTCACCTAATAATTTCTTCCTTAGCATATTCTAGTAGTACTCGTCACTACGGACGCGTGGGCGCAAGCGGTTCGTGATTTGGAGTTATATCAAAAAATATATTGATGTTTGAAGTTTGGGCATTTTATGAATTTTATTATAAAAGTTTGGTGTGCCATTTGGATGGCCCAGATTAAAGGAAATCTGAAATGGATGGCTGGGATTAAAAGGAATAAGATTATATGAGTTTATGTGTGTGTGTGTGGCCGGCGGAAGAAGAAAGAAAGAAGAAGTGGATTGGGCAAAACTGCCCAACCAGAGGAAGAAGAAGATAGCTCCGGGAGAGAAAGGAGAGAGCCGGACGAATGGGGAGAGGAGAGAGGAAGAGAAGGACCAATCGGAACAGGGAAAGGAGGAAAGGAGGGAGAGAGTATCGCGGGGGATCGGCCGGATCCCCTTGACCCGTTTTTGGACCCGGTCGGCACCCGTGTCTATGTTCGATGATTTCCACCCGTTTTTCCGGCGAATTGCTTCAAGAAACCTCATGGGAGACACTCTAGGACCCTTCCTCTATCCATTCCATCTCAAATTTGGAGAGAATGGGTCTTGAAAATGGAAGAAACCGTGCAAAAGGGGGCGCACGGGTTGGGTTCCTTTCCGTCAAGATGTGAAGCAATTTCTTCCAATTACTACCACCCATGGCATCTTCTTGAGGCCTAGAACAAAGCCCAGGCAGTGGTTGAGGCGTTGGAACAAGTTTGGAGGTCGAATTGGAGCACACCAAATTCAAGGGTTTCGTACGGTTTTGGAAAAATTGGAGCCTTTCCAGACCGAATTGGTCTTGGTCACAGGTATGAAAGTTGTTCTACTCATTGAGATCTTCAATTCTGCAAATTTTGGTAATTTTTGGATAAAGTTGAATTTTCCGGCGAGGCAGGGCGGCCGACCGCCACCCACGGCGGCGCGTGGCCAGTGAGCCGCCAATGCTATTTTTAGGCCATAATTCATGTTCTGAATTCAGTTTTGGTGAATGAATGACATAGGATGATCATTCGAACCTAAATTTGTTACGATGCATGGTTAGGCCAAAATATGAATTGACGATCCAACCGTTGGATCGTCACCAAACTTTGATACATTGTAATACGTAATATTTGAGGATTATAGGAACTTACAGATCGGGAATCCGAGCTACGGATCTCCCGGAATTGGAGTTGTAAGTTCATAAAATATAATGTTAACCGTCACTAAGTGTTGGCAATTGACGGAGATCCGACCGTTGGATGGTCATGAAATTTTAGGATGTTGTTCTAGAGATTTATTGTGGACCTTTGGAAGTTACGGATTGGAAATCTGAGTTGCAGATCTTCCGGATCGAACTTCATAGTGGCGTGTTTTATATAAGTGATATATTCTATCGATATGATTCTGAGGCATGTTTTGATGATTGTTCTAGGCGCCTATCGTCATGACGCCTTGATGTGTTGTGCTAGGGAGTTGTAGGGCGAACTCCAGGTGAGTGGGCAATTTATTTCAGTATATATATATATATATATATATATATATATATATATATAGACACTTAACGTTTTCCCAGAAATCGATTTTTGAATGAAAGTATATTTTGAAATGCCATGCATAGAAATTACATGAATTATGTGAATTGTTATATGATGCATATATATGAAATGGTGTTGTGGGCGCACATGTGAGTATCAGGTGAGTATTCATTATTGTTGTGAGGATGTTGAGATGTTTTCGAGCTCATAACATGCACCCCCGGTGTTAGTGCTTATATTATTCACCCGCATCACACGCTCACCTTGGATCCAAGTAGATGCTAGTCGTACAGACCACTAGAGGTGGTTCCGACATGCTAGTCGTACAGACCACTAGAGGTGGTTCCGACTAGTAGGTGACCCTAGATTATGTGCACAGATGATTGATGAGAGAAGCACTAGAGCGTATTATTACACCATCTGAGTCGTACAGACTACTACAGGTAGTTCCGACTCATGTGCAGCGTAGTGCCGTACAGGTCGCAGTTGGCGACTCCGGCAGTGCCGTACAGGTCACAGTTGGTGACTCCGGCTGGATTGGATATTGAGCTCTAAAATCAGCCGTACAGGACCACTGCAGGGTCTCCGGTTGATTTATTATTTCACCTGATTTATGTTGATGCATCCATATTATGTTTTTGGCACATGGCATGGTATATTTTCTGAAAAATGATAAAGAATCGTGTTTTGAGATTTTTGAAGCTATATATATTTATATATGCTATTTTCTGGGAAAGTATACAGGTTTTACAGTGAGGGGTTAGAACTTTGATAAAGAAAAGATTTGAAAAGACTTGTTTTACTGACCCACTCAATTTTGTTTTGCACCCCTCCAGGTTCAAGTTAGAGCAGAGCTTTGGTGGCCACGAGGAATCCAACGGTATTCTGACAGAATTCACAATGGTATTTTTAAGCTTCCGAACTGTGTAAATGGTTACGTCACTCTCACGTGACGGCCAGCACGCCCTCATTCGGGACGGGGTGTGTCAGGTTTAGTGTGTATAAATTTATTGAAAATTTGTAACTTTTTTGTGCTTTGACTCTGCAGGGATGATGAAAGACAGACATGTAATCTACATCAATTGTGTGTTCGGATTAGAGAATGGGTCTTCATTAGATTAGTTTTAAATTTTGTTCAAAGCCTTATGTACACTACTGGATTTATAGTTCAAATATCAATCTATCATGTTCATGTATGTTTTGTATCTAATGAAATGAAATCTGAAAAAAATTTCCCATATTTACTAGTAATAGCTTCTTTTGGGTTTTGTTTATCAAATTCTTGTAGGTTATTAATTGTGGAAAGAAAACCTTTTCCGATTGAAACAATTTCTCAAAATGCAATAATGGCTAATAAATGGTATTTTTATATTATAATTATAAAATACTAAGTAGGGGCGGAACATTCTGCCTTTAATGTGCTAATTTCCAGCGTGTCATGCAAAGCATTAGGTGCGGATGTAAAAACAATAGGGGCGGATTTAAGAAAATATTTGCCTCCAATTCTATTAGCAACGCCTTTTTTAGGGGCGAATCATTTATCCACCCCTCCTTGTTTTTAGAGGCAGAAATTGAAAATAAATGCCCCTAATAATAGCAAATAGAGGCAAATAAAATTGCCTCTAATAATTCATTTTCTTGTAGTGGAGGTGGGCATGTACATATAAGGCATAGAAGATTCACTCCCTTGGGGGATGTGGGATCTAACAGTGTGCTATCAATCGACATTCTTTTATTTTGTAGGTAAATTATTTTGCATGTAGGTAAATTGTTTTATATTTTTGTTTTGCAAAATATTGGTATTTAATTAATTTTGAATAAAAATATTTATTTATTTTGTAGATAAATTATTTTGCATGTATCATTACATAATTTACCTATGTTATATTTAAAATATTGATAATTTTGAATAAAATAACTTTTTCATATTTGTAGGATATACTAATTTACTTGTTAGCATCATGTGAAAACAACTATATAAGGAACATTGGTATCATGTAAATTTTTGTTATTAAATGCGTAGGAATCATGACATTTAAATTTTTTTCCAAATCCCCATAAGGTATTTGAAGACATTTAATTGAATGAAATAATGTAAAATAAATGTAGATAATAAGTGAGAGACCCAAAGTAAGTGTTATTGGGGGTAGTTTAGACATCCAAAAATACAAATTTTGCCAAGTCAAACTTAATTATGGATATTGCTTAGTTGGAGCCTAATCATTGGGTTTTTATTAGAGAAATTTACCATGATGGGTTTTAGTTAAAGAAAATTGAATTCCAAGGAATGTACTCATGTTTTCAGTAATTAAAAGCATGCATGCAGCGTGGATTAATGATGACCTCACTTGTAAAAAAATAGAGGTAAGTCATACTATTCTATGGAAAATCTATTTACAGAGTGTTAATATTCTATGTCGAAATAACATTGACTGAAGAAAGCAAATACTCAAAGTTAGGAACTTTTTACTTATTTTTGGCGAAAGAAAAAAAAAGTTGTACCTATTCTTTATAATTCAACATTTTCTTTTGTTGGAAATATTATGTAATCCCATTTCAAGCCCTCTCGGACAAAACGCGGTGACAAAGTGAAAGCTCTGGTTGCACCTACGTACAAGGGCGGATCTATATAGAGACCTCCGAAGATCGGGAGAAACGCTTGTGAAGTACCATGGAGGACCACCTAAACTTTGGATGGAGCTCTATGAAGGACTGGATGGGATAAATCAGTGTGAAAAATAAAAATTAGGTATAAGATCCACAACTGAACTGGGTTTTCTTCGTCGGAGTTTGAATATGTAGTTGCAGAACCGGCTGGGTAAAGTGAATGAAGAAGATTGTGTTGAGGAAGATTTTAGAGTACACAACTCTAACACAAGTGTTGGAGAGACAACACAAGTAAACAAATTACTTGTATTACACACACAAAATATTACAACACACAAAACACTCAAGGACACTCTTTAGAAGCAATGACACTCACTCACTTTCTAGAGACAAACTCTAGACCACTCACACTCTTCACAAGACTACTTACAAGGCTTCTCACTCTCTTACTTAGCTCTCTCTTCTTGGCTACTTTCTTCTTTGATTGGTTGATGATTGATTACTTTTTTGGTTGGTTACTTGCTTGCTTGCAAAATGGTGTGGATGCCTTCTCCTTTTATAGTCTTGGATGGAACCTTGGAGAAGCATGGAAACATCATGCTAGAGATATCTAGATAATTCCACTACCTTCCTAAGCTAGAATTATCTACACTAATCTTGCATGTTGGTGGAAACCTCACCATTCTTCTAGACTCTTCCACCAACTTAATAAACAACCTTCTAGTCCTTTCTACAAATGATTGTATTAACTTGGATAATTCTAGCTAACCAACCTTAGTGAACATTCTAGAATTCTTTATTCTAGATTTGTGTAGGTCTTTCAATGAGATGGGGTTGATTTCTTTAACAGATTGATTGTGTTCGTACTTCTGTCTTGTATGGAAACAGTGCCGTTTTTACGTTTTTTTTTTTTTTTTTTCCAGTTGGACCCACTATCTTCTCTCCAAATATTTTTTTTTTCCCCATTCTGCCGTTTGGCCCTTTTTTATAGGGAGTTCTAACGGAGTGTGATTGAAAAGTTCATGGCCACAAAGGCTAGTTTCTAAAACAAGAAACTATTATATAATGATTAAAAATGAATTATTCTAATCTTAAAATTTTTTTCGTAAAGATAATTATTATATAATGATTAAAAATGAATTATTCTAATCTTAAAATTTATAGAGTGACAAATATGTTAATTGCAAGTATATTTCTGATAGAACGGATATAAGTAACTTTGAAATCTAAATAGTCGCAGATCCAATGTTATTGAAAAGTTCATGGCCACAAAGGCTAGTTTCTAAAACAACAAGAAGAAGTGTGATTGCAAAAATACTTGTTCATGTGACAAGAAGTAGTAGTAGTAGTTTAAAGTATATTAGAGCAGATAAGAAGCTGGATATAGAGGGATGTACTTACGCATGGCGAGATGAAAAAGATGAAGGGGTGCTACTGCTCACAGTCACTGCATGTCGGTTGCCAGCTGCTTGAATCATGATACTCTCAGTGTTGTACAAAGCCATTTCTCCACACAAATAGATTCAGGTCAGAAGCGTGTATATATCATTTCTGACATCATATTGCCAGCTGCTTGAATCATGATACTCTCAGTGTTGTTCAAAGCCATTTCTCCACAAAAATAAATTCAGGTCAGAAGCGTGTAGATATCATTTGTAGAGGACTCGGGGGATTATTTATATTATATTGGAAATTTGGAGGGTATGGTATGTGGTAGTGAGTAATGAGGACTCGGGGGAGTATTTATATTATATTGGAAATTTGGATGGTATGGTTATGGTATGTGGTAGTGAGTGGGGCCCACTGTGAAACGATACTTCCTCCCACCACTGTGGAGGGTTTACTCATAGATGGTCATCACCAACGTTTAATAAGGAACCAAGGGTTGGGACATGGTGTATGTGGTAGTGAGTGGGGCCCATTGTGATGGTCATCACCAACGTATATTATATTGCCAGCTGCTTGAATCATGATACTCTCAGTGTTGTTCAAAGCCATTTCTCCACAAAAATAGATTCAGGTCAGAAGCGTGTATATATCATTTGTAGAGGACTCGGGGGATTATTTATATTATATTGGAAATTTGGAGAGTATAGTATGTGGTTGTGAGTGGGGCCCACTGTAAAACGATACTTCCTCCCACCACTGTGGGGGGTTTACTGGAGATGGATTGTTTGCCCTTCCGTTTCATACTCTCCTGTTTTGTGCGGTCACGGTTAAGCCACGTCAACATTTTATATTGATTTTTTTATAGAAATAATAAGATAAAAAATAATAGTAATATAAAATATTGACGTGACTTAACCGTAACCGTATAAATAGAAAAGTATGAGAATGTATGGAAAGGCGAGGGCAGACAATCCAATCCACCTCTAAGGAAATTACACAAAAGCATCCCACAATTACTCTGAGGATAATTTGAGACATTCAGTGGGGCCAAAAGTCATTCACTGTGAAATGCGTCGGATCGAAACCCCTCATCATTACTCAATGAGAAAACCCAACTCAATTGAAAAAACCCAACTCAATGAAAAAGCCCTCATCATCACTGGAATCCGATCGTTGAAATTATGCATGAAAACCATAAAGTTGATCCAAATTTCAAAGGAAATCAGGAAAGGGAGTTAAATTAAATGGAATTGGATCCCCTCCTCAGAAAATGGTGGGGATCCTCATGACCAACAAACACAGACCGTTGAATTTTGATTCAACGGTTACAAACAGGGAGTTCTTCTAAAAGTTATAATAATTGTAGCCGTTGAATCAAAATTCAACGATCCGTGTTTGTTGGTCATGAGGATCCCCACTATGTGCTCAGGAGGGGATCCAATTCCAAATTAAATATACACTGACCTACTTTTCTTTTAGTGACAAGTTGGTATTATTACTTACGTATAAATGTGAGTGTATTTTACATCTATTTAATGTCTTTAATTTTAATCTCCGCATTTTAAGTGTTCACTAATACCTTCAATTGTCCTCTGTTTTACACCTCAGTGATGACACAAAAGCTCCATAGAAAGCGTATCAGATTTTGACTCAAATTTTGACGGTGCCCTTATCATCTCTCCGAAAACCAAAGCAATCCCAAGCAATTCCGAAATCATTTTTACGTGTCCCAAAATACGGTATGTATATCTTCATCTCAAATTTATTCGTATCAATTTCATAGTTTTTCATTGTTCGAAGTTCTACACTACTCATTTTTCCAAAAAGAAAAAAGAAAAAAAGAAAAGTTCCACAGTACTTAATGTTTACTAAGACTTTTATTTTCCCCTTTTACATTTATATAAGTGATGTTGCAGCAAAGGAAATATCAGACACAACTCTTACTCCAAAGACTCCAACTGGATCAAGTATTTTTGTATGTAAATAACCAGATCTAAGTATTTTTGTATGTAAATAGTGCTATACACAAAATTTCCATATGGTTTTCAATCCCGCAGGGGACACTTTTCTGTTCTCTCTTGGATATATTGACGTGTTCATGACTGCAAAACTTGTGGTCAACTGCTTACATTACATTAGTCTAAAGTAGATCGATTTCACTCTATTTACAACAATACCACCCAAATGGCTGGGTTGGGAGGGTAATTCTAAAAAATTCAAAGGGTAATTTTGTACGTATGGTTTAGCACGGAGTCACTCGATTTCATGCTATAAAAAATAATAACGAGTAGGCCATGCATATCCAAATCCTAGATGTATTAGGTATTTCTCCCTAATTCGTTCCTTTTCTAAGAGTTTTTTTTTTTTTTTCTGACAACAGGCATTAAATTTAGGGGAGGGGGGATTACAGGCATTACCCAACTCGGGTGAGGGGGGAATTCCCTTGGCACTAGTTCATTTTCAAGAGTTAAACCACTCCTTTCTTCTTATTCGTGTAATGTACAGTGACACTATGACTAGTAATAAAAAATTCTTTAAAAATTAAACACCCGACCTATCATTGGCTGTGAAGATAGACCCTCTCTCTCTAGTGTTTAAGTCCCACCATGATTCTAAATCTTCGTAATAAAATCTATCAGATTTCTCTACGTTAATTGCAAGGGATAAGACTCCATAATCCTTATTATGTTAGGACTATCACATCACTTTGGTTGCTAACAACTCGATAGACAAGTGGCTTACAACAAAATGATCCAATACAACATTCATTGTCATTCACAATCTTACATTCTCCCACTTGAATGCCAATGATTCATCCAAACAAAATAAGAACTCACGGTGATCACTGAGTCTTCATAAGTATGCAATAATCTTTCCTAGCAACCTGTCACTTTGAATTGAACGCAGAACCAAAGAAAACAAAGAACAACTTGGTCTGTTCCTTGCACTCCAAGATCACATACACATTCAACTTAAAGCACTTTGTTGCTAACAAAGTCATGGTGTCAAGAGCTAATGGTCAAAACATTAGCTCACAATAGCCGAACTGAAAATATGAAAATATATTTCAGTAAAAAAGTAGTTCACAAAAGAACTCAACAACGTTGGTAACAACATCCAACTTTTCTGTCAATTTAGAATATGATAAGAGAACAAGTAAAATACGACATACTATTTACAAAATTACGATCTCTTATTAAAACTTATGAACAAAACTTAAACAAAAACTCTTAAAATATCAACCACTAACACTTCAAATTTTTAACACAAAAGGTAATCTCTTACTCCCACTGATTAAAAGAGACAAAATTATATATATTATTATTACTCCTACTGATTAAGAGTGTAAAAAAAACCTTTGTAAATGTCTACAAAATGAAACAGATACCTTTCAAATACTCCCATTAGCAAAACATTAGTCATGGGATCTAAAACACAAAATTTGCGAGCTCAACATCTTTATTTTAGATATATGTAGGGAAGTGACTCTTGTGACTGAAAAACTATACAAAATCATTTGGTCAGTTTTGTTCATCTAACATTTGACAGAAATAGAAAACTTTAATTAAATGTTTTCTAATGCATCAAAAGCATATAATTCTAGAATCATCTTTGGACAGAAACTAATTATATTAGGTTTGCATAGCTAAAACATAAATTACAAGGGCAAACGTATATAGCCTCAACATCTTTGAGCAGATGAAGTATATACAATCTTGTCAATTTCATGCTTTACTATCCATTGATTTATAGTTGTACTGAATAAGAAAACACTTTTGAGTAGATTAATTATTCATCAATAACCTATAAATCACAAGTCCAATTTCTTGAACAACAAACAAGAATTAATAAGCAAAACACTTTTGAGCAGAATATACTTATTAACCCTTCTTGAATTTCCTGCAAGATTAGTTGCATATATAACCAATAAAATATAAACAAGTATGATAATGTACATTTTATCTACCAAAACTATGACCATTAAAAACATGCAAAATTGATGAGTGTGAAGCCCATAATACATTATTTCTCCCACTTGGGCAAACACTCAAAATTGCAAGATTAAACTCTAGAGAAAGTGGTTTTCATATAACAAAATATAGGCTATTTGAATCAATAAAGATAGTGTAAGCTCTACCAAAATTTCAGAATTAATCATAATTTAAATAAAACCAATTTACAATCTTTAATATGCTCAAAACACGAAAATTTCTTAAATAAATTCAAGGTTCATTTCATTAGATAAGTAACCTTTAATATGCCCAAAACATAAAAATTTCTTAAACAAATTTGTTGAGTCACAAAATAGTTGGTTTGGACATAATAAACCAATCTATATGTATCAAAATTAAGCTTATATAAGGAACAATATCTCAACATTATTAATTTTTCAACAATAATTTTAATCCAATTTAGAACTTACAGAAAATTAAGGCAAAAGATTGGAAAATTTACCTACTTATTCTCGATTCTGCAAGATTCATCATGGAAGTAGTCGAGTTGTGGAGGATCGAACCAACTCCAAATTGCATGATTGTTACACCTTTGGGCAGAAACTAATCATGCAAATGAAATACCTGCATAGCTAGCCAAAACATAAAATACACAAAATACATATAGCTTCAACAGCTTTGGCCAGATGAAAATATGTTAGAAGTACTTTATGATTTGCTATAATACTAATTTATAATTGGTGAGTGATTTCCTGAAATTACCATTGGGACAAAAGTATTCACCATATAAATTAGAATTCTGATTTTTCAAAATAATCCTCTAGAACAGTATTAAATAACCATTTTGTTGGATATTCAATAATTCTCAAAAGATTCAATCAGACACAAAAGTATGTCGTTGTTGACATTGAACAATAGAGTTCTCGAAAGATGAAACATGGTTATTCAATTATTCGATAGGGACCAAAATGATCAATTAGTAAACTGATGCCACTTTCCAATTTTTGTCTCAAAAGACAATGATCATCATAATCAAAATTGATGACCAAACAAAACATTGGTTTAAGCAAAACAAACCAATACATCTTTAAAACAAAATTTAATCAGTGTTGTCTATAAAATTCATTAGTATTGAGAATTTGCATAAAATAAGGACATATTGGAACCATAAAATTGTATAATAATTGGTACAAATAGATGTGCACAAATCAGTGAAACAATATCACATAACAAAACTAGTTTTGAAGTACCAAAATTCAGCAGTACTACTTTAGTTTGCAAATTCACTAAAAACTCAATTCTCTTTAGATTGTCATGAAAAATTTTAGGTATGCACTAGACATATATGGCTACTATTTCGAAAAATTTCATAATTTTTAAAATTTTATAAGCTAGCTAAAAATGAATTCGAAAACAGAGGTGCTGCAGAAACTGCAGAAAATGTTCAGTACAGACCTGAGATTACAAATTCACCAAATATTCATTGTTCATCCGATATGCATGAAAATTTTCAGACAATAAGTACACATAAAAATCTGTTAATTCCCAAAATTCCATAATTTTTAGGTTTAAAAAGTATACTAAAATTAAATTCGAAATGGGATGTGCCGCAGAAACGGAAAACATTGTGCAGTACATACCCGAGACTAAATAATTCACCAAAACTTCAATCTTTCTCCAATGTGTATGAAAATTTCCAGAAATAAAGTAGACATGTAAATTCATTGTCACCCAAAATTCCATAATTTTTTCGATTCTACAAGTGGATTAAAAATAAAATCGAAATGGAATGTGCTGCAGAAACTGCATAAATCTGCAGTACAGTCCCGAGATAAAAAATTCACCAATAATTCATTTTCAGACCACTGCTCGTGAAAATTTCCAGATTTAAAATAAACATCTCAATGTATATCATAATAAAATTTCATGAATTTAGGAGTTGCATAAGTATATCAAAATAATATCACAAACAGACTTTGCTGCTGAAGTCTGCAGAATTCCAGCAGCGTGGTATCACCTTTAACACTCTACTATAAATTTATTTGATGTCCCAAAACGTGAAAAATTGCAGTATATACAATCTATTCTGAACTACAAGAAAACAATTACATAAGGTTTGGAGTTACGCAAGTCTTAAAAAATAGGATGTTTATCAAGCCCAGGTCAGTGACATGAATGGTTTTCCTTTTCATGTGAGTTTCTTGCCTTCCAACATATCTTATTTCTGACTTATAAATACTTTTATTGATTTCTCACTCAAAATATAGCAAACCACATTAAACTTAAGTTGAATCCACTAAACCACAAGCAAGACGTTAGACGATAATCAACATAGTATTAGTGTCACAATTGACGTGAATCATAACATGTCATAAGTATTCATAATTTGTCATAGGTAATCAGTCATACCAAACATGTGCTTATAGCAAACAAGAGAATGCAAAAGACTTACTTGCAAATGACATCGTTGAAGAAATTCTCCAAAATCTCAATTGTTTGTATTTGAGAAATTTCTCAAATACAGAGTCTCAGCTAATGCAATTTTATGTTTGAGGATGAAGGTTACAAAGGACAAACGTTGCAAACATGAACTGTAAATAGGAT
This sequence comes from Heteromeles arbutifolia, assembly GCA_024362995.1. NCBI lineage: Eukaryota > Viridiplantae > Streptophyta > Magnoliopsida > Rosales > Rosaceae > Heteromeles > Heteromeles arbutifolia. The sequence goes on from JANCRC010000007.1 coordinate 4,072,992, forward strand.
ATAAGATCACAATGGCTCACCCAAGTTATCTCCTGACAGCAAGTGATTCACATTGAAAAACCTTTAATCCGAACCCTAAACTTGTTGTGTGGCTCTGATACCACATGTAAGACATATTCTAAAATCACAACAACAAGACATTAGGATTACGAATAAATCAAATCAATATGAAATAGAGACTAACTAATTATATTGAACTTATCTGTAGAATACGGAAGACATTGCAGAGTTCTAGGTCGTCTTCTACTTCCAGTATTTCAAAATATCTCTCTGCTGTGAATAGGGTTTAGCGTATATTGAGAGATTGAGCGTATGAAAGCAGGGACTTAACCGTGGTATTTATAACGTTAGGGTTTTTATCACACCCGACCTATCATTGGCTGTGAAGATAGACCCTCTCTCTAGTGTTTAAGTCCCACCATGATTCTAAATCTTCGTAATAAAATCTATCAGATTTCTCTAGGTTAATTGCAAGGGATAAGACTCCATAATCCTTATTATGTTAGGACTATCACATCACTTTGGTTGCTAACAACTTGATAGACAAGTGGCTTACAACAAAATGATCCAATACAACATTCACTGTCATTCACAATCTTACATTTCTCAGTATCAAATACTGTCCCATCAACTGGTGCATCCATATAATTTCCCATACTTGAGGCTGCCTGGATGGTTGATTCTCTTAATTCATTCAGTCCCTGCAATACAAAAGTGTTTCAATTAAAGCACGATGATCACCTCGTAATTAATATCATCAAATGTTCTAAACTACGGCCTTCTTGGCATTGCAAATCAAAGCCACAGGTTTAATATATCAAAAAACTTTAAAATCAAAATATATATTCTTGTCATACTCGAGATGAGGCCTCCTGTTAAACCAAAGGCGTCAGCATTTGTCGATAGGCATCTTGCATATTTCCATACGGTTGTCCCAAGCTAGAATTATTTCTCATACTTGTGCGTGCTGTTGCTACAAGTCGATTACGAAGCAACTGCACAAGTAAACATCATTATGATCAAAAGGGTACAATCGAAGAAAAAAAAAAGTTACATAAAGAAAAGGTTTTGTGTGATTACCTGGTGTTTAAAAGTAGCTGAACTCTTTGTATGCATTGGAGACTGTGGGATGACTCCATTTGATGGAGGAATTCCAAGCAGACCACACATTAAAGTCTGCCATGAAAAAGCTCCAATGATATAGAGGACTGGAACATTGAGCATGTCCTGCGAGAGGCCAGTCTTTCAAGCCTTTCAAGTCTTGCTGTTCGTAGAAAGCAACGAGAGGCCAGTCTTGAAGCTTCCTGCCGATCTCAATGACGGCTTTCTCAGAACTGGTTTTGTGAGTGCACATGTCAAAGTACAATTTTAGCTATGTATTAACAGATAGTTAATGGAAAAATCACTTTTGGACTAAATTTGCTAACGAAGTACACCACAGGGGTTTAAATCCGAATTTTTTTAGCACATGAGCTATGTTCTGAATACTTTATGATCACATGAATCATTTATCCGATTTGGCCAAATTAAAAAGAAGAAAGGATCTTTAATATTTATATATGTGAGCTTCCTGGATTTTGCCTCCTCCTCTCAACTGAGCAGAAGTGAACAAAATAGAGCACAAGGTGTGCAGCTAACACATTTGAATACATTTACAAACGTGTCCCCTTTTAATCACTAATACAATACCCCGTAGTGGATCCCCCAACGCATTCTCTTAGAGCAAGTCCACCGATGGACCTTGCTCGGGGGACAGGCGAGAGGAAAGGGCCCGAGGCCCTGTGAACTTGCTCCAGCGTTGACGGAGCCCAAGCGGAGGTGGAGGCCCGAGCTCCGGGCCTGTGAAGAGTTGCCAGCCCGAGAGCCCGAGAAGGGGCTGGCGTCAGTCTTTTTTTTAAATTTTTTTTTGTCAGGAATCAGGAAGAGGTTGTCGATCACGGTGGTGGTGCAGGGCAGGAACCCGTAGGTCTGCTTGCAGGTGGAGTCTTCCGCCGAGAGGGCGTTCTCGAGAGTGAGGTAGGAAGCGAAGATGTGGGACCGGTGGTGGTGGTGGACTCCATCGGAGATCAGATCGGATGACGTTGATTGGTTGAAGTCGGAAAGAAGCAGACGGCCTCCTTGGGCCTGGCCGCAGAGGACCAGGAGGAGGAAGAAGGACACATCAGTGGATTTAGACATGGCGGGAGGCGGGTGGGTTCGGTGCTGCTCTCTCTCAAAATTTGCAGCTTCCTCGTTTGAGGAAGAAAACAGGGAGAAATGGGGGAGAAAAAGAGAGCGGGGAGGGAGACTGTCGGCCGGAGAAAAAAAGGAAGACAATGAGGGAGAGGGGAGTGAGAGACTGGGAAGGAAGAAGAAAACAAAAATGGTAGAAGTTTCGGGAAGAGATTGGAAAAGATAAATTAATAATATAATATTAATTTGTAAAAATTAAATAATATAATATTAATGATAAAAACTAGTATTTTATTACCTATTGCCAGGGGGGAGGGCTCCAAGGGTGGAGATGCAAAAACAAAAACTAATGTCAATTACTGTTCATCATGGCAGTTACTGTTCACTAGGTGGATTGAATAGTGGATTGCCTGGGGGAGGGCTCCAAGGGTGGAGTTGCTCTTACAAAAATACGAGCCAGATGGGGCTGGATTGGGAGGGTAATTCTCAAAAGTTCGGAGGGTAATTTTGTTCGTTTGGTTTGGCACGGATTGCCGGGTTACACGCTGTCCTCTCATCTCTCTCTCTTCCTGTTTCTGTCCTTCTCAAACCCTAGCAGCCACAACACCATATCTGGAATAGCATCGGCTCTTGCTTCCTAAAACCAAAACCACACAAACTGGCCTCCATTTCTGTAACTCGAGAGCTTCGGTGAGACCATAATCTTTCATCTTCCTCTGCTCTTCCTTTCTCTCCGCTCCCCATATCTCTCTCCCTAGAGCCAGTGGCGGATCCATAGTGGGGTCAAAGGGGTTGCACGACCCCTTGGAAGCCATGGAAACAACCTTAGAGACCCCTTGGAGATGCTGGTGCGACCCCCTAGAGCTGCTGGTGCGACCCCTTGGCTGCACACCAAGTGTTCGACGAAAGGTCTGAAAGAACCCTCTCGGCTAAACGAAGACGAAGACGAAGCAGGCGCGCGCTTGTTTTTTTTTTCAAAACAACCTGGGCAAAACGACGTCGTTTTGGCCCAGGAATTTTTTTTAAATGACCTGGCCAAAACGACGTCGTTTTGGGCCAGGTCTGAACAAAAAAAAAATGCCCAGCGTGTCCTGGGCAGGTCTGAACAAAAAAAAAAAAAGACCAGCGCATCCTTTTCAGCCCTATTTCACACAGATTCATTCCAAAACCCCCAAATTTCTTTTGCTTTCTCTTCCTCTCCAACCCTAAGTTCCAAACTCAATCCCCCCAAACCCTCAACTCCATCTCCTCCCTTGCCGCCGCCATTAAGGTGCCTTTGTGCTGCTGTCGTCGTCACTGTGGTGGTGGTGCCACCAGCTTTGCTCTTTGTATTTGCTCATTGTTATTGTGAAATTTCACAATTCAAGTAAGTTCTAAACCCTATGTATGATATATTTAATTTAATTGAAACCTAATTCATATTTATTTTGATTATATTGGTGGTTGTTTATATTGTGAGTATTTATTTTGAATATTTTGTATATGTAGAATATATTTAATTTAATTGAAATTCAATTCATATTTATTTTGATTATATTGATGGTTTGTTTATATTGTGAGTTTTTATTTTCATTATTTTGTATATGTAGAATGCAAGATGAGATATTTAATTTAATTGAAATCCAATTCATACTTATTTTGATTATGTTGATGGTTTGTTTATATTGTGAGTATTTATTTTGAATATTTTGTATATGTAGAATATATTTAATTTAATTGAAATTCAATTCATATTTATTTTGATTATGTTGATGGTTTGTTTATATTGTGAGTTTTTATTTTCATTATTTTGTATATGTAGAATGCAAGATGAGATATTTAATTTAATTGAAATCCAATTCATATTTATTTTGATTATGTTGATGGTTTGTTTATATTGTGAGTATTTATTTTGAATATTTTGTATATGTAGAATTATTATGGAACGGTTTTTTAAGAGAAAGTCATCATCAGGTTCGGGTAGTTCGAATAATGTTGATAGTTCAAATACTGTTGGTAGTTCAAGAACTCCAAGTTCAAGACAAAGTCAGTTAGATGGTGTTTTGGGTAATCTTGAAGCGGATCCTGGATTGAGAACTCGAATAATAGATTACGATGCTAATATGAGAGATGAGGTCCGAAGATCATATCTACAAAAAGGACCTTGTCAACCTAGAGGTCATAATTTCCCAATAACTAATATGTCGGGAATTAATCGACGCTTCATTCCCCAATGGTTTGATGAGTTTGATTGGTTGGAGTATAGTATATCTAAAGATGCGGCATTTTGTCTCTATTGCTATCTCTTTAAAACCAATTTTGCACAAGTGGGTAGTGAAGCTTTCACTGGAGATGGATTTAAGACTTGGAAGAAAGGGAGAGAAAGATTTAAGATGCATGTTGGACCGGTTGGGAGTGTTCATAATAAGGCTAGAGAAGCTGCTACAAATTTGATGAATCAAGCTACACATATTGAAACGGCAGTGAGCAAACACTCCGACCAAGCTCGTAAGGCTTATCGCACATGCTTGAATGCATCAATCAAGTGCACTAAGTTTTTATTGCGACAAGGTCTTCCTTTTCGTGGCCATGATGAAAGTGCCACTTCAAGCAATAGGGGAAATTACTTGGAGCTATTGCAATTCCTTGCAGATAATAATGATCAAGTTAGAGAAGTTGTGATGGAAAATGCTCCGGGGAATCTCAAATTACTAGCTCCTAGCATTCAAAAAGAAATTGTGAATTCATGTGCCCTTGAAACACTTGATGCTATCATGGATGGTCTAAAAGATAGATTCTTTTCAATATTGGTGGATGAAGCACGTGATGTGTCGGTGAAAGAGCAAATGGCTATGGTGTTGCGTTATGTGGATGACAACGGGCATGTAATTGAAAGATTTGTGGGTATCCAACATGTTACCAACACTACTTCAAGTTCACTAAAGGATGCTATTGACACATTATTTTCTCACAACGGTTTGAGCATTTCCAAGCTACGAGGACAAGGTTATGATGGTGCTAGCAATATGAGAGGTGAGTTGAATGGCCTTAAAACAAAGATATTGAGAGAACAACCTTGTGCATATTATGTTCATTGCTTTGCTCATCAACTTCAACTAGCTCTTGTTGCCGTAGCAAAGAAGAATATAGACATTGCCTCTTTTTTTGCAACGGCTAATAGTGTGGTTAATCATGTTGGAGCATCTTGTAAGCGGCGTGATTTACTTAGAGGGCAACTTCAAGAAGAGCTTGTGATAGCTTTTGAAAATGATTGTCTTATAACAGGGCGAGGCTTAAATCAAGAAACAAGTCTCAAACGTGCCGGTGACACACGATGGAACTCACACTATGGTACCTTGATTAGCATCATTTCCATGTTTTCATCTGTGGTTCATGTGCTTTAAATGGTTATTGATGATAATCCCAATGAAAGTGCGGGTGAAGCAAATAAGTTAATGAGAGAAATACGTACTTTTGAGTTTGTGTTTCACCTTTTCTTGATGAAAGTCATATTGGGACTCACAAATGATTTGTCACAAGCATTGCAAAGGAAAGATCAAGAAATTGTGAATGCAATGGCTTTAGTTAAATCATGCAAGGAAAAGCTACATTGGATGAGGAATAATGGGTTCGATGCATTGGTTGATGAAGTATCTTCTTTTTGTGAAAAACATTATATTGATGTTCCTAACATGGAAGAGGCATTTATACTTCCAGGGAGGTCAAGGCGTAATGCTCCAATAAAGACAAATCGTCGTCATTATCGTGTGGAGCTCTTTATTCATGTCATTGATGAGCAAATTACGGAGTTAGAGGATCGCTTTAATGAGGTAAATACCGAGTTGCTTATTTGCTTGGCATGTTTGAGTCCGAAAGATTCATTTGTAGCTTTTGATAAACCAAAGTTACTTCGTCTTGCTCAATTTTATCCTCAAGACTTTTCGGATGAGGATCGTTTGGCACTTGAAGATCAACTTGAGATTTATATTCATTATGTGCGTTCCAGTAGTGATTTCTCTCAATTGGAAGGGATTGGTGATCTTGCAAAAAAAATGGTGGAGACAAGGATGCATCAAGTATTCAATTATGTATATTTGCTCATTACATTGTCTTTAGTTTTACCAGTTGCAACTGCTTCAGTGGAGAGAGCATTTTCTGTCATGAATATTGTTAAGGGTCCACTTAGGAACAAAATGGGAGATCAATGGTTGAGTGATAGCTTGCTTGTTTATATTGAGAGAGATATTTTTGCTTGTATTGAAAATGAAGCTATAATGCTTCGTTTTCAAAATATGAAACCTCGTCGTGGACAATTATAGCTTGTAATATTGTTTCCGTTATGAATTATGAATGAAAGTACTATGATTTCATTTTCAACATGTTTTTCCATCCTAAATTTTTTTTTGGACTTTTACACTACGACCTCTTGTGGTAAGATTCCTGGCTCCGCCACTGCCTGGAGCCTACAAACCAAGTAGTGACCGTCGACAAGCTTCAAACATGGCGGACGCGTACTGGAGATACAGCGACGGTGGACAACTGCAGCCGTCGTCGACGAATTCAGCAATCGGAAAGCGTCCTCCCTCTGATTACGGTATGTTGAATTCCTCGAATTTCCCTTTATTTGGGTTTTCTCTTTCCTTTTTGCCTTTGTTTGGGGGTTATAAATTAGGGTTCTTGGGGATTTTAGGGGAATTTATTAAATTAAATCAGAATAAACATGCTGATGCTAATTCTATATCAGCAAATAGAGGAAATCCTTTCATTTATTTGTTGAGACGATTTGGGACTAAGCGTTTTTTTTGTTTTGTAGAAATCCATATCATACTAATTAGAAACATGCTGATGCTATTTGATACGCACGCATCATATATATCATATATACCATTGCAGGGACATGTTCAACGAATGGTGGACTTTCTGCATGCAGTAATTTCGGCATTCTTTCAGATTTGTACTTTATTCTATATATGTTTCTAGAAGCTTAGTATTGTACGGAAGGAACGCAATTTTTTATTTTTATTTTTTTGTTTGGTGCCAAACATCTCATCTCCGTGTTATTCTCAGCCTCTCACAGTCGCAGTATCACTCGTCCACTCACTCACTCACTCACTCACTCCAGGTACACCTCTTAAACCCCCTTTTATATTTTTATCTTTCCTGATTGATGATTTAATTTGGGTTTTATTAATAGTTTAATTTGGAGTTTAATTCAGGTTTGTAGTTGGGGTTTAATTAAGGGTTTTACTTAGGTTTTGAATTAGGTGGGTTTTTGGTATTTCAGCTCCCTAAATTACTTTAGAATACATAATTTTTTTGGTCTTCTTTCTTTTGTTGGAATTTTGTCACTGTAATCTGTTAATTTTGGATTATTTAGTGTCATGGGTTCTGTAGAATTAGAATTCAGTTGTGTCATCCCGCAAACAATTATGCCATGAGTGGGATGCTGCATGATTGTTAAAACATGACACTTTCTGTTCAGTTCTCTTGATGTTCCGTGTCTTCACAAGTGCGAAGGATAGGACGTTATGGGATCATTTCAAGATAATAGCATCTCACAGTATTGCGCTAATTTGTAGGCTAGAAATAAGACAAGTCGGTGAGGGGATACATCATGTTCCAGGTCTGGTTGAGGCACATGTAAACAACATGAGTGAAGTCTGGGAAGTTCTGCAAACTGGCAGTAATGCAAGGGCTGTTGGCTCAACGAGCATAGTAGCCGGTCACATTGGTATGTATATCTTGGTTACAGTCAAGTTAGTTCTAATTTGTGCCAAATAGGCTCTGGAACAACGATAGAAATGTTTGAGTGGTTTTTTTTATTTTTATTTTATTTTATTTTAAATGCAGCATACACCGTGTAATGGTGAAGGGAGAGAATTTGTTGAATGGGGAATGCACAAGAAGTAAGCTCTGGTTGGTGGATCTAGCAGGAAGTGAGCGTGTAGCGAAGACAGAAGTACAAGGAGAATGACTCAAGGAAACTCAAAACATAAATAGATCTATGTCTTCCCTTGGTGATGTCATATCTGCACTTGCAACTAAAAGCTCACACATACCTTTCAGGTTAATGAATAGTTCTTTGTTTATATTGGCCAAGTTGCCACCTAATGCATTCAGCTATTCTTTCTTTTACTAAATTATGTGTTATGTGCAGGAACTCGAAGCTTACCCACTTGCTTCAAGACTCTCTAGGTACTTCATTTGGATCACAGAAGAATCAACAATTCTTATTCTGAGTTGTTTAATATTCCAAGTTCATATTTTTTTTTTATTCTCTGGTTTCTTGGATGAAATTAAACTTAAACTAATTGTTGGGTTTTACGGCTCAAAATTAGGATGATGCAAAAAATTAGGTTTGTGTTACCATTTTGGTTTTGGTGTCCTATTTGGGTTTGGATTTTGACTTCTTAGTTGGTTTCCTTGGTGGAGAGATTTTGTTAATTACCTATTTAATTAGGATTTGGATTTACTTCCTATTAGGATTCTTATTGTAACCTAATTTGGATTTACTTCCTATTAGGATTCTTATTGTAACCTAAGTCCTATGCACTATAAATAGGACCTTAGGGTTAGTGTATTTCGTGTGGCTCTTTTGTATGGTAATTTGGTGAGAGTCAATTTGTGAGTTTGTGAGTTAGAGAGCAATTTGGGAGAATCTTCTCCGTTAGTTTTGGGTTCTCTACTCGTTTGGTTGGTTTAGGGTTTGTAATTTGTGGGATTTGGTTTGTGAGAGTTTAAACACTCTTTTGTAATCTCCGTTTGTTTAGTGAAATTCCTCGCCGTGCTTCACCCGTGGACGTAGGTTTTACACCGAACCACGTAAATCTCTTGTGTTAGTTTGAGATTGTTTGTTTTAGCTTTTGCCTACGACGTTGATATTGGTACTTTGTTAAAATTCGCTTCCGTTTGCGCATAAAAGTACAACACTAATGAATATCATTCATTGTTTCAGGAGGAGACTCGAAGACACTCATGTTTGTTCAGATAAGTCCTAATGAAAATGATGTGATTGAGAAACTATGCTCACTGAACTTTGCAAGTAGAGTGAGAGGGATAGAGTTGGGTCCAGCAAAAAGAGGCAACTGGACACTTCTGAACTTCTGAGATACAAACAGATGGTAATTTACTGTGCTTGACGCTACTTATTTCTCTTTCTTAGACGAAATTATCCATATGTCAAATAAACCATAGTGGATAATTTCACTTCATTATAAATAACACTTCCATGTGCTTATTTCACTTCATTATTTTTTGCATTCCAATTGGTCTTTGTTTCGTTCTCAGACAGTTTTCGGCATAGATAAAGTAAAATTCCGTTCTTGGCTCTCTTTTTCTTTACTGTAGCATCTGTTTCTCTGTTAATGTAAATTTGGGTTATGTTGGAGGATTAAATTTATATAAAACATGACATAGTATGCCATAACACATTTATGTAAATGTAATTGAAGGGGAATGTATGCATTAGTATGCCATTAGTATGGCATGGAATGGCATCGGATACTATTTAGCTAGATTGTTCCGGGTTCAAGCTTATCCAGTGACTATACTAATCTCCTTAGAGATTAGTATCAGAAATTGAAGTTGGTTAGGTCCGTGTGGAGAGCTACGGTATCCTTCTTATACTGAACAGCATGGTTGGAAATATCCTGGTATTGGTGAATTCCAGGTACCTTAATAAATGGTGATCCCTCCTTTCATTGTGGCATGCATAATAGCTAGGGACTGACGGTTATTTCTAAATGTTAAGTTAATAGCCCTTCATTCATCTGTGGTTATGACCTTAAGCCTGTAAGCTCATTTGATTTTTTACTTCTATCTGAACTTTGAAGTAGTTCTCTGATTCAACCTGGTTTGGTGCAGTGTTATGACCGATACTTGATGAAGAATCTGATGCAGGCTGCAAAAGGAAGGGGCCACTCCTTCTGGGCCAGGGTACCCGATAATCCAGTTCCCAACCACATGAGACAGGGTTTTTCCGTGACGGAGGTGATTATGATAGCTACTATGGCAGATTCTTTCTTAATTGGTACTCCCGTGTGTGGATTGATCATGGTGATCGGGTACTTACTCTGGCCAATTTCGCTTTTGAAGGCACACGCATTGCTACAAAGGTGATTGGACATTAGTTCTTTACAAGTTTATTTTTATGTGGAGTTTCTTTATTTGATTTATGAGCAGGTATCAGGTATCCAGTGGTGGTACAAGACTACCAACCATCCTGCTGAATTAACTGCTGGATTTTACAACTCCTGCAATCGTGATGGGTATACGCCAATTTCTGCATTTTTTTCTTTTTTGTGGTGAATTTGTCCCTTTTTATGTGTCTTTCTGTTGAAATTATTCACAAAATTGCCACCACCTCTTCACTTCAGATGGAAATTTCGATTTATTTACAAAATTGCCACCACTTCTCCCGTGCATTAATTCTAACTAAACCAAGGTTTAATTCGACTGTAAGCCGCACCTGTAAAAGCCACTCCCCACAACCATCCGAGAGTTGACGCAAAAATCATTTGGCAAGTTTACTTAACAAGGACAAGAACATTAGAACAAGAAGGGAAGAGCTCTTTGCATACGAATCAGTGCAATGGAGGTCACAAAAACTATGGTTAAACTTGAGTTATACCACTGTTAGTACATTTTCCTTAATATTAGTACAATGCCTCTTGTTTGTAATACAGCAGCACTAGGGGGGAGGAGGGTGGTCGGTACAATTCTCTACAGGCAGTATACAAATGTATAGTCTCTCCTCTCCATGGTAGGAGTCCTCCTCCGGGTAAAGTATGTGACCAGAGATTTGCCGTTTCCATTGTCATAGATCACAACACTGTCTTGATGTTGATAGCTGATTTATTCGCTTATGTAGGGTCAGTATTGGCGACTATCAAGATTCTCCAAGCTTCCAACAATACAAATAGATATGAATTGATGAACAACCTCAAATTTTCGGTGGTTTACTCTCGCATGTTGGGCCCTATATTTTGCGATAATTGTGAATAAGTCCTACCAAACCCTAAGAAGACTCTGTACTGCAGTGCAGTTGTTGGTTATGTTAGTGACAAAATGAAGGAGTTGATGATGAAATTGAAGGGCACCGAAGAACCCAACACCAGAACGAGATGCCTTAATTAATTAGTTAATTTACAAGAACGACAGCTGATGGCCAGTTTAACAATCTAAAAGATTACTAAAGTTTCTAATAATTAACTTGCAAGTGCACAAAGATGTTGATAGTATAGTAAGCTAGTAAGAGTCAATCGCATTCGCACAGAGATTGTTTAGTACTTTGAAACTCAACACACATGCGCATTTAAAAAGATTAGATCTGGTTTTGAGTTGGTACTAAACAGAAAAATAAATGAAAAAGATAAACAACATCAACAATGGATTTTAGAATCAGATATGAGACAAGTTGGAGCATGTAATCTACACCTAAAACATTCATCAACCAACATTATAATACCAACTTACAATTTCCAACAAACAGAATGAAGACATTCATAGAACATCCATTGCATGTAGACTATGTTATATCAATTCTCTTGAAGACTATGTTAGATCACAATAGCGAGCCATAAAGTTCTCCAGAAACTAGACATCCAGAGATTCCAAACATATAAGGCTCAACATCTGATTCGTTCCGAGGAAGTACAGTTTAAACCTCCGCTTCCATGGTGAAAAACGTCTTTCAATCTCAATAATATTTTAGCTTTAATTTCAATTTTCTTGCTTGAGAACACAAGAAGTTAATGAAAAATAAAGGAAAACATAGGATACACTTTGACCGATTTGTTTTAAAAAAAAAAATGCTGCATCAATTTTAACTTGTTTTCATTGTGTCTTGTATAGAGTAGTGTTAGTGATATTGAAGAGTACTGAACAGATTATTGTTTAGATATTGCTATGATTTTTTTTAGTTAAATAGATAGTCTAAAGTATTAGATTTGATAGATTATTACGTAAATTTTTACATCACAACTTCACTTTTTTTTCTTTTCTTGAACCGTCTCTTTCCATTCCAGAAAACTAGTCGCTTTCCTCCATTCCCAAAACTAGTCGTTTTCCTCCATTACCAAACTAGGCGATTTCCTCCATTACAAAAACTAGTCGTTTTCTCTTTGTTTTGCATGTTCGAACAAGCGACCTGAGTCCCGCTTCCTACTCCACCAGTATAAATATAATCAGAGACGGCCTTCTCTTCTGCCCAACATCCCGGCAGCTCCCAGTTGCATTTTTTTTCACTCACAAGATCATATTTCTGGTTCAATAATTTGCATTTGAAGACGACGTCCACTTACAGAGCTCCTTCCATTCTTCTACCCTTGCCTGCTCACAAAAGTAAGTGCCTTTTTCTTTTGTGCTTTCATTTTGTGAGTGTAGCTCAAATCGCACTCACCGCCGGACCATTAGAGTATCTGTTTTCCATCTTAGGGACAGTCTTAAGCTTGACGGCCGCAATTGGCCATATTCTTCGTCGCAATCTGTTTTTGAGTTCCCTTCTGCAGGAATTTAAACAAAACAAAACAAAAAACAGAGGTCTCGTTTTTCGAAAAGAGAAAACAGAGCTCTTGTGTCTGTGTGTGTGAAGGTGTGATGAGTCTTCGATCTAAATTTTGTTTTTGGATTCCTCCGTACAGAAGTGTGCAGATGGATCGTGTCCCAGACATTGCTGTTAGCATCCCGCGACGTCCGGAACTGGATGGGTAAGTGTATACTCTGCTTGCACTTCTTTTTTTTTGCCTTTTACGTGGGGAAAATGATGGTACACCAAAAAGAACTGGTTAATTAGCAATTAATCTATACAACTCAGCTCTTGATAAGTCTAGGCATTTTTTTCAGAAACTAAGAGCGCCGAATGTCTAAATCTCTATTAACAATCAATGAAGAAAATAGCAGCTAGCTTGGTACCCTGTTATACCTTACCTGCTTAATCAGTTGATTTCAGATGATATATGGGCTTGATATTTATAGACGATATCATACATTCTCAATTAGTTGATTTTAGATGATATATGGACTTGATAGATTTATAGATATATCATATATCAATTAGTTGATTTTAGATGATATATTGGCTTGATTAATTTTTATTATATATATTGGCATGTAATGTATATAACCAACATTCAATGAGATAAATTCATTAATGATGTAGTATGTACATATCACTTGCCATATCATATTAGTACACAACAAAAATATGGTATTCCTACCATTTTCTTATTAGTTAAGATTACAATATATATTGTAGATAATTTATTAATGCAATTCCATTTAATTTTCTCATTGACTATACATACATACATACATACATACATACATACATATATATACATACATACATATATATATATATACATATATATATATATATATATATATATATATAAAACAGCGTAAGCGATGAACGTTCTACAAAGGTGCATAAATATATATGTTCCCTTATCACAATGCTAGGCGGTTTGCTCCAACTGAACAAGGGAGCCAGAAATAAGTCTCTGTTCGACACAAATTACATGACTATGGTGTACGTTACCGTTGCGCTAATTACTTATGACGGATCACTAATTGGCTCTAGAATACTCCCAAGTCCAAGCTCGCCCTAATTCAGATTTGGCAAAATCAATGGTTAATAAGATTAGCCTCCTCTTTGGAACTCTTGCCTTAATTTCAGAAGTGGTGATCCTCGTGCTAGGTTTAGGGAAAGTCGCACTATTCTTCTGGGTTGGTTGGTTTGTGAAGGTTGTAACTAAGTACGCCTGCAAATATCTCAAAACATTGTATGAAAGTGTAGTTTCATCAATTGTTCATACATTTGGCAAATTGAAAGACTATCTGAGCATGATCATCCGACGTTTTGCAACGGTACCTGAAGAACAAACTAATGAGTTTCCTCAAGTAACTTCTACCACGGTTTAGGTTTTGGGGTATTATTGTTGGATTTTCACTCATGCATTCCGGGTTCAAAACTCTCTCTGCCCTCAATTATTGTAATAGTTTTGAAACCCTCTTTCCCTAAATTATTGTAATAATTTGGAAACTTCCATCTCGAAAATCATTTTAATAGTTTCAAACTCTTCATCTTCTTCTTAATAATAATGATTTAAAGAGAAACTATATTGAACTCAGCTATGTTATAAATATCTCATTAGAAAAGTAAGCCTCCGTATCAAAACTGTAAACCTAAAAAAGCAGATAGGAAGCTACATATAGGATGTACTTACGCATGAAGAGATGAAGAAGGGGTAGTGCAGTACTGCTCATAGTTACAGGAGATTCTCAACTGGTTGAATCATCATATTCATATATCGTGTTGTACAAGGCACAAAGCCCTTGTTTGACGGAGGCGAATGCCAAGATGCAAAATCCAACCTGGAATTCCACCGACCGCCCGTACACGTACTTTTTTTTTTTTTTGGAACATATGATATTATCTACACTAAAAAGGAGGGAATGAGTTTAGCCTCACAATGAGCTAGCAATAATATGGTTCAAACTTGTCTTTGACGAGAATCGAACCTAAGACATCCCACTTACAAGTGAAGAGAAATACTACTAAACTATAGTACTAAATGACACATGTACACATATGATACACCAACCCACCGTATATAGGATAAAAAGGGGTGTGGGCCCCACTAGTCTCTCCATGCTATCTAGGAAATTATTATTTTTTCAAAATAAAATAAAATAGTTTTAATGGAACATACGATATTATCTACACTAAAAATGAGGGAGTGGGCTTAGCCTCACAATGAGCTAGCAATAATATGGTTCAAACTCGCCTTTAGCGAGAATCAAACCTAAGACATTTCACTTACAAATGAAAAGAAATATCAGTAGACCATAGTATTAAGTGGCACATGTACACATACTTAACACCAACCCACCGTATATAGGATAAAAAGGGGTTTGGGCCCCACTAGTCTCTCCATGCTATTTTTTTTTTCAAAATAAAATAAAATAGTTTTAAAGAAATGTGGTATATACTTGAAAAAAAAAAATACATGCAACAGAAAACGATGAAAGCACATATGATACCTCCATTTTAGGGTTAAAATACAACATGTATAATATACATAAGTTACAAGGCAAACACAAAAAACCCAATATTTGCCTACTCTATAGGTGGAAAATAAATTTTGTAATAAAGGGATGTTGGAAATCAAATCATAGAGAAATCCCCATGATTGTTGTAATCATCTTGTTCTACGGGTCAACACCTTATTAGCTCCTAAATTAGAGTAGAAGAATTCTCTTTCCTAGTTTGGGATGTAATCAGTATATATTTGTATATCCTTGTACAATTGTAATCAATCAAAGAAATTCAATCATTCCAAATCGTCATATTATACTAAATTAAGATGGTATCAGAGCTAGGGTTTCCCTAGCTCCTGATTACCTGTCGATCTACCTTTGCAGGCTCTTCTCTTCATAGCTTTTTCAACTTTTCACAGCTTCCATAGTCTTTTCATTCTCGTTTTCCAGATTTCAACATGGCTGGAAACGATAGCACCAATTCAGCTTCAGACGTTTCAAGTCCATACTATATTCATCATTCTGATAACCCAAACAATTCCTTAGTTTCCCAACCACTGAATGGGGAAAATTATGCTACCTACAGTTGGGCCGTCCACATCGCCCTTGTCGCCAAGAATAAGATTGGTTTCATCGATGGAACGTTGAATGCACCATCTCCATACAAGAAACCCACTGAGTATGCTTTATGGGATCACTGCAACAAGATGATATTATCCTGGTTTGTCCAATCAGTCACGCTTGACCTTGCTCCGTTTGTGATTTTTGTTAAGACCGCTCAAAAGGTGTGGGAAGATGTGCCAGTGCAAGGAAAAATCTGCTTTTGGAAAATATCATGAACAGGACCAAACCAATTTCGGGAAGCCTGTTTCAATCCATATAGGGACTTTTTGAGCCCTAAAGCAAAATAATAACTGGACACTTGTTCCTTTACCACCTGGTCATAAGCCCTAGAGCAAAATAATACCTGGACGCTTGTTCCTTTACCTGGACACTTGTTCCTTTTCCAACCACTGAATGGGGAAAATTATGCTACCTGGAGTTGGGCCGCCCACATCGCCCTTGTCGCCAAGAATAAGATTGGTTTCATAGATGGAATGTTGAATGCACCATCTCCATACAGGAAACCCACTGAGTATGCTTTATGGGATCACTGCAACAAGATGATATTATCCTGGTTTGTCCAATCAATCACGCCTGACCTTGCTCTGTCTGTGATTTTTGCTAAGACCGCTCAAAAGGTGTGGGAAGATTTTCGCGATAGGTTCTCACGCAGAAACGCTCCCCAAATCTACCACATTCAAAAGGCAATCGCCTCTCACTCTCAAGGTTCGATGTCTGTGGCTACTTACTTCACAAAACTACAAAATTTATGGGATGAACTAGCTTTATATAGAACTCCACCCACGTGACAAAACTACAAAATTTATGGGATGAACTAGCTTCATATAGAACTCCACCCACGTGCCAGTGCAAGGAAAAATCTGCTTTTGGAAAATACCATGAACAGGACCAAACCAATTTCGGGAAGCCTGTTTCAATCCATATAGGGACTTTTTGAGCCCAAAGCAAAATAATACCTGGACACTTGTTCCTTTACCACCTGGTCATAAGCCCATTGGTTGCAAATGGGTTTATAAAATCAAGTATAATTCTGATGGGTCCATTGAGCGTTACAAAACTCGTCTTGTTGCTAAGGGCTATACTCAGATTGAAGGTGTTGATTATTTGGAAACTTTTTCTCCTACAGCCAAACTTACCATTGTCCGTTGTCTACTTGCCGTTACTGCCTTTCGAAATTGGTTCCTTCATCAATTGGATGTCCAAAATGCATTTTTACATGGGGATCTTGATGAAGCAGTCTATATGAAAATTCCACATGGTCTTCGCCGACAAGGGGAGAATTTGGTATGTCGGCTCAAAAAGTCCCTATATGGATTGAAACAGGCTTCCCGAAATTGGTTTGCAAACTTTTCGCATGCTATTCAAGGACCGGGTTTTCAACAATCCAAGGCAGATTATTCCCTCTTTACGCAGATACATGGAAACTCTTTTACTGCCGTTCTTATTTATGTTGATAACATAATTGTGGCAGGAAATGATGAAAAGGCAATAAAAAATCTCAAAGACTCCCTTCTGCGACAATTTCGTATCAAAGATTTGGGAAACTTAAAATATTTTCTGGGCATTGAAGTATCACGATCAAGAAAGGGTATCTTTATATCCCAACGAAAATATGCTTTGGATATTTTAAAAGATGTAGGTTTATTGGGAGCTCGACCAAGTACTTTTCCAATGGAGGAACATTTGAAGTTAAACCCTGATGATGGCGATCTTCTCCATGATCCTACAAAATAAAGAAGATTGGTAGGGAGATTAATTTACTTAACAGTCACAAGGCCTGATATTGTTTATTCAATCGGAATTTTGAGTCAGGTCATGCAAAATCCACGGAAGCCATATTGGAAAGCTATCTTATGAGTATTAAGATTTATAAAAAGAGCTCCAGGTCAAGGGTTATTCTTCCCTTCTCCTAATAATCTTACATTACGAGCCTTTTGTGATTCCGATTAGGCAGGTTGTACCACCACGAGACGTTCCATTTCCGGATATTACATATTTTTGGGAGATTCCCTTATATCTTGGAAATCGAAAAAGCAGACAAATGTGGCACGTTCATCAGCAGAAGCAGAATACCGTTCTATGGCATTGACATGTTTGGAATTAATTTGGATACGATATATTCTTGAAGACTTGAAAGTCCCACAAAATCAACCGGCATCTCTCTTTTGCGATAATTAGGCATCTCTCTGCATTGCAGCAAATCTAATTTTTCATGAACGCACAAAACACATTGAAATTGATTGTCATATTGTGCGAGAAAAATTGCAAGCCAGCTTGATTTCACCATCCTATGTTCCTTCGCACGCACAAGTAGCAGACATATTTACGAAACCATTGGGGAAGGAATAGTTTCATGCTTTAAGTGGCAAGTTGGGACTTCGTGATATTCACTCTCCAACTTGAGGGGGAGTGTTGGAAATCAAATCATAGAGAAATCCCCATGATTGTTGTAATCATCTTGTTCTACGGGTCAACACCTTATTAGCTCCTAAATTAGAGTAGAAGAATTCTCTTTCCTAGTTTGGCTAAATGTAATCAGTATATATTTGTATATCCTTGTACAATTGTAATCAATCAAAGAAATTCAATCATTCTAAATCGTCATATTATACTAAATTAAGAAGGGAGATAGATGACATTGGAAAACACAAAAAGAACCTGTGACAAAAGTAGATTAAGGAAAAAATGGTACAAACAGATAAATACGTTTAATCTATGACGGAAATGAAACCCAATAAAAACTCAAAGATATGGTAGAGGTAGATTAAAATATCATATGTAATAGGTAGATAAACAAATGCTTAATTAGAGGAAACCTTTCATAAAAGAAATAGCATGTTGGTATTAGAACATCTTCCATGTTTATCAAATCAATATATAAAGATGATAAAAAGAAGATCTCAAAGAAAGCAAACCGTGACAGAGAAGAAAAGAAACAGAGCAGCTGAAGTTTTTCACGAAGGGACTTTCTAATATTTTCCTTTTGGATAATTGTTCCCACTTCCCAGGACAGCTCCCTAAGACCATAGCGCGGTTACAATTCATCTCTGCATACATGTGGTAATAGATTAGAGTTTAAATCAAAATTCAAATTACCAAATTAGACATACAAAAAGACTGCAGAGTAACAAATGTTAGTACATTTTCTTTTTCTTTCCCTTTGCCTGGCCGTTTGCTCCTTTTTCATACACTTCGCCATGTATGTATGTATGTTGTGATTTTGTTCTCATATTTCTTGGTAGTTTTGTAGAAAGCTCTTTTTCCGCCTTTCAATTTTGTTCTTTCAAAATCAGCTGGGGAAAAAGTTTTTATGTTCTGTATATATAGAACCCATTGTTACATTGGAAATATAATTCAAAGTATCAAAATTCTCACAAAATAATAAATTATAACGAAAATTTGGATAAAATATATGATATAATGCCCAACAATCATCACATAATTTGGATTCGGATGGGATCCAGATCTTATTATTTTCTACTATTGATTAGAACTCTACTTTTAAATCAAATTTCCTTTCTTTATCTGTTTTTCCAGGTGCAACAGCTTTCTCCAAAATCTCTCCCACAAGAGAGTTTGCAATGTGTACGTGAATGGTACATCATGTGTCATTATACAAATAGTAAGATATATGTATTAAAAAGTTAATAACTTAAAAAATAAAATTTATCGTCATTTATATAAAAATACGTAGTATATCATCCGTATTCCGATCACAAAAAAAAATTTCTTCTCTCCCACAACGATTCCACGCCCTCGCTTTTTTACTTTTTATTTTAAGATTTTGTATATTAGTCTGCGGCATTGTAGATGGTAGGCCCACAGTCTGTGGACTGTTGGTAATATTGCTTGCTCACAATATCATATTTCTGGTTCAGTAATTTGCATTTCAAGACGCGTACAGGGATTCGATCAAACCAACTCACATGCATTGGATCCCATCCCAATTCACATGCACCGGATCCTATAAGAACTCCGAAGTTAAACGAGTTTGGACGATAGTAGTACTAAGATAGATCTCCTGTAATTCCTCGTGTTGCATCCCCTACTTCAATCATAGCATTAGTGAAAAACCCTAGCCGCTGCGCTCTCTCCCTCTTCCCCTCCAAACACAAACCCCAAAACCTGCAAACTTCAACCGCCGGTCCCTACTTTGGCTTGGGACCGGCAGCAGCCTCTCTTCCATCCTTCTAGCATCCCCCTCCTCCTAGCCTCTCCCTTCCCCGCTTCCTACCCACCCCCCCTCCCGGGGCGCTCACTCCTCCGCAACTGTGGAGTCCCTCGAGCTTCCCGCTTTCTCCCTGCAACCTTCCTCAATTCTCTTTGGTCTTCAGTGCTGCCCAGCACCTTTTCTCCCCAACATTTTGTCGGCGACCATCTTTTCTGGCTCAGATGCTGGCCTCCGACCCATTTCTCGAGATTTATTCCAGTACAGGGCTTCTCCCCTGTTTTTGGGACTAGATCTGCGGGTTTGGGCTGGTGTTTTTGGTTGTTGGTGAGCCAGATCCTCCTCTTTGGCTTGATTTTCCGTGCTGTGTGGTTCTTCTCATCTGTTTACTGGGTGGCTTCGCCTTCCCCTGGCAGCCTTGGCTCGCGGGTTGCAGCGTTCTTGCACTAGTTGCAGGTAGTGATGGGTCTATGGATGGAATCAGGCCTCCTGGAGGATTTCATTTTCTCGGATTTGTGTAGTATAAGTGTAGGTTTGTTTGTACCGCTTCTAGCGGGTAATGTCTCGCCTTGCGAGTATTGTGTCTAGTTTGTGACCGGTGTTTTGAAGTGACCCGGTTTCAGACTTGGTTTTATTGTGGCCTCACTTTGCCAAGTGATGGTTTTGATGTGTTCTCGTTTTTTTGGCGATGAAATTACATGGCCGCGGTATAGATTTGTTCCGCCTGCCGTCTTTAGGGTAGATTTGTACCGTCAGTTCTTGTGCTAGTGCGTGTACGGTTGTGGTTGTCAATTAGGGGTTATTATTAATTTTAGTTTGTGATCAATTTATTTGGCACCCATGTGGCAACTCTTGTAATGGTTGTAGACTCTTTGTAATTCTGATCCAGTAATGAAATCCTTCTATCATTTCTTGTCAAAAAAAAAAAAAAAGGACGGGTACAATCGATAGAGCTCCTTCCATTCTTCTACCTTTGTGTGCTCGACGGAGCTCCTTCCATTGTATCTCTAAAGAACATGAACTGAAGAAAGCAAAATCCTTGAAATTTGGAACTTTCTACTTATTTTTGTGAAAGAAGAAAAGTTGTACATATTTTTTTGTACATTCTAAACCAGACCGCAGCCAGCTGCGTCCTGTTTGACTCCATCAAAAAGTTCACGCAATCCCAAGCCAGTCTTCTTGGAGGCCACGCTTGTGCTCCTGCTCTCTTGGCTCTGCTTTTGCTTCTTCCTCAGGTTTATGAAGCTCGACAATGATGGTCGGAGCATTTGGTTCCGGCTCCGGTGGTGGATTAGCAGATTGGATGTTTGCTTTGCCACTAGGCATTGGTTGGTAATTAGCTTTTTATTTATTTATTTATTAATCATCTTCTATTAGCTGAGCCATTTTTTTTTATTCACACATAGCAAGGAAACAAAAAAAACAAACATGACTAGTAGTGTTGAACCAATTTGTCAGAAAGCTACCCCAATGTGTAGTCAGTGATTCTGGCGCAATGTTAGTACGATCACAGAAGTTGGACAAGGAGCATGAATGTGATCCGGTTGATTTGTATTTATAGATGTGAAAGCTTTGTGATTTTTGAATAATACGTGGTCACTTGATATGAAAGGAAGTGAGCTTCCAAGTAGTTGCCTTTTCCAGATATGCTTGCAATCGTCTTCTTTTTCCAAGTGGTAACAAATCTATCATTGACAATTAATAAATAAATAAATAAATCAATCAATCAATCAGTTTATTCTAATTCTAAATAGATCATTATGAGCTGAACCCACTTCCTTTCCCTTTAGACCATCTCTACCCCCTTAGATTAGAACCTAACATTTTTAACCTATAAAATTTAGTTTTTAACCTATAAACAGTTTTTCTCCTCCAATCCTTCTAGGTTAAATTTTTAGCCTGAAATTATTAAAGAGTGAATTTAGGATAATTTTTTTAAGTAACCTTTTTAAAAAAAAAAATTATGTAGACTATCCTAGTTTAATTTTATGAATATTTTAACCTAAAAATATTTGGATTATGATAAATATTGGAAAATCACTAAACCGGCACCATGAAACTCGTGGAACACTACGAAAGAATATGAAACACATAAAATAATTTTTTTAATTACTTTAGCCTTTGGATTTAAATTTGGATAGTTAGATTTTTTTTTTTTTTTACCGTTGGATTTGATCAAATTAGATCTTAGCCGTTTGAATCAACGGATTTATAAATATAAAACTAAAAAAAAATATACACATGTATGGTGGGTTAGCCCCAGTAAACTAGGGGGAAATCCTAGGATAAATTTGCCCCATAAATGAGTTTTATGTTTTAACTCATATTTGCCCAGGGTTGGAGCAAGTTGGGGTAAGTTTAGAACCTAAAATTTGAGTTTTACTCCAAGGGTTGGAGTAGGTCTTAGTGCAGATACTATCGTTTGTTAAAAAAAAAAAAAAAAAATATATATATATATATAGACACACACACATATATATATATATATATATATATATATAAATAGTTCAATGAGACTTGGAGGTACAGTATAACACCTCAATCAAACAAAATTTACTAATTCATGCCATTACAGCTGCCAGCGTGCAAATTCTTTTATTTCAAATCAAGTCAATCACACACCTCATACGCTTCACACCTCGCACAACTTTTTATTTTTTTATTTTTTATATACACTTGGATCTGGCAACTAATGTACACGTGCAACCACTCCTTCAAGAATCCCGCCGCCACCATTCGATTCATGATCTCGTGGAGGCCGTTGATGGTTCTAGAAGGAATCATGTCAATCACGATGTCGTAGCTGGCTGCTGATGGATTGAGCTGTTGGGATTTGGTGTTCCTCGTCTTCAACAATGACCTATTCTTCTTAATCAGAGAGGGACGGAGAGAAGGGAGGAGAGAAGGACAAGAGAGAGTGAAGAGAAAGAGAGGAGAGAAAGCCACGAGAGTTGATAAGGACGAGAGAGAGGAGGAGATAATGAAAGAAATACAATAAATAGAGAAGAATATAATAATTGTTTTTCAACTAGTTTAAACTCACGTAGCCGTAACATATGTTCATTGACCTTGCATAAT
This sequence comes from Heteromeles arbutifolia, assembly GCA_024362995.1. Taxonomy (NCBI): domain Eukaryota; kingdom Viridiplantae; phylum Streptophyta; class Magnoliopsida; order Rosales; family Rosaceae; genus Heteromeles; species Heteromeles arbutifolia. The sequence goes on from JANCRC010000007.1 coordinate 4,096,054, forward strand.
TATTTAAAAGTACTAACCTCTACCTCGTATACTTTAATTAATAAATAACCTATTAATGCCTATTGATGGAATTGTTCTTATATATAGTAGTATTTTATAAATAGATACTCTGGAGTTGAGTGATCACTAAACAAAGCAATGTCTAGATATTGAATGAATTTCACCTTTCAATTTCCAGGGGTAGGGCCCATTCAAAGATGGAAGAGGAGCCACCGCAGAATAATTTTGCAGATCCCCTTTTTCGTCTTTCAGACCATAGAGAAGAAGATAGAATCCAAAAGTTATTGACGGCAGCAAAAGCAAATGTTTGACGGAGTCTTTTTGTTTCATTCTGGGACCTTTCTTTCAGAATATTTAGGAAGCAATTAAATTTCAAAACAGAGCAGCTAAGTGTTTTGTTTGCGGTACACATACGAGGTGGAGTGACGGGAATCTGAAAAAATTTCTCGTCTGGGAGCTCCCAGTTGCATTTTTTCACTCAGAAGATCATATTTCTGGTTCAGTAATTTGCATTTCAAGATGACGTACGCTCTACTGAGCTCCTTCCATGGTTCTACCCTTGTCTGCTCACGAAAGTAAGTGCCCTGTTTTTTTTGTGCTTCATTTTGTGAGTGTAGCTCAAAAGTAACCGCGTTTTCTTGCTCGCATTCACCGCCGCACCGGTTACGGTACCGTTTGAATATCTGATCGCCATCTTAAGTTGACGGCCGCAATTGGCCATATCCTTCGTCGCCAAGTTCTCTTTTGCTGGAAATATAGAAAATAAAAAAAAAACAGAAAACAGCGCTCTTGTTTTTCGAAAACAGAAAACAGAGCTCTTGCGTCTGTGTGGTTGTGAAGGTGTGACGAGTCTTCGATCTGAACTTTTTTTTTTTTGAATTCCTCTGTACATCAGATGGATCGTGTCCCAGACATTGTTGTTAGCGTCCCTCTACGTTCGGAACAGGAAGGGTAACTCTTGCATTTTTTTTTGCCTTTTATTTGGAAAATATGTTAGAAGACTACATTTTTGTACCACATTAGTGCATTAATTTATAGATACATTTCTCAATTAGTTCATTTCAGAGGATATATTGGCTTGATTGATTTCTAGATATATCATACGTTCTCATTCTTGTTATTAGTTAGAATAATACTAAGGAAATCACATATTCATATTAGTAGCATGTGATGCTTACAATCAACATCCAATGAGATAAATTCATTGATTGACGTGACATGTACACATCACTTAGCACGTCAGATGATACATAAATGTAGTCTTTAACATTTTCTTATTAGTTAAGATTACATTAGATATTATAGACAATTCATTAATGTAATTCCATTTAATTTTCTCATTAACTATGTATAACAGCACAAGTCAAGAACATTCTACAAAGGTATTACATAAATATATCTCTTCCCTCATCACCATGCTAGGCATCTTCATCCAATTGAAGCATTGAACCAAAAATGAGCCTATGTTTGACACAAACTACTCGACTATGGTGTCCCTTATCGTTGCGCTAATCGCTTATGGCGGATCATTAATTGGCTCCAGAATATTCCATGTTCAAGCTCACCCTAATTTGGATTTGGCAGAATCAATCATCAATAAGATTAGCCTCCTCTTTGGAACTCTTGTCGTGATTTGAGAAGTGGTGATCCTTGTGCCAGGTTTAGGGCTAGTCGCCCTATTCTTCTGGGCTGTTTGGTTTGTGAACGTTGTAGCTGAGTACGCCTGCAAATACCTCGAAACATTGTATAAAAGTGCAGTTGCATCAGTTGTTCATACATTTGGAAAATTGAAAGAGCATCTGAACATGATCATTCGACGTTTCGCAACGAAACCAGAAGAACAAACTGATGAGCTTCCTCAAGTAACTTCTACCACGGTTTAGGGTTTGGGGTATTATATATTTTTACTCATTATTTTTTCCCTATTTTTTTTGAGTTGGACTATGTTGAACTCCGCTTATGATTAGTTAAGTGTGAAGTGGTAATATGTGAGAAAGAAAATTCAGTCAAGAAATCCTAATTTTCGTGAAAAGAGTTGGTAATTAACTTAATTTACTTTTCTGATATTTTTTGTGTGTTAGAGATAGAAAATATATGAGAAAAATAAATAAGGGAGAGGGATGAGAGGAGATTGTGGAGAAATGAACAAAATTAAATGAAATGAAAACTTGATATAGTGATCACTATTCTATATTAAGTTTTGAGGGCTGCTAGATCCATCCCAATGTCTTATTTTCTGTATGAGTTTTCGGTGGCAGACTCATAAAGTTTCAATAACCACTTGGGACTTGCTGAGAAGCTATCACTGATTGGTGAAAAAATATGTTGCTGTTTCATTTGGTTGGGCGAATTCGATTTCGGATAGGAAACGCAAGTTCTGGTATTTTTTATGTTTTTTTTTTCTTTTTTGCAAAATAGACACTTGAAAATATTCGGCAATGATACTGTATAATTTTTAATTTTTCGTTTTTGTGAGGATTTATGAGAGGGAAAGATGGAGAGAAGGGAGGAAAGAAAGGATGGAGAGAAAACTATCATAGAAGAGAGTAGATAAGGACTAGAGATAGGAGATAAGGAAATGAATAAAGTGAAGAGATAAGTCAGTTAGTACTATGGTCTAGTGGTATAAAGTGAGAGGTTTTAGGTTCAATGCTCGCCAAAGGCGAATTTAAATCACATTATTCCTAGCCCATTGTGAAGCTAAACCCACCCCTTCCCCTTTAGTGTAGATAATGTCGTTTGTTCAAAAAAAAAAGTGAAGAGAGAAGGGTATAATAGTTATTTAATTAATTTATTTATTTGAACAAACGATATTATCTACACTAAGAGAGAAGGGTATAATATTTATTTATTTTACACAAGTTATGCCAAATTGAGTTATCCTTAATTTGGTTTCCGGTATTATGAGTGATTATGCCAAATTGAGTCATGCTTAATTTGGTTTCCGGTATTCTGAGTGAACTTGTAAGATTAATCAAAATAAGTTTACAACTGAGAGAGTGTAACATAAACTGCAGTAGCCTTTGAACCTAGAACCATGGCTATTCATGCTGGTGCGCTTAACCACAAGGCTAGGAAGAAGGCCGGTATTTAACATTGATTTTTGCATCCTTTCTTCTCCGAAACTCTTACATTCACGTGCACCACCGGTGTCTCAGTTCGTTGAAAATCTAAACTCATACAGAGAATGTTGCATCTACTCGCCTCTTCATTTCGTCTCAAGAGATTGTAGAGTAAAAGAGAAACAGTACACTATAACTTTCTTTCTTGGTTTTCAAATTCCAGGTCCAAGTTATTGATCAATTTTTTGTTTCCAGCCATAACATTTGCTGATATTATGTAACACACTCCTTCTCGTCAACTCTCTCTCTTTAGACCATCTCTAACCTTTGGGCTAAAAACCAAATTTTTTAGCCCGAAAAATTTAGCTTTTAGTCCAGAAACAGTTTTTCTGCTCCAACATTTCTGGCCTAAAAATTTAGCCCGGATTTATTAAAGAATGAACTTAGGCTAATTTTTTTCTTAAATTAACTTTAAAAAAAAATGTAGACTATCGTAAAATAATTTTATGAACATTTTAATCTAAAAATATTTAAATTCTGATAAATATTGACAAATCACTAAATTTTCCACAACTGTTCAACCAAATTTTCAACTTTCACCAACCGTTCAACCACCAAACTTTCAACTTTCACCAACCGTTCAACCACCAAACTTTCAACTTTCACCAACCGTTCAACTTTCATCAATCATCCTCTATATAAACACAAGACCAATATCAGTTGATCACACAATCTTTCAACCTTCAATCATCCTCTATATTCACCAATCTTTCAACTATCAAAGTGTTTTTGTTTCCTAAAAAAATTAAAAAGAAAATTAAAAACATGCATGCATAATATCATAAGAAATAGATAGTTTAGATCGATGATTAATAATTCAAAACATGCATGCATAATATCATAAGAAAATTAAAAAGAGACTACATATTCTTGCTAAGGATCATGGCTTCACCCTTGCAAAAGAAAATTAGTTATGCATATTCATAATTAGAAATCACAAAGTTTTTATTGAAATAGAAAAAGAATGAAAACACCTTGAAAGTATAAGTCTTGAAATCTCTAAGCTTTGCCCAAAATCTTCTTCCAAAAATTGCATCAGAGAAAAACCCTAGGGCCGGCCAAAAAGGCTTATTTGTACTACTCTAATTAAAATCCTCCTAGATAAAGGTCTTAGAATAAGACTAGGAAACCAAATAAATTGAAATAAAATAGGAAACATAATCCTAAATTAACTTAGTAAATTCGCCTAAAATTATGCACAACCACGTTTTGGACCCATAACAGCTCCAAAACTGGCCCAAAATAGCTGGATTTAAAGCTTGGACTATTCTGAACATTTCTTTAGAAGGCCACGAACCCATCTTGGGCTCCAAAAAGTGCACCAAAGCCCAAAAATGTCACTTTTCAGCAACGCGCACTGCTTCTTTATTTAATCGCCAGAAAATAACCGATTGGTAGAAAACCCCCCTGTTACAACTTACCTACTGAATCAGTTTATTTCAGATGATATATTAGCTTGATTAATTTATAGGTAGATCATACGTTCCCATTCTTTATATCACATTGGTGTACCATTTCATGTGACATGTGACACATGCGTAACATTCATTGATATAAATTCATTAACTGAAGTGACATGTACACATCATTTGCCACATCAAATGGTACAAAAACATGGTCTCCCTAACATTTTTCTATTAATTAAGAAACCATATGTATTGTAGATAGTTCATTAATGCAATTCCATTTAATTAGGGAGTTTTAAAGAAACACTCCCAGTATTGTTCACTTTTAACGAAAAATCACTTTTTTACCTTCACCTGACACTATTCACTATACCTTTAAAAAGGGCTTTTCGTTAAAAGAGAAGTTTTGTTGGACTTTTCATTAGTGTTCCTTTAATTTTTTCATTAACTATATGTATATAACAACACAAGTCAAGAACGTTTTACAAATGTACCGCATAAGTATATATGTTCCCTCATCACCATGCTAGGCGGTTTCTTCCAACTAAAGCAAGGAGTCAGAGATGAGTCTCTCTTCGACACAGACTACCCAACTATGGTGTCCTTTATCATTGCGTTAATCGCTTATGTCGGATCACTAATTGGCTTTAGAATACTCCACGTCCAAGCTCGCCCAAATTCGGATTTGGCAGAATCAATCATCAATAAGATTAGCCTCCTCTTTGGAACTCTTACCTTGATTTTAGAAGTGGTGATCCTTGTACCAGGTTTAGTGACACACCCCGACCCGGAATGTCCACTAGGACTCCGAATCGAGCTGTGCTGGTCGACACCTGGAAGGTGACGAAGCCAAAAAGTGATGATATGGAAGAATGCGAATAAATTTAAACCTAAAGGTCTCTAACTATCAGAGTGCGCAGTTAGTGGGTATGGACCCATTTCACACGCGTTGTCAGAGCATAAGTAAAGTACCGTAGTGTGGGTAAAGATCATACCCTCAGAAGTAGCCACCTGAACTGGGATATGCCACGAGTCCTTGACGATAAGGAAACTATGCTACAAGAACCTGGAGGGGCGCAGCAATGAGCATCCTTCCCGTCGACCACTTATAAAGACTGTCTCTAGAGAAACTCCCGGCCCGGGGCGGATCACTTCCCGGGCCCGCTCCACCACCGTAGCACGATATTGTCCTCTTTGGGCTTTGTTCTAGGCCTCAAGAGAAGTCTAATGGTAGTGGTAATTGGAGGAGGTAGCTTCAAATCTTGACGGAAAGGAACCCAACCCGTGCGCCCCCTTTTGCACGGTTTTGTCCAAAATGAAGGCTAAATCTAGAAAAATTTGATGTGGAATGGATAGAGGGAAGGGCTAGATGATGTTTGGGAGTCGTAGCTGGGTCCATTTCGTGGAAAATCCGATGGAAAACCATCGGAAATTATGGTGGAAACGGGTTGAAGATTGCGGGTCGAAAACGGGTCAAGGGGAACCCAGCGGGTTCCTCTCCTTCTTCTCCTCCTTCCTTTCCCTCCTTTCCTATTCTCTAATTCATCCCTCACCTCTCTCTTCTTTCTGATTGGCTAGCAACCCTCTCCTTTCCTCTTCCCGATTGGGCCTTCCTTCTTTTCTGTTTTTCTTCCTCCCCTCTCCTTCGCTGCCATCAGGCAGCTTCTTCTTATCTTTTTTTTTTTTCATCTCCACCATCCATCCCATTTTATCTTTAAATCTGGGCCGCCCACGTGGCACTCTAGATTTTCCTAGAATTCCCCAAATAACAATTAAATTATCATTTTAACCCCCAACTTCAAACATTAATAACTTTTTCGTTATAGCTCCAAATTCGATTCCGCTTGCGCCCACGCGTTCGTAGCGACGAGTACTACGAGAATATTCCAAGAAGCAAGTCTTACATGTCATGACAAGCGATCAACACAAGTCAAGGCATATGCTTCAAATGGCCTTTTCGAAATTCCACGTAATAAAATTATATAAAAATCATAATTTTTCGGGACGGAATGTCACATTTAGGGCTAGTCGCCCTATTCTTTTGGGCTGTTTGGTTTGTGAACGTTGTAGCTGAGTACGCCTGTGAATACCTCGAAACGTTATATTAAAGTGTAGTTACATCAGTTGTTCATACATTTGGCAAATTGAAAGAGCATCTGAACATGATCATCCGATGTTTCACAATGGAATCTGAAGAACAAACTAATGAGCTTCCTCAAGTAACTTCTACCATGGTTTAGGTTTAGGTTTGGGGTATTACTTTCACATGTTTTTTTTTTTGGGTTGGACTATATTGAACTCAGCTTATGAATAGTTAAGTGCAAAGTGGTAATATGTGAAAGAAAATTCAAGCAATGACATCCTAATTTCTGCGAAAAGAGTTGGCAATTAACATAATTTACTTTTCTAATGTATTTTTTGTGCTAGAGAGAGAAAATATATGAGATAAATAAGTAACGGAGAGGGATGAAAGGAGGTTGTGGGAGGAAGGAGGGAGAAATGAAAATTATATGAAATTAAAAACTTGATATAGTGATAACTATCCTATATTAAGTTTTTGTTGTGTGTGTCATTTCGTACACATTATTCTTACATTTCTTCCACCATCATTCTTTCACTTTTTTGAGTTTCTTATTTCTCTAAAACATACTTTTCCTTTATGTATAACACAAAAAAATGGTTAAAAATTAAACCCTAAATAAATACCAAATTAGTCTATAATTTTTGTTTTGTAACTTAAATTCCTATGGTATATTCAGTTGTTACAGACTCTTTAATGAGATCGTGCGGCTGGAACTTAACCGTGCCTTAATTATTGCTATCTTTTCTATTTCCTTCTTTTTCTCCTTTTTCTGCCTCTCTTTAAGGAGACGCATAGCAATTTAGCAAACCACCCAGAGAGGTTCAATCGAACCCCAATCCCTCCTCCTTTTGATGATTCTGGACAATCTGGAGAATGGGTTTAAGGATTTGGATTTTTATTTAAATTAACACTTTTCTGGAGCATTGATTCAGTGATATGTGAATGCTCCTACTTGGTTCAAAACTTCAAATTGGACATCTCAATTTCTGGAAATCGGGTTCAAGGAATTGGGAGTTTCAAAGTTTTATATTCTGACATCTTCTCTGAACGTCGTCAATGCGAGCAGATATTCAAATGCTACCGTAACCGGTCCGGTGGTCAATGCGAGCAAAAAAAAGCCGGTTAGTTTTGAACTACACACAAAATGAAAGGACAAAAAAATAAAAACAGCACTTACTTTTATGAGCACACAACGGTAGAATAATGAAGGAGCTCAGGACAGTGTGAGTCGCTTGAAATGCAAATTACTGGATCAGAAAGCCGTCTCTGGATTATACTTGTAGAGCTTCAGGGCAGGACTTGCACTGCGCAGCAGTACTTGGCGAGCGGGAGAGGGCGAATAGAAAAAGTATTTTAGGTGGAATGACCTAAATGGACGCGGATAAACACTGATTCTTGGTTACTTGGCGAGGGTAAAGTTGGGAGAGGATGGCAAATAGAAAAAGTTTTTTGGGTGGAATGACCTAAATGGACGCGGATAACCACTGATTCTTGATTACTTGGCGAGGGTAAAGTTGGGAGAGGATGGCAAATAGAAAAGGATTTTTTGGGTGGAATGACCTAAATGGACGTGGATAACCACTGATTCTTGATTACTGGCGAGGGTAAAGTTGGGAGAGGATGGCAAATAGAAAAAGTTTTTTGGGTGGAATGACCTAAATGGACGCGGATAAACACTGATTCTTGATTACCAGGCGAGGGTAAAGTTGGGAGAGGATGGCAAATAGAAAAAGTTTTTTGGGTGGAATGACCTAAAAGGACGCGGATAACCACTGATTCTTGATTACTTGGCGAGGGTAAAGTTGGGAGAGGATGGCAAATAGAAAAAGTGCTTGGGTTTCGACAAAAAAAAAAAACAGTTTTTTGGGTGGAATGACCTAAGGATAATCACTGATTCTTGATTACTGGACGAGGGTAAAGTCGGGAGAGGATGGCGAATAGAAGAAGTTTTTTGGGTGGAATGACATGCACCCGGTCTTTAACATTGACCTGGTGGCTCTTGATTTAATTTGTTTTTTTCCATTTCTTGTTTGTTTTTTATTACATGAATTCAAAACGCAATGGATAACCAGTAAATGACTCTAATCCTACAAACAGGACTAAACTCAATAATGACTCACAAAATGGGATTTATATAAGTTTACTCTTTTGAATGTTGGAGTGTTTTTTTCTAGTCGAGGAAATTACAGAAACGGTCTCTCAACTTTAATTGAATTGGAGCAATAGTCTCCCAACTAAAAACTTATGACCATTTGTCTCTTAACTTATTAAAATATTCATCTATGCAGTGGCGGAGCCAGGAATCTAAGACAATGGGGTCAAAAGTTGAGCTTCCATTACTAGACAGGGCAGGCCGAAAATGCGGGTCTGACGATTTGTAGGCTGCTAGGCGGTAGATTCACGGTGGTGGGAAGATTTGGCAGGGTGAGAAGAAGCGATGATGGAGTGATGGCTAACAAATGGAGCAGCAGCTTCTGTTGGACCCTAAACTGCTTTTGGTTCCAAGGATCGACAGCAGCAAGTGGAGCTCCAATGGATGAGTTGCTGCTGCATCGAAGAAGAAAGAAGAAAAGAAGGGTTTAGTCCCAATGGCTAGTTTTCAGTTTAAATGCTTTGTATGTGTGTGTGAGAGTGATAAGTGTACACTCCAGATTAGATTACTTAAAACCCCAATGAGGGGCTAGGATCAAATCTGGAGGAGAATGGGTGTAATATTTGTTTAAGTTCTCTTGTCCCCCACACTCTTAAAAAATGTTTTGGTAGTTGGCAATGCACCAAACCCTACAAACATTCCTTATTAAATGAAGTGATGGCAGATGCAATTTGCACAGCCTTGTAGTCGTCCAACATCTCTGCATTCTTTGTTCCATTTTTCTGTCAAGTTCTAAACCCTAAGAAACTAATCAAACAAACACAAACAAACTTTATCAGCTTCTTCTTCTTCTTCTTGTTTGGCCGCAAGGTTATTGGGGTCAAGGAATCCCATTGCCCCCACCTTGGCTTTGCCAGTGCATCTATGGTCATTTTCGTCAACTCCGAAGAAAGATCCATGCATGTTAGCTCTATTGCGATGCACTTTTGTATCTCTATGGAAGGGACCGCTCTCCATGTTTATTTTTGAGGAACAGGAGAATTATCAATCGGATATCTTTACAGTGGTGGACGCCTTGTCCTCTTACCCCCAATAGGTTAAACTTCTCAAAGTCATATTTTCAATTTATTCTCTATATTTCTACATTTAGTACAACAATAGCAAACTCATGTATCATCTTTTGAACATTCCAATGTCCTATGTTAACTAAGAATTCATTGTAATGTCAAACATTTGTTATCATGTCAGACCTTCATTACATAATTTGTTAAGTGTTAAATGATGAGGTGATAAATATGAAATCCATGTGTAAACGCCCTACTTTTTGGTTGACAGAAGAAACAACTTCAACTTTGGAAGGAAAAAACAAAACAAAAGGAATGCCAAAGACAGAAATCCGCGAGGAAGAATACGGCCAAAAATGCTCCTGCCAGAAATATGATCTTGTGATTGAAAAAATGCAACTGGCTGTTCGGTGATGTTGGGCCGAAAAGAGAAGGCATATGATCTATGGTTAATGAATAGGAAGTAGGGCGACCTTTTCGAAATAGCATTTTGCCGCGCTATAAGACCAGTGGGCCCCAACACCCATGACTAATATAAAAATCATTGACTAAGTTAGATTTCATTTTCTTAACTTTGGATCACACAGTAAACTGATATATCATCTTTTGAACATTCTAATATCTTATATTTTTTTTTAACAAACAATAATTTCTATACTGAGAGGTGGGAGAGTGGAATGTCACACTTCCGTTACATAATTAGTTAAATTGACTGTTAAGTGATGACGTAATAAATATGGAGTCCACATGAAAATTCCCTATTTTTTTGTCAACAGAAACGAACCGGATCCCCTCTGGACCCAAAGGAACTGAGCCCAAGGATCAAATGATTAGGGCCATTGAAATTTGATCCAACGGTTACAAACAGGGGGCTCAACTAAAAATTATAATAATTGTAGCCGTTGGATCAAATTTCAATGGCCTGGATCATTTGATCATTGGGCTCAGTTCTTTTGGGTCTGGAGAGGATCCGGTTCCAACAGAAACAACTTCCAACTTGTGAAGAAAAAAAAAAAAACAAAAAAAAAATAATAAATAAAAATAGTTAACAACAAAACCAATATAATTAGGGTAATGCTAGAGAGACTAAATGAAATTAAATTTTAAAAACTAAATACTAAATCTTTATTAACGTACCTATTTTTTATTAGTGACACATCATTTAATTTTTAAATTTAAGCGTTCATATAAATATAGATCTAAGTTAAACAAAATTAACAATATGCATCTTCTTCTTAGCCTGGAGAAGACTACGTAGGATGATGGACCCTTGGGTAGAATGACATGATCATCCCCTCCAACAAGAATATTACATGATTATCCCTCTTATAAACCAATCCCAAATGCAGCTTCATAGTCCAGACCATGTGATTTTATTTGTGTAAAGTTTCCCAAAAAAAATAAAGCAAAGGGTAAACTGTCAATTTAGTCCCTGAATTATTACCTTAGTGAAAATTAGGTCTCTAAACTATTTTTTTAGAAAAATTAGTCCCTGAATTATAAAAATCTGCCAATTACATCCCTAATGTTATATTTGAAGCTACTATATTCAATTTTCCGTCAATTTAAGTCACGTTACTTGCATGTGATACACATTTTATGGTAGATTGGTAGTTTTTCATAAACAAATAGTAAATGGAGTTAACTTTGGAGGATAAATTGGTAGTTTTTCATAAAGAAATAGTGTAAGTTAACTTTTGAGGGTAAATTAGACATTAAAATCGCTACCTATATGAAATGTTAAGGGCTTATAGACGAGAAAATGATCGTATTACACTCTAAAGTGTGTCAAGTGACTTAAGTTGACGAAAAATTAGATAAAATAGCTTTGAAAATAATAGTAGGGATGAAATTAGCAATTTCTAATGAATTTAGGGACTTATTTTACCGAAAAAATAATTCAGGGACCTAATTTTCACTGAGGTGATAATTCAAGGACTAAATCGGCACTTCACCCTAAAGGAAATAACGTTTCAGGCTATTTGTCGATTTTATGACATGGCGGTTCTTGATTTTAATTTTTTTTTATTTCTTGTTTGTTTTTTATTGCAAATGATATTATAATTCTATACTAGACTAATAAGAATAATAGTGTTAATTCGAAATGCGATGAATTTAAGAGAAATTTCCTAACCAGCCATTCTCAACTTGCTTTGTTATTAGTTATTAGTTAATCTTAGAGTGGTTTTTTTTTTATAGTTTATTAAAATGAAAATAAAAAAAACCTATAGTCTACAGAGAACTTCAGTCCCTTGTTGTGGTCTGTCGAGATTTGCTATCAAGATCTTGGCAATGTGAACTTCGGCATGTCTACAGTGAAAAGAATTTTATAGCAGATAGTTTAGCAACCTATTGTTAGGATATTGCTAGATGGCATATAAGGATGATGACATCTGTACAAGGTTGTTAGTAGTTAGTTACTTGTTAACAGATAAATAACATATTGTAAAGATAGAAAGGTAGTTAATGAAATATTGATTGTTTGTATTGTTGTTCTGTTATCCCATCTCTGTGCAATTGTGGAAGACGTAGAGTAGGGTTCTAAAACCTATAGTCTTGATTTAGATTTGGTCATTTTTATTTTGATACTCCTCCTTGCTCAGTTAGTTTTATTCGTGTTGGGATGTCCAGGTCTAGATTTATTATTGAGTAGGTTTGTTTGGGCTCTTACTTTTAGCCCTGTTTTTCAACCAAAAAAAAACATTAAAAACCCAAACAATTCTTTTGTAATTTCATTTCTACATGTTGGAATAGAGGGTCAGTATATATTAACTTTTGCATCCATTATGCAAATGGGAAGAGAGGCTTTTTACTTTTTTTTTTTTTTTGTACTACAAGTAATATAAAGACAGAGAGTTGACGAGAAAGTGTGTGTTACATAGTATCAGCAAATGTTATGGCTGGAAACAAAATTTATTTGACCAATAACTTGGACCTGTAATTTGAAAACAAAGAAAGTTATAGTGTACTGTTTCTCCTTTACTTTACAATCTCTTGTGACGAAATGAAGAGGCGAGTAGATGCAACATTCTCTGTATGAGTTTAGATTTTCAACGAATTGAGACGCCGGTGGTGCACGTGAATGAAAGAGTTTCGGAGAAGAAAGGATGCAAAAATCAATGTTAAATACCGGCCTTAAGCGCACCATCATGGATAGCCATGGTTCTAGGTTCGAAGGCTACTGCAGTTTATGTTACACTCTCTCAGTTGTAAACTTATTTTGATTAATCATACAGTTCACTCAGAATACCGGAAACCAAATTAAGGATGACTCAACCTGGCATAACTTGTGTACAATTACAGCTCTACGGATTAAAAAAATCCAGGGAAGATCCATGCATGTTAGCTCTACTGCGATGCACTTCTGTATCTCTATGGAAAGGACCGCTCTCCATGTTTGGGTTTGAGGAACAGGAGAATTATCAATCGGATATCTTTGCCGTGGTGGACGCCTTGTCCTCTTACCCCAACAGGTTAAGTTTCTCTCCTCAGGTCCCTGCAGCTCCTCGCATTTTGGTTGCTTAATCTGGGGCTGGCTAACTTCAGCCACATTAGTAGACGGAGCAGGAGTTCCCATACGCTTCCTCCCCCTTCCCCTACCACCCTTACCGGAATTTCTATGTGACAAACTTGACTGCCAACTCCCACCAGATTCCCTAATCAACCCTTCAATTATTTGAAGATCATCAGTCACCTCATTTTGTGACAAAGAAGCAAGACCGCGAAGTACATCGCTCCGGAAGTCCTTCCTTTGCCTCCCCCTCCTTGATTGGCCTCTTCGTGCCCATTTTGACAATGTCCCTTCCTCTATGAGGTTGTCTGAATTTGCAGGCACATAGCATGGCTGCTCTTCTTTGGTTTCCACCAAATTTAATGTCATGTGCTCAAAATAATCCATGTCAACGGGAAAAGCCTCTTCATCACAGGAATTTGGCTTAACCTCTGCCGCATTCCATTGTCAAGATTTCCATCATGTGAAGAAATTACTTCTGCAAACCAAAGAAGGGAGTCGTTTTCCGAAGCTTCCAGATTGCGACAAGTGGCATTTTCCTGCATCTTGGGAGTTTGAGATGATGAGATGGCAACTAGAGCCTCGGCTGCAACTCTGATAAGGCCCTCATGAGGTGAGTCAAGAAGTTCCTTACGTCTTGTTTCAGTGGAATCTTCCCCATATATATTTGTTTCACCTATCACCGGTGCCTCCAAATCTGTCACAGTTTCTGTCCTCATAACTGGGGAAGCAGCAGTCGTTTCAGTTTCTTCTTCAGTTAAACATCTATTTAAATCCATTTGTTGTCTTGGACCTGAATTCTCATTTGAAAATCCCTTGTCTAGAACCAGACCGTCTGCTTTCGGTTGCTCTCTACACGTGCATCTGCTTTCATTTTCTTTGGAAGATTTCCCATTGCAAAGTGTTACTGCTTCAAGCCAATGCAATCTTCCTTCTCGGTTTTCTTGGTTCCTAAGCCCATTGAGAGAAACTATATTTTGTTCACAAGCTACTCCATGCAGATATTTATTAGGAGGAACATCATTCACATCAATTGCAGGTTTAACATCCACTCCATGACCTAAACTTGAATGGTTCCTTTGGTGGGCAAGGCTCGTTGAGGGGTGACAAGCCTGTAATTCATTGGCCTCCAACTTAGTGCGGAAGAAAAAACCGCTTTGGTGTGACACTTCGTCTTTCAGACTGGGAGTTGACGGTATTGAATTACAGTCTAGAAGCAATCTGTCCTTGGTAACTTCCCGGCTTTGTGGCATCATGAGTGAAGCCCTATTAGATTGTGTGGAGGTATTAACGGAAGTGCTTACTTGAATTGATGCTAAGTTCTGGCTCAAGCTACTTGGAGGTCTTGTCCAACTAGGAGATGACTTGGAAATGGCTGCATCAGATTGCGAAGTCATAGCAGATGCTTTCAGAGATTTCTATACCAAAAAGTGTCCTCTTTATTCGTTTCTCCGTTTTATTCTGATCAGAAGTGAAAAGCTTAGCAGGAGGATCGCAGGATATCCTAGCTTCGTTTTCTGACGATTCACATGGCTTATTAAAATCTTGAAGACCAAACTTTCCGCCAGAAGAATTTCTTATTTGCTCTGAAAAAAAGCATATCAATCCGTTAGTCCAAAATGAATAGAACTGCAACCCTTTGTAAGATTTTCCAATCTTGAGCTTTATTAGCAGTAAACGATGGAGGAAACATGATTAACTACTTGTTTGGTGATGTCGGTAAATGGTAAGAAATTCACCAGGGATATATTCATGTAGTCTAACTATGAAATAGCTAAGAGAGTTTCTTCTCTAAAAATGAATTCTAGAGAGACTCCTCGCCCGACCGCCCCCTTCCCTTTTGTAGATATAATGACCAGCGTGCATCTGATAAGAGTCGTATGTGCAGGCAAGAATTTGAAATTGATGAAACTTGTAATGCGGTAAGATTGGACAATTATGGAATTTAGAGCTTAAATACAAATCCGAATCACTACGGAAGTAAACACGAAATAAGGTAACTAGACCCTTACCATCTCTGAGAGCAGTTGTTGACCACTCTTTTTGAATTTCATTCTTTAAATGCAGATCACCAACTCTTCCATCCTTCCCCGTTTGTGGGTTTTCAGGGAATTTCTTTGCAAAAGGCCACACACCTTTGTGCGCATTTGCAGATAAAACTTGCCTTTCTATCTCCTCTTTGGAGCTCGGTTGGTTGCCAGACATAACGACAGAAGTTGAAGCAGACACTTTGTCTATCTGAATAGGTTCATTCAGATCAGCCAAACCAATGCTTCTTACTAAATGCAAACCAGAGCTCGACACAATATTGTTATAGCCAGATTTGTCAGTTCCCGACCCCAAACCTTGTTCTGGTTCTTCTTCATCACTGAGGTATTCATCGGGTGGAAGTTCAAGATTGAACAATCTTCTTCGAGGCTTCTTCACTCTGGAATCCAAAGATTCGTGGTCCTTCATACCTACTCTACTTTGGCTGGGGACACCACTGTTTTGCACCAAGGGTAAATTAGAAATATGCTAACTCTTTCTGTCGTCTCCAGTCGGAAAGCCGGATGATGAGAAAGTTGATTGTGATATCCCTGCTACTTTTTTATGTTTGAGAAGCTCTTTGCTTTTGGTCTAGTTCATCAGGTCCTTTTGCCCTTCGTAAAGACGATGGAGTTCATTGAGCTGAATAAGAAATCACAGACAAAGGCAAATCAATTATACTACTGGCTAACGAATTTGAGCACTCAAAGTTCGACACTTTCTTACCAATATAAAACCGTTATTCAATCTTTCTAAATACTACGATAAGATCTATGACCATTACTACACTTTAGAACTCAACAGATATAGGTTCTAGAATATACACCTGATGCCTGAAAATTGTCTCATGATTTAGAATAGTTTGCCTCAATTGCTCCTTATCGCGTTCGTGAAATCCATCAATAACTGGCCTTGTCAAGAACACTTCGTATTGTTGCCCATTCTTCAGGTTTGTGTTCTCGTGGAGTAGGGACCAGCTCCCATGGCCGACATTGCTGCTTAGATTCTGTATGGAACAATATCCCGGGAAGTACATCTTCGACTGCACTTCAGTTCCCATTCCTACAATTAACCCGATAAGCATTAGCAAAATTCAACTCAGATATAGTGAGAATTCAACTTAGCTTCAGTACTGTCAACACAATCAGCAGAACCACATCATCAGATTGCACACTGAAACTCAACGCAACTCACTAGTTTCGAAATCTTTACTCACCAGACGGTAAATCAGCAAGAACCCGCGAAATGCCTAGCTTTTAACACATAATTTCAACCCAATGTTCCTTTCCTGTCCATGAATTGTATGATTCTTCATCCAGAATCAGATTGCCTTGTCCTCCCAAGGCGTTCAATTCCTCCAAAACATTGAATTCTTTTTTTAACAAGCCATATTCTACAGTAGTTTTCTCTATGAAAGAGAAAGTCCGTACTATAGTTGTAATTACATTTTGAGTGAAGTGCCGATTTAGTTCCTGAATTATTACCTCAGTGAAAATTAGGTCCCTGAATTATTTTTTCGGTAAATTAAGTCCTTAAATTCATTAAAAATTGCTAATTTTATCCCTACTATTATATTCAAAGCTATTTTGTCCAATTTTTCTTCAACTTAAGTCACTTGACACACTTTAGAGTGTAATACCATCATATTCTCGCCTATAAGCCCTTCACATTTCATATAAGTTGCGAATCTAACATCTAATTTACCCTTCAAAGTTAACTTACACTATTTCTTATGAAAAACTACCAATTTACCTTCCAAAGTTAACTCTATACACTATTTCTTTATGGAAACTACCAATCTACCCTCTAATGTGTATCACATGCAAATAACGTGACTTAAATTGATGGAAAATTAAATATAGTATCTTTGAATATAATATTAGGGATGTAATTGGTATATTTTTATAATTCAAGGACTAATTTTTCTGAAAAAATAGTTTAGGGACCTAATTTTCACTTAGGTGATAATTCAGAGACTAAATTGGCAATTCACCCTTACATTTTTACAGTTTTATTTTATTTTACTCCGGTTGAAATTAGTCCATACTAGTCTAGTATAGAGCAATCTCCGTATCAGCAAACTAACAAGAAGCCTCGGATTTTTTTTAGTACCAAACGGATTGCTGTAGAAATAAACGGATTTGAAAATTAGATTAGATTTTTCTATTTTTGGCAAACGAAAAGAGTGACTTGCCCTGATTGAAAGGAAGTTTAATTAGGTCTTTTTTTTTTAAAGAAGAAGATTACGATATTTCATGCATTGATAATAGAGCATTACAAATACATATCATGAAGAACTCAGCCCCAATATAGTCCAACTCATAAAATGAGGGAAAAAAAATAACAAGTAAAAGTAATACCCCAAACCTAAACCTAAACCATGGTAGAAGTTACTTGAGGAAGCTCATCAGTTTGTTCTTTGGGTTCCGTTGTGAATCGTCGGGTGATCATGTTCAGATGCTCTTTCAATTTGCCAAATGTATGAACAACTGATGCAACTGCACTTTTATACAACGCTTCAAGGTATTTGCAGGCTTACTTAGCTACAACGCTCACAAACCAAACAACCCAAAAGAATAGTGCAGCTAGCCCTAAACCTGGCACAAGGATCACCACTTCTAAAATCAAGGCAAGAGTTCCAAAGAGGAGGCTAATCTTATTGATGATTGATTTTGCCAAACACGAATTAGGGCCTCTAAAGCCAATTAGTGATCCGCCATAAGCGAGTATGGCAATGATAAGAGACACCATAGTTGGGTAGTTTGTATCGAACAAAGACTCATTTTTAGCTCCTTGCTTTAGTTGGATGAAGATGCCTAGCATGGTGATGAGGGAAGAGATATATTTATGCAATACCATTGTAGAACGTTCTTCGTTGCTTGTGCTGTTATATATACAGTTAGAGAGAAAATTAAATGGAATTGGAATATCAAGAAATTAGTCAAGTCAATATATCAACTGAAATCAACTAAGTACGCAAGCAATAGTAAGTTGTAATAGGGTACCTATCTAGCTGCTATTTTCTTAAATAATTGTTATAACGAATCGATCTAGACATTCGACGCTCTTAATTGTGAAAAAAAAGCCTGGACTTATCAAGAGGTGAGTTCTTGATAAATTAACCGCTAATCGATCAGTTATTTTCTTCATTTTTAGGTTAGATACGAGGGAATGGAATCTTGGAACCCACTCTCTCTCACTAATTGGGGTAGTATCCCCCCCATAACTTAATAAGCTATTTCGGTACGTACAACGCATGAACCAATTTCATTTCCAACACAACATCGTTTATAACAAGTGTTGTTTTGGATGCCCACTTCCCCCATGGCCTCATCGCACAATAACATGGATTTATCGTTATTCAATCAAGTCGGGCTACATCCACTGCGTATATATGTCATAAATATGTGCCATTTAAATGTGATATCCTAACATTTTCTCCAAATAAAAGGCGAGGGAAAAAAAAAAAAAAAAAGGGGGAAGCAGAGTGTGCGCTTACCCTTCCATTTCCGAATGTCGAGGGACGCTAACAGCAATGTCCGGGACATCCATCTGTGTACATATGACACTTCTGCACAGAGGAAAACAAACACAAAATCCAGATCGTCAGATCGAAAACTCGTCACACCTTCACACAGACGCAAGAGCTCTATTTTCTCTTTCCGAATAACAAGAGCTCTGTTTTCTTTTTCTTTTTTTAAATTTCCAGCGAAAGAGAACTCCAAAACAGAAATTAGAGACGAAGAATATGGTCAATAGCGGCCGTCAAGCTTAAGACAGTACATAAGATGGCAGGCAGATATTCAAATGCTACCGTAACCGGTCCGGTGGTCAGTGCGAGCAAAAAAAGCCGGTTAGCTTTGAGCTACTCACAAAATGAAAGCACACAAAAAAAGAAGAAGACATTACTTACTTTTATGAGCACACAACGGTAGAACAATGGAAGGAGCTCTGGACAGTGTGAGTCGGTTGAAATGCAAATTGTGGATCAGAAAGCCGTCTCTGTTTATACTTGTAGAGCTTCAGAGCAGGACTTGCAAACAAAAAAAGCTATTTGTGCTTAGTCAAATAGAACTGTAGATCACAACATCTTTTTCTATTTAGGTATTCATCAATTTAACTTGTGACATTGGCTAATTTTCCCCCTCAACTTTAATTTTGACCAATTTTCCCCCTCAACTCTCATAATTAGTCAATTTGCACCATACTGTTAATTTTTTAATTTGATCATAATTAAATAAGTGTATGTAAGAAACTAAATAAGATGTATGTTAATCATTTTCCTATATCTTTATCCTATTACAAATAGATTAAAATTTAGAATTTTACAATTTATTGTAGATAGTATTATTAGTCATAATAAATCAGTATGGAGTAATTTATTTGATTTTTTACTATACAAAATTGATAACGAAAACGATTGATGTGTAAATTTTTGTATTTGAATACAATTTTCTTTATAAAAGTGAAAGCTAAGTTCAAGTAAATTGCAGAGAATCGAGCTTTAGTGCAAAAATAGTTAGTCAATTCATAATTTTCGATTTCTTATTAAGAATAACCAATTTTATTGAAATAGGTCTAATCCATGAGTTTATGATTATTATTTCTTTTTGTTATTATTTCTTCTTCTACATGCTTTAAACCCGATTCATAACTTTTTCTTATAATCAACCCATATCACATACTAATTGTATTATGTTTTTGTACATTTTACCCTATATTATGCAGGTGAGTTTATGTTAATTTTAGTACTTTGTTAGAAGTTATTAGAAAGATTGAAAAAAAAAAAGATGGAAAATTAAAAAAAAATAACAGTATGGTGCAAATTAACTAATTATGAGAGTTGAGGGGGGAAATTGGCCAAATTAAAGTTGAGGGGGGAAATTGACTAATTATGAGAGTTGAGGGGGAAAATTGGCCAAAATTAAAGTTGAGGGGAAAATTAGCCAATGGTCATAAATTCATGAGGAAAATTGATGAATACCTCTTTTCTATTTTGTGATTAACTGTAGATCACAACATCTTTTTCTTCGCTGTTGGATGTGACATCAACTATCCCAATCGACCAAAACTAAAAAGACATCAACTATCCCAAAAAGCAATCCGTTTGGATGTGACATCCAATAAACGGATTTGAAAATTAGAAATAAACTAAATAGCATTTAATCTAATCTAATTTTCAAATCCGTTTATTTCCACAGCAATCCGTTTGGTTCTGAAAAAACTCCGACATTTCGTACAACCTTTACAAACCTAACAACATCAAAGAAAATTAGATTAGATTAAATGCTATTTAGTTTAAATAGCTTGTTATAAACGATGTTGTGTTGGAAATGAAATTGGTTCATGCGTTGTACGTACCGAAATAGCTTATTAAGTTATGGGGGTGATACTGCCCCAATTAGTGAGAGAGGGTGGGTTCCAAGATTCCATTCCCTCGTATCAAAACCTAAAAATGAAGAAAATAACTGATTAATTAGCGGTTAATTTATCAAGAACTCACCTCTTGATAAGTCTAGGCTTTTTTTTTCTTCTTCACAATTCGTCGAATGTCTAGATCGATTCGTTATAACAATCATTTAAGAAAATAGCAGCTAGATAGGTACCCTATTACAACTTAGGGTAAATGACAAAAAACTACCTCAATTATTGATGTCACGACACTATCCTACCTCATTTTTGAAAATTGACAATGGCATACCTCATCTTACGAATTTGTGCCAATGTCATACCTCCGTCAGTTTTTCTGTTAATTTTTCTGTTAAGTGCTGACGTGGCTACATACGGAGCCCACTCACTAATCCAACTGGATTAAAAAATTATTAAATTAAATTTTTAATAATTAAAAATTAAAAAAATTAATTTTTTTATAATATTAAATCTCTTTCTCTCTCTCTCCCACCTCTCACGCCTCTCTCTTCTCTGCATCCCCATAACCCCTTCCCCCAACCTTCCTCCACCACCCTCCCCAAAAACCCAGATACCTGTGTCCCCCCTCCTCTAAAACCCAGCTCCCCTTCTCCCATTGACCAATTAGGAATCAAGGGGGGAAAAAAGAAGAGAAGAAAAAAAAAAGGAAGTTTTCCTTCCTTCCCGTCAGCACTTGCACCCGCACACCCAACCCAACCAACTCCAGCGATTTTCACCATTTTTTCCATCGAATCACCACCATCCAACACCCACAACCTCCCCTCTACGATCTCCACCCAAATTTGGGGATTTTTAAGCCCAAAAATCGTGTAAAACCGTGCGGGTGGCCGGAGGTGTTCCACAGCGATTTCTAATCTCTGTAACCTTCAACCCAAAATCACAGCAAGCTTTGAACTTGCTTCGCGTGGGGGAGATGCAGAAGCTTTTTGTTTCTCTTTTCTTTTCTTTTTTGAAATTGGCGAATTCAAATTTTAAGGTTAGGGTTTGGGTGGAATTGGGATATCTACAGGGATTAATTTGGTGAGGGTGATGGGTGTGTAGGAGGAGGGGGAGGAGCGCCAATGGCCACCGGGGGGGGGGGGGTGGTGGAACACGGGTCAATGGGAGAAGGGGAGCTGGGTTTTGGGGGAAGGAGGGACACGGGTATCTGAGTTTTTTGGGAGGGTGGTGGAGGAAGGTTGGGGGGGGGGGGGGGGACGGGTGGGAGGGGGATGGGTGGGAAAGGGTTTTGGGGATGCAGAGAAGAGAGAGAATAGAGAGAGGTGGGGGAGAGAGAGATAGAGATTTAATATTATAAAAAAAATTAATTTTTTTAATTTTTAATTATTAAAAGTATATTTAATAATTTTTTAATCCAATTGGATTAGTGAGTGGGACCCGAATGTAGCCACATCAGCACTTAACAGAAAAATTAACAGAAAAACTGACGGAGGTATGACATTGTCACAAATTCGTAAGATGAGGTATGACATTGTCAACTTTAAAAAATGAGGTATGAAAGTGTCGTGACACCAATAGTTGAGGTAGTTTTTTGTAATTTACCCTACAACTTACTATTGCTTGCGTACTTAGTTGATTTCAGTTGATATATTGACTTGATTAATTTCTTGATATTCCAATTCCATTTAATTTTCTCTTTAACTGTATATATAACAGCACAAGCGACGAAGAACATTCTACAATGGTATTGCATAAATATATATCTTCCCTCATCACCATGCTAGGCATCTTCAGCCAACTGAAGCAGAGAGCTAAAAATGAGTCTCTGTTCGATACAAACTACCCGACTATAGTGTCTCTTATCGTTGCCATACTCGTTTATGGCGGATCACTAATTGGCTTTAGAGGCCCTAATTCGTGTTTGGCAGAATCAATCATCAATAAGATTAGCCTCCTCTTTGGAACTCTTGCCTTGATTTTAGAAGTGTTGATCCTTGTGCCAGGTTTAGGGCTAGCCGCACTATTCTTTTGGGTTGTTTGGTTTGTGAGCGTTGTAGCTGAGTACGCTTGCAAATACCTTGAAGCGTTGTATAAAAGTGCAGTTGCATCAGTTGTTCATACATTTGGCAAACTGAAAGAGCATCTGAACATGATCACCCGACGATTCGCAACGGAACCCGAAGAACAAACTGATAAGCTTCCTCATGTAACTTCTACCATGGTTTAGGTTTAGGTTTGGGGTATTACTTTTACTTGTTTTTTTTTTTTTTCCTCATTTTATGAGTTGGACTATATTGGGGCTGAGTTCTTCATGATATGTATTTGTAATGCTCTATTATCAATAAATGAATCTCTGTTCGATACTAACCACCCGACTATGGTGTCTCTTATCGTTGTCATACTCGCTTATGGCGGATCACTAATTGGCTCTAGAGGCCCTAATTTGTGTTTGGCAAAATCAATCATCAATGAGATTAGCCTCCTCTTTGGAACTCTTGCCTTAATTTTAGAAGTGGTGATATTTGTGCCAGGTTTAGGGCTAGTAGTCGGATTGCTCTGGGTTGTTTGGTTTGTAAAGGTTGTACGAAATGACTAAGTCTTCAAGTACCTCAAAACGTTGTATGAAAATGCAATTGCATCAGTTGTTCATACATTTGGCAAATTGAAAGACTTTATGAACATGATCATCTGACGTTTCGCAACGGAACCCGAAGAACAAATTGATGAGCTTACTCAAGTAATTTCTACCACGGTTTAGGTTTGGGGTATTTCTTTTACTCAACAAAAATATCGTTTCGTTGAATAAGTCTTCGAGTACCTTTTGTATATCGTTTCGTTATTTCTTTTCCTCAAGTTACTCTCTTTGTTTGCCAAAAAAGAAAAGAAAATTCTAATCTAATTTTCAAATCCTTGGCCAACTTGTGGTCAACATTACTGATCAACGAAGAGCTCTTTCAATCAGGCATTAGAAAGTGAACCAATAAATTTAACTAGATTGGTTAAAAGTGAACCAACATGTGGATGGTAATTCCAAATTGGAGATGACGGTGTCCATGTTTTGTCGAATGAGGAGATAAGAGTAGAGGGAGGGCAGAGAGGAACGGAGTCTGGGTTTTGAATGAAGGGGAAAAGCAGGTCGTCATGCCAAAATTCTCTCCCAGCAATAAGAGTTACCTTCTCGAGAGTTCCTTCTCTCCCTTGTTGAGAGTTCATTCTCCCTTTGTGAGAGTTTGTTTTTAACTGCTTCCTCCCTCTTCCGTCGCCGGCCCTAGCTGTGTCCAGGGTCGGTGGCTATCTCCCATTTCTCCTTTTCTTCTTTTATTTTCTGCATGATCGTTGGCCTGCGTTCTGTCCCCGTTGTTTCGGCCCAACCTACCTGCACTCCTAGCTCTGATCCCCTCTTCTTCCAATCTCAGTTTCCCCTTCGCATCCTTATTTCTCTTCCTTCACCATCCTATCCATCAATCTTTGCTCTGTCCTTCCTCTGTCTCACTCAATTTGGGCTCTGCATGCCACTTCTCTTCACGCGACTTGTCGCGACCTCTCGGAAGGTGCGTACAGCTTCAGTGGAAACACCACCACCTTCCATGTGTATGCCTTTATTGGCCTCTAGCTGTTGAAAAATATATGCATTTGAGAGTGTTGGGGACTCACAAATGTTGTAGGTACTGGGTTCCTGTGCTCAACTCTTTTTTGCTCCAGTCGATGCTTCTTTTGCTGATGATGCACCTCTTCTACCTTTTGGTTTTCGCATCATTCCTCTTGATTATGGGAAGGTTAGCCTCTAAACTAAATCCCATTCCCAAGTGATGTTTATATGACAGAATTTATACCACACTATGTTTTTAAAGGAGATGTTCATTAATGCTCTGAAAAATGTTTCAGGAAGCTTCCAGTCCGAATCGCACCTTGGACTCTGTTCGTTCTTTTATGGTTGTATTTTGTTGTTCTTTCTTTATTTTTTATTTTTTTGTTTTTTTTTAAATTTCGATAGGTGCTAAATCCAAATTTTAATCTTTTTTTGGGTATTTTGGATATGCTCTGTTTGGATGCTCAGAGAGATAGGATTTACTTTTAGATATGCTCTATAAGAAACTACAATTTACATTTGGTTTTGGTTCTTTACTGATGGGATGTTGTGATAGGATTTAGTAACTTTCAGTAGTCTTAAATTCTTTTTAATCTGCAAAATCAAATTACCCATTGAATTAAATTGATATTGCATAATGTCATCAAGTTTACACCGACAACAATGAAATTACCAACTTAGAATTAAGGGCTCTGTTAGTTTATTCGAATCTGATGCTCTCTCATATGGTCGAGAAATATATATATAGTTGTCTTATATTTTCTAAGAGAAATTAAGGACATTGGGCAACACCATTAATCTTCTATGTTTATTTTTAATTGCTTTTCTTAATCTATTTTCCCGTCATTTTTTTTTCTGCGATGTAATCTCATTTGGTTTCGATTTTCCTACAGGTATTCATCTAAAAAAAATACTTCATCCGGATACACTCTACATCACTGCTCAGGTATAGAATTCTTTTTTTTTTCCTTGGTCAATCATTATTTTCCTTTTACTCCATTTTGAATCTTCAGTTTGGAACAAAGCTGATATATGTAAATGGGTTTTATTCTGGGTTTTAAAAGGTCTGATCTTTTTTTTTTTTTTTTTTATTTTTATTGCCAGAAAAAAATATGATTTTTGGTTGATTTGGTTGCATATTTGAAAGAGGGTGAGTGAAACACTGGATTTTAATTTAATAAATCATACTATATTCGCTATTTACATTTATACCAAAATTATGAACAGGAATTTAATCTTATTTGAACACATCCTTGAGCAATATTACCTCAAAGCACATCACCCAGGTAGGTTCTATAGTATATGTGGCCTGATCAGCCACTTGCGTGTGCCCCACCGTCTAAAAAATTTGGTGAGTATCTTATGTCTCGGTTTGTGTTCAAGCTTGCATTTCTTAGTTAAGCTTCGTCAGTATATTGTCATTCATTTATTTAAGATGTGGTGGTACTGTTGATGACATGGCTATAAATCACAAGGTTTTTCAATTTCTGGTAGAAAATGAAATTTAAGTTGAACCTTTTTTTGGTTTTTTGTTTTGTTGTTTGTGGTTGTGGATGTGGTGTATTGTTATAGCTTAAGAAGAAATTAAGAAAGTTTGGTCATTTGCTTCTCGACTTAAATTGGATTGCTTTTTTTTAAAATTTTATTACATGGTGTTTTTAGTGATGTTGTTGCAGCTTTGAAAAAACAAATTTGAGGTTTTTATTTAGTGAGAAATGAGTTTTTATTTGGTTAAAGAGGGGGGAGAATAGAGAGGGAGGTAAATTGTGTCGGTAAATAGAGATACTGGGTTCAGATTTATACGATTGGTTACAGGGTGGAAAAAACAATTGAGTGTTGTTGTTCGTGTTTTGCTAATTTTGTCAAGCTTGAAAAACAGAGAGAGGGAATTAACTTTGAACAGCTCAAAGAAACAAAATTGTAACAAAAACTTCCAGTGTTTATTAATGTGAGGGTAAGTGTGCTTTGTAAAAAAAGTTTTAATCTTTCTTAGAAATACAGCTTTCTCAGTTATGCAATGGTTTGAATGCAAAAAATTAAAAAAAATAAAAAGAAAACAGGTGTTTTGTGTATTTGATTTGTAACTATATTTTCTATTGCAGATTATTGCCAAAGCAGTTTATATAAGCTACAAAGTGCTCTTGCTGAAATAGAAAAAAACAACGGTGAGTCAAGCCACCAAGCAGTGACAAATTTAGAGTTTACAAATCTTCGTTATATTGATAATTATTCACACACACACACACACATATATGCTACTATTTGTATGGTCCTTTAAAATTTTCCGGCACATAAAAGCGCGTTAAGATTATATTTTTATTTATGTCATTTTTGGTGTGTTTTATTTTTGTGAAGCAATATAAATTCGTTAGACCAGTGCATTGCATGTCCTTCTATACTCTCTCCAACTCTGCTGCACAACCATCAGTTGCAAATCTATTTCATTTCTCCTTCCCCGTTTTAATTGTACTTAATTAATAGGATTTTAGATGTTTTCACTCTCTATTCATTTAGTTAGTCAAGGTGTAAATCTTCTGTAGCTTACGACTTACATTTTGTGGTTCAGTGTTTTTTCTTTTCCTATTTATGGCACACCCTAATATTGCCAAGCTTACTTGAAAATGATTGACATTGCAATTAACTTGAATCTAATTTGAAAATTACGTTTTATTTACCAATATTCCAAACATATTGCAATTTATTTCATTTATGTTCCTTTTTTCTAGGCAAGTGAACAACGATGTAACGAGTTGATTACCCAAGTGCCAAAATATAACAGGCCTCTTCTTAGATGGATTGAAGCTTTGCAGGTAAATACAGAGCTGGATGCCTTTTGACGGCATATTCTCAGCTTTTTAATGCATTTTAAATGCTGTCTTTAATTTGTTTCAGTTAGACGTATGAAGATTGATTAGTCTATACTTTTGATTGTACCCCTATGGCGATGATTCACTTAGAATTTGTTAATCATGTTTATGCATATAAGACAGACTTTTTGCATTTTAGGGTGCTTTTCTAATCTTTAGACATTGCTTGATTTGATTTTGTCAAATGGTACATGAATTTCCAACTTTGCTCTTTCTAGCATGTTGCTACAGTAGTTTAATTAAATATTTGTCCACAAATTTTTACAAATTTTAATTCCTGCACTCTCATTTTATCTAAAGATTGTTGTATAATTTTATTAACTTCTTCGTTTTTATTTATTCTCTTTTCTTCCATTGATACTCAATGTTGTTTTGGTCTGTTGATACTCAATCTTTGCATTTACTAAGATTGCATCAAATTAAGGCTTGATTGTACTGATGAAAGTAAGAGTATCAATCTTTGCTAAAAATCATACTTTATGGAAGTCTACAGCTTTCCATAAAGTGATTCCAATTAATAGTTTCATACATAATACTCACTCTCTGTTGCTAACTCTTCTTGCACAACCAATCACTCACATGTCATGCTATTGATAATGTGGTTCGAAGAAGTCTCAGAGCCTGATTCACCCAATTTCTCCACCTCTTGTAAAAACTCTTTCCAACAGCTGAAGCATTTTTAGTGTACATAATATTAATCTTCTGTAACAATCTTTTTTTCCTTTGGAATATATTTTTTTCATGTACTTTTTAATCCTGCAGCAACATGCGGGTACTATTTCTAGTTTGTGCTAAATTTTATCACCTACGTCCCATTTCACTTTCATCTCTTTTCAATTAAAAACGGGTTTAGTATCTCTTCTTTGGCGAGGAAAATTTTAAACTTTGGTCATTGGATCACTTGGTTGTGAAGTCAACAGTGTTTGAAATTTTTTTGATACGGTTGACATTATTGTAGAAATATAAAATAATAAAATTGAATAAAGATATGGAAAACTAGCCAACGCAAATTGTAGTTGTTGGTTCGACTTTTACCATTAAAAAGTCAAATGGTTTAGAAATCGAACCAAACTTTTATTGGTGGTATTGGTTACAGTTGAGCATGGTTCGGTTTGTTTCAATTTGACACAAAATATAACGAAACTATTTAGTCTTCTATTATAACTAATTCACATGAATCGGAATGAAAATTAATGTGATTATTAAAATACCCCTATTATAACTAATTTATTTATATCTAATTATTTTTAGTAAAACTTACATTCTTTCATTTTTCAGTAGAGAGAATAATTATTTTTTTATTTTCTAATAACTTTCATTTTTTAGTAAAACTTACATTCTTTCTAAAATTCCCCAGGCATCTCTCTCGTCCCCATCTTCCTCTGCTGCCGAGCCACCCCTGATGGCGAGACCACCATCTTCCGTTTTCTTTGGTCTTCATCAGGAACGCGAGCCTCGTCAAGCAAGGCCTTGAAGGCAGCACCTATGGCCAGCTATCACCATATCGCAAGGGCTGCAAATACTAACACCGTTCTCATCTTTGGAGTTTGAGGGTATTACAGATATAAAATTTAGATTTCTGATGGACACCATTTCAAGAATTCAAATACCTCATCCCACTCAAGAATCGGACTCCGATCATTTCAGGAGTTGAATTCCAAATTTTATGCGGGTCCCACAATTATTTTGATTCCTGATGGTTTGGTAAACGCTGGAATGGTTGGGGATATGTGCAATTCATGTTCCCACCATTCCATTCCCCTTTGGTAAACACTAGCAATAATGCCCGCACTACACAGCGGATTTTGAAACCGTAATCACAATTTAACACTCATATCTAAATAATTTAGTAACTAATCAAAGCAGCTGAATCCACATGCTAAAAGTAAGTCTTAGGTTGCGTTCATATTATATTGAATTTACATTAAGAGCAATACAATAAAAGAAAGAAGGTCCGCCCGAATTTCTAAAACTGTTCATATTCATAATTCTTTCAATTTGCACCTAAATTGTAATAAATTTAGACTGACAGCCTACATTCAACAAATTCTGACGATCTTCAAACACATAGAGGGAACCGGCATATCCCAAGGTTCATTGATATTTAATCACGGCTGAGCCATTAGGGTGTAGAACATGTTAGAGTATGTGATAGGATTGTTAAATACTGCCATGTGTCACACTTGTATTGGTGAATCTAGTTAGTTATGTGTGGTCAGTTGTGGTTGTATGGTTGTATTTATAAAGACCAATGATGTAATAATTGTGAGATATATTGAATACAGTTTCTCTCTCTCTACTTCCTCTATCTCCTCAAACTCTCTCTAGCTTCCTCTGTACTCTACCATTGTTTGATCTCAGGTTATCATGGTATCTTCGCCTGCCATGGTTAACACCATTCATTGACGATTCCTGTGCTTCCGCTCGTTCTTGTTTTCCGATAGCTGCTGTTGGTATTTTCGCCGAACGTCGATTGTTTTTCCGGTGTTTGTCGGTGTCGCAAACCCTAATTTTTGGGTTTTTTGAGCAAGTCGGTGGAATTCTTCTTCGTCGGTCGCTTGTTTCTTCATCGGTACTTCGGGATTTGATTGCCGATGCTTGCATCTACACCTGCTTGCATTTCTGTTGCTGCAATTGAGGTGTTTTCTTTCGAGTTCTCTTTCTGATTCGATTTAGTGTCGTTTCTTGATTGTTCTTGGGTAATTACTTGGTTTTGGATTGTGATTTGCTGTTTCTGTTGAATCCTGGAGTAGAAACGTTCCTTGATTTTCTTGGTTTACTGAAGAAACGTTGTTTTCTGTTGATTAATCATGGTTACTACTGCCCAACTAGCTCTTACACAGTCTCTCATTTCATCATTAATACCTAGCGTTGGCAACACGGTCACTGTGAAGTTGGATGATTCCAACTATGTTACATGGAATTTTCAGATAGAACTGTTACTAGAAGGCAATGGAATTATTGGATTTGTTTATGGATCTATTCCTTGTCCTGAGAAATATAATGTGTCTGATTCTGATGATGAGTCGGTAGTTCATAACTCCCCATTGACTGATGCTTATAAAGTGTGGAAAATACATGATAAGGCACTTATGACTTTGATTACTGCAACACTCTCTTCTGCTGCCTTATCATGTGTTATCGGGTGTCAGAGTTCAAAGGAAATGTGGAATAGTCTTAAGGAGAGATTTGCTAATATGACTCGTACCAGCATTGTTCAAATGCAGATCGATCTGCAAAATATTAAGAAAGGGCCAGAATCCATTGATCTGTACTTGCAGCGCATTAAGGACTGTAGGGATCAATTGACTGCAGCTGGTGTTGTCATGTCGGATGAAGATATTGTCATTGTTGCTTTGAGAGGCTTACCTACAGAATACAATACTATTAAAGCTGTCATTCGCGGGAGAGAGAATTTGGTCTCACTTCAAGAACTTCGGTCTCAGTTAAAGGCAGAAGAGTCTACTCTGGAAGAAGTTCTCAAACAACCATCCTTGCTGGCAGCTATGTTTGCACATTCTAATCCCTCAGGTTATGAAGCTGGTGCATCTTCCACTTCCAAGTCTCCATTTGGTAATGCTGATATGAGAGTATCTGCTTCTTCATTTCCAGCAATTCCACAGTTTCAGCAACTGCCATTTCCTTCTACCAATGGTCCTGTTGCATTTGTTTCTCAGACTGGTTCTGGAACTTATAACAATTTCAAGGGGAATAATTACAGGTTCAAGGGTAAAGGAAAAAAATTCAATGCTGGTTATCAATCATCTGGTTATCAGGGTTTTGCACAATATCCTATTTCATCTCCGTCTCAGTTTCAGAATGTTGGAGCTCAAATGGTTTCAGGCCAATCTTTTCAACCCTTTCTTATCTGTCAGATTTGTGACAAGAAGGGTCATACTGCATTAAATTGCTTTCAGAATGGTTGCCAGATTTGCAATAGAAAATGTCATACTGCAGCAACCTGTTTTGACAGAAACAACTCTGCACTGATGTCTCATAATTTCTCCCAGTCTCCTAATATGTATCAGCAGCAACAATGTCATTCTACTACTCCACAGTTTCAGTCTCCAAATGTGCTTCCAGCCTCCGTGCAGAATCCTTCTATGGTTCCTGTCTCACCATATTCAAATGGGATGTTGTCTTCTCAACATGGCTCATCTGGTGCATTTACTGCAAGAACCAACTTTTCTCCTGCAGCGCCACAACAAGAGTTTTGGTTGCTGGATTCCGGGGCAACCAATCACATGACATCTGATCTGTCAAATTTGCAAGCTGCTGCTCCATATCCCACATCAGAAACTGTTACTGGGGCTAATGGTGAAGGTTTAACTATTTCACATATTGGTCAAGCTAGTTTCTTTACTCATTCTAATAAGCTTGAGTTAAAGTCTGTTTTGCATGTTCCACAATTATCCCAACATCTATTGTCCATGTATCAATTGTGTAAAGACAACAACTATCGGTGTATTGTTGATGAATTTTCTGTGTGTATACAGGACAAGGTCACCAACAAGGTTCTGTACCAAGGACTGAGTAACCAAGCTGTCTATCCAATTCCTATTTTCAAACAACCAAAGATCACTCCAGCAGCATATCTTGGACAGAAAATAAATGCATCCCTTTGGCATTGCAGGTTGGGTCATCCAACCAATACTGTAACTCAGATAGCTCTTAGTAAGTCAGCTATTAGTGTTCCCTGTAACTCCATACCTCAAACTTGTAATGCTTGCTTGCAAGGCAAGTTCACCAAATTACCTTTCCCTTCCGTAGCTTCTAAGTCTCTGGTTCCCTTTGAAGTCATACATACAGATGTGTGGGGTCCCTCTCCTACTCTGTCTATAGAAGGGTATCGCTATTATGTGTCGTTTATCGATGAATGTACAAGATATACTTGGATTTTTCCCATGAGTAATAAAGCTGTTGTTTTTGAAATCTTTGTGACCTTCCATGCCTATATTCAAAATCATTTTTCTACTACTGTCAAAGTCTTACAGAGTGATGGTGGGGGAGAATACATTAGCACTGTTTTTCAACATTTTCTCAAAGTCAAAGGTATTTTACATCAAAAGTCCTGTCCATACACTCCTGAGCAGAACGGTTTAGCTGAAAGAAAAAATAGGCATCTTGTTGAAACTGCTGTCACCCTACTTCAAAAAGCCTCTCTTTCACCTAAATTTTGGTTCCATGCTTGTGCAACAGCTGCTTATCTGATTAATAGAATGCCTACCTCTGTGTTAAAGATGCAATCTACTTTTGACGTTTTGTATAAATCTCCACCTCGGCTGGATCATTTAAGGGTCTTTGGTTGTGTTTGTTACCCCTCTTTGAAAACTTATAGACATCATAAACTTGAACCCAAAACTAACAATGTATTTTCTTGGGGTATGCTGCTCAATATAAGGGTTACATCTGCTATGCTATACGGGATAATAAACTCATTGTTTCTAAGCATGTTTTGTTTGATGAAAGTGTTTTTCCTAGTAACAATGGGTTGTCTACTTCTTTGTCTTCTTCTGTGGTACCCTCTAAGACATCTTCAGTTCCCAGTGTTCACTGCAATACTTTTCATCATCCTTCCATCATACCTATACCATTTCCTCATCTATCATCATCTGTTATTATACCTGTTACTCAGTCCTGTCCTCGGTTACATGGTGATCTTGTCTCTATTGGAAGTTCTTCTCCTTCAGTTTCCACACCAGCATTGGAGTCATCTGCCATTCTTCCTGATGTGACTACTTCACAAGTACCAGAGTTGCACCAAGTTTCAGTCCACAATCTTAACACACATCCAATGCAAACACGGTCTAAGTCAGGGATTTTCAAAAAGAAGGCTTTTTCTGCTTCTATTCACGAAGATTTCTCTCTGGATAAGGAACCTCAGTCTTTTACTGCTGCTTCAAAGTATTCTCAGTGGAAACAAGCAATGACAGAGGAGATGGATGCTCTGATTAAACAGAAAACTTGGAGGTTAGTTCCTTTACCACCTAATAAAAACTTGGTGGGCTGTAAGTGGATTTATAAAGTAAAAAGACATCCTGATGGTTCAATTGCCAGGTATAAGGCTCGTTTAGTGGCTAAAGGTTTTTCTCAAGAAGCTGGTCTTGATTATTATGAGACTTTTAGCCCGGTTGTTAAGCCTACTACAGTTAGATTGATGTTGTCTTTGGCTGCCACAAAGGGTTGGAAACTTAAACAACTGGATGTAAAAAATGCTTTCCTGCATGGTTTTCTAGATGAAGAAGTATACATGTCACAGCCCAAGGATTCATTGATAAGGATCATCCTGATTTTGTTTGCAAGTTAGAAAGGTCTTTGTATGGTCTTAAACAGGCTCCTCGAGCCTGGAATGAAAGGTTTTCCAGATTCCTTCTCAGCTTGGGTTTTAAAGCTTCCTATGCAGATCCTTCTTTATATGTCAAACATGAAGGTCACTCTATAGTTGTGTTGTTGTTATATGTTGATGACATTATAATCAGTGGTGATGATGATTCTCATGTTCAGTCTGTGATCAGTCAGTTAACAAGGGAGTTTGATATGAAGGATTTAGGAATCCTACATTATTTTCTTGGTCTGCAAATTGAGTATGCATCTCAGGGATTACTTGTTCATCAATCCAAGTATATCCAGGACTTGTTACACAAGACCCACATGCAGGATTGTAAGCCTTGTACAACTCCCTGTCATCCTCATCAAAAGCTCTTAAATCATGGTAGTCCTCATTTTCATGATCCAGGCATTTACAGAAGTATAGTTGGAGCCTTACAGTACTTGACTTTTACTAGACCTGATATAGCTTATTCAGTTAATCAAGTCTGTCAATTCATGCATTCTCCTCTTGAGCATCATTTTGTTGCTGTCAAGAGAATATTGAGGTACCTCAGAGGATCTATGAATCTTGGATTGTGTTTTAGACCTAGTAATCTAGATATTAGAGCTTATACTGATGCTGATTGGGCAGGGGATCCAAATGACAGAAGGTCAACAACAGGTTTTGTTGTATTTTTAGGTGATAATCTGGTTTCTTGGAGTTCTAAGAAACAACACACTGTTAGCCGTTCTTCTACGGAGGCAGAATATAGAGCAATGGCTACTACAACTGCTGAGGTTATTTGGTTACAACAGTTACTCAAGGATTTGTGTATTCCTTGTTCAGTTACACCTGTGCTTCACTGTGATAATATCTCTGCAATGGCTTTAGCCACCAATCCTATCTTGCATTCTAAAGCTAAACACATTGAAATAGACTGTCATTTTGTCCGTGAAAGAGTGTTACAAGGCTCTATTATATTACAGTTTGTTTCTTCATCTGAACAGTCTGCAGATATTCTTACTAAAGGTTTATGTTCTCCGTTGTTTAGCTCTCATTGTTCCAATCTTATGCTCGGGAATGTCCAGCATAAGATTGAGGGGGAATGTTAGAGTATGTGATAGGATTGTTAAATACTGCCATGTGTCACACTTGTATTGGTGAATCTAGTTAGTTATGTGTGGTCAGTTGTGGTTGTATGGTTGTATTTATAAAGACCAATGATGTAATAATTGTGAGATATATTGAATACAGTTTCTCTCTCTCTACTTCCTCTCTCTCCTCAAACTCTCTCTAGCTTCCTCTGTACTCTACCATTGTTTGATCTCAGGTTATCATGGTATCTTCGCCTGCCATGGTTAACACCATTCATTGACGATTCCTGTGCTTCCGCTCGTTCTTGTTTTCCGGTAACTGCTGTTGGTATTTTCGCCGAACGTCGATTGTTTTTCCGGTGTTTGTCGGTGTCGCAAACCCTAATTTTTGGGTTTTTTGAGCAAGTCGGTGGAATTCTTCTTCGTCGGTCGCTTGTTTCTTCATCGGTACTTCGGGATTTGATTGCCGATGCTTGCATCTACACCTGCTTGCATTTCTGTTGCTGCAATTGAGGTGTTTTCTTTCGAGTTCTCTTTCTGATTCGATTTAGTGTCGTTTCTTGATTGTTCTTGGGTAATTACTTGGTTTTGGATTGTGATTTGCTGTTTCTGTTGAATCCTGGAGTAGAAACGTTCCTTGATTTTCTTGGTTTACTGAAGAAACGTTGTTTTCTGTTGATTAATCATGGTTACTACTGCCCAACTAGCTCTTACACAGTCTCTCATTTCATCATTAATACCTAGCGTTGGCAACACGGTCACTGTGAAGTTGGATGATTCCAACTATGTTACATGGAATTTTCAGATAGAACTGTTACTAGAAGGCAATGGAATTATTGGATTTGTTGATGGATCTATTCCTTGTCCTGAGAAATATAATGTGTCTGATTCTGATGATGAGTCGGTAGTTCATAACTCCCCATTGACTGATGCTTATAAAGTGTGGAAAATACATGATAAGGCACTTATGACTTTGATTACTGCAACACTCTCTTCTGCTGCCTTATCATGTGTTATCGGGTGTCAGAGTTCAAAGGAAATGTGGAATAGTCTTAAGGAGAGATTTGCTAATATGACTCCCGCACTCTTTGAATACTTAAGATTTGCGTGTACCCTCCAATATTTTGGTTGCAATTAGAAGCTGCTGCCCCCCGCACTCTTTGAACACTTAATCTTACCAAAAGCTGCTAAAGATGAGTTGATTGAAAGTGTGGCTTCACAATATAATTTGTATTATTTTTCTTGGCATCTATGTTGAGTCGGTCAAATTGGGGATCCAGTAATTGGTTCGATTCGATTGCACAATACTATCCCAACACTAATGACTACCATCTGAAAGATTGAAGAAAGGACTTCACTGTTATCAATAGTTAACCACAGACACTTGACTGAAAGCATATCATATCATAAAAGTGTCCAAATTCATTCGCAACTCACTCAGAAATGAAGGCTAAATATGCTGTGGATGTGGGTGGTGGGTAAATGATAGATCAGAAACAAACAAAAGGTAACATATATAAAAGATGGCACTAAAAAGAAAAGGCGTGCGGAA
This sequence comes from Heteromeles arbutifolia, assembly GCA_024362995.1. Taxonomy (NCBI): domain Eukaryota; kingdom Viridiplantae; phylum Streptophyta; class Magnoliopsida; order Rosales; family Rosaceae; genus Heteromeles; species Heteromeles arbutifolia. Next base: position 4,132,142 of record JANCRC010000007.1, read on the forward strand.
CACTACCTGAGAATGCTGGGCACCAACACCAGCAACAGCACCATCTGGTCCTCTTCCAAACAATGGGTACATTTATCTAGCCATTAGACATAATTTGATTTTGCAGTAGAATTGATGATGTGTCAATTGCCTGCAATGAACACCAGAACAGAATCCTTTAATGAAAAATAGACCAACTGATCTAGAAAGATGATAAGAATCTTTCAGTTAGCATTTACATGGAACTAGTTTCTGAGAATCCCAAAGAGATGACACTGCATGGCAATGGCAATGGCAATGGCAACCATAAATACGAATGGATCATGCATGTGGAAATCACACTTGCATGGCAATGGCAAGCATGATATAAATGGGCAAACAAAGAGATGACACTGCCCGCAATGCAGATTGCCTTCGACTTGTTTTTGTAATGATTTTGATCAAGTCGGATGCTCATCTCGGCTAGAAAAATAAAATTTTCAAGATGTAAAATTCGGAACTACCAATAAAAATCATGAACAAAAGCACTTTAATTCTCAGAAAACAACATTTAAGAGGCAGTACAAACACATCTAGCACCAGTAATGATCTACTTAATGTGTCTTGTCCCGTTCGTCGTTCATGGATTAGGCACCCCAACAATCATATTTAACCTATATATATATATATATATATATATATATATATCTCTTCAAAGAGAACTTCTCAACCAATACAAGGAACTCAATAGGTGCTGATGAATGAAATAATTCAGAATTTTTTGTACATTTTTAGTATTTTCCAAGTTTTTCACAGAGCCAAATTAAACCAACATGCTTAAAAAATATTGATACTTGTAAGGCCGGAGACTGCTTTCAACGCCCTTTCCTTTCCTTTGTCCTGATGTAAATCTAATTTCAGCACCACCTTCAGCAGAATGAAAATAATTTTCAATTAACAAACTGTTTTGAGAGGGAAAAATGAAATTCATTAATTCAAATGCCAATACTGATTTCTGGGATTTTAGGGTTCTCTGTTACCCTTGCAACTAAAAGCCTAAAATCCCAGAAAAATGAGCAAGAAGCTTAAGCAGAAAAAATCATATTTTCAACAACCAAAACCCAATATCGATTTAATCACATACGAAAGAAAAATTTAAGCACAGAGTCACAAATTAACAAACTGAAAACCCACAAAAAATCCCAAAAAAAAAAAGGCAACTGACCTTAAAACAAAGAACAAATACAGAACAGAGAGAAGAATCCCCAAAATGAGAGAAAATGAAACAAATAAGGGAATTAATAGAGAAACAACCATCCCCCAAAACTTGACCTAACAGTACTAAAAATTCGAAAATAATTCATAGCCTTTAATCACCACAGCCATAAAAAATAAAAAAATAAAAAAATAAAAAAATAAAAAAATAAAAAAAAGGCAGAAATGATGACAATCTAAGCTAACAGTAAAAAATCGAATTAAAAAAAGAACTTATCTTGGGAAATCCAGGCATGCAGCGCAAGATCCGTCACACATCACCTTCAGTTGCCTTTGTTCATGACCCCTACCCCTCTCCCTCAATTCCCGACGGCCCCTATGGTTTCCTCTGACCATCTCCCCTCTCCCACTTGTGAAATCCATCTGCAGCAATGGCGCTGAGACCCCTAGTCCTCCCCCTCTCTCTCCATCTTTCCATCCCCGAAACCCTCATCAAATGACAACAAAGGCAGACCTACCCCTAATTCGCCCAAAACCGAGAGGACAAAATTGCCCTTCCTAATACACCATTCCCACCATCGGATTTTAATCTTTGATGGGTGGAACTGTAATTAAATGATTGAGGGCCTGACTGAGGGCCGGGCTTTTACCGAAAACCAACGAAGCCCATGAAAAGAAAGTGGGGAGCCCACACCCCAACCCAACCACAAATTCGGTGGCAGCAGTGTGTAAATAAGGCAAAATCAAGGGACAAAAATTTGACTGTAGCTTCAAATTCCATTTCCACTGTAGCTAAGCTACAGTTACAGTTAAATTCCATTTCCACGTGGCAGCCTCTTATGAAAACTAAATGTTCCATCTTTTTCTTTTTTCTTTTGCATGTTCGAAGAAGTTCCTACTCAGAGTCTCCATCCCCAACATCCCGGCAGCGCCCAGTTGCATTTTTTCCCTCACAAGATCATATTTCTGGTTCAGTAATTACAATTGAAGACGACGTCCATTCTACACAGCTCCTTCCATTCTTCAACCCTTGGCTGCTCACAAAAGTAAGTGTCTTTGTTTTGTGCTTTCATTTTGTGAGTGTAGCTCAAATAGCACTCACCGCCGGACCATTTGAATATCTGCTTGCCATCTTAAGTACTCTCTTAAGCTTGACGGCCGCAATTGGCCATATTTTTTGTCGCAAATCAGTTTTGGAGTTCTCTTTTGCCGGAATTTAAACAAAACAAAACGAAAAACAGAGCTCTCTGTTTTTCGATAAGAGAAAACAGAGCTCTTGCGTCTCTGTGTGTGTGAAGGTGTGACGAGTCTTCGATCTGAATTTTGTTTTTGTATTGCTCTATACAGAAGTGTCATATATACGCAGATGGATAGTGTTCCAGAAATTGCTGTTAGCGTCCCCCTACGTTCGGAACTGGAAGGGTAAGTGTGTACTCAGCTTGTATTTTTTTTTTTTTTTTGCCTTTTGTTTGGGAAGAATGATTGGGAGACCAAAAAGAATTGATTAATTAGCAATTAATCTATAGAACTCAGCTCTTGATATGTCTGTCTAAGCATTTTTTGTTTTTTGACAAATTAAGAGCGTCGAATGTCTAGATCGATCTGTTATTAACAAACATTGAAGAAAATGGCAGCTGGCTTAGCCAGGTGCCTTGTTATAACTTCCTTACATACTGAATTAGTTGATTTCAAATGATATATTAGCGGGATTAATTTCTAGATATATCATACATTCCCATTCTTCTTATTAGTTAGAGTAATACTAGAAAGACCATATATTTATGCCACACAAGTCACTTTTCACATTACATGGTATAAAAATATTGTATTCCTATAATTTTTCTATTAGTTAAGATTACTATATATATATTCCATTAATGCAATTCTATTTAATTTTCTCATTGACCATATATGTATAACAGCACAAGGGAAGAATTTTCTACAAAAGTATTGCATAAATATATATGTTCCCTCATCACCATGCTCGGCATCTTCATCCAACTGAAGCAAGGAGCTGGAAATAAGTCTCTGTTCAACACAGACTACTCGGCTATGGTGTCCCTTATCGTTGCGCTAATCGCTTATGGCGGATCACTAATTGGCTCTAGAATACACGTCCAAACTCGCCCTAATTCGGATTTGGTAGAATCAATCATCAATAAGATTAGTATTCTCTTTGGAATTTTTGCCTTGATTTTAGAAGTGGTGATCCTTGTGCCAGGTTTAGGGCTAGTCGCCCGATTCTTCTGGGTTGTTTGGTTTGCAAACGTTGTAGCTGAGTACGCCTGCCAATACTTCGAAACGTTGTATCAAAGTGCAGTGGCATCAGTTGTTCATACATTTGGCAAATTGAAAGACTATCTAAATACGATCATCCGACGTTTCACAACGAAACCTGAAGAACAAACTGATGAGCTTCCTCAAGTGAGTTCTACCACGGTTTAGGTTTAGGTTTAAGGTATACTTTTTACTTGTTAATTTTTTTTCCTTATTTTGAGTTGGACTACATTGAAATCAGCTTATGATTAGTTAATTGCGAAGTGGTTATATGTGAAAGAAAATTCAGTCAACGACATCCTAATTTCTGTCAAAAGAATTGGTAATTAACTTAATTTACTTTTCTGATATATTTTTCGTGTTAGAGATAGAAAATATATGAGAAAAATAACTCTCGTGTTCCTCAACGACAAACATGGAGAGCTACCATTTCCATAGAGATACAGAAGTGCATCGCAGTAGAGTTAACATGCATGGATATCTTTCTTCGGATTTTTTAAGCCGTGGAGTTGTAATTGTACACAATCCTTAATTTGGTTTCCGGTATTCTGAGTGAACTTGTATGATTAATCAAAATAAGTTTACAGAAGAATTTGTTGAACTGAGACAGAGAGAGTGTAACATAAACAGAAGGAGTATTCGAACCCAGAACCGTGAGGCATCCATGCTGGTGCGCTTAACCACAAGGCTAGGAAGAAAGCCGGTACTTGACGTTGATTTTTGCATCCATTCTTCTCTGAAACTATTTCATTCACGCATGCCACCGGCGTCTCAGTTTGGTGAAAGTCTCGACTCATACCGAGAATGTTGCATCTACTAGCCTCTGCATTTCGTCCCAAGCAGATTGTAAATTATAAGAGAAACAGTACACAATAACTTTCCTTTTCGTTTTCAAATTCCAGTCCAAGTTATGTATCAAATAAATGTTGTCTCCAGCCATAACATTTGCTGATATTCTGTAACACACCTTCTCATCAATTCTCTCTCTTTATACTACTTGTAGTACAAATATTAGTATCGACTCTCTAACATGTAGAACAGCTAATATTGAATTGATGGTTAGGACATTCCTCATCAATTTATTACATTTTGGATTCACATTATTCCTCTCTTTAATCTAGTATAAAATAACAGGGTAAATATCAATTTACTAACCTCAAGTTTCGTGGTTTTCAACATTTAGTACATGAAGTTTTTTTTGTCCTAGAGTCATACCTAAGGTGTTAATTTTGGAACAGTCTCATGCATCCGTTAGTTTTACTGTTAAGTCTCCCGTTAACTGATGACGTAACGCTCATGTGGACAATGACTAGACGTCACGTGTCATTAAAAGAATAAAATATTAAAAAAATTAATTATATAAAAGTATTAAAAATAAATAAATAAATAAACCCAGAACCCCTTTGTCTTCCCCACCCGAGACCCCTTCACAGCTCCACCCCTCCATCCCCTTCACCCCTCACCCACCGACACCCTTCCGCTTCCCTGATACCCATCCCTACCACCAAGCCTTTTCTCCTTCCCCAAAAACCCAGCCCCTTCTCTTCCCCCAAAACCCCAAAATTCCCTCCGTCCCTTCTCTCCTCTGCGTCAAACAACAAAAAAACCCCACTGACCCCCAAGCTTAGAAAATTAAAAATCATACCTGCAGAAAGCTAGTAACCCTACTGACCCCAAGCTTCTGAATTGTATCACCTGGCACAGCAGATCCAAGTGTATAAGCATAATCATTGACTCCGATTTCTCCAACCCAAAACAGTGCATCATCAAATTTGCATCCCGGTCCTCCAAGGCTGAGGTTGTTCTTCGCAAAGAACTCGTGCTCCATGGCAGTGGAACCCGCGACGGCGAAGTTAACTCGTGCTTTAATTTTGTAACATTTGGGGTTTTTTGGTTGTTTGACGCAGAGGAGAGAAGGGAGGTGGGGTGTTGGAGGAAGGGAAGGGGCTGGGTTTTTGGGGAAGGAGAAAAGGCTTGGTGGTAGGGGTGGGTATCAGGGAAGGGAAAGAGTCTCGGTGGGTGAGGGGTGAAGGGGATGGAGGGGTGGAGCCGTGGAGGGGGTGAAGGGGGATGGAGGGGTGACGGGTGGGGAAGACAAAGGGGTTCTGGGTTTTTTTATTTATTTATTTATTTTTTTATAATCATTATTTTAATATTTTAAATTTGGGTGAGAAATTTTTTTTTTGAATTTTTAATTTCCACGTGGACTTTTTCATGACATATGACGTCTAGTCATTGTCTACATGACCGCCACGACTTAACAATCAAACTAACGGATGTATGATACTGTCCCAAAATTAATACTTTAGGTATGACTCTGAGATGAAAAAAACTTCATGTACTAAATGTTGAAAACTATAAAACTTAAGGGTAGTAAACTGATATTTATCCAAAATAATAATATCGGTTGTAATAAAAAACAAACAAGAAATTAAAAAAATTATTTAAATCAAGAACCACCTTGTTACAAAGTTAACAAATAGCCTGAAACTTCTTTATAAATGGAAACTATACACAAATAAAATCACATGCATTGGGATTGGTCTATATATATATGAGGGAATCATGTCATATTCTAGTTGGAGGGGGATAATCAAGTGATTATACCCAAGGGTCCATCATCCTACATATCACATGCACAGTCAGCAGGCGCCTCTGCCGACCAGTTGCACATTAAGTCAGCACATAATAAACTCAAAAACGAAACAATCTAATTTCGGATTGGTTAAGTTGAAAAGACTAACCTACTCCAATTAAAAATAGGCAGTCAACATTTACCTGAGCCGTTGATTTAATCTTGTCCATTTTGGTTCTACGCCGATAAATATAAATCAGAGACAGTCTTCTCTTCTGCCCAACATCCCCGCAGCGCGCAGATGCATTTTTCACTCACAGGATCATATTTCTGGTTCAATAATTTGCATTTGAAGACGACGTCCACTCTACAGAGCTCCTTCCGTTCTTCTACCCTTGTCTGCTCAAAAAATTAAGTGCCTTTTTCTTTTGTGCTTTCATCATGTGAGTGTAGCTCAAATCGCAGTCACCGCCGGGCCATTTGAATATCTGATTGCCATCTTAGGTACTGTCTTAAGCCTAACGGCCGCAATTGGCCATATTCTTTGTCGTAATCTGTTTTGGAGTTCTCTTTTGCTGGAATTTAAACAATACAAAACAAAAAACAGAGCTCTCGTTTTTCGAAAAGAGAAAACAGAGCTCTTGCGTCTGTGTGTGTGAAGGTGTGATGAGTCTTTGATCTGAATTTTGTTTTTGTATATCTCTGCTCAGAAGTGTCATATATACGCAGATGGATCGTGTCCCGGACATTACTGTTAGCATCCCGCTACGTCCGGAACTGGAAGGGTAAGTGTATGCTTGCACTTTTTTTTTTTGCCTTTTACGCGGGGAAAATGATGGGAGACCAAAAAGAACTGATTAATTAGCAATTAATCTATACAACTCAGCTCTTGATAAGTCTAGGCATTTTTTTGACAAATTAAGAGTGTCGACTGTCTAGATGTCTAGATTGATTCGTTATTAATAAACAATGAAGAAAATAGTAGCTAGCTAGGTACCTTATTACACCTTACCTACTTAACCATTTGATTTCAGATGATATATTTGCTTGATTAGTTTGTAGATATATCATACGTTATCGATTAGTTGATTTTAGATGATATATAGACTTGATTAATTTATAGATATATCATATATCATACGTTCTCAATTAGTTGATTTTAGATGATATATGGGCTAGATTAATTTTTATTATATATATTCGCATGTGATGTATATAACCAACATCCAATGAGATAAATTCATTAATTGATGTTGTTTGTACATATCACTTGCCATATGATATTAGTACACAACAAAAATATAATCTCCCCAGTATTTTCTTATTAGTTAAGATTACAATATATATTATAGATGATTCATTAATGCAATTCCATTTAATTTTCTCATTAACAGCACAAGCGATGAACGTTCTACAAAAGTGCATAAATATATATGTTCCCTCATCACCATGCTAGGCGGTTTCCTCCAACTGAAGCAGGGAGCCAGAAATGAGTGTTTGTTCGACACAAACTTCCAGACTATGGTGTCCCTTACCGTTGCGCTAATTACTTATGGCGGATCACTAATTGGCTCTAGAATACTCCACGTCCAAGCTCGCCCTAATTCGGATTTGGCAGAATCAATGATCAATAAGATTAGCCTCCTCTTTGGAACTCTTGCCTTGATTTTAGAAGTGGTGATCCTCGTGCCAAGTTTAGGGAAAGTCGCCTTATTCTTCTTGGTTGGTTGGTTTGTGAAGGTTGTAACTAAGTACGTCTCCGAATACCTCAAAACGTTGTATGAAAGTGCAATTTCATCAATTGTTCATACATTTGGCAAATTGAAAGACTATCTGAGCATGATCATCTGACGTTTCTCAACGGTACCCGAAGAACAAACTAATAAGCTTCCTCAAGTAACTTCTACCACGGTTTAGGTTTTGGGGTATTATATTTACTCGTTATTTTTTTTCCTTAGTTAGATTATATTGAATAGGTTGTTGGGTTTTCACCCATGCATCCCTGGTTCAAAACTCTCCATGCCCTGAATTATTGTAATAGTTTTGAAACTCCCCTCCCCTAAATTATTGTAATAATTTTGAAATTCCTTTCCCTAAAATCATTGTAATAGTTTCAAACTCTCTATCATCTCCTTAATAATAATAATAATTTAAAGAGAGAATATATTGAACTCAGCTTGTGCTATATTATAAATATATGATTAGAAAAGTAAGCCTACGTATCAAAACTGTAAACCTAAAAAAATACTTGTTCATAACCACAAGGAGGAGTAGTTTCAAGTATATAAGAGCAGCTAGGAAGCTAGATATGGATGTACTTACGCAAGAAGAGATGAAGAAGAAGGGTTAGTACAGTACTGCTCATAGTTACAGGAAGATTCTCAACTGGTTGAATCATCATATTCATACATCGTGCTGCACAAAGTACAAAGCCCTTGTTTGATGGAGGGATGCAAAATCCGACCTGGAATTCCACCGACCACCTGTACACATACTGAACACCAACCCACCTTATATGGACTTGGATTGTCTGCCCTCCCATTTCCATGCCCTCCTCATGCCCTCCTATGTTTTGTGGTCACGGTTAAGCCACGTCAATATTTTATATTAATTTTTTTATAAAAATAATAAGACAAACAGTAAAATCAATATAAAATGTTGACATGGCTTAACCGTGATCACAGAAATAGGAGGGCATGGGAATGGCATGGAACCGGAAGGGCAGACAATCCAAGTCCACCTTATATAGGTTAACAAAGGGATTTGGACCCCACTAGTCTCTCCATCCTATCTAGGAAATTAATTTTTTTTTCAAAATAAAATAAAATAGTTTTAAAGAAATGTGGTATATAAATATAACTATAAAAAGACAATACATGTAACAGAAAACGATGAAAGCATATATTGTCACATTCCGGTCCGGGATCCACCACATCCTGAGCCCTCTCCACCACCGTAGCACAATATTGTCCGCTTTGGGCGCCGACCACGTCCTCACGGTTTTGTTTCTGAGAACTCACACGAGAACTTTCCAGTGGGTCACCCATCATGGGAGTGCTCTCGCGCGCTACTCGCTTAACTTCGGAGTTCCCATGTCCGCTTTGGGCCCCGACCACGTCCTCACGGTTTTGTTTCTGGGAACTCACACGAGAACTTTCCAGTGGGTCACCCATCATGGGAGTGCTCTCGCGCGCTACTCGCTTAACTTCGGAGTTCCCATGGAACCCGAAGCCAGTGAGCTCTCAAAAGGCCTCGCACTAGGTAGATATGAGAATATACATATAAGGTTCACAGGATCCACTCCCCTGGACGATGTGGGATCTCACATATATGATATCTCCACTTTACGGTTAAAATACAACATGTATAATATAACTACGTTACAGGGCAAACACAAAAAACCCAATTTTTGCCTACGCTATAGGTGGAAAATAAAATTTGTAATAGAGAGAGATAGATTACGTTGGCAAACACAAAAACAACCTGTGACAGAAGTAGATTAAAAAAAATGGTACAAACAGATAAATACATTTAACCTAATAAGCAAATGAAATCCAACAAAAACTCAAAAGATATGGTAGAGGTATATTAAAATATCTTGTGTCATAGGTAGATAAACAACATGCTTAATTAGAGGAAACCTTTCGTAAAAGAAATACCATGTTGGTATTCAGGACTTCTTCCATGTTTTATCAAATCAATATATAAAGATGATAAAAAATGATCTCAAAGAAAGCAAACGGTGGCAGGGAAGATTAAGAAACAGAGCAGATGAAGTTTTTCATGAAGGGACTTTCTAATATTTCCTTTTGGATATTTTTAATCTGTTCCCAGGACAGCTTCCGAAGACCATAGCGCGGCAACATTACAATCATCTCTGCCATACATGTGGCGATAGGTTAAGAGTAACAACTGTTAATACATTTTCCCTTTCTTTCCTTTTGCCCCGCCCTTTGCTCCTTTTTCATATACTTCGCCATGTATGTATGTATGTATTTTGTTCTCATATTTCTTGATAGTTTTGTGGAAAGCTCTTTTTCTACTTTTCAATTTTGTTCTTTCAAAATCAGCTGGGAAAAAAGTTTATGTATTCCGTGTAGAACCCGTTGTTAATTTTTTGAAATGAGTCCAAAAAATACTCAAGGCAAAATAAGCCTAAAATATTGGATTGGAGTGGGCTTCTTCAATTTTTTTAGGTTTATGCTCTACTCCGAGTAAAGATCCACCCGATTTGGGGTTGCACATATATGACAAATGCTCCAATATCACGTCCTTTTGCTACAACTTTCTTTTTACAATTTATTTCACGTAGTATAATAGATATTCAACACATTTATCATATTACTCGATTGATTAACAGTTTGAGATCACTTCTATTATAAATAAATAAAGAAATATAATACGATAGAAATAGTAATCATAAATAGATTTATAACCGATTTTTCGTGTTTCGACAATTTAACTTGATTAAATAGGCTTTTTTGGAATTGAATTAGTGCCCGTTGGATTGCTATTTCATTTTTAATATTTGTGTGCAATAAATAGAGGAGAAATATGTAGATATATGGAAGAAATGACGAATGGAGAAGAGCGAAGAAACGGGGTCTTGAATAAGCTCATGTTCTTAATTAGCTAGCAGGTTGTTATTCACAAGTCATTAAATAACCAGGAACCTCTGTTAGTCATTAATATCAGCAAAATGCCACTTATTTCCATGTAATTTTCATATCCTAATCCTATATGTTCTTTATAATACAGCACCACTAGGGAAGGAGGAGGGTAGTCAATACAATTCTCTACTGGAAGTACACAAATGTCATTGTTTCTCCTCTCCATGCTAGGAGTCCTCCTCCAGGTGAAGCATGCGACCGGAGATTTGCGTGTCTCCATTTGTCATAGACCACAACATTGTGGTGATGTTGTTTGCTGATTTTATTCGCTTAAGTGGGGGCATTGAAGACTGTCAAGATTCTCCAAGCTTCCAATGATACAGACGTGTGTGAATTGATGAACAACCTCAGTCTCTGACGTTTACTTTACTCTCGCATGTTGGGCCGTATATTGTGCGATAACTGTGAATAGTCCTACCAAACCCTAAGAAGACTGTGTACTACATGGCACCGAAGAACCCCAAAACCAGAACAAGATGCCTTAACAAATTAGTTAATTAACAAGAACAACAACTGATAGTCACTTTAGCAACCTAAATGATTGTTAAAGTTTCTAAACTTTAACCTTGCAAGTGCACAAGATGTTGACAGTATAGTAAGCTAGTAAGGGTCAACCCCACATAAGATTGTTTAGTACTTTGCAACTCAACACACACATTTAAAAAGATTCGATTTGGTTTTGAATTAGTAATAAACAGAAAATTAAATGAAAACAATAAACAACATCAAGAATTGATTTAAAAATCCGATATGAGACCTTCATAACACATCCTAGCATGATTTTGCTCAAGTTAACAAAATAGAATCCATTAAGTGCAAAGAGTATGAATATCACAAGAACCTTAAAACATGTTGTATATTACTAAGAATTCAAGATATTACTTCACTTAATTACTTCTTATCATAATTAATTAGTGCCATAGAAAATATGATAGATAGGACGATCATCACATAATAACAACAATAATAGCCTAAGACGTGATTAATAAGGTGATCAATCAAAGAAACAAGTCATATGCATCCATTAAAATAGTAAAATAGCATTCATCCACAAACTGGAAATTATAAACTGGAGACATATTATAACGAAACAAGAATCCTGTCTAGAGCTTCATACTAAGCTCTAAGTACAACGAATTTAGTTACTCATGTCCAATTATAAAATAACAAATTGAAAACCCATCAAAAGCTTGAAAAATTGAGAAGAAACGGAGGAACGAGGAAACACTTTTATCAACTCTTGTCGTGCGGCTGCTATCTATCTAAAGTTTGACAAACTCAGTACATAATAAACTCCAATTTTGTCACTCAGTACTACGGTTTGATGATATTCCTCTTCACTTGTAAGTGAAAGGTTAGGTTTGAATATCGTGAATGGCGAATTCGGTACCAAATTAGATTGTCCATTGTGTGGCTTAGCCGAACTCCCCCTCCCCTTAGACCATCTCCAACCCTTGGAGTAAAACCTAAAATTTTTAGCCCAGAAAATTTAGGGTTTAACCTAAAAACAGTTTTTCTGCTCAAACCTTTATAGTCTAAAATTTTAGCCCTAGATTATTAAATAATGAATTTAGGCTAATTTTTTTATTAAATTAACTTAAAAAAAATTATGTAGACTATCCTAAATTAATTTTATGAACATTTTAACCTAAAAATATTTAAATTCCGATAAATATTGAAAAAATCACTAAACCGATGCCAAGCATAAAGCAACATCTTCGTCAAAGGTCCAATTACGACCTCTAATATGATCTTTTGCCATCTTGAAAATTTTGGAAATGGGAACAAATGGTTGTGGAAGATGGTAGAAAGAAAAATTGGAAGAATTGTAGGAGAAAAGTGAGTTTTGTGTAGATGTTTGAACAAATACATAGGTATTTATAGAGTTTTTAGGTGAATTTTGAGTTAAATAATTTTTTTTAATTATTTTAGCCTTTGGATTTAAATTTGGGTCGTTAGATCTTTTTTTTACTGTTAGATTTGATTATATTCGATCTCAACCGTTGGATTCAATAAATATATAAATATAAAACTAAAAATTAAATAAATTAAAGTGGACCGTTGGATCTCCAAGATTCATTTGAATTCTGGCCGTCAGATCACCAAAAAGAGCCGTTGGGCTCGTGTCACGGGCCGACAGCAGCCCCACATACCCACTTGGGTGGGCCAGCGAAGCTGAGGTGGGCTGGGCGAGTGCGCGCGTGATGGGCCTTTGGCACGTTTGGGCTAGGTGAGTCCAGTCCACTTCCCTTATTCTACTCTCACATGTGGGCTCTATTACTAATTTTGGGCTAAATCTTGGGGTGAATTTGAGTTTTTTTAGGTTTTAACACTTAACCCAATTTTAGAACAAGTGTTAGAGAGAAATGGGAGGGGAATAGAAAGGAAAATTTAGGACTTACTCCAAGGGTTGGAGTTGATCTTAGTGTAAAAACATATCGTTGTACTAAAAAAGTAAACTCCAATTTTCGTCCAACCCTCCTTTGGACCCTTTAGGTTAAAAAGCCTATCTGATTTCTGATTGGGTAAGTTGAAAAGACTAACCCATTCCAATTAGGAATAGGTAATCAACATTTATCTAAGCCATTGATTTAATCTTGTGCATCTTCCACCTTTATGATCAGATTAGAAGACCTAAATACTTCTCCTTTTAATGTCTTTGGACGCTACTAAATCTCCAAAATTTCGAGAATATTTGCAAATCTACGAAAATTTTCATTATCCGCTGTCTACACCAAAATAACAATAACGTTTTCTAGAAAAATCAGAATGGTGAATCGTAAAATTCTTCAGAAACTAAACATCCAGAGATTTCCAGGCATATATGGCATGTTTGGTTGGCTGAATGAAATAGCTTGTGACCAATTAAAATGGACTTGAGTCTAGTCTTTTATTTATTGTATCAAAATGTGAGATGGATAAGATTGGACATGATGAGTTATGAATCCACAATAGAATGAGTTATCTAACATATTCTTATACATAAGTGACAAGTTCTGTCTTACAAGTCCATGCTAATCTAATCTTATCTTTTAGGCCTAATCTCATCTAACCCACCAACGGACCCATACGGCTCAACATCTGGTTATTTCCTAGAAAGTATAGTTTAATCTTTCAACTTGACCACTGATCAGCACAAGAAACCTCTACTTCCATGGTGGAAAATGTGTTTTATTCTCAGTTAAACTTTTTTAGCTTTAATTTCAATTTTCTTGCTTGAGAGCGCATATTTAAACAAACTAATAAAAAGTAAAGTCAAACATAGGATACGACTTTGACCGATTTGTTTTCAACAATAATAAAACAAAAACTGTATTACTTGGACTATAATTTTATTCTCTCATCTTTTCATCTCATCTTCTCCCTCCTGTTACACTTTCTATTTTGTCTTTTCTTTCTAAAAAAAATTAATATAAGATGTTGACGTAACATAACCGTGACAGTTCAAATAAAAGAAGAGAAAAAAAAAAAGGTAAAAAAAAAGAAAAAAGAATCCTACTCCGTATTACTTTTCCATTGTTTTCACTCTCTTTTGTAAGAGTAGTGCTGTTGATGTTGGCTTTACTTTTCCCTGCTGTTGCAAAAGTAGTGCTGGTGAAGTTGACTTCATTCTTCCCTTCGTTTTCATCCTCTCCTGTAAGAGTAGTGCTGGTGATGTTGACTTTACAAATATATGTGCCGCCACTCTCGAAGATCACTAAACAGAGTATTGTTTGGATATTGCTATGAACTTTATTTGAGTTATTATAAAATATAAGCTTTGGTAAATTATCACGTAAATTTAAGTCCACATCACAACGTCACTAATGGACAAACCGTCGCTTTCTGTCTGGAAAAATGCTGTTTCGAAGAATTGCATACCCAAGTCCTGCTTCCTATACCTACACCATATATTTATATTCAGAGACGGCCTTCTCTTCTGCCCAACATCCCGGCAGCGCCTAGTTGCATTTTTTCACTCAGAAGATCATATTTCTGGTTCAACAATTTGCATCTGAAGACGACGTACACTCTACAGAGCTCCTTCCATTCTTCTACCCTCAGCTGCTCACAAAAGTAAGTGCCTTTTTGTGCCTTCATTTTAGTGAGTGTAGGTCAAATCGCACTCACCGCCGGACCGGTTATGGTACCATTTGAATATCTGCTTGCCATCTTATGTACTCTCTTAAGCTTGACGGCCGCTATTGGCCATATTCTTCGTTGCAAATCTGTTTTGGAGTTCTCTTTTGCCGGGAATTAAACAAAACAGAACAAAAAACAGAGCTCAAGTTTTTCGAAAAGAGAAAACAGAGCTCTTGCGTGTGTGTGTGTGTGTGAAGGTGTGAAGAGTCTTTGATCTGAATTTTGTTTTTGAATTCCTCTGTACAGAAGTGTCATATATACGCCGATGGATCGTGTCTCAGGCATTGCTGTTAGCGTCCCTCTGCGTTCGGAACTGGAAGGGTAACTGTGTACTCTGCCTGCCTTTTTTTTGCCTTTTAATTCTTTGGGGAAAATATTAGAGAGGGATCATATTTTTGTACCACTAACACAAGATTTGCCAAGTCATGTACACTTTACACATAATTAATAAATTCATCTCATTGGCTAATAATTGTATGAATCATTTGCAACATTATGTGTTACACGGTACACCACTTTATTGTAAAACTCGATACAACTCAGTGTGGATGAGGCCATGGGGAAGTGGGCATCAAAAACAACATTTTACTTGTATATAAACTTACAAATGTTGTTGTGTTGGGATTGAAAATTGGTTCATGCGTTGTACGTACCTAAATAGCTTATTAAGTTAAGGGGGTACTACCCCAAAGAGTGAGAGAGGGTGAGTTCCAAGATTCCATTCCCTCGTATGCAACCAAAATATGAAGAAAAAACTGATTGATTAGCAATTAAATTATTAAGATCTCAGCTCTTGATAAGGCTAGCCAATATTTTTTTTTTTTTTTTTTTAGCAAATTAAGAGTGTCCAATGTGTAGTACTCTAGATTGATTCGTTATTAACAAACATTGAAGAAAATAGCAGCTAGCTAGTTGATTTTAGATGATGTAGTTGCTTGATTAATTAATATGTATATCATACGTTCACAATTAGTGGATTTTCTGACGATATATTGACATGATATATTGACTTGATTAATTTATAGATATATCATACGTTCTCAATTAGGTGATTTCAGATGATATATTGGCTTGATTAATTTCTAGATATATCATATGTTCTCATTTTTCTTATTAGTTAGAGTGATACTAGGGAGACTACATATTTATATCACATTGGTGTATCATTTCATGTGACATGTGATATATACAAACAAGATCCAATGAGATAATGACGTGATATGTACGCTTCACTTACCACATCATATTGGTACACAAAAGTAATACAAAAATGTGGTCTCTCTAGCTTTTTTCTTTTAATTAAGTTTAGAAACTTAGAATATATATTGTAGATAATTCATTAATGCAATTGCATTTAATTTAATTTTCTCATTAACCATATATAACAGCTCAAGCCAAGAACGTTCTACAAAGGTATTGCATAAATATATACTTTCCCTCATCGCCATGCTAGGCATCTTCCTCCAACTGAAGCAGGGAGTCGGAAATGAGTCTATGTTCGACACAGACTACCCGACTGTGGTATCCCTTATCGTTTCGCTAATCGCTTATGGCGGATCACTAATTGGCTCTAGAATACTCCACATCCAAGCTCGCTCTATTCCGGATTTGACAGAATCAGTCATCGATAAGATTAGCCTCCTCTTTGGAACTCTTGCCTTGATTTTAGAAGTGGTGATCCTTGTGCCAGGTTTAGGGCTAGTCGCCCTATTCTTCTGGGTTGTTTGCTTTGTGAACGTTGTAGCTGAGTATGCCTGCGAATACCTCAAAAAGTTGTATAAAAGTGCAGTTGCATCAGTTGTTCATACATTTGGCAAATTGAAAGACTATTTGAACATGATCATTCGACGTTTTGCAGCGGAACTTGAAGAACAAACTGATGAGCTTCCTCAAGTAAGTTCTACCACGGTTTAGGTTTAGGTTTAGGGTATTATGTTTACTCGTTAATTTATTTTTTCTTTTTTGAGTTGGACTATATTGAACTCAGTTATGAGCAGTTAAGTGCGAAGTGGTAATATGTGAAAGAAAATTCAAGCAATGACGTCCTAATTTCCACAAAAAGAGTTGGTAATTAACTTAATTTACTTTTCTCTATATTTCTTGTGCTAGAGATAGAAAATATATGAGAAAAATAAGTAAGGGAGAGGGACGAAAGGAGGTTGTGGGAGGAAGGAGGGAGAAATGAAGAAAACTATACATATGAAACTAAAAACTTGATGTAGTGATCACTATCCTATATTAAGTTTTGATTTTCATACATCTCTTCCATTAAAATAATTTAAAATTGTTTTCAATTTTTAGTTTTAATTTTGTGTCATTTCGTATAAATTCTTTATATATTTCTTCCACTATCATTCTTTGACCCTTCTTCATTCTTGTTTCTCTAAAACATACTTTTTCCCTTATGTATAGCACAAAAAATGGCTAAAAATTAGAACCGCAATGATTATCAAACTGAGTTTTATAATTTTTATTTGTAACTTAAATTCCTATGGTATATTCAGTTGTCATATTCCTATAAAGGCTTGTTTTCTATATATGACTTAAAACAGAAAAGGCCTTGTTTCCTATAACTTTCGCTTTCCGGCCGCAAACTCATAAAGTTCCAATAACCGCTTGGGACTTGCTGAGAAGCTATTTATTGAGAGTAAATCTCACGTTGGGGAAATAAGTGACTTGTATGTGCTTATAAGTAACTAGGTTGTTCTCTATATTGTCATTTAGTTTTTATGGTGAAACTCCAACTTTCTTCAAATTGATTGGTGAAGAAATGTTGCTTTTTAATTTGGTTGGGGAAATTCGATTTTAATTAGCAAACATAAATTCTGCTAGTTTTGATGTTCTTTGTTTGCAAAACACAGTTGAAAAGATTAGGCAATGATACTCTACTTTTATTTTTTTTTAGGGGAATTGTTATTGACACTCCAAAATTATCATTCTACACTCCAAACTTTCTATATTTAGAAATGAAAATACACTTATGAGGAGTGTAGAATGAGATTTTTGGAGTGTCAATAATACTTCCTTTTTTTAGTACATTAATATTTTTACACTAGGGGGAGTGAGAATTCGGCTAAGCCACAAAATAGGCAGCCTAATTTGGTATCGATATTTCGTTTTTGTGAGGATTTATGTTTGATCGATCTGAGGTGTTTGTGCAACAAGGGTTTCACGTATACTGCATACAAAAATTACTAAAACTGTACGTGTATATATGCAATGGAATATATCGTTAGCCTTTGTGTCAACCGGCTCGGTCACTCGGTCACTCGGAACCAACTCATCAACTCATTCGCTTCCAATACTGGAAAGACGGAGTGTATGTATGCATTAATTCCCCGATCGTTTTTTAGCTAAAGGCCAAAACTGTGCATCCGCAGATATATATATATATATATATATATATATATATATATATATATATATATATGACCGTTAGGCTTTGATGAAAGTCAAACTATTAAAAATGTATGTGGGTTGACTACGTACTCCATAGACGGGTAAATTATATGAGTTGATTTGCTCTTTCATGCACGACTGCATTTCGTGCTACGTTTTGCTGTTTCATTTCTTGTGCTGCATTTCTTGCTAGCTCCATCCTCCATGTGGAGTATATTGCTATGAAACTTTTTGAGTTAAATAGATAATGTTGAAAGCATTACTCTGTAAATTTGTATAAATTGATTTTAATATTTGATAGGATTTAAGCATTGCAGCTGATTTCATTTTGTTCAAACTTCTGAAATTCTACAGTTTTAAACTTTTGTTCATAGATTGTAATGTAGGGCCGAGATTAGAACTAGCTCATAGGCTAGATTAAGGACATCTCTCATACCGGATGGGTTGTTTAAGTTGTGCATCTGCCTGCACGTGAGGTGAGTTGCGTGTGTGAGTGCGCATTCAACGGCTACATCTCTCTACCTCTCATTCTCTCTTTTGTCAGTTACAATCGAATGCAATACAGTAGGAGCAACGTCTCCAATTTGCTCTCCTCTTCTTCTTCGTTCTTACCACTGCTAGATGAAATCAATAACTCAGATTTCAACCTGAAGCATCAATTTATATTCAAAACAAATACAAACCAAACACTAACAGTATTCTCTATCTTTAGTAGAAATACTTCAAATCTGTAATCGTAGAGAAACAAAGCGCGCTCTTTAAGGACGTAACCTTTTAATCAGGGCAAGTCACTCTTTTTGTTTGCCTAAAAAAGAAAAATCTAATCTAATTTTCAAATCCGTTTATTTGTACAGCAATCCGTTTCCTAGACTTCTTGTTAGTTTGCTGACATAGAGATTGCTCTATACTAGTATGGACTAATTACAACTAGAGTATGGACTTAATGTCTCTTCAGAATGTAGACTACGGTTCGCTTGTGCTAAAAAATGAATTCTTTGTTTTGAAGGAACTGAACTCCTTGGGAGGACAAGGCAATCTGATTCAGGGTGAGGAATCATACAATTCATTTGCCATTATGCCCTCACATTTCAAAGATTCCAAGTTGTTCATCACTTTAACCGAAAAAACACAGGAATACTAAGCACGCACACAACCATCACACCGGCAACCTATCAATCCCTCACCGGAGCCGACTACTCTCTTTCTGAGCTGGAACCCTTCATAATGTTACTGATATAGGGTGCTACGTACAGTATTTAATCTCAAAGGCTTACAAGAATACTTATCCATTACACTCACACACTACTACAAAACTACCCATTACTGGCACAAATAAAAACGACAAGAAAAGGTTATTACTGTCAGATTTTAAGCAAAATCCGACAGAAAATGGATGCAGTGACGGATATAATAAGCAACAGATTTGCCAACGTCAGAAAATGAATTTTCCGACAGAAAATACTATAAAACCGACAGAAATTGTGTTGGATATAACCGACATAAATATCTGTCGGAAAAAACTGACAGAAAATACTCTAAAACCGACAGAGAATATATTAATAATTAATAAATAACAACATTTTCTGTCAGATAAAACCGTAAGAAAATATAAAACCGCCAGAACTTGTGTCGGCTATAACCGACAGGAAATATATTAATAATGAATGTAAGCACATTTTCTGTCAGATAAAACCGACAGAAAATATATTTAAAAAAAAAAAAGACTTGAGAGCATAATTAGGTTCAAAAAGACCAAATTGCATAATAAATTGGACAAATCCTGCTTCTCTGCAGCCACTCCGCAATACAATCTCCATGGTAAAGATGTGAGCACGGCATCCGAGTTACTTCTGAGCCAACCATCATCTCCTCCCTGCAAATAGAACACATTGTTGAGGTTTCGACTGTCGTCCTCTTCAACTCCTCAATGGACGATTTACTTGCCGGTACAAATTGAGGCTCATCACCACCATCCTCTACTTCCATGTCAGTGTCCCCAATATCTGACAGGTATGTCCGATAAACGATTTGATGATTTTTTAAAGATTGACCCTGTGAAATTGAACTAGATGCAGAGCAAATCAAAGCAAGAAAGCAAAGAATGCAGAGGTATGAGAAAATGTAAAATTTGGAACCTGGGTTTTTGCTAATGATGCCCATTTCATGAACTTTGAGAATTGCATGCATTCGACAAAAGTTTCGAACTGGGTTTCTTCAGCCCGGGGAGTTCATCTTTTCGGTACGTCGGAATTTAGTAGTACAACATTTCAGCGCCGTCGGTCACCTGCTGGGTTGGAAACAGCGAGAACCCCATTTCTGATAAGGCTGGTCTTGAAAATTGCTGAGGATCGAGCTCTGGTTGCCTTAGATGGAAATAAAACTGCAGTTCTGCGAAGGATCATCTCCCATGGCCTCGTGGGTGCGCTTCTGTGCTTAACCAAAAATATAAAAAGGAGAAGGAAATGAGGAGAAGAGAAAAGGGGGAAGGGAGAAGTCACCGGCGTAAGGAAGAGGAGGGGTTATATTGTGGAAAATTTTCATTACTGTCGGTTAAAACCGACAGAAACAATTTTTTAAAATAAAAACCGACAGAAACTTTTTATTAATGTTGGTTATAACTGATAGAAACAAAATGACGGCAAAAATCCCCCAAAAATTCCCTCTGAAATTTTTAAATTTTCCCCCAAAATTTTAAATTCCCCCCCCCCCCCCCAAAATTTTGTTACGATTTTAAAAAATAAAATAATTATTATTTGGTTTAATAAATAAATAAATAATATGTATTTAAATAGAATATGTTTTTAAAAATTAAATAAATAATTGTTTGGTTTAATAGATAATTTTTACATTTTTGGTTTAATAGATAATAATCAATGTAAAATATGTGATAAAGAAACAAAAAGAGAATTGTACAATGAAAATGTCATCGCACAAACTAAATATTGTCTAATAAATACTTGAAAAACATAAATAAAAATTTAGCACAAATTACTTTTCCCACTTCAGAATTTAGGCAAGTTTATGCATTCTACGAAATTAGTTTCCATGATCCAACCGTCAAACTTGTTTGTAGATACTACAAGATCGCATACGTAAAAAATCGTAAAAAACAAACATTCAAAGATTATGTAACGGAACAAAAAATTTCGACAATTATAAACGAAAATTCACAATTTAACGGTTATTTTAGCTTCGATTTTAATGATTTTTTACAGCTACACTCCTCGACCCTATAAGAATGTAATGAATAAATTTGATCTTCAATTTAAAATATTTACACTAGTGGATACAACAAAATCTTATTTTATACTTAATGGAAGTATAACATTAACTCTAAATGTTTGTTTAATCTACTATTTTAATGCGATACGCATTCTATGAAGCGTTTTTCAACGATCCAACCGTCAAACTTATTTGTACACACTCCAAGATCACATACGTAAAAAATCACAAAAACAAACATTAAGAGATTAGGTAACATAACAAAAGTTTTTGACGGTTATAAACAAAAAATCACAATTTAACGGTTACTTTAGCTCCGATTTTGATGATTTTTTACAACTACACTCCTCGACCCTATAAGAATGCATTGAAAGAATTCGATCTTCAATTTAAAATATTTACACTAGTGGATACCACAAAATCTTATTTTATACTTGATGGGGAAGTATAACATTAACTTGTTTAATCTACCGTTTTGACTCGATATTCATTCTACGAAACGTTTTTCAACGATCCAACAGTCAAATTTATTTGTACACACTCCGAGATTGCATACGTAAAAAATTGTAAAAAAACAAACATTCAGAGATTGCGTAACGGAACAAAAGTTTTCGACGGTTATAAACGAAAATTCACAATTTAACGGTTATTTTAGCTCCGATTTTAATGATTTTTTACAGCTACACTCCTCGACCCCATAAGAATGCAATGAATAAATTTGATCTTCAATTTAAAATATTTACACTAGTGGATACCACAAAATCTTATTTTATACTTAAAGGAAGTATAACATTAACTCTTAAGTGTTTATTTAATCTACCGTTTTGACGCGATACACATTCTACGAAACTTTTTTCAATGATCTAACCGTCAAATTTGTTTGTACAGACCGAGATCACATACGTAAAAAATCACAAAAAACAAACATTCAGATATTAGGTAACAAAACAAAAGTTTTCGACGGTTATAAACGAAAAATCAAAATTTAACGGTTATTTTAGCTCCGATTTGGATGATTTTTTACAGCTACACTCCTTGACCCTATAAGAATGCATTGAATGAATTCGATCTTCAATTTAAAATATTTACACTAGTGGATACCACAAAATCTTATTTTATACTTGATGGGGAAGTATAACTTTAACTCTAAGTGTTTGTTTAATCTACAATTTTGATGCAATATGCATTCTATGAAACTTTTTTCAACGATCCAATCGTCAAACTTATTTTTACACACTCCGAGATTGTATACATAAAAAATCGTAAAAAACAAACATTCAAAGATTAGGTAACGAAACAAAAATTTCCGATGGTTATAAACAAAAAATCACAATTTAACGGTTATTTTAGCTTCGATTTTGATTATTTTTTACAGCTACACTCCTCAACCCTATAAGAATGCATTGAACGAATTCGATCTTTAATTTAAAATATTTACACTAGTGGATAATTTTTTTATACTTAATGGAAGTATAACATTAACTCTTAAGTGTTTGTTAAATCTATCAATTTGATAGGATATGCATTCTACGAAACTAGTTTCAACGATCCAACCGTCAAATATGTTTGTATATACTCCGAGATAGCATGTGTAAAAAATCGCAAAAAAAAAAAAAAAAAAAACATTCAATGATTAGGTAACGGGACCGTGAGTGAAAAAAAAAAATTTACACCATTTGTTTATTTATTTATTTATTTTTATTCAATGTAACATTTTAAAATAATAAAATAGTCAATTTCTGTCGGTTATAACCGCCACCATTAACTTAGAAACCGCCAGAATATGTTAAAAATATTAAAAAAAAGAATTCAAAAATACTGAGGGTTATAATAATTTTATGGCGGTTAAATTCGCCAGGAAAAATCCGCCAGGAATTTATGTCGGATATATCCGACAGAAAGTAACTTTAAGCCGACAGTAAATAAATTATGTGTCAGATATCTTTTATCTATCAGAATGGCTTATTAACCGCCAGAATCGTCCGACACCTAAAGCTAATATTGTAGTAGTGTACGGTTAGAAATTTATATTGGGTTATAAGCATTTTCCTTCTAGGTATATAGTGATAAACAATTTAGGCGCCGCATGGTTCACCACTACCAGCAGCGATATGATTTCCATTTAAGCACTCATTACTAAGTGTTGGGCTTTATCATAAAATGCATCATTGATATTAAAAGTAAAATCTCTCGTATTTTCAATGTGAGACTCTAACATATAATTTTGATGATAGAAACAACGAACAATTAAAAGCATGCATGGAGCGTGGATATAGTGATGGCCTTACGTGTATAGAAATAGACGTAAGTCAGACTATTATACGGAAAACTTATTTATGAGTGCGTTAATATTGTATATCTAAATATCATTGATTGAAGAAAGAAAATGCTCAAAATTTGGAACTTCTACTTATTTTTGTGAAAGGAAAAAAATTGTACTTATTCTCTGTAATTAGACATTTTCTTTTGTTTGAAATATTTTGTAATCCCACTTTTCAAGCGCCTCTCGTATAAAATCATAAACTCCATGAGGTGAAAAAGTGTAAGTGAAAGCCTATGTACTAGTTTTTTTTTAAAAAAGCCTATGTACTTTGCCACACGTCTAATATGTGGGGTTTACAAAGTATAACTGATATATCATCTTATCTTTTTTTTTTTTTTTTGGTCAAACGATAAATTTTTGTTAGACTAGATGCTAGATTAGTCACCGATGAGGTTGCCGTCATGCAATGGCTCAACTCATTTCCACCACTGTAGTAAATGACCACTTGCTATCTATTTTTTAGATTAACATATTTTTACCACGAATTTTGTAATTAAAAATCGTTCATTTCCTTAATTATCATTTAATGATCATCTATACAAAAAAATGAATTAAACGGTAAATTGTTTTTAATGTTTTATGTGCATCATTTTAAGATTTTCAATTTGATATATTTTTTGTAAAGATGGTCATTATATGATGATTAAAAAAAAGAATTGCTCCGATTTTAAAATTTAAACTGTGATAAATATGTTAATTACAAGTATTTTTCTAATAGAGTGGATACAAGTATTTGTAATCAAAATAGTCGCAGATCCAATGTTACTGAAAAGTTCATAGCCACAAAGGCTACGTTGCAACAAACACTACAAGGGTGATGTTGGGCAAGCATACTTGTTCATGACTAAAAGTAGGAGTAGTTTAAAGTATATAAGAGCAGTTAAGATGCTAAGATAGGAAGTACTTACGCATGATGAGATGAAGATGAAGGGGTAGTACTGCTCTCAGTCACTGGAAGGTTCCAGCTGCTTGAATCTTCATATTCGTCGAGTTGTACAAAGCTCTTTATCCAGAGAAATAGATTCGGTTAAGTGTTTATATATAGCAAGGAGAATAAAAAAGGAAAGAAGACAAGTGTTGATGATACGATTTATCAGGAAGCTACCGCAATGTGCAGTCAGTGATTCTCGCTGGGATTGTAACGGTGGTGACGAAGGGGTGAAGGAGGCTGTAATTGCGTGTGGAGTGGGATGCCTTGGTTAATTAGTTTAGGCCGAAGAGGCAGGGCCATAGGAATTGCTAGAATTGGCGGGATCCCTCTGCATGCAGAGAAATGTGACCGAAATTGTTTAATTTGGCGGGTGTGTGTTTGAAGAATAATTAACTCTTTTTTTTGGTAATCGAAGAATAATTAACTTTGAAGCAATGTTAGTACGATTATAAAACAAATTTGGTTGGTGAAAGTGCGATCCAGTTGATAGGTATTTATAGCTGTGAATGTCTTGCATTTTTTAATGATACGTGGGCATATGGAAATAACCATCTTTTAATAAAAATAAATCTATTTAATTATTATCATATAGATAAATCTTATTATATAAAATTTAGTTTGATTAATTAGCATGAAGATAATTTAGTCAAATAAGGGTAATTTAGTAATCAAGCTAGTTTTAATTCCGATTGAAGTGAATTAGTAAACTACATGAAACCAACATTATTCCTACTCTGATTCCAGACAGTTTCAATAAACAATATCAACATGAATGTGATTTTGATTACACCTCATTCCAATTCCTTTTCAATTCAATTTCACCTCAATTTAATTCCTCTAAATCTGATTATAGATTAGTAAACGAGCCATTAGGTGTATATGTTGAAGAGGAGGCAAAATATTGGATGCGTGATGTTTTGTGTTGGTTGTGATTCTTTTTACAATTTTGTGTATTTTCTAATTGCTATTGGGTGTTTGAAAGGCCAAAAATAAAAGTATAAAATTGTTATCAGATTAGACTTCCTATTTATATTTGGATGTGCTTGTTGGGGGAGTCTTTTTTTTTTTTGAAAACATTGGGGGAGTCTTTAGCGTGGGACTTTTTATAGGTTAAAAGTTTAGGGTTTAGTTTAGTAACGTGGAATTAATTAAAAAAATAATATACCCTCCGTGTTCAGAAAACACAACAAATTAAGCACAAACCACTCCTCCACTCCCTTTCCACTGCAGCAGTAGGTATCTTGTGTTGCTTTTATTGCATTTATATACCAAACACATATAATAATAAAAATCGGCCCCAAAATCGGAGGCCCTAGGCGAGCACCTCATCCGGTTATCTTGAGGGGCCAGCCCTGAGTGTAGTGCAAGATTTGAATAGAGAAAAAGGATGAGGAGAGGTATAGCGAATTGAAAGGAACCTTTGACGGCGGTGAGTAGGAGCATCAGCGGTGATGGGCGATGTGGTTGAAGTGTGGCTGTCGGAATTATTTGACTCTTAGTTTTGTATTTTTTGTTGTGGTCTATTTTTATCTTACAAAGAGAGAAAGGCCGGTGGCAGAGAAAGAGAGAAAAGAGAGATGTGTGTTTGTAGAATTGTAGGGGAATTGTGTGTGTTTCCCTCCTACATTGCACCTTTATTTATAATAATAATAATAAGATAAGGATATTTCTTGTCCACCAAGGAATATGAGATAGGATAAACCCTAATCAAATCTAATATAGGATTTACACAGTCACACTTAAACTAGGAATGTTTACAACCTCCCCCTTGAGTGTGTAAATACTCAAGGTAGATTTAGCATAATGCAGAAGTTGATGAAGTCGACTTGTCAGTGCTGATTCCAAGGAACAACGCTTATTCTTAATAAGGTAGGAACTTGCATAAGTAGTAAGTCTCACTAAAAAACCCTAAGGCTATGGCAAAAACCCGAATAGGGACAAAAACCATAGTCTAAGGAAAAATGCGTGAGAAATGCAAAGTCAAAAGGAACCTCTACAGGACGACATCACGGATATGACCAGCCCAAGGTGGGTGCCTTGTTAAAACCTAGTTAGGTAGCAAAAACCCAGTGGGAAAAATGCTCCTAATCGTAGGGAAAAAGAGTACATTAAGATCAAGCAAGTATCTACAGGATACTCCCCCTGAGTTTGACATAATTCCAAAAAGAAATAGTAAAGTTACAACTCCGAAAGTTTACGCATACCAATTCCATGAACAAGCTTCCGAAACGTCGTCTTCGGCAGTGATTTGGTGAAGAGGTCGGCCAGATTGTCTTGTGAACGGATTTGCGTGACTTCAATCTTCTGATGCTCTTGTTGTTGATGTGAAAAGAAAAAACTTCGGCGCAATGTGCTTGGTGTCGTCTCCTTTGATGTAACCTTTCTTGAGCTGTTCGATGCAAGCTGCATTGTCCTCAAAGATCGTCGTCGGGGCATTAACAGCAGGATGAAGATCGTAGAAGCTTCGAATATGGCTCACTACTGCTCTCAACCAAAAGCATTCCCGAGTTGCTTCATGTAAGGCGAGAATTTCATCATGGTTAGATGAAGTGGCAACTAAGGTCCGTTTGAGAACGCGCCTTGTGCGGATCAGATAAGTATCCAGCGTCGGCATAACCAACAAGGCGAGAATCAACTTGAGGAGCACATGGTGCGGCACTACTCGAGGATTCGTAGGGATAGAACAAGCCCAAATCCGTAGTACCCTTAAGGTAACGGAAGATGTCATTCACTCCAGTCTAGTGTCTGCATGTTGGTGCATTGCTGTATTTTGCCAAAAGATTAACAGCGAAGGAGATTTCGGGTCTAGTGCATTGAGCTAAGTACAATAAAGTGCCTATCGCACATAGATAAGGAACTTCAGGCTCCAAAATCTCTTCATTATCCTCTTTCGGACGGAAGGGATCTCATTTTGCATCTAGCGTACGAATGACGATAGGAGTACTCGAAGACTTCGCTTTATCCTCGTTAAAGCGGCACAACACATTCTGGGTGTAGTTCGATTGATGTACTAGGATTTCATCCGAACAATGCTTTATCTCGAGACCGAGACAGTATCGAGTCTTACCTAGATCTTTCATCTCAAATTCCGACTTCAGGTGCGAAGCAGTTCTCGCGAGCTCTTCAGGAGTTCCAATGAGATTTATGTCATCGACATATACTGCAACAATCACAAATCTGGGTTGTGACTTCTTAATGAACACACAAGGGCATAATTCGTTGTTCACATATCCCTGACTAGTCAAATACTCACTCAGACAGTTATACCACATTCTTCCGGATTGTTTCAAACCGTAGAGTGAACGCCTCAGCTGAATTGAGAGCGTGTTCCGGGGTTTGGAAATATTTGAACCAGTCAATGTAAGTCATTCAGGAACTTTCATATAAATTTCCGTATCAAAATCCCCATAGAGATACGCGATTACTACGTCCATCAGCTGCATATCCAGTTTTTCGAAAACTACCAAACTGATAAGGTAGCGAGAAGCTTTGTGCAACAAGACGAGCTTTGTAACTCATAATTTCGTTCTTCTCATTACGCTTTCTAACGAAAACCCACTTGTAGCCAACGGGCTTCACATGTGGAGAAGTAGGAACTACAAGTCCAAACACCTTACGTTTCGCAAATGAATCGAGTTCGACTTGAATTGCTTGTTTCCAGTTTGACCAATCAGCTCTACATCGATATTCATCAACGGAACGCGGTTCAATGTCATCGCTCAACATGATCTCAGTAGCTACTGCAAATGCTAATGCATCGTCGACAATCATCTCATTTCTACGCCACACATCATCTAAGCTAGCATAATAGACCAAAATCTCACGATTCTCGGAAGGAGGATTCATCTCTTCAAGGACGTTTCCATAATCTAGAATTTCCTCATGAGTTGGGTAGAATGAGTAAGCGATAGTCGGATTCACGGTAGGCTCTTCAGGACCTTGTGCCGTGGTTTTCCTCTTCCGGGGGTGTGAATCATTTGAACCAAGGGGTCTGCCATGCTTTAGCGTAGGGGCAGATGATTGGCTAGCCGCTAATGTACGTGGATCACCAGAATTGGCGTCCCGAGCTTCCAGGAGGGTAGTCCGTCGTACATTTGGTACATCTATCTTTGCAGGCATATTCGCAGCTGGAATGTGTGATCTTGTCACTCGCGCTAGATCGGTGAAAGCATCTGGCATGCTTTGAGCTATGCTCTGAAGATCTAATATGCGCTGCACTTCAGTTTCAGACTGAGCGGTGTGGGGATCTAAATGAGACAAAGTGGGAGTCGTCAACGATAATTCGCGTCGTTCTTCAGGAACGTTGACGTTCTTATCTCCCCCTAACGAATGGAAGACTGTCTCATAGAAGTGACAATCCGTAAAACGAGCAGTAAACAGATCGCCTGTTAAAGGTTCTAAGTAACAAATAATCGAAGGAGAATCATATCCGACATAGATTCTCATCCTTTGTTGAGGCCCTATTTTTGTACGTAAGGGCGGAGAGATCGGCACATATACCGCACAACCGAAAACGCGAAGATGCGATATGTCGGGTTCGCATCTGGTAACCAACTGAAGGGCACTAAATGGTTGTGTCGCAATAGGCCTCAGGCGGACCAACTTTGCTGCGTGCAATATTGCATGGCCCCAAGCAACGATCAGGAGCTTGGTACATATGACCAACGATCTAGCAATCATTTGTAAGCGCTTAATGAAAGCCTCTGCCAGGCCGTTCTGGGTGTGAACATGGGGTACATGATGTTCAACTTCAACCCCAACCGACATGCAGTAGTCATCAAAAGATTTAGATGTGAATTCTCCAGCATTATCCAATCGAATAGATTTGATCGGGTAATCAGGGTGGTGAGCCCTGAGCTTGATAACCTAAGCCAACAGTTTGGAGAATGTAGCGTTCCTTATGGACAACAAGCACACGTGTGACCAACGTGTGGAAGCGTCAACCAAAACCATAAAATATCTAAATGGTCTGCAGAGAGGTTGAATCAATCCACAAATGTCCCCCTGAATCTATTGTAGAAAAATGGGAGGATTCGAATGAATCTCGTCATAAGAAGGCTTAGTAATAAGCTTTCCCATTGAACATGTTTGACATGCGATTCCTTAGATCGAACCTAAACTTCTGGTTAGTGGATGCCCGTGTGAAGATTTGAGGATTCGGCGCATCGCTATTCATTCAGGATGTCCCAAACAGTCATGCCAAAGTGTAATTTCGTGCGCAGTCCCAGTAGTAGGGCCGGCCACATAGTGGCATTCTATGGGGCGTATGGTCGTAGTATATAGACCACTCGGGATACGCTCAATATTCTCTAGAATACGCTTCTGGCCACATTCTTAGGAAGTTATGCACAGAAATTCAACTCCATTTTCTACGTGGGTTTCAGCGTGGTAATTGTTATCTTTAATGTCCTTGAAACTTAGTAACGTTATGCCGAAACGTGGAGAATAGAGTGCCTCAGCAATGGTCAAGATTGTACCATTTGACAACATTATACGTGCCTTACCGTATCCTTCTATCAGGTTGGATGGGCCTGAGAGGGTTGTCAGAGGTGCATTCTTAGGTATGAAGTTAGTGAAATAGATGCGTTCACGCAAAACAATGTGCGTGGTTGCACTATCTGCCAGACAACTAACTTTCCCACTAGTCATACCTAGAATGAAAAATTAATTTGAATCGGTCACATGCATAAAAGTTTATAAAACCAATTATCAATTCAAAATAATTTCATTTATTCAAGGATTAAAACTTAATATTCAAAACAAATCACCAACTAATAATCCAAAACATAAAGGAAAATTGTTCAAAAATCAACCAAAAACAAGGGGGGGTTCGGCCACTAGGTGGAATTCGGCCCCATATGTCTTATTTCAACTAAAAAATAAGTCTATGTCTAAGATTCTAATCTTCCATAGGAGTGGTATCCTCCTGAAAGTCAGAAACCTCCATCTTTGTAGTATCCGGTTCGTCCACTTGCACGAAGTTTGATTCAAACTTCCTACGACGAGAATGATATTCATCTACAACCTTCTTGGGAGCTCGGAAAACACGGGACCAATGGTCCTTTGAACCACAGCGATAGCACATATCGTCATCCATGGTTTTAGGTGCTTTGCCTTTATTCTTGAAGTTCGGGGCCTTGGGAGCGAGGTTTGGGTGCTTCTGGGCTTTGTTTCATCCCTTAGATGGGCCTTGGCTCTATTGACCTTGGTGGGATGGCTTCTGGCCGCCCCTATCACGCCTCTTTTGGCGTTTTGGGTGCTGGTTATTGCTATAATGTGCTTCAGGCATAACAGTAGCCCCAGTAGGTCGAGCTTGATGATTCTTCATCAACAGCTAGTTCTGCTTTTCAGCAAGAAGTAAAACAGAGATCAAATCCGAGAACTTGGTGAACTTCTGAGCTCTATATTGTTGCTGCAGGATAATATTAGAAGCAGAGAAGGTCGAATAGGTCTTCTCCAGGAGATCCTCTTCAGTCAAAGTTTCATTGCAAAACTTGATAAGTGAGCGGATTCGACAAACTTCAGAATTATATTCATTCATAGACTTAAAGTCTTGAAAGCCCAAGTGCTACCAGTTGTGTCTTGCTTCAGGCAAGAATATGTCCTTTTGGTGATCAAAGCGATCAGCCAAAGCGACCCATAATGCACGTGGATCCTCCTCAGTAAGATATTCAGTTTGCAGAGCGTCACAGATATGTCTTCGGATGAAGATCATAGCAGTGGCTGTTTTAGCTTCGCCAACAGGTTCATCTGTTGCTTCTTCAATGGCAGGACACAAGTTCTTTGCAGTGAGGTGGAGCTTCACATCTTGAACCCACTTGAGCTAGTTCCTTCCAGATACCTCCAAAGCGGTGAAGTCAAGTTTGTTCAAATTTGACATGTTCCTATCACAAAATGGATGGACAAGATGTGGTTAGTGTAATGGAGAAAGAATCAATCCATTCACGTAGGAGTAGAACATACAGGTTCTAATAGACATGTACTGGTTTAATTTTGCATGAAAAACTTCGGGTTTTCATGGGTGATATGTTTAAGTGAAAACTTTAGGTTTTCAAACAAGGCATGTTTATAAGAAACTCCAGGTTTCAAAGTAATTATGAACTTCAGGTTCATATATTCCGGCAGGCAAACACAAATATATATGCAAACAAATATGCAACAAGTATATGCAAAAATATATCTTTTAGGTGTATAATTATAATTGAATTTTAATTTATTTAGACTTTGGGCCAAATTAAAGTGTGGGTGAAAAAATATAAAAACCCATTGGGCCTAACAATAATTAGACGAATAAAATTCGGGGCCCAAATAAAAAATTAAGCCACATGGTGGCTTGAAGAAATGTGTCGTGTGTCCCAGGCCTAAAAATTAGGCTCGGGAGGGTCTCGGGTGAGCTGCAGGCTCACGGGGAGATATGGGCAAGGGGAATGGGTTGATGTGTACAGCCCAAAAAAAAAAATCTTTTTTTCTCGCGGGCCGCTTCAGGCGAGCCTAAATTTTTTTTTCTTTTTTTTTTTTTCACACGCACGGGCTGTATCAAGCAGGCCTAAAAAAAACAAAAAAAATCTTCTTTTTTTTTCGGGCTGGGCCGCTGTATGCGAGCCCAGAAAACACAAAAAAAATTGTTTTGTTTTTTTTTTCGCATGGGCCTAGGAGCTGGAGCCCACTAGGGCTCGGGTTGATAGAAACAGAACAACCCAGTGGCCCTGGGTGTGCTTGGCCGAGGAAGAAGGCCGTGGAAGAAAACCGGAAAAATTGGACGGCACCACTGCAGGGGTCGTGTCGGGGTTGTTGGGGCTCGGAGGAGTCACGGTTGTCATGGACAACCACGGCGATAAGGAAATCTCAATCATTTCAACAACTATAAAACCCTAAAAATTGAAATCGAATTTTCAACAAATTCCGACGAGATTCCGGTGAATCTCAGTTCAATTTTAAATGTGGGACGACTTCTGGTTGTCGGCGACATGAACCAGAGGTTCAAGGCATTGGCTGCAGGCCATGCCGTGGTCAATGTGCACCATTAAAGGTGTCGGGTTTTGTTGGTTTTCTGGGAATTTGAGCTTCTGGCTCCGTGGGTGTTCTTGGAAGGGGAGAGTTGCAAGCTTTCGACTTGGCGTGGAAACCCCATCTGCAGGATGGTGGTCACGGGTTCGAAAGGACCCTAGGTCTTAATCGCAAAAAAATTTCTCTTTTTTTTCATTAATTCAATTAGATGCATATATAATTCAATGAATCACAGATTTACTTTGATGCATATGCAAAATAATATTTTCAATGCATGTACATATGTAAGATTCAATTCATGGCAAATATCAAGTTCACATAATTTCAGCAATTTTGGTTATGAGGCATACACAATTTATGTAGAATCTAAAATACGTTAAACGTAAAGTTGGGTCATGCATCATGGTGAATGTTTATGCTATCAGGGCTACAAAATATCGAGTTAAAAGCCGTTGTTTTGAAAGAACCTGATTGCGTGATGATATGGATGAACTTGTTTGATGCAGAAAAATTTTCTCCAACGTCAGATTCCTAAGCGCAGCGGTAGGAGCGTGCTGATAACGTGTTGTGGTATATTTTTATCTGACAAAGGGAGAGAAGCCGGCGGCAAAGAAAGAGAGAAAAGAGAGATGTTTGTTTGTAGAATTGTAGGGGAATTGTGTGTGTTTCCCTCCTACCTTGCACATTTATTTATAATAATAATAAGATAAGGATATTCCTTGTCCACAAAGGAACATGAGATACAATAGGAGAGAATAAACCATAATCAAATCTAATCTAGAATTTACATAATCACACTTAAACTAGGAATGTTTACAACATTTCTTTAATTTATAATTTTTATAAGTAATTTGATAGGAGTTTAACAGCGATAAATTGGAGTTAAGTTGGGCATGTAGATGCGCAAGCATGTCCTAGGTTGAAATGTGTGACGTTTTGAAGTTAATGAAATCCATCCTGTCTCCTAAAAATAAAAATAAAAATTTTAAAAATGACGTAAGACTAAAAGCGCTTGAAGCGACAGTGGTCCCGATCCGCTTAAACTTTGAAATGTTGGAGGTTATCAATTGTTAGAAGCTTCTGCTCATGGTTGGTTGAGAGATTATTAATTGGATGCTTTTGCACCCTATTCTGCTATCGTTAAAAACTTATTTGAAAGGGACTCGTCGAATATTGAACACAACACATGGCCTAGAGATGGGGTCAATTTTTTCATCTTAAATAAGGAAAAGGATCCGGCGAATTCCTCAATCGTGTCCGTTCATCGTACATTATGCAGTAAAAAATCATTTAAAATTTAAAATTTAAAATACAAATATAAATAATACCTAACGAAAATTGACCGCACGATGTACGATGAACAAACACAATTACGGAATTCCTAAAATCCCTAAGAAAATGATCATCATTTTCCCTTAAATAAGACATCATGCCCTAGAGACAGGGTCACTCGAGGCACACTTAGTATATTCAGTTAGTCTGTACCTTTCCTGCTGACGCCCAATTTTTATTGAATCTGATGTGGCCTAGTAATATTGTTAACTTGTTAACGCCTTTGAATAACTTGGTCAATTTTACATTTTTCATTCCCACGCATGTCTCAGCCGCCACGGCCTCCATCTCCGGCGTCCCCTGCCGTTTGTCGAGGCAGATATTAATTTCAAGTTCACTGCCACTTTGAATAGCCATATGAATTAATTTCGATTTCGTATTTTTGCTTAGTTAGGAGGCAGATATTAGTAAAAACAGGAAATTGTAGTAATGATCTATTAACTTTAACTCAATTGGAGTAATGATACTTCAACTAAAAATTCATTATCATTGGTTCATCAACTCATGAAAACATGCAACTATAGTCCTTTAACTAAAAATATATTACCATTGGTCCCTCAACTTTAACTCAATTGTAACAATGATCATTCCAACTTAATTCATTTTGACAAAATTCTAGCGAAGTTAACGAAAATTATTATAGCTACACGTTTTGATGAGTTGAGAGACCCCAATTATAGCAATGATTTTTCCAAAATAACTTATTTTGACAAAATTCTAACGAAGTTGACGAAACTGACCATAGCTACACATTTTGATGAGTTCAGAAACTAATGGTAATAAATTTTTAGTTGAATGATCATTGCTCTAATTTGTTTAAAATTAAGGATTACTACAATTTATTCTAGTAAAAAAAACTTGGTCAGTTTTCTGTTGATCGAATTGTTCTTTAAATATATAAAAAGAAAACAACTCTCCCGCTTTTATATAGTGTTAGTAGTTACTGCAAGTCTGTAAATAATCCGACAGCGGTACTCTATAAAAGAGAATGAAAACGAGGGTAAAGTAATGCAGCTTTTTTTCAAGTTGAAACAAATGCCACATCACTATCACCGGGGTCCAACGGCTAGCATGCGATCTCGTCGCTTTTTTATGTAGTGTTGTAGATGCTGCTGGGCCCACAATCTGTTCACGGAAAAATGAGAAGTGCATAATGCATTCATGTCAATCACGACTCCTTGTAATGCCTGAGAAAAACCCAAAATCGTTGACCGAAAATAAAAAATGTCAATGCTCTTGCGTACGTAGGAATGAGGAGGGAGTTCTTCCAACCACCGACACTGCGTTGAATGGCGGCTGATTAATTTGGTGGTGATAATTAATGAAATTAAGGTTTTATTATAAAATTAAAAGTAAACTTGATATAAGTTTTATTTTTTTAGCCAATAGTAGGAATAGTCCAATTTATTAAAATAAGTTCAATTCCTTAAATTTAATTATTTAATTATCAATAATTATTTATTCAATAATAAGTTTTATTATAAAAATCAAATTTCTTTCTAATTATCTCTTTGATTATTTCTTTTTATTTTTATTTTTTTGTTATTTCTTGTTCTACCTTCTGCTTTAAACCCCATTTATAGATTTTATTTTTAATTTTTATAATCAACCTATATCACAGGTTAATTATTTTTATGTATCTATATGACAGATTCTTTTTTATAATCAACGTGTCACAAATTAATGTGTCTTGCTTGTAGGTATATTATGTTTTTTCCCACCTTTTAGTTAGGTTTCATATCTTGCTTATAGGTATAATACATATTCATATATTTGTTACTTGAGTTAAGGTAGAATGTTTTGTAGATAATTTATGTTAGTATATTAGTTTTTTTTTGTTGTTGTAAGATATTAATTAGATTTTTTGGAGTTGAAAAATGCATAATATTAGAAGATTTTAATTGATTTTTAATATTTAAAAAAAATATAAAATGAGTGTAAAAGAAATAAAAACATGTAATTAGATAACTGGACTCATTCTTAAAAACCATCTATGTTTTTGGACCTAGATCTAAAAGCCCCTAAAATTAATTGGTAATATGGGAAGTAACTCAAGACCATATAAGAACAAAGCAAATCTTGTCTCTCACCGATTTTCAAGCCTACACGTGGACACAGGGCTGGCCCTGAGGGTAGTCGAGGTAGGCGGTCACCTAGGGCCCCCAACTTCGGGGGGCCCCAAATTTTTTTATACATCCTGTATATAAAATATAAATAAAGAAAACGTAAGAAACATCACAATTATTTCGTTGGTGCAGTGGAAACGGTTCCACTTCGTTTTCATTGGGGTGGGTAGTTCGAAACACCTTGTAGGCATTAGTTTTTTGCTTTTTTCATATCTATGAAATCAAAGATAAATTGTAACAGTCCGTCCCGGAATAATTTTATCGATAGTGTGAAATGACGATTTTACCCTTGGACGTTGAGATGTGTTGTGTGTGGATTATATTTGAGTTGTTTTGTTTGGATTGAGTGGACAAATCCAGACCACACACATTCATTCCCCTTTCCCATTCTCTCTCTTCTCTCCCGTATGTCTCTCTCCTCACCATTTGTACTGACAATCTTCAACCAAGCCATCCAGTCACAGATCGAAACTTTGGAGACCATATTCGTGTTCCTTGAGAGTCCACGAGTCCATTGATACCATTTTTAGAACTTGAAACCTTCATTTTCGCCGTGAACCCGAGAGCTCGAATTCGAGTACTGTTCATACACTTTTGATCGCGAAGGTTTTAGTGGTTTTGAAGGCCATAAAAGGCTTTAGATCATCCTCACGAGGCTAGGAGTGGATCGTTGATGTGTTTTGGACGTCGGGATCGTGAGTTTTAGGTTTGGCTCGTTTATCGAGGAATTTTTTGACGTGATTTTGTGATTTTTGGAGCTTGAAATTGGTAAGGTTATATTCTACTCTTCATAAGCTTCATTTTGGTGCAAATTTCATGGAATTTGGTTGAAAAACGAGTGAGATATGAAGATTTGAAAATTTTCCAGTTTTCCAG
This sequence comes from Heteromeles arbutifolia, assembly GCA_024362995.1. Classification (NCBI taxonomy): domain Eukaryota; kingdom Viridiplantae; phylum Streptophyta; class Magnoliopsida; order Rosales; family Rosaceae; genus Heteromeles; species Heteromeles arbutifolia. Next base: position 4,169,175 of record JANCRC010000007.1, read on the forward strand.
CGGAGGACGGCGACGCTGACGGAGGATGACGGCGGCGACCGGCGAGGCTCGCTGGAGAAGAAGGAGAATATTCCGTTAACTCTAACGGAATATTCCTAACGGCGACTAACGGCGTCAGGTAACTTTAACGGAATATTCCACGAAATATTCCTAACGGCGTCAAAGTTCTGTCACACGTGCTAGGCACGTGGCCGCGCGTGGGGGCATGTAGGGCCGTGCCCTTGCTGGCGCGTGGTGGTGCGTGGGACGTCTAAAAATTTTTCTAAAATATGAGGATGTTCCTGAGATTGTGTAGATCACAGTGGTATATTCATATACCAAAATTGAGCAATGTATGAGAAGTTATTACCCATTGTTGGTTATGTGCGTTAAATAACGTTTATTCGGTTATTACACATATAGGTGAGGCCTATCCAGAGGACGAGCACCATCAATCGAGGCTCGGGGGCTGTGACCCTTTGACTTATTTGTGAGTGGGCTTTTGTTTTCCGTATATACCTATATAAATGAGATTTTTCCCATAAAATCAATATAAGTGAAATGTGATATGAAATGTGACATGATATGCCATGCAAAGTATATATCTATGTTATTCATGCATTAGTAGTTGCATATAATGGTAATTGGTACTGTAGACGCACAGGTAAGTATCAGGTAAGTATATATTGTTGACAGAGAATGATTAATATGAAAATGATGATTATGTGAGATGTATTGAAAGCTCATAAACCTGCACCCCGGTGTTAGTGCTCCCGCCCAGGGCCTGGGCACAGTCCTTCACGTGATGTTCACCTCCCGCACCGTACGCTCACCTTGGATCCAAGTTAGGTGCTCAGTCTTATCGAATAGACCACTATAAGTGGGTTCGACTCGTAGGTGACCCACGATTATCGCACAGTCTTCACGTGATCGTAGTATTAGAGCGTAATTATTTACACCCAGTCTTGTCGGTCAGACCACGTGAGGTGGTTCCGACTCGTGTGCAGGATATATACAAATATGATGATGAGATATGATGAAATTGATTATGAGTTATAGTTCTGCCGAGCTAATCACTCGGTGGACATGTTATCATTTATGATGAGTTATTTCACCTAATATAGTAATGTGATTTGATGAGATATATTTGGCATGGCATATACCTTGCATATCACTACTTTTGGCATGATTTGAATTATGAGTTGAGATGAGTATATATGTGTATATGCTATTTTACTGGGAAATTATACAGGTTTTACGGCGAGGGGTTATAACCTTTGAAAAGAGAAAAGGTTTTGAAAAGAACTGTTTCTGACCCACTCAACTTTGTTTTTCGCCCCTCCAGGTTCTAAATAGCAGTGCTTTGGTGGCCATGAGGGATTCAACGATGTTCTGATAGAATTCACAAAAGTAGGGTTCACCTTCGGGTGTTATATCTTAGTAATTGTTCTTGACTGCAACTAGACATTCCTATTGCTCTGAACGTGTATTTATACACTTAGATTCTTTCTCTAGCATGGATAGTACGACTAGCAGTTGGTTTTTATTTAGTCGTATTTCTATTTATCTTTTTAGCTTCCGCAATGTGTATATGGTTACGTCACCTTCACGTGACGGCCAGCACGCCCTCCTTGGGACGGGGTGTGTCAGTTAGTATCAGGGCCTAGGTTGCAGTCCTGTAAATCTTGAGAATTTTCTAGTATCTTCTGTCAGAACTATACCGCCTCGTAGAGAGCCACGTCGTTTAGATGAGAATAGTTTCCAAATATAGCATAGTTAAGGAAGGCTATTGCTATTGTGATTCAGTCTATTATCCAAAGGACTTTTCTTGAGACTGTTTATAAGTTGAAGTTGAATCATTTGATGGAAATGTGAAGGACATGAGGGAGCAGAGTGATGGCCTAATTGTTTGGAGAAGACGTTTCGGGTTATGCAAAGTTAAGGGAATCTTCCTTTTGAAAGGTAGGTCGAGACGACTACCTGGTTAGAGTATCGAATCTACATCCTGGTGGAGACAGTAGTCTTATACAATGTCACCAGAGGAAATAGACGATTGAAAGTTGTTTAAAGAGTTGTTTAAGAAAAGGTTTAATCCTTTGTATTATATTGATTGTAAGAAGCAAGAGTTTACAAATTTGAGACAAGCAAAGAGGATAGCGAATGAGTATTACAGAAAATTTACAGACTTGTCTCGTTATCATCCAGATGTTACTGCCAATCCTGCGGAAATATTATGTCGTTTTAAGCTGGGTATTACAAGAAAAAAAAAAAAAAACCGAACCCAGTTTGTTCCCCCCCTCCCCCAAAAAAAAAAACCTAACCCTTGTAACCCAGAAGAAGAAAAAAAAAAAACAAAGGGAACCCAGTTCGTCCCCCCTTCCCCCCCCCCCTAAAAAGACCCAACCCAGAAGAAGAAGAAGGATGAGGAGGAAAAATAAGAGAAAAAAAAAAAAAAAAAACCGAACTGGGTTCAGTTTTTTTTTTCTTCTTCTTCTTCCTCCTTCTTCTTCTTTCGATTTTTTTTTCCTTCTTCTTCTTCTTTTGGGTTCTTCTTCTTCTTCTTCTTCTTTTGGGTTGGGGGCGGGGGGAGAAGGGATGGAGTTTTTACTTTTTTTTTTAATTCAAATATTATATTTATTTATTTATTTTATAAATATATTTTTTAAAATTTCCACGTGGATGACACGTGGCGCCCAGTCATTGTCCATATGGGCGCCATGTCACAGTTAACGGGAGACTTAACAGTTTGACTAACGGATGTATGAGACTGTCCCAAAATTTACACTTTAGGTTTGACTCTGAGACGAAAAAAATTTGATGTACTAAATGTTAAAAACCACGAAACATGAGGGTAGTAAACAGAGATTAACCCTTCTTTAAATTATTAAAATAATAATCTAACCATCATCCGCCGCATCATATGGTCTACAAAGTATGGTCTCTACAAAATATATATGGTCTAAAACATGGCTTCCTTAGTATTTTTCTTTTACTTTTTTTTTGTTTTTATATGTATATATACAAACCCTTTATCCAAAGAGATCCTCATTTTTGAGTAAAAATGGGGACTAGTTGTAGGGCCCACTCCAGTTGAACTTCAATGATCTGAACTATCTATTTTTTAAGTCTCGATTCATAGATTATCCTTGCAAAAATTCAATTTATTTTATTGTTTCTTGTAGAACAAAGTGTTTGTTAATTTCTTTGAACTCAATTAGATCTCTAAATATTTCCGATTTGGCTAATATTTTGCAAAGATGATCTATAAGGTCCAACTTGAAAAATAGACGATTCGGATCATTAATGTTCGATATGGTATGAGCGCCACAACTAATTCCCATTGTTTTTTAAATAGGAATCCCTTCCCTTAAAAGCCTCTCTCTCTCTCTCTCTCTCTCTATATATATATATATATAAAGAAGAGACAATTGATTGTAGAATCATAAAATCAAGAATTTTTGTTTACAAGTTAATAAAAAACCATATCTCAAATAAGATACAATTCTTCACGGGGTCTCTGATCGATCAGCATGCATACATGTATCAGACGAAAATCGCCTCCTATTTTCAACGGTCATTGAGTTTTGATCCGACTTCAGGTGTTGGTTTGTTTTAGCATACTTTTCCGCTGTTTGAGTGCATGGATGGGTAACCAGCTCAACAAACATAAGTAGGAATATAAAACCATATATAGCTGGGTGTTTGAACCCGTTTGATCAAGACTTCAGCTCAACAACTATTCGGCTTGTGTTTGTTTACAAGGGTTAGTTGACAAGGCATAGTTGTTGAGCCCGTTTGATCAAAACTGAGTACAGAAAGCAAGACACGTACATATACGTACGGGGATGGGGATATGAACCCCGTTTGTTCTTACTTATGTGCATGTTTATTTACACGGCATGGGGATATAAACCTCGTTGCTTTTGTGCATGTTTACATAGTATGGAGCTATGAAGGAAAGAGAGATTAGAATGAATGGGTATGTGAAAGATTGAGTATGAGATATATATGTTCAAGTTCTATCCAGAAGTTAATTTTGTAATATTAAATACTATGTAACAATTTTATTTTAATTAATTAACAAAAGAGCAAGTTTTATTCATTTATGAGTTTGACTTTGTATTATGTACTTGCATACTACACCCCACACAAGCACATCACACCGGCAACCTATCCATCTCTCATCAGAGCCAACAACGCTCTTTTTGATCTGGAATCTTGCATAATGTTACCGATATAGGTGAAGAGGTTGAGGTTTACCATAAATTCAATTGGCAATATGGGGAGTAGCATAACTACTTATAAGCATATGTAAGGTCATTCCGTACATTAATATGAGATTCATTCTCAACACGCAACCCCACATTTGACGAATTTTCAAGTCTAACACGTGGACAACACAACTCAGTTGACGTGGAGCACGTGTGGCTGTTGAGCTTCACATGTTGGACAACCTGCTCTGATACCATGAAAAAAGTTGGGGTTCTACCATAAAACCAATTGACAATATGAGAAGTGGTCCAACTACTAATTATAAGCATATACAAAATCCCTCGTCTCATCAATACGTGGGATTCATCTCCCCAATAGGGTGCTAGGCCCCAATAAAATTAAGGCCATGTAGTCTAAGGGCTGATTTTATTCTACAATTCCATTCCATGTTGATGAAAAGTAGAAACAATTTCATGCATTCTATCTCAAGGGCTTACACAAGTTTTTATTCATTAGATTCACACGTACATTATAGGAACCACATACAGGGCAGCTCCTAAACCATCACACAAAGCTAGCATAACGCGAAACGTATAGTACATATTAAGTTATTATTAACTATTAATTAAGTAGATCAAAAGGCAAGTGTCTGTAGTAGAAGTCCTATAACTAATTAAGGAAGCTCGTTCTTCTGATCGGATTCCTTGGCCAACTGGTCGTCAACATTCCTGACCACGAAGATCTCTTTCCAATCTGTTAAAGGCATTAGAAAGCGATGCACTTGCACCAATATTCATGAACAACTCTTTCAATTTGTCAAACACCTGAAGAAGCTGCTCAAGTTCTCTTTGATATATACAACCTTTTCAAAACGACTGCAATTTCATGGTACGACTTTGTTACTGCAATCACATTGCAATAATGCGCCATGCTGGCGAAGGCGAACCACCCCAAAGCTGGAACCATGATCAGCAATTCTAAGGTTACGGCAAGAGAGTTCCAGACGAGAGGCTAATCGTATCCATGAACTCAGATAAATCTGGATTTTCACGAGCTTGGAGTATCTTGACAGCCAATGAACCGATGAAAACCAAAACAGCAACAGTAAACGCCACTACCGTGACGTATTCCGTGGAAAACAGAGATACTGCAGCAGCTCCTCCGTACCCAAGTTGGAGAAGCCCGGCTAGCGTGGTGATGGCAGGGATAATACACTTGTGAAATACATTTGAAAAACTTTGACGATAATGTTCCCGAGGCTCGCTTGTGCTATATTATAATTCTACGGTTAGAAAATTATATTGGGTTAGAAGCATTTTCCTTCTAGGTACATAGTGATAAAAAATTTAGGCGCATCATGGTTCACCACTATCATCATTAACATGGTCTCAACTTAAATACATATTACTAGGTGTTGAGTTTTATCATAAAAGGCCTCGTTGATGTTAGAAGTGAAATCTCCCGTATTTCTAATGTGAGACTCTGACATATAATTTAAATAATAGTGATGGCCTCACTTGTACAGAAATAGAGGTAAGTCATACTATTATATGGGAAACTTACCTACGAGTGCGTTAATATTGTATGTCTAATTACATGGATTGAAGAAAGCAAATGCTAAAAATTTAGAACTTTCTACTTATTTTTGTGAAAGAAAAAAAAAATTGTACTTACTTTTTGTAATTAAACATTTTTCTAATGGAGTGGATGCAAGTATTTTTGTAATCAAAATAGTCTCAGATTCAATGTAACTGAAAAGTTCATGGCCGCTGCAACAACTACTACAAGGGTGATCTTGGGAAAATACTTGTTCATGACCAAAAGCAGGAGTAGTTTCAAGTATATAAGAGCAGCTAAGAAGCAAGAAGCTAGATAGGATGTACATACGCATGATGAGATGAAGATGATCGAAGAGGTATTAGTGCTGCTCACAGTCAGGAAGGTTGCCAGCGCCAGCTGCTTGAATCATCATATTCATAGTGTTTTACAAACCCCTTCTTCAGTCCAGAGGTACACATTCAGTTACGAAGCGTTTATATATAGCAAGGCAAATAAAAAAGGCGTTTATATAGGAGACAAGTAGTGTTGATACGATTTATGAAAATTTGTTTGCCGTTAGTTTAAGGCCCATGCGGGCAAAGGGAAAAAAATAAAAAATTTGGTTGGATTTTTTGTTTGTTTGTTTGGAATTCGGCATCGGCATCGGCATTAGTACTGGAATTTGGAGTCTTGCATCCACATCTACTTTGGCAAACTCATGTCTGTGTTCCGCCATGAGTTTGACGAGGGTGTTGGAATTTATTAGGTTTGTTTAGGAAATTAATTAGAGATTTGATTTGATTTTGTAGTAGGGTATTTTTGGCATTTACGCATTAGGGTTTCTTAGGTTTACTCATGTCTGTGTTCCGCCATGAGTTTGACAGAGGTGTTGGAATTTATTAGGTTTGTTTAGGAAATTAATTAGAGATTTGATTTGATTTTGTAGTAGGGTATTTTTGACATTTACGCATTAGGGTTTCTTAGGTTTATTGCTCTATAAATAGAGCTTGTAATTTAGTTTGAGAACAAGTTAGTCACAATGTAGCCTCTTAGGGTTTTGTAGCCGTTTCGGCATTCTTCGGTTGTTTAATAATATTCTTATTTTGTAGTCTCGTTCGTTGCGCACTCTGATATTCAACTCGTTTAAAATTGGTATAATCACCATGTCATAAAATTGGCGACCGGCTCACTCCCAAATCAACTCACTCTGAAGTGTGAATGCGTTTCTGGTTGGACTATGAAGCTGCAATTTGGGATTGGTTTATATATGATGGATATACCCAAGGGTCCATCATCCTAGCTACATTGTCTGCTCCTTTGTTGACCAAAAAGCTTTGAGAACAGAGGTCCCTTTATTTGTGAACAAGTTAGTAAGCCTGATTAATAATCTAATAATCTCGTTTTCTTGATTTTGCAAACTGTGGAGTGAAGGATAATCTTTTGTTTGCGGTTTTATTTATTTTTGCTAATAGTGATTTCTTTGACTTTCTAATACTAAAATCGAATTTTGAAAATATTAGAAAAAATTAGATAAATATACTACCATCGAATCAATATACCCTTCTAAATGAGAGTAATAGGAACAACTTTCATAACACGAGTATACAATCATTTTATGACATAAAACGTCACGATGACAATATATTTCTGCTATGAAAGTCTTCATTCTAAAAAATATTCTAATTGACCCCTATTTATGAATTTATGAGAAGAAATACGGTATGTTGTAAAAAGTTCGATATTCTACTCTTAGTTTACGTTCTTGTCTAAACTACAATTGTATCATTAATTTTGATATTAAAGGACAATAATATGATATTCTACACTATTCCAATTAACGAGAAGAAATTGAACAGAGTGTGACAAAGCAAATTTTCTATTCTAGTACATACCTAGTATATAAATGATACTAAAAAAAGGTATAGAATCGAACACGCAACATCGATCGGATAAGTATTTGAAGTTTTCACCTTTTCTCTTTGGTTATAGGTATTGGTTTTGATTTGACATTTGTTAAGAGTAAGATGGGGATACTTGAGTTAATTGTCAATCAATCCCACTTCCCTTCCCCTAGCCCTTTTTCTTTTTGCTGAAAATCTTGCAGACAAGAAGGAAGTCTTGGAAAACAGACAATGAGAAATGACCACGTAGGTTTGAACTCAAATGATACAAAATGATACAAAATAATGAAAAAAAACTTGGTCCAAAAAGAAAAAGAAAAAACGGCAAGATAATGGAGAATTAAATGGAGACCTGAATCATAGAATACAAGCTTGATGGATGAAGCGGAAGAGCACATCGGATGTGTTGCGTGGTCGTCGTAATGCCACTTAAGCTCAAGGAAATTTTTTATTAGACAACAATAAGGTCAGTGATGCTCTATTCGGGATGAAGACAGGAAAAAAAGAAGCCTTCTGGTCAATAGTGAAGCGGGCTCATTACGGGCTGAAGATAGGAACCAAGTCTGTGTTGGGCATTTTGCGTATCATGACAATCGGAGTTTTATTGGCCTCTTGGGTAGATTCTCCTTTGGGAGGTAGCTTCTTCTGAAGTTTCCCTCATTTTTCAGCGTGGGATGGTTCAGGAAGAAGGGTCCGTCTAAGGATGAGGTGAGAAGTGCTTCGTTTAAGATGCGGTTTGTCGGACATGGTTTCAGCTACAGCAGTCTTGTTTCACAGGGAAACAGAAAACCCGACTAATAACTAGAGTTATGGGGCCTATGATTGACTATTTGACCACACCGACAATCTACTGCAGTGCGCTCTGATGGCTATGAGCCAACGCGACAACCTTCCAAGGGGAGGAGTTTTCACAGCTGACATTGTATTTGGCCCAACTGGTCTCCAGGAAAGGGTCCAAGAGAACGGGATTTCTTTCGATGCCATTTCGAATAAAGCTATTTCTGGTTAATTAGTACAACATAGTTGGAAGTACCCCACCCCTTAAACAATAAGACGCGATAAACCAGCTGAAGTTGTTTTTGTTTTCTCATTATGTTTTGATGTCCCTTACAACATCAGTTACTAATATTGTGAGATTATGGCACGATCTGCATCTGATTTGTCTCAACTGAATGCATCTCTGCTTCTAATCTGATCTTGGAAATGAAGGTTTAACTATGGTAGTACCTGAAACTTCTTCCATGTGCCGATGAGAGCAGCGAGACTCTTTGTAGAACTACCACCATCTCCAACCGCCCTTCTAGCCTTGTCTCTAATGTGCAGTGCGTGCAACTTCAACAAATCATTTCCCATTATCTCACTAACCCTCTGTGCAATGTCCTCTGCTTTCACCAACTTCTCCCCATCACCCCAACCCCAACTCTTATCCCACGTTCCGAGTCCAATTCTCTCCACCAAATCTGCATTGACTTACTGATCCCCATGTTGCGGCCATGCTAATACGCGCACACCGTTCCAGAGAGCCTCAGACAAAGAGTTCCAGCCACAGTGACTTAAAAACCCACCAATGACCGGATGGCTCAATATCTCCTCTTGGTTCAGCCAGTTCTTCACTGCCAATCCATTTTTCTTCACCCTCTCTAATAATTCCTCTCCAAGCACCTCAGTCAGTTTCTCGTCATCTTCAATCTCAACTTTCTTATCCTTCACCGCCCACAGAAACCTGCAACCGCTCCTTTCCAAGCCATCACCCAACTCTCTAATTTGCAGTCCTGCTCCCAAAGCTGACATAGAGCACTGACCCAGTTGCTTGATCATCAAGCCATTGCAGTCGTTGGCTTGTCTCGAAGAAACATGGCGCTAGCGGTCTGATGGAAATCACTGTAGTTTTCTCAATACTTTGCCTTCATTTAGTGTTGCCAAAGTCTCACTCTCTATAACTTCATATGTGTTCACCAAAATTCCGCTTGATTCTGTCATTTTCTTACCATTCTCTATGAAAAAGGTCTTCAGCAGATTGTTACTTTCCTGCAGAAGTGGTGGAGGCATCCGTGATTTTGGTATTGGCCCCAAACCCGGAACTTGGAGATCATCTTTTATCGTGTGATTAGGGCCAAGCATGGTGTGGAAGGACACATAAAGTGTCAATATTTTGGCAGATGATGTGAAGAAAATGTAGTTTGGAAGTCCGAGAGAATCGGTTACAGGAAGAACCGTGGAGGCGAAGCTCATGTCTGTGATCATAGCGGAGAGAGGTGGAGAGAGTGAAGATAGAAGAGGAGAGAGCATGTGAGGAGCGGCGAATCAATTCAAAATGGTAGTAAAAAGGGTCTTCGGAATTGGCACAGGACTCGTCGAGCGGAAGGAGATGAAGCTGCTTTCGAGTAATTTGTGGGAAGGCCATGAGGAAGTTTGACAAACTCTGTGACTCAGCAAGTGAGACGGTTGGATTTAGAGTGATGAAAGTGACACAAACATTATGTGATGCGAGTAACGCTGCAAGCCGAAGGAAGGGCGTGAGATGACCCATTCCGGCACTTGGAAAGAGAGCTACATGAGTGACTCGTAGATCGCTTGAATCTGACATTTTAATGGAAAATGATGTTTCGCTAAGGGAAAGTAGATTAGCTTTAGAGCATGGCATATTTCATATTTGTAGTGATGAAGGCTGAAGCAGGTGCACTGGATGTACATATGTAGTCAAATAACTCACGTCTATAACCAAAAGATGGTTTGAATATGCATATGCTTAGTCAAATGGGCCATGATAGGATTTTTACTACCTGCAAAAGTAGGAATAAAAACACTAAAAAATACTTGCAAGAGTACAAGGTTATCGTAGTTTAGTCGGCTCTAGTAAGGTCGTTTTTCACAGGAATTGAATGAATATTTTGTATTTATATTAATTCTTAATTAACTATTTAAAACAAGATTTTGAAAATGTTGATTTTATGACTTAAAATAATACAAACGAATTTTAAATTAAAACAAATAAAGAAATTAGCAAAGTAAGGAAAAGAAACGGTTTTGAAAATTATAGTTGTAAAAGCCTAAGGTTTCGCCGTCATTGTAGACTGTAAATTTCGTTGCATACAAATGATGCATCACAAAGCTCCATGTGGCATATGACTTATCACATATAGACAAGTCATCAATGACATATGGAACAAATCAACAAAGGAAGTACAAAAACCTTCCTAAAACTTGGCAAGAGGGACAAACTCTCTCTTGAAATCGGCAAGAGGGACAAAATCTCTCTTGAAATAGGCAAGGGGATCCAAATTGCTCCCTAAACTGGAAAGAAAGCTAAAGCATCTTCATAAAATAAGCAAGAATTGAAGATTGCTAACAAAATAGGCAAAAATCTCTATAATTCGGCAAGGATAAGAGGGAGTGGCCAAAACAAGACACAAAACATGTCTAGATTCTTCCATGGACAAATCAAGTCACAAATCTATCCGTAGGCAAGACTTGAGAAGTCTATAAATACAAGGTTCCAGGACAAACAAAAGGCCGGCAATTCTACATCCGGATGAACCTCTGCGCCAAATCTTTGAAGACTAGTACGCTACCAAAACTCTCTTCGAAGAATGCACAACCAAAGCCGAAGCATTCCCTTGAAGAATCAACAAGCACTTGTGCCGACTCATTCAAGACTTTGTTGCAAGCTCAAAACTTGTAACGACATTCGATTCAAGATCAAGTCGCCAAAACCCTTGAACCAACAAAATCCCATCTACATCACCTTTGCCGCAAGTCACACAAACCTTGAGGTAAAGACTATCCATGCATTGTTTCTAGCTCAAAACTTGAAGCAATTGCTCAACAGTTCGTCCGAGATCAAGTCATCGTGACCATTGGATCAACAATCTCCACATCTACATCAAACTTGAAGATTGAATCAGCGGAAACTTGTAAACAGAGATTGTAACCCTACAAATTCATTAATACAAATTTACTTTGTACACGTGTTCTTGTTTCATTCGCTACACAAAATTTTCGTGTTTACAGTCACCTTAACAATATTATGTAATTTTACCAACTACTTATGAATTACACATGCAACTTTGAAGGTTAGGTTTTCCTAATGCATATTCTCCTCGTGATATTTAAGCAAGAATGTATACCTAACATGCAATCCGTATTCAGATCAAATATGAACATGCAAGACTCATTAAGTTTTGTGAAAACCTTTTGAAAAACCATGCAACCCTTAAGAGCATGATATTCGCCTTAGGTGAAATCACAATTATTAACCACAAGAAGCAATACTCAATCATCCGGTGATATTCCGACCGAATTGCATCTGATTACTTATCTAAACATCATAATGGTAGCTAAGCATTAAGATATAGAGACAGTTTAAGCACAATGATTAATAATTCAAAGTATACATGCATAATATCATAAGCAATTGAACAAAGACTACATATTCATGCTAAGGCTCGTGGCCTCGCCCTAGCAAAAGAAAATTAGTTATGAACAACCATAAACAAAATATTGTTAAAATTAAGGATAGAAAAGACCTTGAAAATAAACTTGAATTGTCAAAAGCAATTCTCCAAATTAGTGTGTGCGTTCCTCCTCTTTAATGGCTAAACAGCCTTATTTATACTACTAGAAAATAAAACCCTACCTAGAAAAGGTCTTAGAATAAAACTAAGAAACATAATAAAATAATAAACTAGCAAATAAAAGGTTTCCTATTTCAACTAAAATTCGGATTTCTCAGAAAATCAGACTTTTGACTGACCAAATCAACTCTGATTTGGTCCCAAAAGATCTCTTTTAAAAGCTTAAGTCATCTCCAACAAATCCTCAGAAGGAATTTTCCTCAAAATAGGCCATCTTTACCTCCAAAATACTCAAAACGTCCAAAATCGTCAACTGGGAAAGCTGCGTCACTACTACAAAAGGGCCTTATTGTGTCGGTGGTTGGTGTTGCTTTCATAAAACATAGTGGCGCTTAAGACATTCCGACACCTACTTTACATGGTGTCGGAATTACTGTCGCTTATAACCGACATAAACTGTTAATGTCGCTTATAGCCGACATAGATTTTAATATTTTTTAATACTAGTGTCGCTTTTAATCGACATAATGTCAGCGTCGCTTAAAAGAAGACTGGTGTCGCTTTTTTCGGACACTAATGATAGTTTTTAAATATTTTCAATTTAAGTGTTAGTGAGTCTATTGTTTTAAATATTACACTCATTGACCCTATATGAATACAATGAATGAACTCGATCTTCAATTTAAGTGTTAGTGAGTCTATTGTTTTGATGGGATACGCATTCTACGAAACTAGTTTCAACGATCCAACCGTCAAACATGTTTGTATATACTTCAAAATTGCATACGCCAAAAATTGAAAAAAACAAACATTCAGAGATCAAGTAACGGGACAAAACTTTTCGACGGTTATAAACGAAAAATCATGATTTAACGGTTATTTTAACTCCGATTTTGATGATTTTTTGCAACTACATTCCTTGACCCTATATGAATACAATGAATGAATTCGATCTTCAATTTAAAATATTTACACTAGTGAATACCACAAAATCTTATGTTATACTTAATGAAAGTATAAATGAACTCTAAATGTTAGTGAATCTATCGTTTTGATGGAATACGCATTCTACAAAACTAATTTCTAACGATCCAATTGTCAAACTTGTTTGTATATGCTTCGAGATCGAATACGCCAAAAATCGTAAAAAACAAACACTCAGAGATCAAGTAACGGGACAAAACTTTTCGACGGTTATCAACGAAAAATCACGATTTAACGGTTATTTTAACTCCGATTTTGATTATTTTTTATAGCTACACTCCTTGACTCTATATGAATACAATGAATGAATTCGATCTTCAATTTAAAATATTTACACTAGTGGATACCACAAACTATTATGTTATACTTAATGAAAGTATAAATAAACTCTAAGTGTTAGTGAATCTATCGTTTTGATGGGATACGCATCCTACGAAACTAATTTCAACGATCCAACCGTCAAATTTGTTTGTATATGCTTCAAGGTCGCATACGCCAAAAATCACAAAAAACAAACATTCAGAGATCAAGTAACGGGACAAAACTTTTCGACGGTTATCAACAAAAAATCACGGTTTAACGGTTATTTTAACTCCGATTTTGATGATTTTTTTACAGATACACTCCTTGACCCTATATGAATACAATGAATGAACTCGATCTTCAATTTAAAATATTTACACTAGTGGATACCACAAAATCTTATGTTATACTTAATGAAAGTATGAATAAACTCTTAAGTGTTAGTGAATCTATTGTTTTGATGGGATACGCATTTTATGAAACTAGTTTCAACGATCCAACCGTCATACATGTTTGTATATACTTCGAGATCGCATACGCCAAAAATTGAAAAAAACAAACATTCAGAGATCAAGTAACAAGACAAAACTTTTCGACGGTTATAAAACGAAAAATCACGATTTAACGGTTATTTTAACTTCGATTTTGATTATTTGTTATAGCTACACTCCTTGACTCTATATGAATACAATGAATGAATTCGATCTTCAATTTAAAATATTTACACTAGTGGATACCACAAAATCTTATGTTACACTTAATGAAAGTATAAATAAACTCAAGTGTTAATGAATTTATCGTTTTGATGGGATACGCATCCTACGAAACTAATTTCAACGATCCAACCGTCAAATTTGTTTGTATATACTTCAAGATCGCATACGCCAAAAATCACAAAAAACAAACATTCAGAGATCAAGTAACGAGACAAAACTTTTCGACGGTTATAAACGAAAAATCACGATTTAACGGTTATTCTAACTCTGATTTTGATGACCTTTGACAACTACACTCCTGACCCTATATGAATACAATGAATGAATTTGATCTTCAACTTAAAATATTTACACGAGTAGATACCACAAAATCGTTGTTTTACATTAAAATTATATTTATGAATGAATTCGATCTTCAATTTAAAACCGATATTAATTATTTTATATATTTTAAGTATTAATTAGACTATGTTTCAATTAGTATGTGATGATATTTTATAATAAAATTATATGTATGTTTTTTATTACGTATTTTATTCAAGTTAAATTTTATTTATTAAAATCTTAAAATGTTATATTAGATAATTTGAAATGGATGGATAAACATTAGGCGGGAAATGGAGATAATTTGAAATATTAGGTGGATAAACATTAGGCGGGAAATAGATGGATAATTTGAAATATTAGGTGGATAAACATTAGGCGGGAAATGGATGAAATATTAGGTGGGAAATTTCCCACTTGCGTTCCAATGTATTGTCACATTTAGTGTCGGTTTTAACCGACGTTATCATCTTTTAATTCAATTCAAGTTTCATTAAACCGACGCTACATGAATTTCAAAAAGTGTGTTTGAATTTGGTGTTGGTTAAGAGCGACAATAACATTAATTTAAACCGACGCCGTATTTTCAAGAAAGAATGTCAGAAAATTGACTGGTTCATTTAACTCGACGTGAAGTGTGTCAGGTTGGCGTTGGTTAAAGCCAACGCCATGTACATTTAATTCGACGTCACTCAATCAGTGTCGGTTTAAACTGACGCCAAAGTACCCATATTTAAACCCCTCTCTTTCCATCCGTGCTTTCATTTCTCTCCCAATTTCAGTCTTTCTTCTTCTGCTTCCTCATTTCATCCGTGCGTCCCTTTCTTCCTCATTTTCTGTTTTTCCTCTTCTCCTTGATCACCATTTTGAAGATCAACATTCTGAGGAACTCCAATTCGAAGAAGAAGAGCTCGAAGGTGGTTCATTTTTAAATTATTATGATTATTAATTTTAGTTTCTGTTTTGAATTCTAACTAGTTTTATGCTTAAATTGAAATTTATTTTTGTTTCTTGGTTTTTAATTGTTTTTTCTGTATTTATAAGGATCAACTCAACGGAGATGCAGACCCTCAATTCCGAATTAGAAAGAACAGCCTTGTTCGTTTGATTCGTCTGGAAAATGCATTAGTGATAATTCTAGTGCGTTTTCGAAACATGTAGTAGCAGAGGTTAGAGATTACATAAATATTTTGATGGTGGCATATTGGAATAAAGAAAAAACAAAGATAAACGTTTCAAGACTTATTTTATTATACCTTGAAATTTGTCTAATAAATCTTTTATTTTTTAGGAGATTGCCGAAAAAAATAAGCATAATCGGCAGTTGAAAACTATGAACCACACAACCGGTTCAAAATCTTTTGCAAGAGTTCGGGAAGAATTTGTATGGGTTGTACATTTTTAGGAATTGTAGTTAATTTTAAATTTAATATATAGTTGGTAGAAATTTTATTTTTAATATGAAGTTTGCTTAAAATTGTTTGTTTTTTCATTGACATGGTGGGATTTATTTTTATATAATTTTTTTAATTATTATTCATTAAAAACGGAAAATATTTTTTTTAATTATTAATATATTTGGTGTCTCTTATGAACAACATCATAATAATTATTTTATGTATCCATATGTTATGTAATGTTGGTTAAAACCGACCGTAATTTGAGTATTTTATTTATTTAACTTTAGGTGATGTCGGTTAGGACCGACAGTAGGTTTGATATTTTAATTCTTTAATTGTTGGTTGACGTCGCTTAGAACCGCCATCATGTCAGAATCTAACGTCGCTTTTAACTGACGTAATCTTGGATGTCGCTTTTAAGCGACGCTGTTGCTCTTTTTTATTTTATATTACTTTGTTTCTTGGTGGCACATTAAAGAGACTAACCGACGTCAATACCCTTTTGGTGACGGTGGCAATGGTGTCGCTTCACCTATGCGACATTGCAAGACTTTACGTCGGATTTTTACCAAAAATTCGACAGTAATTGTGTTTTATTGTCGGTTTTTGCACCGCCAGTGATAGCCTTTTTTTGTAGTAGTGCGTGCTGGGCATTCTTTTCTTCGCCACGATCAAACGGCTTAATAGAAAAATCTGAAACTTTGTCACAATCATCTTGAAAGACTCACGAACATCCTCCAATTAGAATAACTCTAAAATTCGTCCATTTGATCACTTTATGCTCAAAAGGAAGTCGAATGTCCTACATTAGAAATATAATTCAAAGTATCAAAATCTCACAACCTAATACAAGGGGCGAAGAGCACGCAAATTTGATGAAGGCAATACTAAATGATTGAGGAAGAGTCTTCTACTCAATGGGGACCTTATGTTCTCACTAGAATAGGGTTAGTTATTAAAAAGAACGTGTTCCTCTTGAGCAGGGACGAAACCATTTTATAGACGTGTAACCATTACCTTTTCCACCTATCACAGAAATTACTTGACAAAAATGCACGCCCATTTACATTCCCACGTGGGATATCTACTCACCAACATGTTTAACCTTATTGTCCTACTTTAACGGAAAGAAGACTTATTCAAATATTAACTCTAACTGATTCCAGTTTCAACTAAACTAAAAACCCTAATGAGATGAGTTTAGAGTCCAATAGGGTTCCAACATTCTCCCACTTGGACCTAAACTGATCATCCTTGTTTCGAGCCATGTTTCCACCAAAACCAATTCCTTAGTGATCACGTGAGTTAATAAACGAATAACCAATTTCTCACATATCCACCATGAGTGATTTGCGACATAGAACTTTAGAAAAGACATGCACTATCATAGCACAGCCACTCTGAAATCACCATATCATAAAACCTTTTACGTATGATGCATAAACATGTTGGCCAGAGGGGAGTTTTACTTTATACTCCCAATGGATGAACCATTACCTTATCATTGCTTAGTTTTAACAAAGCATCTTCAGCTGTCTTTCACGCTGAAATAGTTAAAACCACTTGAAGTTTCAAATAAGCAAACAATGCTACAAGGGATAGTATAATGTATAGAAACCCCAACAACCAAACATTTGCGTATTATTAACAATTCATGTCAAAACCAACACATAGAACCAAATCACCAAGTTTTCTCACATTTATTTACAGAAATAGCTATAAAGTAAATAAAATCAAATTATAAGTTTAATGTCACATAGCTGCTGAATCGAATAATTCCAGCACTCCCATCCTTGCAACATGCTCTTTAAACACAGAGACTTTGGTCCTTTATCAAACTCCAATGAGTTTGCCTAAATACTTCTAGTGAAGCATCAATATTGCCATATGAAACTATGAAAGTCTAAATCAGAAACAACATAGTGCAAACAACACTCCCATTAATTCAACATATCAACAATGCAATGTCTAAAAGACTTTCTCATAGCAGTAGAATTAGATAATTGTTCTAACTGGCTAGCCACAAGGATTCTTTATTGCACACATCCCTTAAACAAGCCAAAAGAAAACCTTACGACATAAGCTTACATTATAAGTTAATATGCAAGATATAAGGCAAAACAATATAGAATTATCTCCCCCATTAATCTACAACATCGTAACTTGATTGTATAACAAAAGCATATTATCATAAAATTTCATTTTCCTTTTAACTTTCCTTAACATGCGTTCAAACATGTATGCTTGAAACACAAAATCATACCAAAAGTAATCAAATAGTAAGAGCTAATGAAACCAGTAGAGATATAGGTATTAATTTTAGGTCTTATTAATATCATACTCATTATAAAAGATCAACATACAACCATCCAAGAGACGAAAGATTGACAATGTACACATAGATCATATAATTATGCTTTCAAACTTTATTTCACTTTCAATGTGCTTGTTAGGACAATTCAAGAACGACTCCCACAATCCGTAGAACACAATATTTATAGAATAAAATGAGTGTGAAGCCCAAAACCTCTTACATTTATTCTCCCACTTGGGCAAATACTAAAAAATAAAAATAAAAACAAAATAAAATAAAATGCTCTTTCAAAGAATATACCAAAAATAGTTGCTTAAAATGTCAAACATAAATTCAACAATGAGTTACAATACTCCAGAATTTATCATAATTAAATCATAAGCTTGATTACCACCAAAATTATATAGATCAAACTAGAGATACTGATCTTCATAAAATAAAAATATAAAGTCGTTTTGGGTCATAAGAAAAGTCTAAAGTGACATCTCAAAAAACCAACACAATCTGCCAGTATAAACTACCTATACGAACATAGGTTACTAGTAAAATCACCATAATTACAATACATGACCAAACATTCCGAAAAATTGCAGAAACTTAGTAGACATATATATGTTTAACATATCAAAAAATCAGGCCATTTGATAATCATTAGATGAGTCATTCATCAAACTTTATTCAAGACATGTAATCTGCCCGGAAACTCTGTGCATCTGCCAAGAATCTATATTTATAACAAATTCAATTTCATATCATTTTAATTTGGTGTCCATAGGAAAAACCAGAAAGTCTAATTTTATTATCTAATATTACACAGCAACGTCCAAACAGACATCATGGTTCAAAATTGAAGAGACTTAAAAGCTTAAAATTCAAACAATGTGTAACCTTCATGGGTCCAATACATTTGCATCGACAAGTCTCATGAAGAGGTGAAACATATCATGATGCAATCAATTTCCATGCCACGAAATCACAAACTATAATACGGCTCATAGTGGAAATATTTGTAACTAAAAACACATAACTTTATTCCTGGATCATACATTACATGAGTTACCTTCATGAAAAACTTTCAACACCTTTGGGCAAGCTGAAACTTTCACAAACTCTTGTGAAATAGAATATATACTGTTCCATCTTAATTAAACCAAAAATAACGATCTACACCTTTGGGCAAGAAGATCATCCCTTTGTTATAATTAAGATGCAAGTTTGATCAAAGAACTTTGACATCACTGGTCCTAATATCAACTAAAACCATTGCACTTTGCTTAGTTGATGCAAGTGTGTGATAACTTTGATCAAATTCAACCTGTATGCAAAGCGTGCAGCATCAAACAATCATATATTTATGTTACACCTTTGGGTAAGAAACATAAGCTGTCAAATATGCATTATATGCATCCTTATTTGTATAGCTTTTTCACAAAATTCACATTCTAACTTGAATCACATCTTTGGACAATAGACTAAAGTTGCCTTATGGAATCATGAAATACTATACATTGAGTCACAGTTTGAACCAATCATTATTTCTTTCTTTGGAAAGATTAGTCTCATGTAATAAACTGTTACTCACAATTTTAAGTAAAAATACCTTGAACAAAGCTTCCTAATAATTCTCACTTTGGTGTAAAATTATATAAACATTTGTTCAAGAATACTTTATCATGGTTGTTGCTCCTCCAAAGCCGTTAGTTTCAATAACCTCTTAGATGAGTTATCTTTATCACCATACCTTTCAACCTGTGTTTGAAAAACTTTATACACATGAATCATTAATAATGACGACCATAAACCATAACTAAATTTTTGTCAAATAAAATTCCTGATAATCCCACTTTGGTGAAGATTATTTTATTGGGAGTTTTAACAAAACACTTCCGGTACTGTTTACTTTTAACGAAAAACCACATTTATACATTTTCTTGGTACTATTCACTATACCTTTAAAAATGACTTTTCATTAAAAGGGAAGTTTTTTTGAACTTTTCGTTAGTTTTCCTTTTTTTTATTTGGTGTCTTTAACAATATTAATCTTAAGAAGCCTGAAGTTGTTAGCAATATAACTAAACATATATGTTTAACCTTTACGTAACCAACATCCTTTTATCTGCAAATACAGAGGAAACAATACGATAATAGCCATAGCAATGGAATGCCAGAATCTATTAGTTGAATAGTATATATAATGATAAATAATTAGATAAGCATCAACCTTCACAGAGCATCCCTCTCCACTTTGAGCAACAACGCCAGAGATAGCTTTGGCGGGGAGAGACAGAGGGACCCACCGTCGCTCTTCAGAGGTGTTTCAGAATCACCGATGACAAGCCCTGATACAATCCCAGCGGATCTTGCTCTCGCACAATCTCCGAGGCAACCCGAAATGCGCGTTGGCATGCCAACTTGCCGTGCAGCGAAAACCACATCTTTGTGACGTCTACAGGAAACATCATCGTCTCCGCCACCATGGCCGAGACCGACGCCATCAAGATCTTTAAGTTGTGCCATGGCTGAGGTTCGGCAAAATCCCTCAATTTTTTCAGGAGCTCTCTCTCCCTTGCCGTGTATCAACTCTCTTCTCTCTGTGGATGCTTGCCCCCTTTTGTTTCTTGGGAGAGCCGAATGCTCTCACCTCTCTCACTCTGCTTCCCTCTATTCTTATTCAACCAAAAGCAACAACCTTTTTCTTTTCCCTTAAATTAAGACACGGAAAGGCAGCCTATGCCTTTCATTCTTCTTTGCTTTTCACATTAGCTTTAATCCTGCACCTGATAAAAACTTTAAGAAGCAAGACATCAAATAAACACAGCAAAAGCAATAATCTAATTTATACGTTGCCAGTAATCATCAAAAGAATCTATGTAGAGCTAGCCGAAGCTCTGATACCAAATGTTGGAATTTATAGTTAGCCACATGCATAGATTACAACCTAATACAAGGGACGAAGAGCACACAAATCTGATGAAGCCATTACTGAATGATCGAGGAAGAGTCTTCTACTTAATGGGGACCTTATGTTCTTACTAGAATAGGGCTAGTTACTAAAAGAACGTGTTCCTCTTGAGCGGGGACTAAACCATTTTATAGATGTGTAACCACAACCGTTTCCACCTATCACAGAAACTGCTTAGCAAAACTGCACGCCCACTTACATTCCAACGTGGGATATCCACTCACCAACATGTTTAACCTCATTGTCCTACTTTAAAGGAAAGAAGACTTATTCAAATATTAACTCTAATTGATTCCAGTTTCAACTATACTCAAAACCCTAATGAGATAAGTTTGGAGTCCAATAGGGTTCCAACATCCTTGTCATCTTTGTCGACCTTACTTGTTTTGAGCACCCACAAAAACCTATATCCACTCATTTCCAACCCATCGGAGAGCTCTTTAATCTGCTCATTCGACATGGCTGTTCTGCTTCCAAAACTCAAGTAAACTGCTGACTCTGCCGGCTGGCTGTCTGGCAATGACAGATAGTTTCTGTCTTCGTCATGCTCTTTCTTGGCCTCGAAGGTATCTAACGGTCCGATCGGAAGAATCGGTGGGAGATTTTCTAAAACTCTCCCACTGTTTATAGCTGCTAGAGTTTCCGGTTCGAAATCTTTGAAAGTGTTCATTAGGATCCCTTTGGATTTGGACAAAGCTCAAGAATTTGTGGCAGTTATTGATGTGCAAAGATGATTAGGGTTTTTAAATGGAAGAGGAATGCTTCCTATAGGCAATGGAGTGATTCCGGGGACGTTGACTTCTTTGAGATCGCTTGCAAAACAGGAAGGGTTTGATAGAAGGTTAAGGAGGTAGGCCATGAGGCAGGAAACTCTATATGAGGTGGTAAAGATGATGTAGTTGGGGACGCCGAGGTCGGTGGCGACTGTGGCAATACTAGAAGCCACTACAAAGTCGGAAAAAAAAGCTGAGACGGGCGAAGATGAGGCGGCAAGTGAAGGGTAGAGAAGGTGGACGGAGCGGGTGGTGGCTTTGAAATGGAGGAAAAAATGATCGTCGGTGGTGGGATTGGGGGAAGAAATGACTTGGAACTCAATGTGGTTGACTTTTGGATGTTGGGATAGGAAGAAGGAAATGTGGGCGGACTCGGTGACGGAGACAGAAGGGCGGGCGGTGATCAAGCTGACGGTGCAGTTTCGAGAGGAGAGCATGGCGGCTACGTGAAGGAAGGGGGTCAAGTGCCCCATTCCGGCACTAGGCAATAGGGCTATGTGAGGAGGGGAGGAGCTGCGTTGTTTGACATGGTGGTGGAAAAGAAGTAAAGATGCCAGAAGAGTAGATGAACAATGAATAATTACGAGCTCGTTTAAATGTGCTTTTAAAATGACTGAAAGCGCTTTTGGTAAAAATATTTTTAGAATTAATCTTTAGTAAAAATGCAAGTAAATCCTGAAAAAACACTTAAAGTACTTCTTGGAAGAAGCACATAACTGGTGCTTCTTGTAGAAAGCACTTCGAGTGCTTTTGGCACTCAAAAATATTTTCTCTAAAAGCGCTTTCAATAATTTTAGAAGCACATCCAAACGAGCCCTACATTTATAAGCAACGTTCTTATTGAATAGGCCTAAATAGTCACATTTTGGTGGAAAAGAAGTAAAGATGCCAGAAGAGTTGATGAACAATGAATACTTACATCTATAAGTGTTAAGCCACATAAAGCCTGGGTGTCGCTTAAAAGCGACGCTAAGTTGACTTGGGAAGAGGAATTTCAATCAGTCAACAAGTTGACTTGAATATGAGAATATCAGAAGCTGGTGTCGGTTACAACCGATACCACATGTAACTAAAACGACTCCACATTAAATGCAATAAATTTTGTCAGAAGGTGGTGTCGGTTTTAACCGATGCCACGTTAAGCTCAATAAATTTTGTCATAAGTAGTTGAATTGAACTCGATGTAATGTGTGTCAGGTGTTGGTGTCGGTTTCAATCGACACCAAGCCTAACTTATTTCGACGTTCGTGTTTTTTAATTCGACGTCAGGGGATTAATGTCGGTTTTAACCGACGCCAACTTAGTATGCATATTTAAACCCCTTCCTTCCCCTTTTCATCCGTGCTCTCATTTCTACCCAAATTTCTGTCTTTCCTTCTCCTTCCCAATTTCGTCCGTACTTCCATCTATTCTCCATTTTCAGTTTTTGTGCTTCTCCTTCCAGAAATTGTAGCTATGGATCATCATGTTGAAGATGAACATACTGACGGGGAAGAAGTCGAAGGTGGTCCATTTTTTATTTATTATGGTTATTAATTTTCGTTTTTTGTTTTTTATTTTAACTAGTATATTGCCTAGATTGAAAGTATATTTTTGTTCCTTGGTTTTTGATTGTTATTTCTCTATATATAAAGATCAACTCAACGAGGACGGGGACCCTCAATTCCCAACTGGTAGAATTTTTGTTCCTTGGTTTTTAATATATAATTGGTAGAATTTTATTTTTAATTTGATGGTTGCTGAAAATTGGTTTTTTTAATTGACTTATAAATATAGCGGAAAAAGCATGGGAAAGAGATGGATCCTGTTTCGTTTTTTCGTTACTGTCATACTCGGAAGAATAACACTTGGATTGATGAAACATCTGAGCGCACTGGGGTAATTGATTTTTTTGTGGTATTATATTATTGTTATTCATTTTTATTATTTGTAGTTGAATTTTTATTTTTAAAATTTTTATTGCAAGGCAACTATGGAGGGGCAAATTCAAACTATGATTGAGTCTGGGCATGAGGATATGATTGAGTCTGGGCAAGAGGAGACTATGGGTCCTGAGCGTCATAATAGAGTACGAGGGTATGGACATGGTGTGACTTCGGATATGGTGTCGTATGCATCTTCTTCAGCTTCTAGTTCTAATTCTTCCAGAAGATCATCCAAGAGTTCAGTGGCAGTGTTGATGACTGAGAACAATGAATTGACACTTGTGCTAGCATTTATAGTCTCTATTTCTTTCTTTTGTATGTTGAATTTGTAATGTCGGATTTAATGTTTGTTATGACGGATAAGTTTTTGTATGTTATGTGAAATATAAAATGTTTGTTATGTGTTTTTATTAATGGTTGCCTCGGCTTATATGTGAAATATAGTTGAAATGATTTTCATATAATTTGTTGTAATTGTTATTAACTAAAAATTGAGAAAGATCTATAAAATTTTATTATTTTTAATATATCTGGTGTCGCTTTTTGGACGATAGTAGCTAGACTATTTTATTTATTTAATTTACATGATGTCGGTTTGGACTGACAGTAAGTTTATTTTTTAATTGTTTATTTTTTAGTTAATGTCGGTTTTGACCGACATTAAGTCAGATTTTCATGTCGCTTAAAAGCGACGTAAGGGCCTATGTCGCTTATAAGCGACGCTGTTGTTTGTTTTGATTTTATATTATTTTACTACTTGGTGGCGGATTAAGGGGTCTAAGCGACGTCATTACCCATTTGTGACGGTAGTATTGGTGTCGGTTACTCAATCCGACATTGCACGATTTAATGTCGGATTTTTACCAAATATCCGACATTAACTGGTGTTTCTTGTCGGTTTTAAAACGCCAGTGAAACCCCCTTTTGTGGTAGTGGTATGTTACTTGAAGAGATGAAGTTTGAAGAAGTTGTTGACGGTAAATCCCACGAATGGTAATCCTACATAGATTGTGAATTTTCTATTGTTGAAATGTTGAAGGCCGAGCCTGCAAACTCTTCAGCACTGAAGTACAAATATTTCTGCAGCTTGGATTTTACCGTGTTCAAATCCATGGGATGAGAGATGATGCGAAAGTAATCAGGGAATCTCAGCTTTGATTTTCCCATATTCAAGATAGCAATTTAGCTCTGCAATTATTTCAACAAAATCCAGTCACTAGTCTTTATGTGCAACATAATCAAGTTGGAAGGTGTTTACAACAGCAAGTTCACTTCACTACTAGAAATTTGGCTATAAGCCACCCTTTTCATTGGTGGCTATTGTCAAGTGTTGCCACTCACATTGGTGGCGAACCTCTATGGCCACCAAGCAGCCACTAAACTAAAGAAAGTAGCCTATGTAGAGGACTCTACTGTAACAATGGCTACCAATATTGCATTGGTGGGTATGTACAATGCCACCCTAATTCACAGCGGTGGCAAAGTTGCAAAATAATATTAAAAAAAAAGATGCCACCCTAATTCCCATTGGTGGCAAAGTTGCAAAATAATATTAAAAAAAAGATGCCTCAGGGGGCACCCAGATTTGAATATAATATTTCCTTTTTTTTTTTTTGGGTGAGGAAACAAATTGTAATATCTTTGATATAAGAATATACTACAAATTTGCACAACTGATCTTTTATACAATTTTGAATAAACGTTGGGACTCAAACTTTGAAAAGTGTTTGAACACTCTGTTTCCAAAGAGTTTAATCATGTCATGCCAATCTTACATGAGAACTTCGCTATTGTTGAGAGAACTAACCCTTTTAACTGCTGCATCAACATTATGTTTCTAAGCACAACCTACGGTAAAGGTTACAAGATATTTTGGCTTGACAAGCACGTCCTACAAGTTCCACCTCCAAAAGAAAAGGCTACGATTAGAGAACAGGTCTGAAAAAATAATCCATTTCTCAAACAAAACAGGATGTGTCATTCATACTAAAGTTAAGAGTAGCTGATGCACACCTCACTGGCCAGACCCCATAGTCGGCGAAGATAGAAATCCGACTCAGATGCAATGATACCAGGCGCTAGGCTTTCAGTCCCTCGAGGATTAATTGGAACCCAAATATGCTTTCCTCTCAAAATGGATAGAAGTCGATGCTAGCGCAGATGAACAAATTATCCTATCCTACTCTCAATCTCCCAAACATCACCAACTAATGATCAAGGCAGCTACAAAACAGAAAACAAAAAAGTGAGTTCTAATTGAATTCATTTACATATACCCTACACCATTAAGACTTAGTAATAAACAAGAATGGAGTCGCGTCCTAAAATGAGCCAGTGCAAATAAACAAATTTCACCAAAGTAAATCCAACAAAATCACAAATCAATACAAGCATCTCTAAAGAATTCAAATAACCAAGAGATGGGTGAAGTGAGCCGATAAGAAACCAATCTGCAAAATTCAAATTCAACCTCAGCAAAACACACACACGTACCAAATTCAGATTTGGAAAAACCCCGAATACCTTAAAAGCCCACTACATTTTAAGATAGACTCCCAAAATTCAAAAACACAATCAACATGCAATCAGTGAAACAATTAATCTGGTTCAAAAGAACCGCTTCCCACAACCACTTCGAAAATCAACAAAATGAAAACAAAAATTTAAAGCTATTTCTCAAAATGTTAACTCCAAAAGTTATACAACTCCATTCTTCATAAGTAATGCTCAAGTCAAGAATTGATGATTACAAATGCCAAAGTAAGTTGCCGACCCTTAATTAACAAAAATTGTAGTAGCTCTCGGTAGCTATTCTTACCTTTTTGCAGTAGTCTTCTGTAGTACTATCATTTTTCCTCAAGCATTTCGAGCGTCTAGCAAACATTTATCAAAACTGATTCAGAGATAAATTTAATTGTATCAACCAACTCAAAGAATACATAAACACAACCAAGAATTGATGACTACAAAGTGTTAACATTTGCACATACATCAGAAAGGGCATTATCGCTTGGATTTATCCTTTAAGAAAACCGACAACAACTGTAACGTAAACTACCAAACACCAAATTAAATACATGAACATGACAACCCCAAACATAAACAAAATTCTATATGAATTCAAAACAATGTTAGGGCAAAAGAACCCCAAATGTAAACAAAATCTCAAACCAATTAAAAAAAACTCAGGCCAACCCGTGCACTCATTTTTCCCTTTCCTTCCCCTCTTTTTTTTACCCCCATTCCATTAACTCTATTCCCTCATAATTATATAAACAACAGCAGGAAAGATTAATTCGATAATAAAAAAAAAATCATACCTTAAGAAAAAAAACCCAATTAAGCATCAACTTCATTTTTATATAAAAGAGATGAAATTATTGGAGATACAGAAGCTTGGTTAGAGTGCAGGAGCAAGACTAAATGAAATGATGAAACTTAAAAGAGAGATATTACATGGATCAATCGTCATCATACGAAACATGGAAACTGGTAGTGCTGCCTCATAACAGTTGTAGAACTTGACAGCGTATGGTGGATTGTCGGGTCCCAATTCATAATACCTTAAATTGAATACAGAAAAATAAAACATCAATCAAGTAAAGCTGTCATTTCTAATTATCAAATATACCAACCCGTAGGAAATATAGAAGCGTAGTTATAGCAGAGCAATTTCTCTCTCCCTCCCCTTAATATTTCCAGTCGACTGGGAAATAGAAAAATAGAACCCAAAATGCCCAAAAAGCAGAAGCTCAAAGACAAAAATAGAAAATAAAAAGGCATTAGAAAAGGTAAAGTCATTGAATTTTACACAAAATTACAGAGATCGGGACTCACACACAAATTAATTTCAGGATCAGACAATAAAGTACGAAACTTTACCTTTTCCCTTCTCAAATCTGACATCTTCGAGAGTTACCTTTTCCAAGTTGTCGTACATCCTCGAGCCTTTGCGTTCATATGTGCTTTCTCAATTTTAGTGTAAACCCCCAAAATAAACTGCAAATATTCTAGAAATGGTAAAATGAACTGCAAATCCTTCAATCATTTCTCAAAATAAACTGCAAATCACAAAATTACCTACTCCAAATTGGCCAGATGACTCACCTTAAAACCTAGATTGACTTGAATCTGCTGCCGAGGGGTCTTCATTGCTGCGACCCTGTCTATGAACTTGCTGCAATTGCTTTTCGTCTTCTCTTCCCTCCCTCCCTCATCTCTACAAACTGCATGCATTCCCTTCATCGAATCCCCCTCTCTCTCTCCCTCGCCCTTTATCTCTCCTCCTCTCTGTAAGCCGCATGCCTTCCCGCTCACCAAATCCCACACTGAGCCGCCGATCCCATCGAAAGGGTTAGGGAGCTAGGGTTAGGGAGGAGGCGAGGAGTTGAGCTCAGAGAGGATAGAGATAGAGAGAACGGCTGGGTTGAAAATAGGGTTGTCTAACTTTTTATTTGGGGGAGATAGTACTGTAGAATAGGATTATTAAATGGAAAAAGAAAACATTTTTGACAAAAAAAAAAGGAGAAGAAGACTAAAAAAGAAATAAAAAAAAAGGTCCCAAAAAAATAAATAACAAAATAAATAATGAAATTAAAAAGTAGAAGAAAAGAAATTTTAAGAAATAAAGATATTTAACAGCCACCAATCATTGGTGGCTCAATGTTGAAGGCCACCAACATCAGCAGTATCCCATGGTAAAGCCACCAATAAATAGTAAGAGTAGCAACTTTACATTTATGGCCACCAATTGCAAAGGATGTGTAAAAAAGGGTGGCCTATGAGCCAAATTCCAGTAGTGCTTCCTCTATAACTCAGATGGGAATGGTTTGATATGGAACAAGGTGATATACATGAAGATATTATAACATGGAATGAATTTGAGGTGGATGAAGAGGGATTGCAAGATTGCAGATGGTTCAACTCTGTGTTCTGTTTTCTGGTTTCATATCAATGATTGCAGATATGTTTTTCCAATCTCAAATTGGGTTTCCCCAGTTGAGATTGAGGGGGAGCATTAAGGGTACAGTTAGAAATATAGTTAGCAAGTTTGTTAGTATTTGGTTAGAGTTGTTAGGGCTTACTAGTATAAAAACAAAGTGCGTAATCTTCATTTTTTCAGTGAATACAAATCATATTTCTCTCTCTAAACTCTCTCTCTAGAATCACTCTTGTTTCTTTCTATCATCTTCCTCTTCCTCTGTACCAATTCTTCATCTTTTACAATGTAGTTAACAGGAACGAGAGTGTTGAGCACATTGAAAAAAGACAAGCCTTCTGGTCGACAGTGAAGCCGGCTCATTTTGGGGTGAGATATGAACAAAGTCTGTGTTGGGCATTTTGCGTATCGTGACAGTTGGAGACTTTATTGGCCTCTTGAGTAGATTCTCCTTTGGGACGTGGCTTCTTTTGAAGTTTCCCTCATTTTTCAGCGTGGGATGGTTCAGGAAGAGGGGTCCAGCTGAGGATGAAGGGAGAAGCGCTTCGTCTGAGATTTGGTTTGCCAGACATGGTTTCAGCAGCAGCAGTCTTATTTCACAGAGAAACAAGAAAACCCGACACGGAAATAATAACTAGAGTTATGGTGCCTGAGATTGGCTATTTGACCACACCGATAATTCAACTACAATGTGCTCTCATTGATTCATTATTAAATTCAACTGCGGTACGTCTGCGATTACCTCGAAACATTGTATCAAAGTGCAGTTGCATCAGTTGTTCATACATTTGGTAAATTGAAACAGCATTTGAACATGATCATCAGACGTTTCACAACGGAACCCAAGGAACAAACTGATCAGCATGCTTACATTTATCAGACGAAAATTGCCTCATATTTTTAACGGTCATTGAGTTTTGAGTCATTTTTCAATTAATATATGTTATTCCGGATGGCTCTTTTTAAGAAGAACGATATTGTTCTCTTTAACGGTCATAGAGATATATATGAAGGAATGAGAAGATTAGAAGGAATGAGAGATTTGAAGGAATGAGCCTATGAAGGATTGAATATGAGATATGTTGAGTTCTGCCAAAAAAGTCAATTTTGTAACATTAGATAGGAAAAATTAGTATCCGGTATCTAGTTACTCATGTTCATTAATTAACTGTGACTTTATTAGTTTTCACATTTTGATCAAAATCTCTAGCATTAATATAATAAGGAATTTATATGTCAGTTACACAGTTTTTTCAAATAAAAATTAGTAATTGATTTAGGGTTTTAATACTCACATCTTTATTACCTAATTAATTTTCAATTTAAACATTTTCACAAAAAAAAAAAAAAAAAAAAAAAGAACGTTTGTACCCATTAGATTTTTATAAAAATATTTTCAATTTTTTAATCTTAAATGTACCCATTCATATAATTTTTAAATTTTTTATTCTTAAATGTACCCCTTGTTAAATATATCAATTTCTTAAATGTAAAATCTATCATTTTTTTAATATAAATTGTACCCCCCTTTTTTTTTTTTTTTTTTTAATAAAATCCATTTAATTTTTTTAATCCATTTTTGAACTTATATGGGTACATTCTTTTTCATTTATTTGAGAATGTATCTATGCCAAGTTTAATCGAAGAAATTTACTAATATTATTAAGCCTAATATTTTTTTTTTTTTTTGTGGTTTTGAAGAATATACCTATGTTTTAGTACAATAATTTTTTTTGTTAATTTTGATGATAATACACGTACCCATGTTTATATATATACATACATACATACACACACACACAAAATATATTGGAGGGTATAACTTATCTTTTAATATTTGTATCTGTTGACCCTAAAAACTACCAAGCTTACGTGGCGCGCAGGCCGAGTAACTAATAAGCTAACTACGTCCTTCGGTTGTGTGCGGGGCGTGCCAACTCGTCGGCCGAGCTCAGCCGAGGAGTAAAATTTGTTGATGTTGTGCTGAGCGCACGGCTGACTTCTGCGTCTTGCGATTGCGACCGAGGAAGGAACTTGACTCGGCTCTTGGATTCTAAAGCCTGAAGACAAGGCTACTAATTATACGAAGTTCACAAATCGTCGTCGTCAGATTCGGTCACGGTGATGGTATTCGTCAGAGTAAACTCACGTCGAATTGACACCAAGGTGTAAGGGCACAAATACTCAAAGCGGATGTACGTATTGATGGTGAATGTGGTTCGGCCGTCAGAATGCCGAACTCTAAAGCCAACTTGTGAGTATCCGATCATGCAACTCGGCGTTCAATGTGCCGAGCCCGAGTAAACCGTAACACCTCACTTCGCCGAGAAGGCTAATGAGATGACCTCTGCCAATAAGGATTCGAAAATCCTTCTCGACCGAGACTTGGATAGATAACCAGTCGGCCCCTTTGTAGTGCTGTTTATCCAAACTGAAGGTGCTCCGCAGTCAGCTGATTCTACGGCGATAGTGCTGTTTATCCAAACTGAAGATTTATCTTGCCGCAGTCAGCTGATTCTCCGGCGTGGTGAGAGAACGCCTTCATTTTTCCCGCCGAATTAGATATAAAACGACGGAGAAAATTTATCTTGCCGAGTAGGGACTGCAATTGTTTTTTTGTTGTTGGGGGCGGGGCAGCAATGATTGCACGTGCCTTGTTTTCGTCCACCTCAATACCTCGATGATGCACAAGGAAGCCTAAAAAGTTACCGGCCAATACGCCGAAGGCGCACTTAGCCGGGTTCATCTTCAGATTATGCCGTCACATGCGAAGGAAAGCTTGCCGAAGATCATCTAGATGTGTTCGGCGGCTTTTTGACTTAACCACCACGTCATCGATGTACACCTCCACTATTGTGCCAATCAAGTCATGGAAGATGGCGTTCATGGCACGCTGGTATGTGGCCCCAGCGTTTTTAAGGCCGAATGGCATAACCACCCACTCGAATGTTCCAAGTGCCCTCGAGCAACGAAACGCAGTTTTATGAACATCGGCCTCGGCGATAAAGTTCTGGTTATAACCGGCATGGCCATCCATGAAAGACATCATGTCATGAGTAGCTGTGGCGTTAATCAATAAATCTGAGATCGGCATGGGATATTCGTCATTGGGGGTTGCCAGATTCAAATTATGAAAATCAATACAAATGCGTAAGGCACCGCTTTTCTTCAGGACCGGCACGATATTTGCTAACCATTCGACATATCGAGCAGTTTGAATAAACCCGGCATTTAGAAGTCGAACCAGTTCTTCTTTTATGCCGAGTTGAACTTCGGTTGAGAATCGTCGAGCAGGTTGGCGAAAAGGCTTGAAACCGGGTTTGATGCGTAATTCATGCTCAACGAGGGTTCGGTCAAGGCCAGGCATCTCGTGATAACTCCAAGCGAAACAATCCTTGAATTCGCTAAGCAACTTGCAGAGTTCGGTCTTAGTATGCTGGGGTAACAAAGCACTGATGAACAATGGCCGAGGGTTATCGGCCGTTCCCACATTTATTTCCTCCAATGGGTCTTTGACTTGGGGCCGACTATCCTCGAGTTCGGCCGGTGCAGCCTGGATTTTGTCGAGAAAGAGAGCAGGGCCATTGTCGCATTCAACGAGGAATTCCACGAGGTTGATGCCCGAATCCGGTTGTTGGGAGATTGCTTACCAATGAGCCAGCAAACGTTCCATAGTTGATGAAACTGCGGCTCGGCATGCGATCTGACTAGCGTCAGACATCAGGTTCGAGAATGAAGTTGGCCAATCCGAGCCTCGTCGAATCCTGGTGAACGGTTTTGGCGCCAACCTCGATGGCCTTCTGAACAGAAATCCGCGTTGGTCGACCCTCTTCGTTAAGGCCGTGTAACGTGATGTATCCGACCTGATCGTCGTAGTATCGCGCTTGGATCATGTTAGCTTCGAATGGCTGAGAATCAGCTGGGTAAACCACGACTGTTTTGCCATCCCAAAAGACAAGAACTTGATATAGCGACGAGGGGATACAACTGGTTTGGTGGATCCAATCTCGTCCGAGCAACGCATTGTACTCGGTTTTGGAGTCAACTATAAAGAAAGCAGTCATGTGGTTGCGACCTGCGACGGTCACCTCTAATGAGAGAACTCCCTTGGTTTGGGATTTGTCACCAACGAAACTGCTCATGGTAATCCCTGATGGAATAAGCTCGTCGTTAGATCGACGTAACGCCCTCATGACTGTCACAGGCATGATATTGACCGTTGCTCCGCAGTCAACGAAGATTTTGGACACTGGGTATCCCTCGATATGAGCCGTAACATATAACGGCTTTAGGTGATGGAGATTAGCCGATGACGAACGAGGAAATAATTCGACGAGAGCTGCCTTGAGGTTATCTTCTTTTGTCGCTGACTCGACTTCGACAGGGAGTACGAAATCGGCCTGGGTAGCCTCTTCGGCCACTACGTCGCCGTCTAGGAAGTTAGGTTGGGACGTGCGTGGCTGAAAATCTGCAGGGAGAACATGGACCATACTGATTTCCATGTTGTCAATGACCGAAGGACCCATCGGCCCGGTGTCTCCTTCCTCTGACGGTCCTTCGTTTGCCGGGCTTTTCTCCTCCGGACTTCTGTCATGGACAGTATTTGGGTTAACTTCATCGACCGTTGCCGGGGTATGGTCTTGCAAGGCATCTTGGAGAATATCCTTCTGTTGGTCGATGGGCTCAGGCTCATTGAGAACCACAACAGGGTCTGGGACTTGCGTTGTGTCGCGAGTCTGATCTTGATACATAATGCGGGCGTCCCTGATGTCTAGGTAGGCATCTAAGCGTTCCACGCGCTTAGCTTCATAGGCCGTAAGGCCGAAAAGAGAAACGGCCGAAAAGACTTCGAAATGGTATCACAAGTGCTGTAGGTATTCCAGAGAAAAGGGGAGCTCGCTCGTCTCGATATCAGTATACGAGTCGACGTCAAAGCTGAGTACTCGAGCCTCTCGTATGTGCTAGAACCTAGCTTTCAACCCTAGGTCCGAATTCTTTTGAATAATTCGCTCGGCATCAGGGCAAGCTAAAACGAGATCAATCGTATCTTGGCATGCCTTCGGCACACCGTACAGATCGTTGGCCGAATGTTTTTTGTGGAACTCTCGCATATACTACAATGCCTCTCCGAGGAACGGTGGATGCAGGTTCCGTCTAACCTTGATCAAAGGCTCCTGTATAGGTAGCGGAGGAAGTTTGCCTTCGGCTTCCTCCTTGAAATGTTCGAGACGCGCCTTTTTTTCCCCGGGTCGAAGGAGAAGTTTGATTCGCTTATCAGCCTCCTCAAATATGGTTTCCACATCAGGGTTGATCACTTGTCTTTTTTGGAGCAACTCCGTCATGATGGTCGGAGGTTGTCGCTCGTCATCGCTGCTAGTTTGATTCTTCGGCCGCCACTTGGGGGCCGAAGTTTCCTGAGTTGCTTGTCGGCGGGTCATGCAGTCTATTCTTTGGCGCTGACGCTTCTGTGATTTGGACAATGCAGTATACACACCTTTAGGGGGATGATAAGTGCACCAACGTTGATCACGCGGTTCGGAAGGTTTGAAGGTTTTCTGCTTTGCCGAAGAGTTCGAGCTGCTAGAACTTCGTGCGTAATAATCCTCGTTATAGAATGGTGCATCGAAGTCCAGACGTCGTCGGACCAGCTTGAGACGGTACTGGGTGTCTTATGAGGTGTTGGGGCCGTGTCTGTCGAAAACTCCCTGGCGTTGGCCTGTACTGGGTGTCTTATGAGGTGTTGGGGCCGTGTCTGTCTTAGCTTGAGACGGCTTTCTGTTTGGCTCTACGTCGAGGTTCGTCTTATACCGGCTGCACAGAATTGCTGATTTATCTTCTTCCTCGGCACTAGAGTCGGTCATAGGTTTGACGATAGCCGGTCCTGAAAGAACTTTGGGCGGCTCGTTCGAGAATAAATCTATCTTGACCCGTGGCTGAGAACTTTTCGTTCGGATATGTTGTACTGGGATGAAATCAGCTGTCTTTTTCCTTTTGTCCCTAGGTAGACGGGCATCTACCATATTAACCGTCGCTGTAGGAAACGGGTCGGTATCAACGCTCATTTTCTTGTCTGGGAACTTGAGCTTGCCGTTATCGATCCAGCTTTGAATGGCATCTCGAAATACGACACAGTTGTTTGTCGTGTGCTTATTCGAATTATGGTACTTGCCATATATTTTTCCTTTCAATTCTTCGGCCCTAGGGATATTATGCCCAGGCCGAAGTTTGATGATCTTGGCAAGCATCAGTTGGTCGAAGATGGCGTCGGCCTTAGTGATGTCAAAAGTATAAACCTTTGATGTCTTAGCAGTAGTTTCTTTGGTGGCCGAGCGAGTTTTCACATCCTTAGAATTAGCGTACGTCAATGCTTTGCAAACATACGGCTTGTCGATGACTATCTCGGCCGCATCAATATTAGCATACTCTTCAGGTTCGGTCGAGGCATAGCTAACCGTGGGGTTTTTATAGATGGTTCCTCGGGATGGAGACTTTGAGACTTTTTCCTCTCAGAGCAGGGAGTCATATTGCTCAACGTGTTGAGCCAGCTCATACATGTCTCGGAAGTTTGCCCCCAGGAATTTCTTCTTGTACTCCACGTCAAGCCCATTCAAGGCTAGTCTAACAAACTCGACTTCAGGAAGGGGTACCCGGCACCAATTTCTTGCTGATTTAAACCTGGTTAGGTAATCCATTGGCGACTCATCTGATGCTTGAGCCATCCTAGCTAATGATGAAACCGACATTTCCATCCCTGGCCGATAGAATTGCTCATGAAATTTTTCGGCCAACTCCTCCCAGCTCTGGATGGAGTTTGGTGGGAGATTGATGTACCACGCAAAGGCCGAGCCTGTCAATGAGAAGTTGAATAGCCGCAACTTATAGAGATCGCTGTTGACGTCGCCACATTGAGCGGTGAACCGGGCCACATGTTCTAACGAGGACAAAGACGACTCTCCGGCAAACAGACTGAAATCTGGGATTTTAAAACCTTTGGGATATTCAAATTTCTCGACGTGGGCGAGGTACGGGTGGATGAATTTTGGGAATTTTGGCCCTTTTTTCAAGGCCGAATTGATCATTCTCTTGATCTCGGTAGCATCGATGGATGTCGTCTCTGCTTTCTGGTCAGATACATCCGCTCTACTGCTCGATCCTCCTTTCTTTTCCAGGTCAATTGGCTTGAACCGAGCAGGCACTGGCTCGGTCCGTACTATCGGTAAAGGATCGTTCTTTAGTGGCCATTGCCGAAAATGATCGGCGGGTTTATCTTCACAGATCTTGTGTACCAGCATTTCAAGCAATCTGGTGTGTGTTTCATTAGTACTGCTCATTACCTCGCGCAGATTGTCTATTCCTCGGCTGAATACCTGTTCGACCTGCCGAGATTGTTCATCTAGTCGTCTTCGGAGAAACGACCTTGTTGGTGGATCAGCGCCTTCACCACCATGTTCATCGCAGTCCTCCACTACCACCTCATTGAAAATGGATGCGGTTTTGTTGAGGGCCTCTGTAATACGAGGCTGACCGCCGAGGCCAACTTCCTTTTCTCGGCGTGTTGTGCTTGCGGACTCTGGTGTCGCGGTAACAACGTGGTTTTGTGTCTGCGGTACCGACAAATCAGTCGCCGATTTTCCCATAACTGCTTTCTTCTTGACTGATCGTGTCTCAATTGGCATGAACTTCGTAGTTTAGCACTGGTCCCACTGGGCGTGCCAAAATGTTGACCCTAAAAACTACCAAGCCTACGTGGCGCGCAGGCCGAGTAACTAATAAGCTAACTACGTCCTTCGGTTGTGTGCGGGGCGTGCCAACTCGTCGGCCGAGCTCAGCCGAGGAGTAAAATTTGTTGATGTTGTGCTAAGCGCACGGCTGACTTCTGCGTCTTGAGATTGCGACCGAGGAAGGAACTTGACTCGGTTCTTGGATTCTAAAGCCTGAAGACAAGGCTCCTAATTATACGAAGTTCACAAATCGTCGTCGTCAGATTCGGTCACGGTGATGGTATTCGTCAGAGTAAACTCACGTCGAATTGACACCAAGGTGTAAGGGCACAAATACTCAAAGCGGATGTACGTATTGATGGTGAATGTGGTTCGGCCGTCAGAATGCCGAACTCTAAAGCCAACTTGTGAGTATCCGATCATGCAACTCGGCGTTCAATGTGCCGAGCCCGAGTAAACCGTAACACCTCACTTCGTCGAGAAGGCTAATGAGATAACCTCTGCCAATAAGGATTCGAAAATCCTTCTCGACCGAGACTTGGATAGATAACCAGTTGGCCCCTTTGCAGTGCTGTTTATCCAAACTGAAGGTGCTCCGCGGTCGGCTGATTCTACGGCGATAGTGCTGTTTATCCAAACTGAAGATACCACCAGTTGCCTTCACAGTGCTGTTTATCCAAACTGAAGATGTGTTGGCGAAAAGGAAAATAAAAATCTCAAGATTGTTGAGAGGTTTCGCGTAGAGCGAGGGTTTGCGCATGGCAGATTTGTGTGTTGAGTTGGAGAGGCTTTGAATGGTGCCACTGCCTCTGTATTTATAGGAACATCTCTGCAATCAGGTCCAAGTCATACTCGGATTAGGACTCCTTATTCTGATCCGAAACTACCTCGACTAATCCTTCTTCAATCAGGACTTTGAACCTAGCCTTTATCATGTTGCACACACCTTCATATCTGTCAACCTTATCCTCGCCGAGACCCCTTAATGCATCAGGATTCATGCTATCCGTAGGACTCTGCCTGCTTCGTCTCTATCCAAACAGCCCTCTTCCTGACCAAACCTGGCCGACCTCGACCCATGGGCTAAATAACCCACAAGCTTCCAAATAAAACTTCCCAAGCCGAGAACAATTCTAATTCGGCCCAAACTGATATTTTGGGCCTAAACAGTATCTTACAAATCATGGGTTTTATTTAAAATCTCTTTAAAATAAACAATTACAAATTTCAATTTTGATTAAAAAATATTGTAATCTATATAGAAATACACTATTACATTAATGTCAGGGATTTCGACAAAAAACTGAAAATCAATCAGGTTTTAGTAAAAAAACATTGATATATAGCTAGTCACTGCATCTAAAGTGTCCCTATTAGATATTATGTAACAATTTATTTTAACTAATTAATAAAAGAGCAAGTTTTATTCATTTAAGAGTTTGACTTTATATTATGTAACATGCATGCTATACCGCACACAGCACAGCACATCACACACCGGGGCCGACAACTCCCTTTCTGATCTGGAACCTTGCATAATGTTACGGATATAGGGTGCTAGGCCCCAATGAAAGGCCATGCATGTCGTATAAGGGTTGATTTTATTCTACAATTCCATTCCATGTTGATCAAAAGTAGAAACAATTTCATGCCTTCAATCTCGAAGGCTTAAGGGTTGAGTTTTTGTTCATTACATTCACACGTACATTATAGGCACACATAGAGCTAGCAGAACGCGAAACGTATGGTACATATTAAGTTATTAATTACATTTATATTAATTAAGTAGATCAAAAGGCAAGTGTATGTAATAGAAGTCATATAACTAAGAAAGCCTGTTCAGCTGATTGGATTCCTTGGACAACTGGTCGTCAACATTCCTGATCAGAAGAGCTCTTTCAATCTGTTAAAGACATTAGAAAATGATGCAACAACTCCTGCACTTGCACCAATATTCATCAACAACTCTTTCAATTTGTCAAACACCTGAAGAAGCTGATCAAGTGCTCTTTGATACAAACTTTTCAAAACAACTGCAATTTCATGGTACGACTTTGTTACTGCAATCATAAGGCAAATGCTCCATGTTGCGAAGGCGAACCACCCCAAAGCTGGAACGATGATTAACAATTCTAAGGTTATTACAAGTGTTCCAGACGAGAGGCTAACCTTATCCATGAACTCAGACAAATCTGGATTTTCACGAGCTTGGGGTATCTTGACAGCCAATGAACCGATGTAAACCAGAAAAGAAACAATTAATAAACGCCACTATGTATTTCGTGAAAAACGGAGATACTTTAGTTCCAGCTCCGTACCTAAGTTGGAGAAGCACGGCTAGCTTGGTGATGGCAGAGATAATACACTTGTGCAATGCCTTTGAAGAACTTTGACGATAATGTTCCCGAGCCTCCCTTGTGCTAATATTATAATTATACGGTTAGAAAATTGTATTGGGCTATAAGCATTTTCGTTCTACGTATATAGTGAAAACAATTTACGCGCAACATTAGTTCACCACTAACATAATTGACATGGTATTAACTTAAAGCACCCGTTACTAAGTGTTGGATTTATCATAACATGCCTCGTTGTTAGAAGTTAAATTTTCTGTATTTCCAATGTGAGACTGACATATAATTTAAATAAGGGGTTTTTGAACATTAGTTCTTGCAAAAGA
Organism: Heteromeles arbutifolia; assembly: GCA_024362995.1. Classification (NCBI taxonomy): domain Eukaryota; kingdom Viridiplantae; phylum Streptophyta; class Magnoliopsida; order Rosales; family Rosaceae; genus Heteromeles; species Heteromeles arbutifolia. Next base: position 4,208,421 of record JANCRC010000007.1, read on the forward strand.
TTAAAATTTAGACAAAACCTGGTGCTAGATTACATATTCAATTAAATCATTTGAAATGTATTTTTATTAATATTTATATTCTATTTTTGTTATTTAATGTGTATTTTTATTTAATGTCTAAATTTTTATTTTATTAATATGTACATATTAGTTCTTTCAAATATAAATGAACATAAATGAGAAAATATTAAAAGAAACTAGTGACACGGAAATATGTAAATACATAAATGTACCGAAATGACTGTACCGAAATATATAAAATTGACTTCTTTGTACCGAAATATATTATAATGAACCTATATGTGTTATAATGAATTAATTTACCTAAATGTCAATACCAAAAGTATGTACCAAAATGTATGTACTGAAATGTCATGGTACATACCAAAATGTATTATATTGAATTAATGTGCTTAAATCTCAATACCGAAATGTGTGTCCTAAAATGTACGTACCGAAATGTATCATATTGAATTAATGTACCTATATATTTGCATCAACGGATATACTGAAATATGTCAAATAAATTAATGTACCTAAATGAAGAACATACAAATTGTATCGGAATATATTATTAAAAAAAATCAGCTTACCTAAATATAGACATCAAAATATTTTTTTTTATCAATATAATGAAAGTTTTAAATTTAAATGTAATTAATACATTAAAAATAAGAAAGAGAAATAAAACATCAAAATATAATTAATAAATGAGATCATTAAATGTATGTGGGACGAAAATTGAATTTTAATCTTGCACAAGATTATAATCTAAATTTTTAAATTAAAATGAAATTTTCTATTTAAATAATAAAAACAACCAATAATTAAAAGCATGCATGCAGCGTGGATATAGATATAGTGATGGCCTCACTTGTACAAAAGTAGAGGTAAGTCATTCCTTGTGAAAGAAAAAAATTGTACTCATTCCTTGTGCTTAAACGTTTTCTTTTGTTGGAAATATTTTGCAATCCCACTTTTCAAGCCACAAAATCCTAAACTCGATGCGGTGACAAAGTACAAGAATAGTGATTATTAGTGGCGGTGGGTTAGAGGTAGATATAAGGATTTGCTTCTATTAATATTCATTAAGGGCACATATATAAATTTGTCTCTATTAATTTTAATAGGGGCGAAAAAATAAATGCCTCTATTGGCGAAAAAAACCGCATCTACAAAATTTAGTTATTAGTGGCGGATAAATAAGCCTCTAATATATATATATTTTAACTTAATTCAGTTTTTTTTTTAATTTAATAGTTTTCATTAGTAGTAGATGTGTGTATTCATCCACTTAAATTTATATTATTCTCTTAATTATTAGTGAAATAAATAAGACATTAATCAAAATCCAAATTCTAGGATGACCATTCCTTTATTTCTCTCTTTTTCACAGCACAAACTCCTAATCTCCATTTTTCTTGTTCACTCATACCTCGTCTCCATTTTTCTTGTTTCTTCATATTCTTCTTCTCATCTCCATTTTTCTTGTTCATTCATACCTCATCTCCACTTTTCTTATTACTTCTTATCTTCATTTTTCCAGATCTGCTATTGTTTTTTCCTCTAAATTTTTCTTAATTTTTTACCTTTCAATATTCCCTTCGATAGGTCTAAGGTCGTGAAAGAGAGATTCACAAAGACCTGTAATACAGAAAGAAAAAAAAAAAAAAAACTAAGTTTGTTTAGTTTGATTGAAGTTTTTGTTTTCTCTACCAAATTGTTGTTTTCAGGTAAATTTGACAGTGTGGTGTGAAAAATTGAACTGAAATTCAACAGGTGTGTTCTTCATAAATATTTTTTTCCGTTTTATTTTTGTATAATAGTAGGTGTGTTATGAACATGAATAGTTACATCATAAATCCCGATTGGCTTTATTTAGGTTTGATGTTTTGTTTGTTCTGCAGGTTTTGTTTTTTCTTTGTTTTGTGAATAGTACGTACATAATTTATTTGTTTCTTTTCATGTTTGTGAGTTTTTTGTACATAATTTGATTGGTTTGTTTCGTATTTTTCTGAATATGGTGTTACTTTAATTTGCTTTGACCTTTTGTAGTGTATCTATAGGGTTGGATTATGGAAAACATATGTTTTTAACTTTGAATCATTTCAATGTTTGAGATGCAGAAGATTGATTAGAGATATAAGATTGTTTTTTACTACCATTTGAATTTACTAGATTTAAACTTCTTCATGATACTTGTACAAGAAATTATAGAATGGTACTACCACGTGACAATGTCAAATGGTGGTACTTACTAATCATATCAAGACATGTAGAATTGTGAGATAATAAAAACCGTATTTTTTTATTAATAATTTCATTAACTATCAATAAATATGAAGCTTTTCCAACTTCTCTCTCCTCTCCGTTCAATGAGAAATACCTTTAATTTCATCTCTTTCATCTTCCTCCATCTCCTTCTTCTTCTTCTTCCATCTCCTTCTTGCCTTCTTTTTGTCCCAGAACTCCGTCATCGGCGCGCCCCACCGATGAATGACTACTGATCAAAATTTAAATGGAACACTTGAATCCAGGAGGTCCCTGTGCTTGTGTATTAGTTAGGGCTTACATCAATCTCTTCTAATCCATTCGTGTTTTAGGCCTTAATCTTTATCTAATAAACAAAATGAATAAATTGTTTGCTTATTATTTTTGCATAAAAAAGGATGAACTGAGAATAAGATTGAGATGAAGTCGGTTTCTTTCTCCTTGTTTAAATTTTTGTCAGAAATCAGAATTATTCATTTTGTTTCTACCCTTTGGCTGTAAAATGTTCACCATTGCAGATTTTTAAAGACGTAAAATTTTCCAGATTAGCAGCTACTCAGGCAGACTAGTACCGGTGATGAAGACGATAAAGGGTGAGTGGGAGAGGTTTGGCGGTGGATTGGGATGAGAGAGAGTCAGTGGGAGGCAGTGAAGAGTTAATGAGATAATTAGTGAATTATTAAATATCATTTTAATTCATATCTCATAATTCCACGTGTCTATAAATTTAATTAGTAAGTACCACCATTTGGTATTGCCACGTGGTACTACAATACCACTTTATAATTTCTCTACTTGTACGGCTTGTATCTAAATAATTTTAATGTTAATTTTTCTGTTAGTAGATTATTTTTTCGTCTGGAGTGGTGATTGAAAATAAAAATAATCATAAATATATTTGACTCTAAAAATATGAGAATACAATCAAATAATAAATGGGAGATTGAAAATCGTTTTTAATTAATACAATCCCAAAATGTGATAGTAATAAATATAAATGTCATTAAATGAATATATATATATATATATATATAAAATATAGTCGGGGCCTTATTAATCGTCCTTAACACTTTAAACATCTGCACCTAAAATTTTGGCTTAAATGTCAAAATGGTTCATGTGTTATAGCCATATGACCAATTTAGTCCATGTGTTTTCGATTTGGCTAATTAAGTTATCGTGTTTGTCTAGCTATGTTAGCCAATTAAGGATATTTCATTCAATCCCTTTTAAAAAATTCATAAGAAAAATTATATGAGATGTAATTACCATTTCTCTTTACAGAAACATGAAAATCAATGAGAAATAACACATATAATAGATAAAACTTCCAATATGAAAAATGATTAAGGTTGTGACATAGAAAAGAGAGGGGGTAATGTTAGGGAGGAGGTCAGGGAGTTTGGAGGAGAATAATTTTCTTTTAATTTTTAATTTTATTTCATTTTAAAATACTTTAAATCAAAGAAATAATTTTATAAATAAGTTTATAATAATTTATAATTTTTTTTTTACAGAAATTAGATGGAAATGTCCTTAATTGGCTAACGGAAATAAACATAAGGACCAAATTGGCCAAATTGAAAATACAGGGACAAAATTGACCCAATGACTAAAACACATGGACCATTTTAACATTTAAGCCAAATATTTTTGCACGTCAGACTTGCCTACATGGCAGCAAAACTATGAGGGGCAAATATGTGTGCCTATTTGCCTCCTATTTATTAATGGATAATGTTAGGCAGACCAAATTGTTAAACCAAATTTGCAAACAAAATTATATGTCACAAATGAGAAATAAGCACGTTAATCTATATTTAATTAATAATTAATCATATACAACCACCACATTTTTTGGTTTGCAAATTTTGTTTCAAAAATTTGGTCTCCCTAGTATTACCCTTTGTTAATAGCAATGCTCTTTTTAGGTGCAATTTCAATATTCGCCACTCCTAATGATTAGGTATGGAAATCCTCACTTTTTGCCCCCTATTTCTAATAACTAGGTGCAAATGTATTGGCCTGTACTTGTTCATAGTTTTGTAGTATGAATGAAAACTCTAGCTAAGTCTACACACTCTGCCACATATTGGGTTTACAAAGTTTGTGTGATGCATTATCTTATCTATCTTTTCAGATTAACATATTTTTACCACGAATTTTATAATTGAAACCGTTTATTTTCTTAATTATCATTTAAGAATCATCTGTATCAAAAAAAAAAAAAAGTTAAACTGGAGATTGTTTTTAATCATTTATATGCATCATTTCAAGATTTCCGATTTGATTGATTTTGCAAAAGTGAGCATTATATGATGATTAAAAAATAAATTGTTCCTGTTTTAAAATTTATATGGTGATAAATATGTTAATTACAAGTATTTTTCTAATAGAATGGATGCAAGTATATTGTAATAAAAATACTCGTAGATCCAATGTTACAGAAAAGTTAGTGGCCACAAAGGCTACTTTCTGCAACAACAACAACAACTAAAGGATCTGGGGCAAAAATAGTTGTTCATGACCAAAAGTAATTAGTTTCACGGATATAAGAGTGGATTCCCAGTATTTCTCGAGATTGTTTTTAATCATTATATGCATATCATTTCAAGAATTCCGATTTTTTTTTTTAAATCATTATATGATGATTAAAAAAAAATGAATTGCTCTGATTTTGAAATTTATATAGTGGTAATTATGTTAATTTTAGTATTTTTCTAATAGAGTGGATGCAAGTATTTTTCTAATCGAAATAGTCACAGGTCCAATGTTACTGAAAAGTTCATGGCCACAAAGGCTACTTCTGCAAGAGCTGCACCAGAAGAAGCAGCTGAGGAAAACAACAACAACTACTACTACTATAACAGCATCTAAGAAGCTACATAGGATGTACTTACGCATGATGAGATGAAGATGAAGGGGTAGTACTGCTCACAGTCACAGGGAGGTTTTCGTAGTGTTGTACAAAGCCCTTTCTCCAGTCCTGAGAAATAGATTCAGTTAAGAACCGTTTATATATAACAAGGCATATTAAAAGGAAACAAGACAAGTGTTGATACGATTTGTCAGGAAGCTACCGCAATGTGCAGTCATTTATTCTGGCGCTTCGGATTATAACGGTGGTAATGAAAGGGGTGAAGAAGTCGTTATAGACTATGAAGTGGGGGCCACTGTGTTTTTATATATATATTTTTTAATTATTGAATTGTTAAATTTGATTGTTGTCCCATGTAGCCTATTAATAATTTAATTGACCTCCCCACGACCAATTTTCTTTCGTTGTTTATATCCCTTCAAAGCACTTTTGGGAGGACACTGTTTTCCCATTTTTTTTCCTTTCCTTAAAAGAGATCTGTTGATAACTTCATCACGGCAGTCTACCTTTTTGGAGACCGCAATGCTCACAAATTAAGACATTTCAGCTTCCTCTGAAACGTACCCATTTCACCTTAAAACGTTCAATAACAACTTAAAACGTACCGATGCTAAATTGAAACGTATCCATTCCAAACTATCCTTTAAAAGAAAATGTACCACTAAATTCTATTTCCCAAATGTACCAAAGCATTTGAAATAAAATGCACCCAAGAATCAAATTAATAAGAAAAAGGTACGTTAGAAATTATAATTTAGTACATTTGTTGAAATGTATTTGGTACGGTTGTCAATGATTAGGTACGTCTGTTTAAAGTTATTGTATACGTTTTAAATTTTTTATTGATAGTTTTCCAAATAGGTACGTTAATAATGGTATACATTTTTAGTGTACCAAGCGGGTTTCTATATCATATTTAACTTGGGTACAATTGTTGTCATATATTGAGTAAGCAACCATTAACAATTCAAATTCAAAAGCCATTGAGACAATACTTCCAGATTCCAAGGATAACAACAAAATAAAAAGGATAATGCCAATTTTTAATGGAATTGAAATACTAAATTCAGAAAGAAAAAATCTACTGGTAAAAATAAATAAATTCCCAATGCTTGAAAAAAATGGCAGTGTTCATAAATTTTAGAAAAATGAAATCATTTTTTGTAATCTACTTGGCACCTCATTTAGAGGAGGCGGTACAATCTAAAACGTAAAACCTATAGATGTTTAATCAAACAAGTTGGGGAATGAGGCATCAATATCAAAAGCTCCCAAAAATCTATTCTATTAAGAGAAGAGCCCTTGTCAACTTTTTTCCCCCTTCTTTCCAATTTTGCCCTCACTTTTGAATACACAATGTTGACATGAGGATGACAAAATAGTAATTTTGTATCTTTTGAACTTTTTACCCTTTTTTTCTATTTTGCCTTCACTTTTGATACACAATATTTACATAAGGAGGGCAAAATAGTAATTTTGTATCAAAATATTTATATAAGATAAAAAATATGCACTTATTAAGAGAAATTGTCCCACAATCATTTTTTCATACAGGTAAGTGAAATCATGATGTATTTTGGATAGTTTGAATGAACTGAAGCGTTTGCGCTTGAGGAGAACGTAGGAGGAGGTGGGCGGTTGTTCACACACACAGAGTGTGTGCTCTCTGCTAGTAGAAGATAATTGAATCCCTCAACAATGCATCAGTTACATAATTTAAAATTTTAAATATTTAAACAAATTCAAACTTACAATTACCTAGGAAATTAATTTTTCCAAAATAAAATAAATTAGTTTTAAAGAAATATTGTATATACTATAATTGCCCTAATATTTCTGCAACTAAATGTCAAAAACTGATCATTCCAGCTAATTGATCTAATATTTTCTTGTAAAGACTTGATCTAAGACGTATGCTCAGATTGAGTTCCCGACTATTGCTTTTCTACTCCTCTTTCATACAAAGTCCACTCCCCTATATCATTTTTCCAAGATTTACTTTCTCTATAAACCGTTTTCCAAGATTTACTTTCTCTAAACCTCGTTCCGTCGTTGAATTGAAAGACTTCAATAGTGCAGGCGAGGAATTTTGTATAGTTGTGCGTTTGTTTATGCAGTTGTGAGTTGTATTAATTGGCTTTACAATGGCATGCTTGTCACATCCCGGACCCGGTTCCGCTGTAGCACGATATTATCCGTTTTGGGTCCCGTCCACGCCCTCACGGTTTTGTTTCTGGGAACTCACGCGAGAACTTCCCAATGGATCACCCATCAAGGGATTTCTCTCGCCCGAACTAGCTTAACTTCGGAGTTCCGATAGAATCCGAAGCCAGTGAGCTCCCAAAAGGCCTCGTGCTAATGGAGGTGCGCATGTACATATAAGGCACATCACCCCCTCTCCGTTGGTCGATATTGAATGTTACAATGATTGAGATGGGGGTGAATCAATCTACGGTTTTAATATAATTAGGGTTTGGGTGACCGTTGAAAACAAGACTGAGAGGAATGATGGAAGCATGGACTTATTTATTATTAATAAAATTTTCCAACCATCCTTTTCAAGTACGAAGGATCGATGGTGGAGCATTTTGGGTCAAAATTATGATTAATGGTAAACAAAGGAAAAAGGGAAAAAGAAAACAAGGAAAAATATTCTAATTTGATCGATTTTTCTCATATATTTTGGATCCACTATAAGTCTATAACACCATTTGGGGTACATACACCAGTTGCATATGCATGTAATTCAAGATATCTAACTATTAAATCGAGAAATATATGCTCATATTTTTAGTGTGCAATGCTCCTTATTAATGACTATATTTCCAATAGGGATACTTTGGATGCGGTCCTTAATCCTTAACATTCTTTGATTAAAACCTTAATAGTGTTCAAAGTTTGATCAAGGTCCCTTGACTTTGTACACCTCATTATATTACTATTAATATTTATATTTTTATAGTTTTGACATTAATTGTTTGATATTTTATGACATTTATAATCTATAAATTGAAAATCCCTTATTATAATACTATTAGAAACGGTTACAATAAAAAAAATTCAAACATTTTGATTGAATAAAAATGGATAAAAACTATGTAAAAATAAGAAATAATAAATGTCAAAAGAATGTATCCATAGTGTTAAAAAAAATTGGTATATTTCACATATAACAAAGTGGTACATTAATAAAGAAGAATGGGTACATTATAAATAAATTAGAGTACAAATAAAAGATTAAAAATTATGAGTACAAATGAATTTTTAAAAATATAGATGCTAAAAGAAATTAATACATGGGTACAAAATAAAACTAAAAAGAAAATACTACAAATTTAAAAAAAAATGTTGCAAATTAAAAGTGGGTACAAACTAAAAATATAAATATATGATACAAAGTTTAGGCATAAAACATAAATATACGATATGTAATTTTTCTATCATTGATTAAATATACAATGTCACGTGACTGTATACACATGGGTACAAACACAAATAAAACTTTAAAAAATATGGGCACAAAAAGAAACTAATACATGGGTACAAATTAAAAATAGGTACAAACTAAAAATAAAAATATATGATAAAAAATTTATCCATAAATATAAATATACTAATTGTAACATTTTTAACACTAAAAGAATATATTTAAAAATAAAAATATTTTATTATTCAAATAATTAATGATGTTATTAATACCCAGAGGACCTTGATCAAAAATTGAAAATGAATAGGATTTTAATCAATGGAGTAACAAAAAGAAGGATGTGAACCTAATTTTCCCTTTCCAATATATAGTAATTTATGCTTGTATAGTTGTAGAACAAATTAATTAAAGTGCATGCTATCATACAGAAGACAAAAGCAAAATTTTTTAAATCATCACATATAAGGCTAGCAATAAAGTTGTTTAAATTCGCTTTTGGCGAAAATCGAACCTAAGACCTCTCCCTTATAAGTAAAGAGGAATATCACTAAACCGTAGTACTAAGTGGCAAAGCTTTTGTTCTTATTAAATTCACTTATGTACTAGCAAACAAATTGACCTAATTTGCTTCCCAAATCCGAAAAATTAGGTGGTGGTTGTACAATTTCATTACTTAGGGATCAAAATATGCTAACCTAATACCTACAAGTTCATAAACAATTATGATTAAGAGAATTTTTCTTTTTATAAGTTAAGCTCTTTCTCCAATATTCTTGTTGTCCAATCTGAGCATACGTCTTAAATATAAGTTTTTAGTTGCAGAAATAAAATAAAACAGTTATTAAAGAAATGTTGTATATACCTATAAAACAACAATACATGTAACAGAAACGATGAAAAGCATATATGAAACCTCCATTTTAGGGTTAAAATACAACATGTATAATATACCTACGTTATAGGGCAAACAAAAAACCCAATATTTGCCTACTCTATAGTTAGAAAATAAAATTTGAGAAATTGTAAGGAATGATTTTTATTATGACTAGCCTTCTTGCGCAAGCTCTTGCGCGTGCAAAAGGCTTTTATGGATTATGCGCACTATGCATCACTAAATTTCATAGTACAAAATCCACATATGCTCTTTGGAAGTTTTTTTATTATCCTCTGAAGACCAATATGCTAGTTATCATTTTCTACTATTGATTAAAACTCTACTTTCATAAATCAAGTTTCCTTTCTTTTTCCGTTTTTCTAGGTACAAATGAACTCAAGCACAGCTCTTTTCTTTTGGAGGAATTGAACTCCTTGCGAGGACAAGGCAATCTGATTCTGGTTGAGGAATCATACAATTCATTTGCCCATTATGCGCTCACATTTCAAAAATTCCAAGTTTTTCATCACTTTAACCCAACAAACACAGGCATAATATACCCGCACACAACTATCACACCGGAAACCTATATATCAATCTCTCACCGGAGCCGACAACTCCCTTTCTGAGCTGGAACCTTGCATAATGTTACTGATATAGGGTGCTAGAGTACTTATTCAATTCCAAAGGCTTACAAGAGTACTTATTCATTACACTCCCACGTACATTATCAGTACACATATAGGGAAGCCCCTAAAAGAGCAAATCATATATATCACACAGAGCTAGCAAAACGCGAAACGTATAGTAGAGTACATATTAAGTTATTAACTATTAATTAAAGTAGATCAAAAGTCAGATTCCTTGGCCAACTGGTTGTCAACATTCCTGATCACGAAGAGCTCTTTTGGTCGATTAAAAGGCATTAGAAAGGGATGCAACAACTACTGCACTTGCACCAATGTTCATATGTTCATGAACAACTCTTTTACTTTTTCCAAGACCTGAAGAAGCTGTTCAAGTGCTCTTTCATACAACCTTTTCAAAACAACTGTAATTTCATGGTACGCCTTTGTTACTGTAATCACAAGGCAAACGCTCCATGCTGCGAAGGCGAACCACCCAAAAGCTGGAACCAGGATTAACAATTCTAAGGTTACGGCAAGTGTTCCAGATGAGAGGCTAATCTTATCCATGAACTCAGACAAATCTGGATTTTCACGATCTTGGAGTATCTTGACAGCCAATGAACCGATGTAAACCAAAAAAGCAACAATAAATGCCACTACCGTGAAGAACTTTGACGATGGCAGAGATACTGCAGCTCCTCCGTACCCAAGTTGGAGAAGACCGGCTAGCGTGGTGATGGCAGAGATAATACACTTGTGCAACGCCTTTGAAGAACTTTGACGATAATGTTCCCGAGCCTCGCTTGTGCTGTATTATATTTATACGGTTAGAAAATTATATGGGGTTATAAGCATTTTCCTTCGAGGTATATATATAAATAAATTAAACTGGACATTGTTTTTAATCATTTATATGCATTATTTCAAGATTTTTGATCTGATTTATTTTTTTGTAAGGGTGAAGTGTCGATTTAGTCCTTGAATTATCACCTCAGTGAAAATTAGGTCCCTGAATTATTTTTTCAGTAAAATAAGTCCTTAAATTCATTAGAAATTGCTAATTTCATCCCTACTATTCTATTCAAAGCTATTTTATCCAATTTTTCATCAACTTAAGTCACTTGATACACTTTAGAGTGTAATACCATCATTTTCTCGTCTATAAGTGCTTAATATTTCATATAGGTTACGAATTTAATGTCTAATTTAACTTACACTATTTCTTTATGAAAAATTACCAATTTCTCCTTCAAAGTTAACTCCATACATTTTTTCTTTATGAAAAACTACAAATCCACCCTCCAATGTGTATCACATGCAAGTAACGTGACTTAAATTGACGAAAAATTGAATATAGTAACTTCGAATATAACATTAGGGATGTAATTGGCAGATTTTTATAATTCAGGGACTAATTTTTCTGAAAAAATAGTTTAGGGACCTAATTTTCACTAAGGTGATAATTCAGGGACTAAATTGGCAGTTTACCCTTTTTGTAAAGATGATCAATATATGATGATTAAAAAAGAGACAGTTTAGTTGCAGTCTCTGGCCCCTAGGGATGGCAACATGGTGGATCGGGTTTGGATGTGCCATCTCCATACCCGAGCACATTTATTTTCCCTGAACCCAAAACTGTAGAATCCCCAAATGGGTTTTCCACGTAACCAAACCCGTCGGATAACAGATTTTTCATCAGCTTTTCCATTACGATATTTATATATTTGTTTATATTATTGTTTAAATAATAAATTTTAAATAAAAACGATATTTTTTTTGGAACAAATTGTATTATCTACACTAGGGAGATGAGGTGGGCTTAGCCTCACAATGAGCTAGCAATAATGTGGTTCAAATTCGTTTTTGGCAAGAATCGAACCTAAAACTTGTCACTTACAATGGAACAAATTGTATTATCTACACTAAGGGAGATGAGGTGGGCTTAGCCTCATAATGAGCTAGCAATAATGTGGTTCAAATTCGCTTTTGGTGAGAATCGAACCTAAGACTTGTCACTTACAAGTAAAGAGGAATACCACTAGACTCTAGTACTAAGTGGCAAATAAAAACGACATTAAATAAATTATTATTATTAATACAATTGATGCAATGCATATAATAAGTAATATTAAATATTTATATTACCAAGAAAACATTTACACTTTTGGAAATTATAAGCATATAATTTATACTATTAATGATATAAAAGTAAATAATTAATTTTTATATTTATAATGCATTATTATTAACAACTCGTTTCCATATAATAAATATTAATATTTTTTTTATTAATAAATGAATGGTTCGGTTTCGGGTATGGGTTCGTGGTAGATATCCGAATAACCATAACTAAACCCGAAACCGAAAATTTTACCCGACGCCCCCATAATTGTAAAATACCCGAAATTTAATGCTCGAAACCGAACCATTCGGATCGATTACCTGCAGGGATTGGGTTTGCCGGGTTAAATTGCCATCGCTACTAGCCCCTAACTGTTATAGATCCAAATTTTATGCATTTTAGGTTTTGGATTGAATTACCTCTCCTGCCACATAATAGTAAAAGAGATGCAATAAAACCAATCAAGACTCAAACCGTTATTTTGCTTTCATTTACACACTACCAATTGAATTATTCAAAATTGCTTATGGGTCTCAACCAAAACAAAATAATTGCTTATGGGTGCATTCTAGATTACAAAAAAAAAGAAAACTAATGAAAAAGGGCTTCAAATCTTTGCATTTTAATCAAAAATCATTCACTAACTTTATTTAATGATAAGGACAAAATCATTAAAAAAAAACATAAAAAAATCCAATTCGTGCTGAGGGCGCGTCCCCCCACTTAAAAAACATAAAAAAACTAATGTAAGATTATCGCATCAAAAAATACCGTCACATGGTGTAAATGACATAATTGACAAGAGTGACAAAATGGGGATAACGTAGGAGATGGTCAAGTACAAAATGAGGATAAACGACATAAGTTTCAAACCTTATGAAACTGAACCAAGAATTAGACACTATTTATAAAACTTGACCAATAGTATTCAGTTTCATAAATAGTGTTTAGTTTCATAAATAGTGTTCAGCTTCATAAACAGTGTATGTGATGGATACATGGGTCACACACGTCAGTTTTTTTTTTTTTTTGTCCTTTTCATTAAAATTTAGGTTTTTTTGTCATTTTTATTAAAATTTCCTTTTCATTAAAATTTAAGTTTTTTTGTCCTTTTTATTAAAATTTAATGGCTTTCATTAATATTTAATTCTTTTTCATTAAATAAAGTTATAGCATGGTTTTTTGTTAAAATAAACTTAGCCCAAGCGCTTTTCATGAAAGCTCCCAATAAAAAAATGGGATTTTTATTTTATTTTATAAAATATGAGTACATTTATATAAAAAAAAAATTTGGGTGCATTTTACATATAAAAATTTGGTACATTTTGTATAAAAATGTGGGTACATTTTACATACAAAAAATTGGTACATTTTATACACAAAAAAATGGGTACTTTTTATATAAAAAAAGGCTTTTTAGCCAAAATGGTCCTTGAGATTTGCATAACTCCTCACTTTGGTACCTGAGATTTGAAATCATTACAAGTAGTCCCTGAGATTGTCCACCATCAATCATTTTAGTCCTTCCGTGAATAGTAATGTTAAATAAAGATTAAAATGACAAAACTACCATAAATTTAATAAACAATAGGCCAAAATGATTTGACAAAATTTGAGGTTATTTTTGTCATTTTATCCTTATTTAATGGAGATTTTTCACAGAATGACCAAATGATTGATAATGGACAAACTCAGGGACCAATTCTATCGATTTCAAATCTTGGGACCAAAATGAGGAGTTATGCAAATCTCAGAGCCCATTTTGGATAAAAAGCAAAAAACAAAAAAAAAAGGGGTACAGTTCATATAAAAAACAATGGGTACATTTTATATAAAAAAAAATGGGTACATTTCATATAAAAAAACAATGGGTACATTTTATATAAAAAAAATGGGTACATTTTAGTTAAAATAAATAAATAAATAAATTTTACATTAAAAAATGGGTACATTTTACATTAAAAAAAATGGTACTTACTAAAAAAAAATTTGGTACATTTTACATATAACAAAGTGGTACATTTTTAAAGAAAAATGGTAAATAAATTATGGGTACAAATAAAACGTTAAAAAAAAACTATGAGTACAAATACAATTTTAAAAAAATATGGGCACAAAAAGAAGTTAATATATGGGTACAAATTAAAACTGAAAAGAAAATTGGTACAAATTAAAAAAAGGGTTGAAAATTAAAAGTGGGTACAAACTAAAAATAGAAATATATAATACAAAGTTTAGCCACAAATATAAATATACAAACTATAACGTTTCTAACACTAAACAAATATATTTAGAAATAAAATTTAATTATCTTGACATGTAAATATTTTATTATTGAAATAATTAATGATGTTTATTAAAACCTAAGGACCTTGATCAAAAATTGAAATGGAATAAGATTTTAATCAATGGAGTAGGAAAAAGAGGGATGTGACACTTTGGAAATGATCCTAATCAACTCAAATTTTAGACTAAAACCTTATGTGTTCTAATTTTTTTATTCAAGTCCCTAACTCTTAATACACCATGCCACATCTTTTTCCATTTCAAAATTGTTTCTATGTCATTTAAAGCAATCAAATCTAGCAAAAATTGTTTTGGAAAAAAAAAAATCTAACAAATTATGAAATTTAAAATTAATTCCATAATGTAAGGGGATTTAAAGTCCCAAATTTTGTGGCATTTAAAAGCCTCCCAAAAGAATGTATCCATCCATAGATTCCATACATATATATGGGTACAATTCCAATAATTATGGGTACATTAATATGGGTAGATTCTAAATGATCGATCAAAAGACTTATGGGTACATAAGCTACAAGTGAAAAAATATAGTATCCATTGAATAGTACTATGAATCTATGTGGTTTGTGTATAAACAATTGGTTATATACCAAATGAGTAGTATATGAAGAACATTAAAAGAGGGAACGGGAGAGAGAGAAAGATGAATACCTAGATTTGAATATCAATTGTTTTCAACAAAGAATTTTGAAAATAAATTATTATTTATTTTAATTTGAAATTACAATCTTTAAGTTAAAAAATAAAATCATTGACATGGAAATACATTAATATTAAAATAATGATGTGTTGGAACCAAATTCGAGCACATCCGCAGACAGAGGCGAAATCCAGTCGAAATAGCCCATGATCTCCGGCAAGGTTAGAATGGTGTTGATTAAAACATTGGTACATTTTAAATAAAAAAAATGGTACTTACAAAAAAAAATTGGTACATTTTACACATAACAAAGTGGTGCATTTTTAAAGAAAAATAGTTACATTATAAATAAATTACGGATACAAATAAAAGGTTATAAAAATTATGAGTACAAATAAAAATTTTAAAAATATGGGTAGAAAAAAAGGTTAATATATGGGTACAAATTAAAACAAAAAAAGAAAATTGGTAGAAATTAAAAAAAAAGGTTGCAAATTAAAAGTGGGTAAAAACTAAAAATAAAAATATATGATACAAAGTTTAGCCATAAATATAAATACCAAATGTAACTTTTCTAATACTAAATGGATATATTTAGAAATAAAATTTAATTATCTTGACATGTAAATATTTTATTATTGAAATGGACCTTGATAAAAAATTGAAATGGAATAAGGTTTCAATAATGGAGTAGAAAAAAGAGGGGTGGGAACCCAATTTCTTCTAAAAAAATGAATTGTTCTAATTTTAAAATTTATACCTTGATAAATATGTTAATTGCAAGTATTTTTCTAATGGAGTGGATGCAAGTATTTTTGTAATCAAAACTGTTGTAGATCCAGTGTAACTGACACAAAGGCTACTTTGCAACAAGAAGGGTGATCTTGGGCAAAGATACTTGTTCATGACCAAATAAAGTAGTAGTTTCAAGTATGTAAGAGCAGCTTTGTGGCCATGCTTTGCAACAAGAAGGGTGATCTTGGGCAAAAATACTTGTTCATGACCAAATAAAGTAGTAGTTTCAAGTATGTAAGAGCAGCTAAGAAGTAAAGAAGTTAGATAGGATGTCCTTACGCATGATGAGATGAAGATGAAGATGAAGATGAAGGGGTGGTACTGCTCATAGTCACAGGAAGGTTGCCAGCCACTTGAATCATCATATCAGTGTTGTACAAGCCAAACCCGTTTCTCCAGTCCAGAGAAATAGATTCAGGTAAGAGGCGTTTATATATAGGGACTGGCTTCTCTGCCCTCCCACTTCTCATACACTCACATCTCCACATATTTGTGCGGTCACGGTTAAGCCACGTTAACATTTTATATTACTATTGCTTTTTGTCTTATTATCTCTATAAAAAAATCAATATAAAATGTTAACGTGACTTAACCGTGACCGTATAAAATAAGAGGGGATAGAAGTGTATAGGAAATGGGAGGCAGAAGCCGGGTCCTATATATAGCAAGGCAAATAAAAAGGGAAACAAGACAAGTATTGTTGATACGATTTGTCAGGACGCTACCGAAAGTTTTAGCTGTTTCTCATAGTTGTCACATGAACGTGCGTTTAAGGGGGCCACACGGTATAATTTTTTATTGAATACTTGTATTTGAATGATAATCTTGAATCGGGCCTAACGTGAACAGCGTAAACGAAGTAGTTACTTTTTTAAATCGACGTCATAAGATTGGTGTAATCACCATGTCATAAAATTGGCGGCTGACGCCCAACTCAACTCACTGTGAAGCTGCAATTTGGGATTTGGTTTATATGAGGGATAATCATGTCATATTCTGATTGTTCCATCATCCTAAGCTAGCTACATAGTATTCTCTTTTGTTGACCAAAAAGCTTTGATAATCCCTTTATTTGTGAATAAGTTGGAAGGATAATATTAGAGAGATTAAATTAGCAATTTAAATGATGTAATTTCTTGTTGAAAATTCTGATTAATAATCTAATCTTGTTTTCTTGATTTTGCAGTTTGTCGAGTGAGGGATCGAGTCATTTGTTTGGGGTTTGATTTATTTTTGCTAGTAGCGATTTCTTTGACTTGCTAATACTAAAATCGAATTTTGATAAAATTAAAAAAAAAAATACTATTATCAAATCAACATACCCTTTTAGTTGAGAGCAACAAGAGCAATTTTTATAGCACGAGTATATAATCATTTTTGATATAAAACGTCACGATGACAATATAGTTCTGCTATGAAAGTCTTCATTCTAAAAAAAATATTCTAATTGACCCCAATCTATGAATTTATGAGAAGAAATAGGAAATGTTGTAAAAAGTTTGATACTCTACTCTAAGTTCACGTTCTTGTCTAAACTACAAGCTTATCAATTATTTTAATACTCTACTTTAAGTTCACGTTGTAGACAATGAAATTTCAATGAAAATAAATATTTACGAACACACTAAATTTCGACTTTAAGTTCACGTTGTAGACAATGAAATTTCAATGAAAATAAATATTTATGAACACACTAAATTTCGACATGTCAGGGCTTGCGTGACATGCACCATGTCGAAACAAATTAATTGATTTAAATAAAAAACAAATTAATTGATTTAAATTTAAAACAAATTAATTGATGAAGTCAAATTACGAACCAAGCCACAAATCAAGTCTTGGTTCTTTCGTTAATTAACCAAGTCCACAATCAAGGCCAAATGAAGCCCCAAGCAAGACTTGGAGAACTTATACGTACGAGGCTTCAAGACAAAGAATGGGGTCAAAAATTCATCCAAACACCCAGACGTTGAAGCTCTCAAGTCCCAGACACTCTCAAACACTCAAAAGACTCAGAAAGCTCTCTGCGTTCTTCGTCACAAGACAAACTCTTGATTCATTTGTCCATCTGAGATCAGGTCATCATGACCCTTGGATCAACAACCATACACATACATCATACAAACCCGAAGATCGAATGAGAGGAATCAAATCAAGTTCAGAGATTGTAACCCTAATTCTACATTAATACGAATTCTTTATTTTGTACACGTGTGCTTGTGTTATTTGCCACAGGAATTTCGTGTTTAAAAATTTGGCACGCGGATGGGACAATCTCTACCTATCATATTTTTCTCTATTCAAAATCCAAACACATCGCCAAAATCAATGGCTTCAAAGAAGGTTCAAGTTGTTCTCGCCACCAAGGCAAAAAGTTTCAGCACTTTCGCTACAAAGGGATATTCTGTGGCGCCACAACTCGGAGCAAGGCAAATGCGGTGACTACGCTTGAAGATGTCTGTTCCAAGCTGGTGTCATTGAGGGAGCAAGGAGAGCATCGGAGGTGCGAGCTTGTCATCATCTTGGCCTCACTAGGGGCACAGAAGCATGCTTTTGTGGCTCGCGATAGGACTTCCCGAAGCGACGAGCAGGATTCCTCAACGTCAAAGAAGACTCAAATTGCACCCGTACACGCAGGTAAGAACGTGACTGCTTTCACCACAAGGCGCAACTTGGCTGGCATCGTCTGGCGATAATCAACCAGACACACGACTCCGGTGGTGTTTACACCAAAATCACATGAAGATCGTCGTAAGAACCAACCAGCCATCCACTTCATTACCAAGAGCGAGTCAAAGGCTTTTGCTCAAAATATTGCTGCCATGGCGCATCCGTCTAAGTCAGGCGAAGTTCATCAAAAGCACAAACCGGTTATCTCCCTTACTTTACTGGGGGCAAAGAAGGTCATCTCTCGAGGCAGTGAAAAGTGCTTACCAAAATCGAAACATTCAATTGAGCGATCACCCTTGCATGTCTCCTGTGTCGGCTTTAAAGTGTGCGCTCATGCCTAGGTTTAGCAACAAGTAGTAAAAAAAACAAGGCTATAGCGCTGCACTCAGAGTCGTCCAACTTGTCTTGCTCGGTGCAGGTGATGATGGTGGAAGTCACTTCCACTGATGAACAACTGGCTCAAATGGCTCAAGTAATCGAGAAACTAACAAAGACCATTGAGGAGAAAGACATACAAATAACGACTCTCATGAGCAGGTTAGAGTCCTAGCTTGACTAAGAAGTCAGCCTTGACCCAAAGAAGAATTAGCATGACGAGGAGTTAGGCAAGAAAGAGGCACGTCATGAAGACAAGGCTAGAGAGAAACAGAAGTCAGAATCTGAAGCTACATCAATAGGCTCTCTTTCTATCCAACAACTGTAGGATATAATTGCAAACATCATCATAGTGCAGCACGAAGGTACTTTGCGGGATAAACTGATGTATTCTAAGCCATACACAAAGCGGACTGATAACTTACAGATGCCGATAGGTTACCAACTTCCTAAGTTCATGCAGTTCGATGGGAAGGGCAACACATAGCTCATTTTGTTGAAACTTGCAACAACGCTGGGATGGAGGGAGACTACCTCGTGAAGCAGTTTGTCTGTTCCTTAAGGGGAACATGTTTAATTGGTACACAGACCTAGAGACCGAGTGCATAAATAGTTGGGAGCTGATGGAGGGAGAATTGTTGAACCGTTTCTATAGCACTCGTCACACTATAACACATGATTGAGCTTACAAATAATAAACTCGTGGAAAGACAAGCCGGTCATCAACTACATTAACCAATAGCGCTTACTAAACCTTGACTGCAAAGACAGGCTCTAAAAAATATATGCGATCGAGATGTGTGTACAAAACATGCATTGGGGATTGCAATACATTCTCCAAGGCATCTAGCCTCGAACTTTTGAAGAGCTAGTTATCCGTGCCCATGACATAGAGTTGAGCATTACTAATCATGGAAAGAAATACTCAATCACCGACTACAGTAAAGACAAAGTCTTCGGGCAGAAAATGGACAAATCTAGGAATATGCCTACCAAATATGCAATGGTGGTCAACACAGCTCTTGTCAAAATTTTCACAAAAGACAAGAAGAAGGAGGTAAAGCGGAACAAACCTTTTCATGATCAGGAAAGGTACAAACACATTTTGAAGGAGCTTGAGGAGAAGACTTACCTGTTCCCCGACTCCGATGTGGCTGCCATTTTGGAGGATTTGCTTGACAAGAAGGTGATTGAGTTGCTCGAATGCAAATGGTTGGAAGAAATGAATAGAATAAACGACATGAAGTACTGCAAGTACCATCGCATCGTCAATCATCCAGTGGGCAAGTGCTTTGTCCTTGAAGAATTAATCATAAAGCTCGCCTAAGAAGGAAGGATTGAGTTAGACCTTGAGGAAGCGGCAACGGCAAATACGACAAGCATTGTGTTCGAACCTCTTAATCATGTGGCTCTCTCTGTATCTCAAGCTATCACAGCGGCGTTAACCTCCTATCAGTCAACGATGATGGAGGATGAGCGAGAAGGAAGAACATAAGGAAACACGCCACAAAGCAGCAACAAGGGTAAGAAAACCAGCGCCCAGGGAAGAACTTAAGGTTCAGAAAAGGCAAACTTCTGTGTTTGATCGCATTAATGGTCAAGTCCAAACTTCTATCTTTGTTCGACTCAATAGACTTAGGTCTCGAGCTTTTGTGTTTAACAGGTTGACTAGCCTAGATGGATAAGAAAACGCAATTAGTTCACCCTCACGAAGGTTGGCCTTAAATAGACTCGAAGTTGTAAATGAGCCTTCTAGGAAAAAAAACAATCGGTGTCAAAAAGAAAGAGACAAGCCATGGATGACTAAATCCGCAGTCTAATCCCTTCGCGTATGAAAACGCCATATGACATTAGATATGAGTTCGGATGGTCAACTGAAGTGTGAAGGTGAAACGTTGCATAATCATGCACACTGGTTAATCCTCGAACCAACAAGCAAAAAATGATGACGAAGAAGAGGTAGTCCAGGGCATCTACCAGGTTGTGGTTGAAGAGGAAAAAGTTTCCGAAGATGACTTTAAAGAAGCTTCACCACAACTCGAGGACGGGGGGCAAGCAACTATCAACGACTTGAAGGAAGCTCCACCACACTTGAAGCGATGATAAGCTTAAAAAAAAAAAAGAAAAAACAGAAAGCCATGCTCTTGGCCCGTAAGAGCCTAAATTGCGTATGGCATAAAATAAGCAAAAGTTGGGACATGAAAAAAAGTTAAGCAAAAAAAAAAAATCCCTTTAAACTACGTGATGACTTGATCCCTTCAAATCAAGGATACATAGGCAACTCGAACTTTTAACTTTGAGTTTAGTCAATTCAAAATAAAAAATAAGGGTTCAAACCTTTGAAACGAAGAAGCATGATCAAGACATCACTCTGAAAACTAAGTCTTTGAAGTTGTTGCATTGAATCTCTAGCAAGCCTTCCAACGTCTTCCAAGCAACGGTGTCTACCACGAACAAGCAAGTGGCAGTGCAGTCGCAGGGGCAGCATAGACTGCATAGCCAGAGAGGCAGAGCAGTCGTAGTGGCAGCAGTCGCAGTTGCAAAGGCGGTGCAGTCGCAAAGGCAATGTAGTGGCAAAGGCGGTGCAGTCGCAGAGGCAGTATAACAGCAGAGGCAGCACAATCATAGAAGCAATCAAGGTCTAAAATATCCATAATATCCCGATATTTCCATCGAAATTTCCGTATTTTTTAAATTTCTATATTTAAAAAAACACCAAGAAGATTCGAACCCCTCCCATTTTACTCCTTCAACACCTTGACCACCATATCACTTATATTTTTGTGAAAATATGCTAAAATATTTATATATTTTCTACACTCACAATGTTTGCCAGCTCGCTATATAATCAACTTAAATCAGTTAAATCCATCATGCAATGCATTTCCTTCCAATTTTTTGTGATAAACTAATAGATAATTGACTAAATAAACATCCTGCAAAGTTTCAATAAAAATTTCCAAGTTTTTCTTACAATTTCCGTGGTTTTTATTCAATTTTTATCGATATCGATAATATCCCGATATTTCCATCGATATTTCCGTGTTTTTGGACTACCGATATTTCCGATATCATCGATATTTAATACCTTGGAAGCAATGCAGTTGAAGAGGCAGTACAATCGCAGAAAGCAATGCAGTCCTAGAGGCAGTGCAGAGGCAGCGCAATCATAGAAGCAATGCAGTCCTAAAGGCAGTGCAGTGGCAGAAGCAATGCAGTCCTAGTCGCGGAGGCAGTCACAATGAGCAGCAGTATTCACAATATCAAATCACATAATTCAACAATTATGAATATATGCATAAAAAAAATTATGTAGAATCTAAATTTGGTAAATGTAAAGTTATGTTATGCATTATGGTGAATGTTCATCCTATTAGAGCTAAAAAAATATCGAGATTAAAACCGTTGTTTTGTAAGAACTTGATTGCATGATGATATTGATAAATTGGTTTGTAGCAGCGAATTTCCCGTCAAATTCCTTAAGCACAATAGATGAGCGTACTGATAATGTGTTGTGGCCTATTTAACTGAAAGCGAGAGAGAGGGACGGCAAGAGAAAGAGACTGGAGAAAGGGATTTGTTATGTGTATTATTCCTTCTACGACGATGCCTTTATTTATAATAGAGAATAAGGAGATAATTAAATTGTCCTTCAAGTAGATACAATCCTATAAAGAAAAAATAACAGTAACCAAATCTATCTAGGATTTACACAATTGCAATTCAAGAATGAGAATTTTAACGAAAAGCTCCCGGTACTGTTTATTTTAACGAAAAACCACATTTTTACACTAAAAAGTCAATCATTATACTATTCATTTTACCCTTTATTTTGTCCTTATCGTTAAAACTCAAAATTTTCAAATCATTTTTAATTAGTTTTCATTTCAAGAATATCAATAACACCAGCGGTATAAAAATAATGACAGATGATGAAATTTAAACAGAAGTATCACGGCTGACGTGGTTGCAGAAAGTTAGAAACCCAAGAAAAGTTACAGCATTACAAATATTTTTTCTTTCCGATCTTAACCTTCTAACATCAACTGCCAACTTTATCATCTTCATCTCTCTTCCCCTTCCCTTTTCCCAGTTCTCTTCTTCTCCGTCCAGCATCAACCTATGATAATTTTTTTTTCCACATCTGTTCCCTTTTTTTTTTTCTTCACATAACAGGTTTAATTCACTTAATTCATTATTTTTTTTTGTTTTTCAAATATCAATCTCATAACAGGTTTAGTTCAATTTTCTTTTTCCAGACATCAATCAAATAACAGGTTTAATTTGATATTTTTTAGATTTTTTTTCCAGAGCACAACAATTGAACAAATTTTTTGCAACTCCTTTTTTCTTTTCAAATCTCATGGATTAACATATGATCTCTATTTCTTTTCAGATCCCAATAATTGAACAATTGAACAATATTGCGTGTTGACGTAGGACTAAAAGCGGTTTAAGCGACAGTGGTCCCGATCTCTTATCAATCAAAAGAGATGATCAAAAGTTCTTCGACAAAAAAAAAAACAGAAAAAAAGAAAAAGCGCATTTGACCATTCATAATCTCTCCAACATGCATGCGTTGGATTCTAATTGGATCAAAAGCATCCAACAGTACATTATTACTCTCTCTCCATTATACCTTCCTTTGGTTCTAATTGGTGTATCAAAAGTAATGTTTATCAACTATTTATACCACTATTTTTAGTACCATTTTATGTCACAGGTGCGGTGAACATCCACATGGAGTAAAAAATATATAACAAAAAAATTCAAAATATGCTTCCTTTGTTGTCACTTATCAGCTATCCCTATGAGGGGTCTGTGTGTCCCATGTCGTTCGACACCTTTTTCAAATATATTTTCTGAGAAATGCTAGCTATTTTTCTCTTTTATTTTTGTTATTTGCCTTTCTTATTCATTTGTTCACATGTGGATTCTACTATTACATAAGAACTAAAAATTCGTTTGCTAATTCGTAATTAGAATTAAAATAAAGAGTCTGATTTCAATTATGGAGTCTTTTTGTCTAGAGTAAATATAGAGGAATCAAAATAAAGGTGGACGTACACGAAATAAGGAATTCAACTCCTTGTTTTGGATGGCATGATGGATTGACCTGGTGATTAAAATCTTCCTCTTCAACTCACTACGTTTTTTTTTTTTTAGTACATCGATATTTTTACACTAAGGGGAGAGGGGTTTGGCCAAACCACACAATGAGCAGCCTAATTTGGTATCGAATTCGTCATCCACAAGATTCGAACCTAAGACCTCTCACTTCCAAATGAAAAGGAATACCACAAACCATAGTATTGAATGACAAAATGTCTTATTTCTTTTAGTTTAATGTAGACTACTGTAAAATATTGCTTGTGTTAAAAAAAAAAGGGTCTTTTGATATGGGTCCAATTGGACTAAAAATTGGACATATTTCAAAAGTCAAAAATCACTAAAAATTAGACTTATTTCAAAATGTGGGCTATAAAATTAGACCTATTTCAAATTTTCCCTAAAAAAAATATATTCTTTGTTTCGGAGGAATTGAACTCCTCGGGAGGACCAGGTCTGATTCTCGGTGAGGAATCAACACAATTCATTTGCCCATTATATGCCCACACAATTCAAAAATTCCGAGTTTTTCATCACTTTAACCCAACAAATACATGCATATTGCATTCTGGCAGTGGGTCTGCTGTCCCGGATTTCATGTCTCCTTGGTGTCTCGTTTAGTTTGATGATACGTGCTTTACAATTTAACCCCACAAAACACTGTTACTTTTTATAAAATAAATTATAAAAAATTCAAAGAAATAAGAAAACTGCCGAGACCCACCCCAAAACTCCCGATACCCAGAATTTTTGCAGTTAAACTTTTCACTGTTGAGGTGCATCTCTCTCTACTGAGAACTATTCTGTTGGACGGTGATTTGGAAGTTACTGTACCGTTTCTCTCCCAGGTGCATCTCTCCCTCTTGAAAATTGCATGACATTGCTATCATGATTCGATCAGATCCAGAAAAAAAGCAAACTAAAAAAATAAGAGCACCGGCCGTTTAGCTCCCAATTGCAGAAACGCGTGGGCTCTGGCCACCGATCTCTTTATTCACCAACACATCGTCGTCATCTTCTTCTTCAGCTTGATTTTCGAATTTTTCTACTTTGCTCTTTGCTGGGTTTGCGATGGCGAGGCGGACGAGCACAGGAGGGCTCTCTCCATGCCTGGGTTTTTAGTTTTTATTTATTTATTAATTAGTTTTATTAAAACTTAACAGTGTTAGATGTTGACATCAAGTAAGAGACACGTGTCAAAAAATTAAAGAAGAGACACAAATGAGACATAGAGTCTGGGACAGCAGACCTGGGGCCATTGCATACTATATCGGCAGACAACACATCACACCGGCAGCCTATCCATCTCTCACCGGAGCCGACAAGTCCCTTTCTGATCTGGAACCTTTACCCAACAAACATCCTTTACCCAACAAACACATGCATAATGTTACTGATATAGGGTGCTAGCCCCAAAGAAAGGCCATATAGTTTTTCCAAGCATCTATTCTACTCTTATAAATACTATCTATTTATTTTTATTTTTTTTTTTACATTTAAGCGAGACCCCTATGTAAAATCATGACTCCGCCAATAACTACACATAAGATCAGTGGCGGATTCAGGAAATAATATTAGAGGGGTCAGTAAGAATAGCGCGCTGCGCACGTAAATTTTTTTTAGCAGAAATAGCATGTATAGCGTCATTTCATCGAGTCTTGGTAGGCCTGAAGTCATTTGGAAAAACATACTGCACACCTGTTAATGCCTCATTTGCATGGGTAACTAACATGTTCCAAAGCTGCTCCCATATGAAAGCTTAACAAAGAAACACACTTATCTTGAACACACTAACAATGTTTGATATCATTGCATCCCATTAATATGTTTGTCCAATAATGATGATGCTTTGTTATTCTTTGAGATCACCATTTCATTTACTTTGCATTTTTGGATAGTTTTTTACTTAGTTCTTTTTTTTTGCCAACAATTATTATCACAACCAACAAACAAGTCATAGGTAAATAATATTAGAACTAGACTGTAAATGGGCAACACCTCTCTAATGCATTTTATTAAGCAGTTGAAGGGCATATATGAATGGCAACTCTAACCTTTGAAGGGGCAGCACCCAAGTCATCCATGGACATTCACCGAAGTTTAGAAGGTCAGCACCTAAGATGTCCATGGACATCTATTGAAGTTTGGGCGGTCAGACCCCCCTTGTCCCTTAATGCATCCACCAGTGCATAAGATGAAGATGAAGGGGTAGTGCTGCTCACAGTCACAGGAAGGTTGACAGCTGTCTGAATCACCATATTCATATTGTTGTACAAAGCCCTTCCTCCACAGAAATAAATTCAGTTAAGAAGCGTTTATATATAGCAAGGCAAATAAAAAAGGAAACAACAAAAGTAGTGTTGATACGATGCATCTAGTGATTGGATTACGTGAAAATATAGTTTATAGAAGTAGAGCAAATCGATTAGTTTATGGTCAAATTACCAGAACCGAAACGTTGGATGTGGACTTGGCAGCACAAACAACTGATGATTAAAAAGACGAATTGTTCCGATTTTAGAATTTATATTGTGATAAAATGTTTTTAAAATTGATACCATTTGTCAGGACGCTACCGCAATGGCTCTGGGTTTATTATATTGGATGTGACAGAGGAAATTTTTTTACAGTATATTTGAAATACGGAATGATACACTACATGTTATTATATAAATGGAGGAAAGTTTTATTTTTTTAAGTAACCCTCTACTTGTACATTGACATATGGTGTTCTATCCTGTGTTTTGGACACACTGAAAAATCTCATGTGACGGATTGTCTAAGTTAGGGAGTGGGGCCCACTATGTTTTCATAATTTTTTTAAAATTATTTAATTCTTTTGGCTGACTAATTGTATTCTTTTTTGAGAAAAGATTGAAAGAATTCATTGTTCAAAAAAAAAAAAAAAAAAAAAAGACAATGAATTCTTAAACTAATTTTTTTTTTTTGGCTGAATGAATCATTTCAAAGCACATTTGAGAGTTCTTTCTTGTTTTATTCACACCTCATATATTATTGAATACACTATGTATATTGAATATACATTATATCATGGTTGACCTCGCATACTGAATACACATCACATATACTTTTTCAATTATAATTTATTTGAATACACTTTATGTACTTTCTCATATTACCAACACACCCAACACTCCCCTCATACACTTTGCTTATTCCGTATTTGTTTGATCATTGTCATTGTCCTATTTCAATTCTTAGTTTAGATGATCAAAGGCAAATTAAAGAATTTGGCTTGGAAAGATAGTGTCGTTCGATTTTGTACTGCAAGTCCTTGCTTCAGCATATGAACTTTATGTTCTTTTATGGGCTACTTCTCAATTGCCACCGGAATAGCAATGTTCACAATAATGATGTTGCTCAGTCAAGTTATATTCGAAAAGTACGGATGGAGAGTTACTGCGAAGATTACACCTACAAGAATGACTCCTCTTCTCGCAGCTGTATATGTGGGTGCTTTGAAAAACATTTTCAGCAAGAGTGCCAACTGCCAAGTACAACTTGTTTGACCCATGCAAAGAAACGTCATCCATTCCCTTGGATGAGGGCATCATAGGAAGGGCGGCCATTGACGTTGTGTGCACCCATTGGAAGTCTCTGATGAAGCAATTTATGATTTTAACTTCTGGGGTATTCAAAAATATATATTTTTTGAAAATATTGTGAGCCTTAACTAGTAATTGGGTGTATTCAATAATAATGTGCGGTGATAATAAAAAAAATTCAAATAAAAAATAGGATCATGTTGTAAACTTTTCTAGTTTATGCGTGATTGTGTAAATCCTAAATTAAATTTGATTCTAGTTATCATTTCCTATATGAACTTGTATTTCTTAGGGATGAATGATTTTCTTCTCTCTCTTATTATTATAAATAAAGGCACTACGTAGGAGGGAGAATATAGATTTCTCTCTACAATTCTACAAACACATCTTTCTCAATCTATCTACCCTAGCCGCCAACCCTCTCCTTCTTGTCAGATAAAATAGGCTACAACACGTTATCAGCACGCTCCTACTGCTACGCTTAGAAATCTGACATTGAAGCTTTTTTTTGCATCAAACCAGTTCATCCATATCATCACGCAATCAGGTTCTTCCAAAACAACAGTTTTTATCTCGATATTTTTGTAACCCTGATAGCATGAACATTCACCATAATGCATGACCCAACTTTACGTTTTATGAATTTTAGATTATACATAAATTGTGTATGCATTATAATCATAATCGTTGAATTATGTGAATTTGATATTGCCATGAATTGCATCAAATACATGTACATGCATTAAAATATTTGAATTGAAAAAAAAAGAATTTAAATCGGGAAACAATGGGGTTCTTCGAACCCCCGACCTTTAGCCATGCCAGCCGCCAACACCAGGCCACTAGCTTGCGATGGCCTAGCAAGCCCAGCCCAAAAATCGAAACCCAACTTTGCAAGGCTGAACTGTAAACGGTGCGTTTGATGCACCCTGTTTCGACTCACGGCCTTTAGCCCAGGTCTTCCCCGTCCATTTTTCCGACGAAACACGACTAGCTGTCATGTAATTTGGACGAAAACTCATCGTTTTGCACCAACGATTTCTCAAAATTCCAGCAGAATTTCATGAGTTTTTCTTAGAATTCGATTGAATTCCTTCAGTTCTCCCTCCCCCGACATTGAGATTTCATCTCCGTTGATAAGTACTTGGTTCTCCGATGAACCATGGCTTGCACAGACCATGGACATGTCGCCTGAAGCGACGCTGTCGACTGATTTCGGCGGATCCCCGCACCCAGCGTTGCTAGGGTGTCCTGGGTTCTCTCGACCCTAGCCCCAGTGGGCTTCGGATTCTCGGCCAGCATCACACAGCGCTCAATGGGCTTGCTACTACATTTGTCATGTCGGCTCGTGATTAACACCGGCCATCTTGGGCCATGGTGTTCTAATGTATTGCGACACAGGCAATCGCAGCCTACATGGCTGCTTCGGTTTCCCATGACCTGCGACGCACCGGATCCCAACCGGGTGCTGGTGCATCCGTGTTCCACGTGCACACGATCTCAGCCCTGTGCTGGTGCATCGGTGCACCTGTACCACATCACACCCGATCACACCCCTATCTGGGCCACCTATTTTGGGCCTGGATCCCCTGCAGCCTACTTGCTTCTATTGGGCCTGTAGCCCATGGCTTGATCCACCTAAGCCTATCCCAGCTCATTCTTGGGCTTGGGCCACATGGCTCCTGCTTACTCAGCCCACCCATGGGCTTTAGGCCCTGTTTTGGGCCCCGAGTTATTTGCCTAATTATTTAGGCCCAATGTGTTTTATATTTTTCACCCACACTTTTAATTTTGCCCCAAAGACTAACTAATTAATTCAATCATAATTATAGACATGAAGTTCTATTTGCATATTTTCTTGTTGCATATCTCTGTGTATATATTTATGTTTGCCTGCAGGAACATATGAACCTGAAGTTCATAATTATTTTGAAACCTAAAGTTTCTCAAAACTTGCCTTGTTTGAAAACCTGAAGTTTTCCTTATAAACATCACCTATGAAAACCCGAAGTTTTTCATGCAAATTTTAACCAATACATGTCTATTAGAACCTGAATGTTCTACTTCTATGTGAATGGATTGATTTTTTTTTTCTCCATTACACTAACCACATATGGTCCATCTATTTTGTGATAGAAACATGTCAAATTTGAACAAACTCGACTTCACCGCTTTGGAGGTCTCTGGAAGGAACTGCCTCAAGTGGGAAAGCCAATGCTATGATCTTCATCCGAAGACATATTCATGACGCCCTACAAATCGTGTACCTTGCTGAAGAGGATCCATGTGCATTATGGGTCGCTTTGGCTGATCGTTTCTATCACCAAAAGGACATCTTCTTGCCTGAAGCAAGACATGACAGACAGCATTTGCACTTCCAAGAATTTAAGTTTGTTAATGAATATAATTCTGAAGTTTGTCGAATTCGATCACTTCACAAGTTTTGTAACGAAGCTTTGACCGAAGAAGATC
Organism: Heteromeles arbutifolia; assembly: GCA_024362995.1. Lineage (NCBI taxonomy): Eukaryota > Viridiplantae > Streptophyta > Magnoliopsida > Rosales > Rosaceae > Heteromeles > Heteromeles arbutifolia. The sequence continues at coordinate 4,238,553 of JANCRC010000007.1, forward strand.
TTTTGGAGAATACCTATGCGACATTCTCTGCTACTAATATTGTCTTGCGGCAACAATATGGAGCTCAAAAGTTCACCAAGTTCTAGGATTTGATCTCTGTTTTACTTCTTACTGAAAAGCAGAATCAGATGTTGATGAAGAATCATCAAGCTTGACCTACTTGGGCGACTGCTGTGCCTGAATCACATTATAGCACAAACCAACACCCAAAACGCCAAAAGAGGCATAGTAAGGGCGGCCAGAAGCCACCCAACCAAGGTCAACAGAGTCAAAGCCCATCCAAGGGAGGAAATAAAGCCCAGAAGCGCCCAAACCTCGCTCCCAAGGCCCTGGACTTCAAGAATAAGGGCAAAGCACCTACAACCATGGATGCAGATATGTGTTATCGCTGTGGTTCAAATGACCAATGGTCCCGTATTTACCAAGCTCTCCAGAAGGTTGTAGCTGAATATCATTCTCGTCGTCAGAAGTTTGAATCAAACTTTGTGCAAGTGGACGAACCGGAGACTACAAATACGGCCAGAAGCATTCTAGAGCAAATATAGCGTATCCCGAGTGGTCTGCATACTACGACTATACGCCCCATAGAATGCCATTATGTGGCAGGCCCTACCTCTGGGACCGCGCACAAAATTACACTTTGGCATGACCGGTTGGGACATCTTGGACGAATAGCAATGTGCCGTATCCTCAAATCATCACACGGGCATCCACTACCCCGAAGTTTAGGTTCGATTCAAGAGATCGCATGTCAAACATGTTCAATGGGAAAGCTTATCACTAGGTCTTCTTTTGATAAGATTCGTTCGAATCCTCCCATTTTTCTACAACGGATTCAGAGGGACATTTGTGGACCAATTCACCCTCCATGCGGACCATTTAGATATTTTATGGTTTTGGTTAACAAGGAATGATGCATTCTCAAAACTATTGGCTCAGGTTATCAAGCTCAGGGCTCACCATCTTGATTATCCGATCAAATCTATTCGATTAGATAATGCTGGAGAATTCATATCTAAAATTTTTTATGACTATTGCATATTGGTTGGGGTTGAAGTAGAACATCTTGTACCCCATGTTCACACCCAGAACAGCCTAGCATAGGCATTCATTAAGTGCTTACAAATGATTGCTCGATCATTGGTCATACGTACCAAGCTCTCGATCGCTGCTTGGGGCCATGCAATATTGCACGGAGCAAAGTTGGTCCGCCTAAGGCATGTTGCGACACAAACATATAGAGCCCTTCAGTTGGTTACCGGATACTAACCCGACATATCGTATCTGCATGTTTTTGGTTGTGCGGTCTATGTGCCGATTTCGCCGCCCTTACGTACAAAAATTGGGTCTCAGCAAAAGATAGGAATCTATGTTGGATATGATTCTCATTCGATTATTCGTTACTTGGAACCTTTGACAGACGATCTGTTTACCGCTCGTTTCGGGGATTGTCACTTCTATAAGACAGTCTTCCTGTCGTTAGGGGGGAGATAAGAACGTCAATGTTCCTGAAGAACGATGCGAATTATTGTGGACGACTCCCACTTTGTCTCATTTAGATCCTCGCATCGCTCAGTCTGAAACTCAAGTGCAGCGCATATTAGATCTTCAGAGCATAGCTCAGAGCATGCTAGATACTTTCATCGATCTAGCGCTAGTGACAAGATCATATATTCCAGCTGCGAATACGCCTGCAAAGATGTATGTACCAAATGTACGACGAACTTCCTTCCTAGAGGCCCGGGATGCCACTTTGATCGATCCACATATATTAGAGGCTAGCCAATCATCTGCCCCTACACAAAAGCATGGCAAACCTCTTGGTTCAAAGGATTCACACCCCCGGAAGAGGAAAACCACGACACAAGGTCCCGAAGAGCCTACCATGAATCCGACTACCGCTTACTCATTCTATCCAACTCATGAGGAAATTCTAGATTACGGAAGTGTCCTTGAAGAGATGAATCCTCATCCCGAGAATCGTGAGATTTCGATCTATTATGCTAGCTTAGATGATATGTGGCGTAGAAATGAGATTATCGTCGACGATGCATTAGCATTTGCAGTAACTACTGAGATCATGTTAAGCGATGACATTGAACCTCATACTATTGATGAACGTTGACGTAGAACTGATTGGTCAAATTGGAAACAAGCAATCCAAGTCGAACTCGATTCGCTTGCAAAATGTAAGGTGATTGGACATGTAGCTCCTACTCCTTCACATGTGAAGCCCGTTGGCTACAAGTGGGTTTTCGTTCGAAAGCGTAATGAGAAGAACAAAATTATGCGTTACAAAGCTTGTCTTGTTGCACAAGGCTTCTCACAACGCCCCGAGATTGACTATGAGGAAACTTATTCACCCGTCATGGATGTGATTACTTTTCGCTACCTTATCAGTTTGGTAATTTTTGAAAAACTGAATTTGCATCTGATGGATATAGTAACTACGTATCTTTATTGGGATCTTGATATGGAAATTTACATGAAAGTTCTTGAATGACTTACATTGACTGGATCAAATATTTCCAAACCCCAGAACACGCTCTCAATTCGGCTGAGGCGTTCACTCTACGGTTTGAAGCAATCTGGAAGAATGTGGTATAACCGTTTGAGTGAGTATTTGACTAGTCAGGGATATGTGAACAACGAACTATGCCCTTGTGTGTTATTTTAAGAAGTCACATTCCAGATTTGCGATTGTTGCAGTATATGTCGATGACATGAATCTCATAGGAACTCCTAAAGAGCTCGCGAGAACTGCCGGGCACCTTAAGTTAGAATTTGAGATGAAAGATCTAGGTAAGACTCGATATTGTCTCAGTCTCGAGATAAAGCATTGTTCAGATGGAATCTTAGTTCATTAATCGAACTACACCCAAAAGGTGTTGCACTGCTTTAATGAGAATAAAGCGAAGCCTTCGAGTACTCCTATGGTTGTTCGATCGCTAGATGCAAAACGAGATCCCTTCCATCCGAATGAGGATGATGAAGAGATTTTGGAGCCTGAAGTTCCTTATCTAAGTGTGATAGGCACTTTATTGTACTTAGCTCAATGTATTAAACCCGACATCTTTTTCGCTGTTAATCTTTTGGCAAGATACAGTAATACACCAACACGTAGACACTGGACCAGCGTGAGAGACATCTTCCGCTACCTTAAGGGTACTACGGATTTGGGCTTGTTCTATCCCTATGAATCATCGAGTGATGCTACACCTTCTGCTTCTCGAGTAGATTCTCTACTTATTGGTTATGCCGATACAGGATACTTGTCTGATCCGCACAAGGCACGTTCTCAAACGAGTTATGTCTTTACCGTTAGAGGCACCGCAATCTCTTGGAGGTCAACTAAACAGAACTTAGTTGCCACTTCGTCTAACCATGTTGAAATTCTCACCTTACATAAAGCAACTCGGGAATGCTTTTGGTTAAGAGCAGTAATGGGCCATATTCGAAGCTCATGCGACCTTTAGTCCATCGTAGATGTCCCGACAATGATTTATGAAGACAATGCAGCATGCATCAAATAGTTCAAGAAGGGTTACATCAAGGGAGACAACACCAAGCATATTGCGTCGAAGTTCTTTTTCTTACATCAACACAAGAGCATCAGAAGATTGAAGTCACGCAAATCCATTCGTAAGACAATCTGGCCGACCTTTTTACCAAATCACTACTGAAGACGACGTTTCAGAAGCTTGTTCAAGGAATTGGTATGTGTAAACTTTCTGAGTTGTAACAATTGCTAGTTCTCTTTGGAATTGTGTCAAACTCAGGGGGAGTATCCTGAAGTATACTTGCTTGATCTTAATGTACTCTTTTTCCCTACGATTATGATCAATTTTCCCACTGGTTTTTGCTACCTAACTAGGTTTTAACGAGGCACCCACCTTGGGCTGGTCATATCCCTGATGACGTCCCATAAATGTTTCTTTTGACTTTTGAATTGCTCACGCATTTTTCCTTAGACTATGGATTTTGTCCTTACTTGGGTTTTTGCCATAGCCTTAGGGTTTTTAGTGAGACTTACTTCCTTATGCAAGTTCATACTTCATTGAGAATAAGCGTTGTTCCTTAGAATCAGTGCCGATGAGTCGACTTCCTCAACTTCTGCATGATGCTGAATCCACCTTGAGTATTTACACACTCAAGGGGGAGTGTTGTAAACTTTCCTAGTTTATGTGTGTGTAAATCCTAGATTAGATTTGATTCTAGTTATCCTTTCCTATATGGACTTGTATTCCTTGGGGATGAAGGATTTTCTTCTCTCCCTTATTACTATAAATAAAGGCATTACGTATGGGAGAGAATATAGATTTCTCTCTACAATTCTACAAACACATCTTTCTTAATCTCTCTACCCTAGCCGTCGACCCTCTCCTTCTTGTCAGATAAAATAGGCTACAACAGATCCTTAATTCTATTTCTTAAAAAAAAATTCCTCTTAAGTCTTGCTTTACTTGAGATGGTAAAGTGAGAAATATCCTTAAACTTTCTTCTCTTAATTTGTTTTAACCACATTTAAACTTCAAGTCAGCAAAATATGGACTTCGCGCTTGTCACCTCATTAAAATACGGGTCATTTTGGTTCCGGTCCTTAATCAACCTAATTGTTAGACTGAAACCTTGTTTGTTTAAATATTTTGATCAAGGTCCTTAACATCATTTAAGAGATTTAACTCATGCATTTATGCATTTAATGTTCCACAAATTATGAAATTTAAACAAATTCAAATAATAATCTTAAAATATAATAAATACTTAAAAATAAATATTAGAGTAATATTGTTCTTCACAAAATTATAGCAAGAAAATAATGTACCCATATAATTATTAACGTATTTTAAAAAATAACTACTGATATATTTTAAAACATAAAATAAATACATATAATTAGCATGGGTACATTTAACAAAATTAAAAATGGGTACAAATAAATAAAAAAATATGGGTACAAATACAAACAAAACTTTAAAAAATATGGGCACAAAAAGAAATTAATATAAGCGTACAAATTAAAACTGAAAAGAAAATTGGTACAAAGTAAAAAAGGGCTGCAAATTAAAAATGGGTACAAACTAAAGATAAAAATATATGATAAAAAAAATTAGCCATAAATATAGATATACTAATTGTAACATTTTTAATCCTAAATGAATATATTTAAGAAAAAAAAAATTATTGAAATAATTAATGATGTTATTAATATCCAATAAGCTTGATCAAAAATTAAAAAGGAATAAGGTTTAATCAATGGAGTAGCAAAAGAAGAGATGGGAACCTAATTTCTCCTTAAAATACCCATCCCCATTTTGACACATGGTCACCACATCAGTATTTTTTAAACCCATGTCAAATTTTTTAATCCACGTCAACAAATTTAACTGAACAAACAATGGTAAAGCAGAGCGAATCTTAAGTTTTAGGAAGTATAGTGGTGACTATTGAATTACAGGGAGCAAAGTGAAATTAAAATAGAGTTTTAGGAGGTGTAGCAAAAAATAATCCTAATTAATATTGAAGATCACTAAAATTGTTTTGTGATACAGTTTTTTTGTTTTGAAAACAAATCGATCAACTCTTGAGTTGACTGAACTAATATTGAAGAGCACTAAACAGAGGATTTAGATCCCATTTGGATCTTCTTTGTGGGGATTCTAGCGATCTTTACATTTTATCCATTCATCGTACATTGTATGGCCATAAATTATTTTGAATTTTTTGTTTAAAATTAAACACTAATAATATATAATGAAAGCTGATCACACGATGTACGATGAAGTCAAATGATATTTGATACTCCTAATCTTTAAGTAGTTGATTGGTGTTGTTCATATTGAAGTTGAGAATCCAAGGAACATGACTGGTGAAACTGGTATACCAAATACATGGCCTCAGACATTTTAGATCCTTATAATAAAAGATTTGATGTCTATAGCTTTGGCATGTGCTTATGAGAAATTTATTGTTGCGACATGCCTTACTCAAACCTTAACTTTACCATGTATTATTTGAAGTTGTTCGCCAAAATTTACGGCCATAAATCCCCAGATGCTGCCTAAGTTCTTTAGCAAACATCATGCGTGGGGATAGAAATGCATATAAATGTCCTTAGATGGGCGAGCTGTTCATCATGCATTCAAGAATGACCAAATTTGGGATCAAACGCTTATTGTGCATGAAAGATTGAGTTGAGGCAATAGTTACTTAGGAACTAATTGGAGCTCCTAAAAAACTTGAGCAGTTTATTAAAGCTCTTCTACAGTTTTTTGCCTACCATCAAAACATACCTTCCCGCCATTAGAATTGGTCACTCCCAACTACAAACCACCACCAACATGTGCAAAATTGCCATGTTTATGAACTATGTGCATAACTTCCCTAAAACCACCCAGGCCAATCATTGAAAATGAATCCTTCTTAATTCCAGCTACCGTACCACAATCCCTACCCCTACACCTTGCAACATTCGCTATTGACCATATAAAGATGAAAACTTTAAGTTTGTTTGTCATGGCAGCTCTGAAATGAAAGATGAGAACTTTTCCTGTGGTATGATAGAAGAAATGGGGATGGTGAGCATTGAGATGCACTTTAAGTTTGTATGGAAATTCTTTATGCTCTTATTACTCTTTTGGCTTTCACAATGTTCATGAACAAAATCGTCACACCAATTATGTGACAAACATTTAAGTAATGTTCACACATATTATTTACATGACACCATTTTACAATGAAAAACTATGATTTCCGTTATTTAAAAGGACGATGACACATTGACACGCTGTTCCATAGCCGGACTACAACATGTGTATCCAATTTGAGATTGAAAAGTTACATGAAACTTCAACTTAAGCACAAAAATTTCAAGGATACTTTAGTTCTTCTGCGTCAAATATTCCAAAACTTCATTGAGCACCTTCTCAGATTTCCCACCAATGGCAGTAGCCTTCTTAGCATCTTCCCCCACGAGAAATTTGGTACACCACGTGTTTTAATAGGAGTGGTGGGAAATTTTATTTTTTAAGTTATTAACTTTTTAGCACACATATCACATCATTTGTATAGTGACACGTGGTGTACCACCCCGTATACCGGTCACACTGAAAAATCTCTCCTTCCCCCACCTTCCTACCCAAACCCCTCAGCTTCTTATCCTCCATCAACTCCACAATATTCCTCCCCATCTCTTCCCCACCCACCACCCCTCCAACCCCCCAACCCCAACTCCTCTTCCATATTCCCAACCCCGCCTTCTCCACCACCTCCGCATTCACGCTCTGATCCCTATGCTGCGGCCAGGCCAGCACTGGTACCCCTTTTCGTGCCGCCTCCATAACCGAATTCCACCCGCAGCGATTCACAAATCCGCCAACAGCTGCATGCTCGAGAATGTCCTGCTGGCTCACCCACCCCTTCACTACTACTCCCTTGCCTTTTGTCCTGTCCAAAAACTACTCCCCAAGCAGGTCTTTAAGATCTTCCTTGTCGTCTTTGTCGACCTTACTTGTTTTAAGCACCCACAAAAACCTACATCCACTCCTCTCCAACCCATCTGAGAGCTCTTTAATCTTCTCATTTGACATGGCTGTTCTGCTTCCGAAACTCACGTAAACTACTGACTCTACCGGTTGGCTGTCTAGCCATGACAGATAGTTTCCGTCTTCGTCCTGCTCTTTCTTGGCCCCGAAGGTATCTAACTGTCTGATCGGAAGAATCGGTGGGAGATTTTCTAAAACTCTCCCACTGTTTATAGCTGTAAGAGTTTCCGGTTCGAAATCTTCGAAAGTGTTCATTAGGATCCCTCCGGATTTGGACAAAGCTCGAGACTTTGTGGCGAGTAGTGATGTGAAAAGATGATTTGGTTTTTTATATGAATGAGGAAGGCTTCCCATAGGCAATGGAGTGATTCCGGGGACGTTGACTTCTTTCATCTCGGTTGCAAATAGGAAGGGTTCGATAGAAGGGTTGGGAGGTAGGCCATGAGGCAGGAAAATCTACATGAGCCTGTAAAGATGTTGTAGTTGGGGACGCCGAGGTCGGCGGCTACTGGGGCAATACTAGAAGCTGCTACAAAGTCTGAAAATATAGCTGAGACAGGCGGGGATGAGGCAACAAGCGAAGGGTAGAGAAGGTGGATGGAGCGGGTGGTGGCTTTGAATTGGAGGAAGAAAGGATCGTCGGTGGTGGCATCGGAGGAAATGGCTTGGAACTCAATGTGGTTGACTTTTAGATGTTGGGATAGGAAGAAGGAAATGTGGGCGGACTCAGAGGCCGACACAGAAGGGTGGGCGGTGATTAAGCTGACGGTGCAGTTTCGAGAGGAGAGCATGGCGGCGACTCGGAGGAAGGGTGTCAAGTGCCCCATTCCGGCACTAGTCAATAGGGCTATGTGAGGAGGAGGAAGAAGAACTGTGGGGTTTGACATGGTTGTGCAAAAGAAGAAAGGATGCCAAAAGAGTAGATTAACAATGAAACCTTAAATCTATCAGAAAAAATGAAACACCTGTGACATCTGATCACTTGATAGCGTTGTTATTATTTTATAGTCAGCACTTGGAAAATCCATGAGCCTGGTTTTGTCAACTATAAAGACTTTAGATGATGAAATGCTTCAATTTTTTCAACAATGCTTTATTTTAAGGGTTAATCTCAGTTTACTACTCTAAAGTTTCTTGGTTTTCAACATTTGGTACATAAAGTTTTTTTCATCCCAGAGTGGTACCGGAAGTCATAGTTTTGGGACACTTTTTATACATCCGTTAAGGTTGCTGTTAAATCAGCAGTTAACTTGTGATGTAGCGCCCACGTGGACAATGACTAGTTGCCAAATGTTCATATGAGCCCACGTGGATATTAAAATATTAAAAATTAAAAATTAAAAATTAAAAAAACACTTAAAAAAAAAAAAATTTCTTGGTCGTCTTCCCCGACCCTCCCTCCCTCGCTTATCCCTCCATTCTCTCCTCTGTACTAACCCACCAAACCTTATCTCCTCTCCACCAACCCACCAAACCTTCCTCTCCTCTCCTCTTCGACTCCCCATACATCCACCCTTCCCCCTCCATCTTTGATTTCACCTACCCACTCAACCCTCATCTTCTCCTAGACGGCTTTCGTGAGCCCAAACCTCTAGCCCCCATCTACCAGATTTGACGACAGTGGAGAGCCACGGGGCGCCAACAAAAACTACAACCCCTTCGCCGCCGATCCTCTCGATCCCCGGAGCTCCTCTGATTGCCACTGGTTCCGATGTTGCCTCCGATTCCGACCATGATGTCAGTGCTTCGTCAACGATCTCTTCGACTGTTGCAACTCGGAGCAGCAACCCAAGACAAGGGAGAGAGGGACGGACAGGGGAGGTAGAAGACGACCAAATAATTTTTTTTAGAGTTTTATTTTTTATTTTTTAATATCCACGTGGGCCCCAAATTGACACGTGGTACCTCATCATTGTCCACATGGGCGCCACGTCACTAGTTAACGGCTGATTTAACAGCACCATTAACGGATTTATGATAGTGTCCCAAAAATTATGACTTCAAGTACCACTCTGGGATGAAAAAAATTTCACGTACCAAATGTCGAAACCCAAGAAACTTCAGAGTAGTAAACTGAGATTTATTTTAAACTAGCAAACTGGCTTAATGTACATTTGCAATCTCTTCATTTGATACTACATAAACTTATAACGCACATCTACTGGATCACACGACACTTAGTGTACTTTACTCGGAGTCGTTTGTCAGCCTATGATTAGTCAATGTTAAGTGGTATTTATTATTACGAATAGGTTAGATTAGATTAGTGTACATTATTGACTAAATCAATCAATCACTTGACCCTATGAAATGAAAAATAAAACCACAAGGACCTGACCAGGTGAATGTAAACGGGTTCTACAAATTAGGCCTAGCAAACGGATCGTGTTTATCGTTTTCGTGTTGTTTTCGTGTAACACATGTTATCTCAATGGGTCGTGTCATGTCACACCCGTTATCTTAACGGGTCCTTAACAGATCAGATTTCTTTACCCAACATGTAAAATGACCCGACCCGTTGTGAAACCTTTCTCAGAAGTTAAAACCTTGTCAATGAAACTCAAATCTTGCATGTTATTCCTTTTACAAAATCCTTCAATTTTCATCAATCATCATGGGGAAATTGTATTGGAACTTTGGTTGATCTGTTGCCTTCAAGAGTTATGTTGATGATGTTTTCAGTAAGGTTTTCCACATCAGAACTCTCTTCCACATAAACTAAGTATAGAAAAACCAAACATTAAAAAACCATTCAAGTTATAAGAAGTTTACCAAAATAATTATGAAAATAAATAAAAAATAGTACTATACCATATAAAAATATATTACCTCCTTTTCCAAATAGCCAATCTCGTGTGCACAACAAAGCTTGACCTATTTTTGGCAACAATGAACTACGATACTGATTTAGTTCTCTACCCGCCAATACTAAATGCAGATTATGATGCAACGGTTGAAGATATTTTGTCTAAGACCATCTCCAACCTATAAGATAAAACTTAAAATATAAGCTCTAAACCACACCTCCCCCCCCCCCCCCCCAAAAAAAAAAAACCCATCTCCAACCATGGGCTAAAATAAGTTCTGGTGAGAAAATATATCTCTGGGCTAGATTTCCCTCAGCATTTAGGTCTGGATTAAATTATTCTGGACCCACCAAACTGTCATATTTTTGTTTTTTTACTTATAATCTGACAGCTATGATCAAATGAGATCAAATCTAATAGTAAAAAAAAAAAATTTGACGGCTCAAAATTAAATCTAACATCTAAAATAATTTAAGAAAATTATTTAAATCAAATTTAACTTAAAACTTTATAAATATCTATGTATTTGTATGATTTTTAATTACTTGTCGAAATTTAAATATTTTTAGATTAAAATGTTCATAAAAATAAATTAGGATAATCTACATAAATTTTATTTTCAAAAAAAATTACCGAAAACAAAAAAGTTAGGCTAAAATCATTATTTAATAATCTCGAACTAAAATTTTAAGCCACAGGGTTGGAGGAGAAAAGTAGTTTCTGGCTTATGGCATAAAATTTTCTTGCTTAAATTTTTAAGCTTTATACCCAAGGGTTGGAGTGTAAACCTTACTGTAATATAATGAAGAAGAAGAAGCATTGAAGAAGATAAGAACATAGATAACTTGAGAAGAAGCGACAGAGAAAGAGAGGTTTCAATGTTCAATATTCAAGAATTTCATTCATTATATTCTGTTAAAGATACTTATACACTTTTTCATACTAAAGCTTATCACTTAAGCTCCCTTATAACTACCTAGTCTAACAACGTTTCTTATCTAATGACAGGTGGCATCATATTCACCATTGGGTCACTATCCTCAACATCCCCCCTCAAGCTCAGGAGAGGAGAAATCAAGCATGAGATTGCTGCAATGCGTCTGAAATAGTGGAGCAAACAGTCCATTGGTTAAAATGTCAGCAAATTGTTCACTAGAAATAACAAATCTAACATGAAACAACTTTTTAGCAACTTTTTCTCTCACAAAATGGATGTCCACCTCAATGTGTTTAGTTCTCTGATGCAAAACTGGATTACAAGATAATGTTATCGCAAACATATTATCACAGAAGAGAACAGGTGGAAAAGGAACTGAAACTTTGAGAAAAGCAAGTAGTTGTTTAATCTAGTCAAGTTCAGCTGCAGTGGTTGATAAGGCTCTGTATTCAGCCTATGTGGACGACCTAGAGACTGTTTGCTGCTTCTTAGAAGACCAGTAGATAGGATTATGACCAAGAAATACCACAAAACCTGTTGTTGATCTCCTATCATTGGGATCACCAGCCCAGTCAGCATCTGAAAAAGCATGTAAATCCATAGAACCTTTCACATATTTAATTCCAAGCTTGACAGTATCCTTAAGATATCTGAGGATCCTCTCTACTGCAATATAGTGTGATTCCCTAGGTTTGTGCATGAATTGACACACCTGGTGCACTGCAAATGCTATATCCGGCCTTGTAAAAGTTAGATAATGCAAAGCACAAACTATACTTCTGTAAAGTGCAGGATTGTTGAATGGATGCCCATCATCCAATAGCAGCCTATTATATGGTAAACAAGGTGTTGCACAGAATTTAGAGTCTAGCATCTCAATTTTTGTAAGTAAATTAGTAATATACTTTGCTTGTGATAGGAGTAAACCATTTGCCTGTTCAATAATCTGAATCCCCAAAAAGTAATGTAGAGGACCTAGATCCTTGATTTCAAATTCTTTGGTTAATGCAACAATAACATTATCTACAACAGAGACAGCATTCCCAATAATTATTATATCATCCACAAATAATAGCAGAATCACAACTGAAGAACCAACTTGCTTCACAAAGATAGATGAATCTACATAAGTTGTATCAAAACCAAGAGATGGGAGGAAGCTAGTGAAGTTTTCATTCAAAGCTCTAGGGGCTTGCTTAAGACCGTACAAAGACTTATGGAGTTTACAAACATAATCTGAATGATAAGAATCAAGAAAACCAGGTGGTTGAGACATATAAACCTTCTCCTGCAAAATACCATGGAGGAATGCATTCTTCACATCTAATTGCCTTAGTTTCCAACCAAAATTAGCTGCCAAGGCCAACACAAGTCTCACAGTAGTTGGTTTAACTACTGGACTGAAGGTTTCCCCATAATCAATGCCTTCTTCCTGATTAAAACCTTTAGCAACTAGCCTAGCCTTATATCTCCCAATAGTTCCATCAGCATTCTTTTTAATCTTGAATACCCATTTACATCCAACCAAGTTTTTAGTTAGAGGTAAAGGTACTAAAGTCCATGTGCCCTGAAAGTGTAATGCAGACAGCTCTTCCATCATTGCATTGAACCAAACTTCACTCTTTAAGGCTGACTTATATGTGGCAGGTTCAACAGTTGATAAATCTACTCCACCATTCTCATGAATTATCGCTAAGAGAGCCATTTTCTTGGAAATTCCATTTTTTGAGCGAGTTTGCATTGGATGCAAGTTTAATGGAGGAATAGGAAGAACCATTTTTAGTCTCTCTGGTTGGAATTCAGGAGTCACATGGATAGTAGATGAGGATAACTGTTCAATTACAGTAATGGATTGTGGTGAATGTTGCTGTACTAGAGGATCTGGTACTGGTGATATAGAAACAGGTAGTGGAGAATCTGGTGGTGTTGAATGTTGTGTTATATTAGGCTCATGAGGACTATAATGTGATGGAGGTGATGTGGGAGCATGTAAAACTGGAGATATAAGCACATTTTGAAAATTAGGAACTGGAGTAGGTATTGACACTGATATAGGTAGTGGTTTTGACCCTGGCAATGGTTGTGTACTAGCCAAAGATGAATAAGGAAACTCCATTTCATCAAATATAACATGTCGAGAGATAAAGACTTTCTTCCTGGACACTTCATAACAGATGAATCCCTTGTATTTGGAAGCATAACCAAGAAAGACACACTTACTAGTTATAGGCTGCAACTTAGTGGAGTTAAATGGTCTTAACAATGGATAGCATGAACAGCCAAAAATTGTTAAATGGTTAACTTCAGGAACATATCCATATAAGACTTCAAAAAGTGATTTATGATTAAGTGTTTGAGTTAGCATTCTATTGATTAGGTAGACTGAGGTTTGACAAGCAAAGGACCAGAAACTAGGAGGTAATTGAGCTTGTTGTAACAAAGTGATTGAAGTTTCAACAATGTTTCTGTGCTTCCTCTCAGCCAGACCATTTTGTTCTGGTGTGTGAGGACATGACATTTGATGAGTTATTCCCTTGTGAGAAAAGACTGAAATTGTTTTCCTATGTATTCACCCCCACCATCACTTTGTAATGTCTTAATGGAGACAGAAAATTGATTTAACACAAACTGACAAAAGGCAACAAAGATGGAACAAACAGCTGCTTTATTATTGATAGGAAAAATCCAACAATATCTTGTACACTCATCTATAAAGGTAACATAGTATTTAAACCCTTCTATAGATAGACAAGGAGTGGGGCCCCACACATCACTATGAACAATCTCAAATGGTTCATTGGATTTTGACAATGCAGAGGCAAAAGGCAATTTACTAAATTTTCCCTAAAAGCATGTAGAACACAACATTAGAGAAGAATTTGGTTCTATATGTATGTTGGATTTCTTAAGAATAAGATAGATTATAGGGTTAAAAGGGTGACCTAATCTGCTATGCCATAGGCTAGAACTAACTTGATGACCAAGATATGCAGCAACTAGAAAAATTGGTTTGGAGTATGTAGGTCTTGTAGGTATAGGAATAGGGTACAATCCATTATTGCAGAGGCCTTTGAACAGTACTCTCCTTGTGACTTTGTCCTGAATCCAAAAACAAAAAGCATAAAAAATTAGCCAACAATTGTTGCCAAGGCATATTTTATGTACTGAGAGTAAGTTTTGAGTGAGTTTAGGTACACAAAACACAGAATTTATCTTTAATTTGTGAGTAGAAGTTTGTAAAACAGTAGAGCCCACATGAGACACACTCAAACCTTCACCATTAGCAATCTGAATCATTTATGTGGATGGATACGTTGTAGCTAGAGACAAATTGCTCAGATCAGCAGTCATATGGTTGGTAGCACCTGAACCAGTAAGCCATACTTGCTGTGAATTGACTTGTTGTCCCAAAGGTGGTGTTGAAGCATTAACATGATATGCATTCATAGATGGCTGAGAAGATGGACCATTTGAATTCCTGAAATGGAAAAACTGAGCACTATGGTTTCTTTTTCCACAGATTTGGCAACCTTCAGGAATTTGAGACTTAGTATTCCGAAATCTACATGTATCAGCAAAGTGGCCATATTTACCACAGATTTGACATGGTGACACTTGAGAATTGGATGAAGGATATTGACTTTGTGGAAAAGAACTAAGAATCCCTCGATTGGAATTGTTATAAAACTATTTGCCATTGATAAATTAGAATTGGAACCATACTGAAATTTCCCTCTTCCTTTGTTCTTATTATAGAAAGATCTATAACAAGAGGAGTTATAACCAGATAAATTACCATCAGAAAAACCACTGCATTGATCTCCAAAGTTGGAATTAGTCCCAAATTTCGACCCTTTATCATTGAACTGCATATCAGTGTCTCTAGCTACCATAGCAGACATGAAGGGAGTAGTAGATATATTTGCAAGCAATGCTTCCTCAGCAAGTAGTTGAGATCTGAGATCCTTGAGAGAAATTACATTATCTCTTCCTCTAATGATAGTACAAATAGTATTGAACTCAGCAGGTAAACCATTTAGAGTAAGGATTACTATATCATCATCATCAAATTTCACAGCAGCAGCAGATAAGTAATCTCTAGCTTCTTTGATCCATTGCAAATAGAGAAATTGAATCATTACCTTTTTTGATATTCTGTAGTTCAAATTTCAATTGAAAGATGCTGGTACGAGTCACTATGGAAAATTGTTCCTTTAGTCAATTCTAGATATCTTGAGCACTTGTACTGCCAATAACACATGAGACAGCAGGTAGTGAAAGGGTAGCAATGATCAACTGCATAAGTACTCGATCATGCATCTTCCAAATCTTGAAATCCTCAGATTCGACTTGGGTGGATGAAGTACAAGAATTGACCTCTGAACCACTAGATGCAGCAGCAAGAAACCTTGAAGGACAAGGCATGGACCCATCAACAAACCCTATAATTCCATGCCATTCGAGCATCAATTGAACCTAGAAATTCCAAGTCAAGTAGTTGGATTCATCAAGTTTGGCTGTCACAGAAGTAGAAATTGTGGAGATGAGAGATGTAATCGGAGACTGGACAATCTGTAGCTGAGAAGATGTCACCATTGTTGAACAATTCGAATTCAAGAACCCAAAGGTTTTTTAACAAACACCTGGTGTGCAAGAAAATAGTTCTTGCCCGATCAATGCTCAAGGAGCAAAATCACAAGACTCAAGAAGAATTAAGATCAGAGAGAGAAAAGATGTAGAGCGGAAGCAATAGAATCAAGATCGATCACCGAGCGATTAGCTATTCCGGAGAAGATACCATGTAAACCTTACTGTAATATGATGAAGAAGAAGAACCAATGAAGAAGAGAAGAACAAAGATAGCTTGAGAAGAAGCGACAGAGAGAGAGAGGTTTCAATGTTCAATACTCAAGAATTTTATTCATTATATTCTGTTAAAGATACTTACATACTTATAACTTTTTCATACTAAAGCTTATCACTTAAGCTCCCTTATAACTACCTAGTCTAACAACCTTTCTTATCTAATGACAGGTGGCATCGTATTCACCATTGGATCACTATCCTCAACATGGAGATGGTCCAAGTCTGGAGAGATCGAGAGTGAATGAGAGAGAATGATAGTCTAGGCTCCAACCTAATGTACAATGGACGACTGAGATTTAATCTCAGCCGATCCAATGGTCATCAATTTTCTAAATTTAATATATATATATATCTAAAACTACATTAATAAAACCCTATTTGTCAACCAAAAGAGGGTAAAAAGACATCTTTATCTTCTATCACAACAAAAAGTTAAGGATAGCAACGTAATTTCACTAGACAAGATTTTGCTTCTTTTTTTTTTAAACCTCACATGCATGTAATTTTATCATCTCTAATTTAAAAATAAAAAATAAAAAACAACCTCTCTCCTCACTCCCACATTCTCCCTCACTTTCTTCCTTTCTCCTACAATTTTAACAACTAAAGTAAAAAATTTCACACATTTTGTTTGTGGGCATATACTAGTATATATAATTATTATCGTATTTTTAGGGGTATAAAATTATTAAATTAATATATATATATAATTATTATAGTATTTTTTTAGGGGTATATAATTATTAAATTAATATTTTGCTTATCGTGTATTGTGTTACCCACTTGTATACCCGGACCAACCAATTATCTTAACAAGTGCTTATCGGGTTACCCGATAACGACCCAATTCGTTATCATGTCACCCAAAAACCTGTTAATTTCGTGTCGTGTCGGGTTATCGGGTCGTGTCAGAAATTGTGAAGCCAGAATCCGATCTCCTCCTAAGCTTAGGAGGCTGAGCCTCCTGAGTAAAAGATTTGGGCCGTTGAAATTTGATCTAATGGCTACAATTATTATAACTTTTAAAGGGACCCCCTGTTTGTAGCCGTTTGATCAAATTTCAACAGTCCAGATCCTTTGGTCAGAAGGCTCAGCCTCTCCTATGAGGCCTACTACAAATGAGCCCAGTGGGCCCCGGAGGTGGCTGAAACCAAGACCCAAAACGTCGGTAGTTATGACACTTCGTGCAAAAAACGACGTCATATCCATGAAGTTATATCATCGAAGGACCCAGCTTCTCTGCCCTCCCACTTCCCATACACTCGCATCCCCTCCTATTTTGTGCGGTCACGGTTAAGCCACGTCAACATTTTATATTGATTTTTTTATAGAGATAATAAGACAAAAAACAATACTAATATAAAATGTTGACGTGGCTTAATCGTGACCGCACAAAATAGGAGGGGATGAGAATATATGAGAAGTGGGAGGGCTGAGAAGCCAGGTCCATCATCGAAACGATGTCCGAAACGAGAAAACAATGCCCCTTCAGCTCCTCTGGTTCTGCTGAGCTCGTCACCCTCCGTCATCCGCCGCCTTGGCGCCAAAATCACTGCAAAAAATAAAATAAAAAATGAACGCCTGCAAAACCCTAGTCTGTACATCTCTCTCCTTAATCACCTCCACCCTACGAACCAATCGACCCACCGTCTCTCTCCTCCACTCCCCCTCCCTCCTCTTCTCTCCGCTTCCTCCCAACCAAGGGACCTCTCTCACTCTCACCTCTGTTTCTCTCTCTCTCTCCAAATTGTTTGGCTGCATTTCGACATTGACAAACGTAGGATTTTCTTGGAGTTGTTTATCTATTTGTCTTTTGGGATTTCTTTTGATGTCATTTTGAAGAAAGCTATTTCTGGTTAACTGGTACAGCATTTCGAAAAAATAAATCTATAGTTGGAAGTACCCTTTAAACAATAACACGCTATAAACCAGAAGTTGTTTTTGCTTTCTCATTATGTTTAGATGTACCTTAAAATAGCAGTTACAAATATTATGAGATTATGGCTTGATCTGCATCTGATTTGTCTCAACTGAATGCATCTTTGCCTCTAATCTGATCTTTGAAATGAAGGTTTAACTATGGTAGTACCTGAAACTTCTTCCATGTGTCGATGAGAGCAGCGAGACTCTTTGTAGAACTACCGTCATCTCCAACCGCCCTTCTAGCCTCGTCTCTAATATGCAATGCTTGCAACTTCAACAAATCGTTTCCCATTATCTCACTAACCGTCTGTGCAATGTCCTCTGCTTTCACCACAGTCTCCCTATCACCCCAACCCCAACTCTTATCCCACGTTCCAAGTCCAAGTTTCTCTACCAAATCTGCATTGATTTTCTGATCCCCATGTTGTGGCCATGCTAATACGCGCACACCGTTCCAGAGAGCCTCAGACAAAGAGTTCCAGCCACAGTGACTTAAAAACCCACCAATGACCGGATGGCTCAATATCTCCTCTTGGTTCAGCCAGTTCTTCACTGCCAATCCATTTTTCTTCACCCTCTCCAATAATTCCTCTCCAAGCATCTCAGTCAGTTTGTCGTCATCTTCAATGTCAACTTTCTTATCCTTCAGCGCCCACAGAAACCTGCAACCGCTCCTCACCAAGCCATCACCCAACTCTCTAATTTGCTCCCTGGACATGCATGGACGGAGGGAGGTAAGGCCCAGTGAGGGCACATGCCCCCTCTCATCCTATTTTGTTTGCATTACAAATTATTCAATTAATCATCCCCTTTTTTTTTTTTGCTTTACAAATTATTTAATTAATCATATTAAAATAATAAAAATCTTCTTTTAGTTTTTAAATGCCCCTCCTTTCTGTATATTTTTCTCATGCACTAATGTTTAAAACTTATTAAGTTGCATGTATTTGGTTGGTTAGTACAAATGAGCATTAGATTATCAATACAATAATTAAAGACAAAATTAAACAATAGAGTAATAAAATCAGGCATTTTGTAACTAATTTTTTCAGTATTTATAAAAGAATTAGCTTTATTTGTCCAAAAAAAGAGCTCAAATTTTTTAAGGTGCCCCCTCTTAGTTAAATTTCTGGCTTCGTCCCTGTGGACATGGCAGTCCTGCTCCCAAAGCTGACATAGAGCACTGACCCAGTTGCTTGATCATCAAGCCATTGCAGTTGTTGGCTTGTCTCGAAGAAACATGGCGCTAGCGGTCCGACGGAAATTACTGACGGTAGTTTTCTCAATACTTTGCCTTCATTTAGTGCTGCCAAAGTCTCACTCTCTATACTTTCATATGTGTTCACCAAAATTCCGCTCGATTCTGTCATTTTCTTACCATTCTCTATGAAAAAGGTCTTCAGCAGATTGTTACTTTCCTGCAGAAGTGGTGGAGGCATCCGTGATTTTGGTATTGGCCCCAAACCCGGAACTTGGAGATCATCTTTTATCGTGTGATTAGGGCCAAGCATGGTGTGGAAGGACACATAAAGTGTCAACATTTTGGCAGATGATGTGAAGAAAATGTAGTTTGGAAGTCCGAGAGAATCGGTTACTGGAAGAACCGTGGAGGCGAAGCTCATGTCTGTGATCATAGCGGAGAGAGGTGGAGAGAGTGAAGATAGAAGAGGAGAGAGCAGGTGAGAAGAGCGGCGAATCAATTCAAAATGGTAGTAAAAAGGGTCTTCGGAATTGGCACAGGACTCGTCGAGCGGAAGGAGATGAAGCTGCTTTCGAGTAATTTGTGGGAAGGCCATGAGGAAGTTTGACAAACTCTGTGACTCAGCAAGTGAGACGGTTGGATTTGGAGTGATGAAGGTGACACAAACATTATGTGATGCTAGTAATGCTGCAAGCCGAAGGAAGGGCGTGAGATGACCCATTCCGGCACTTGGAAGGAGAGCTGCATGAGGGACTCGTAGATCGCCGGAATCTGACATTTTAATGGAAGATGATGTTTTGCTAAGGGAAAGTAGATCACCTTTAGAGCAGGGCATATTTCATATTTGTACCGATGAAGGCTGAGGCAGGTGCACTGAATGTACATATGTAGTCAAATGACTCACGTCTATGACCAAAAGATGGTTTTAATATGCATATGCTTAGTCAAATGGGCCACGTCCAGCAGGTAAAGGACAAGTAAATATCTAAGTTTTCTTGGCTGCCAAGAAATGTTGAACTGGTAAATTAGAAAAGCGACCTACTCTGTTTTTTGCAACAATACTCAGCTAAAAATATTAGTTTTAGGAGTAATTTTAATTTCAAATTTTTGTTAAGCCAACATCTATACATCTAGGCTCAGATTTTACTTGAAGACGTGATGCAGTTTTAATAGAAAATTATACCCGAAGGAGGTGGTCTCCGCACAAATTGATCTTCAGTGTCAAAAAGTGGTAAATTAATTGTAGAAATAGATTTAGAAACATTTATAAGGACAACACGATTTAACTTGTAATCTTAAAAGATCGTACAGGGTGATGTCAAAACAAAAAATATTTTGCTTGATACTCTTAGAAATCTTAAAATATTTTATTGGTGTTGCTCATATTGAAGCTAAGAACACAACAGACATGACTGGTGAAATTGGTACAGCCTTCGATAAAATGATGCTAGAGATTCTAGATCTTTTAAAATAGAAGATGTGATGACTATAGCTTTGGCATGTTGCGACATGTGTTACCCAAACCTTAACTTTGCTAATGTATTATGTGAAGTTTCTTGACAAAATTACCAGCCATAAATCCCCAGATGTTGACCAAGTTCTTTAGGAAACATCATGCGTAAATCCTGGGCGTGAGTCAACTTTGAGATTAAGGAATATAGATATATTTTGGGTATGAAATCATGTAATGGATATCCCTGTATAATTGGGATTCCTATTTCATAGGAACTTGTATAACTATATATCACCCTCTACGTGAGAAGAATAATGCAGAACACTTTAAACCCTAGAATTACAATGTTATCTTGGCATCAGAGCCAGGTTACTGCCTGTCTCTTCCCAAACCAAAAAAAACAAAAAAAAAACCCTACCTTACAAATTGATCAAGTCATTGCAACCTGAAGTAAAGGATTGCATGATAATATGTCTTGGTTTTTGAGAAGTTCAAAACCAGGCAATTAATCAGAAACAAAACACACAAAAAACCAAAAACCAAAAACAAAAAGAAGAAAGGGAAAACACCCATGTGATGGCTGATGAAAGGCGGTCACATGAGTTGAGTCATGTTCAATCTGGATCCACCTTCAACGAATCCACCAGCACCAACTTCAACACGTTCGGATTTCGGTTGAGCGGCACGAACTTCGAAATCTGGTCGAAGATGATAAAGGTTAATGCTTCCGGACTTGGCAAGCATGGCTACCTTACTGGAAAAATTCCAATGGTCGACGAAGACAGCATGGCTGCTGTTGCAGCAAGTGGGCCTAGAGTAGGGCTTGGCGTAGCTGTTGTTGCAGCAAGTCGGTTTGGGCCCAAGGGTAGCACGACTTCAGATCATGATTTGGAGCACATCAAGGATGCAACAGCCAGAGATAAGGACATCGGTCCAATGTTGTCCCTAATTAAACAAATTTCAATGATTGACGAATCTGAAGATTTAGGTAAAATAGGTACTGCTTTAATGGCATCCACCACGCGCGACTCTGGTTGGATAATAGACTTTGGGGCTATTGACCATATGACTTATGATGCATCATTATTTTATCATGTGACGTCCCCGCCTAAAGAGAATGTCGTCACAGCCAATGGTGATGTTGCTCTTGTAACGGGAGCGGGTTCTATTTCCCTTACTTCATCTTTGTCTATCCACACCACACTACTTGTTCCATCATTATCATATCATCTACTGTCTGTTAGTCAAGTTATCGAGCAATTAGATTGTGTTGTACTAATGTTTCCCACTTTTTGCCTACTTCAGGATATACAAACACGGGCGATCATTGGGCATGGTACCAAGAGGATAGGGTTATACTATGTGGATGATGTGTCAGCAAGTCGAGTGAATCATATGATTAGTGGTCATAATAACAAGAACAAGACAATTTGGTTATGGCATCGTCGATTAGGGCATGCTTCTTTTGGTCATTTGAAAAAATTACTTCCGTCTCTATTCAGTGGCGTCTCAGACTCTGATTTTCAGTCTAACGATTGCCTTCTTGCAAAAAGTCATCGTACTTCTTATCATTTGAGTTTCAATCAAAGAACAATGTCTTTCGAGTTAGTTCACTTTGATGTGTGGGGACTCGCCCCAATGGCTATTAACTACGGAATTCGTTGGTTTGTTATCTTTGTGGATGACTGCACCAGAATGACATGGCTTTATACCATGAAACATAAAAGTGATGTAAGCCAAATTTTTCGACAGTTTTACCGAATGGTTGAAAATCAGTATTCTCTTTCCATTAAGGTTCTCCGATCAGATAACGGTGGCGAATATCTCAATGCGGAACTATCTCAATTTTTTCAAGAACACGGCATTCTTCATGAGACTACTTGTCTGCAAACTCTGCAACAAAATGGTATAGCGGAACGTAAAAACAGGCATATTTTGGAAACCACTTGAGCACTTCTTATCGGTGCTCACACACCTCACACATATTGGGCAGATGCTATCACCTACTCAGTTTATCTCATAAACCGAATGCCTTCTAGAGTACATAATTTTCGCACCCCTATGGAAGTTTTTGCTAACCATGCGACTCTACCATCCTCGCTACAACTATCACCACGGATATTTGGGTGCGTGGCCTATGTGCACCTTCACAAAAATCAATGAAGAAAATTGGACCCGTGCTTAGTTCGATGTGTGTTTTTGGGATTTAATGGCCAACAAAAAAGGTATAGGTGTTACCAACCACAAACCAGGCATATGTACGTCACTATGGATGTTACATTTTCCGAAAATTAGATGTTTTTTTATCACTGATCATACCCACTATAGTCTTCAGGAGAAGACAAACACGTGTGAAGATTATAGTTGGTTTGATATCCTAAACGAGCAAGATAACAGCCCTCCCTGCCAGCGTGAAGTCCAGCAGCAGCTTCAGTTTCCTAGTCCGTGTGAGCTTAGTACGAGTGATCCCAATTTGGGTTTGCCAATGCCAATCAACAAAACTGCACAGCTGCCCACTAAATAACATGTCGCCGAGCCTGCAAATGGGCCAGAACAGGCCACTACATAGTGGCAGAATGTCACCGAGCCACAGCAGCAAGTTGAAGAGATTACTGACAGTCCAAGCACACCAAAAAATAACCCTCATCCAACTGTACACGTCCATGGCCCCAAGGATATCCATGAGGTACGTTCTTCACAATATGATGTAACCCATAATTTGACCAACATTGATAGTACTTATGTGTTACCTTCTAGACAAAATCGTGGGAAACCACCAGACAGGTATTCTCCGGATGGAAAAGTTAGATACGCAATTGCAAAGTACGTATCTACTCATCGATTGTCAACTAAGTATCAAGCTTGGTGAATAAAATGGATGGAATCAAGATTCCAACTAAAGTAGAAGAGACCTTGTGAGATCCTCGGTGGACAAAAGCCATGGAGGTCGAAATGAAG
Organism: Heteromeles arbutifolia; assembly: GCA_024362995.1. Lineage (NCBI taxonomy): Eukaryota > Viridiplantae > Streptophyta > Magnoliopsida > Rosales > Rosaceae > Heteromeles > Heteromeles arbutifolia. The sequence continues at coordinate 4,262,242 of JANCRC010000007.1, forward strand.
GCTTTGCAGAAAAATGGAACTTGGAGTGTGGAGTCACTACCACAAGGGAAGAGACCGGTGGGATGTAAATGGGTGCTCACGATCAAACACAAATCAAATGAAACCATAGACAGATATAAGGCAAGATTGGTAGCAAAAGGGTACACACAGACATTTGGAGTCAATTATCAGGAAACATTTGCCCCTGTTGCGAAAATGAATGATATTCGAGTTCTTTTATCCTTAGCTGCTAACTTTGACTGGCCATTGAAACAGTTTGATGTAAAAAATGATTTCTTACATGGAGACTTGGAAGAAGAAGTGTACATGGATCTTCCTCCTGGGTACGGAGTGCAAAATGCAGCAGGCAAAGTATGTAGATTGCGAAAAGCTCTCTATGGACTCAAACTATCACCAAGGGCTTGGTTTGGAAGATTCACTGATGCGATGAAGAAATATGGCTACCGACAGGGGAATGCAGATCACACCATGTTTATCAAACGTAGGGAAAGTAAAGTCACCTTGCTAATAATATATGGGATGATATGGTGGTTATAGGTGACAACATAGAGGAGATGAGAAGACTCTAGGAGCATCTCTTTTCGGAGTTTGAGATGAAAGATCTAGGAGGCTTAAAATACTTCTTCGGAATTGAAGTTGCTCGTTCTCGTGATGGTATTTACTAGTCTCAGCGGAAGTATGTGCTAGATCTTTTGTCTGAAACAGGGATGTTGGGATGCAAACCAGCAAAAACTCCTATAATGCAGAATCATCATCTAGCAATTTACCCGGATCAAGTTTATGCAAACAAGGAAATGTACCATAGGCTGGTAGGAAGGTTGATTTATTTATCTCTTATGAGTCCAAATATTGCATACGTTGTTAGTGTGGTAAGTCAATTTATGCACTCTCCTAGTGAGGATCATATGGTGGCAGTGATGCGAATATTGAGTTATTAGAAATGTGCACCTGGAAAAGGGTTGAGTTTCAGGAAACATGGGCATATGGAGATAAAAGGATGTACAGATGCTAATTGGGCTGGGAATATTACTGATAGACGCTCTACATCAGGATACTTCACTTTTGTAGCAGGAAATCTTGTAACTTGGAAAAGCAAAAAACAAAACGTGGTAGCTAGGTCCACGGCAGAGGCAGAGTATCGGGGTATGGCGCATGGGATTTGCGAATTATTTTGGCTGAGGATTCTTCTCACAGAAATAAGATTCAAACCACATGGAGCTATGTCATTGTACTGCGATAATCAAGCTGCAAGAGAGATAGCTAATAATCCGATTCAACATGATCGCACAAAACATGTTGAAGTGAATAGAAATTTTATCAAGGAGAAGTTAGATATCATGTTGATTGACATTCCATATGTGAGGTCTGAACAACAATTAGTCGATGTACTGACTCATGCAGTATCAGCGAGAGTGTTTCGAGACTCACTTGACAAGTTGGGCCTAGGAGATATCTACGCACCAACTTGAGGGTGAGTGTTGGCGTGAGTCAACTTTAAGATTAAGGAATATAGATATATTTTGGGTATGAAATCATGTAATGGATATCCTTGTATAATTAGGATTCCTATTTCCTATTTCATAGGAACTTGTATAACTATATATCACCATCTGTGTGAGAAGAATAAAGCATAATACTTTAAACCCTAGAATTACAATTTTATCTCTGAAATGGGCAATGTGTTATCATACATTCAAGAATAAGGTGATCAAAGGATATTGTGCATGAAAGATTGAGTTGAGGCAATTGTTACTTAGGAACTAATGGGACAAAATTACCATGTTTATGCAACTATTTTCGTAATTTCCCTAAAATCACCCAGGCCAACGATTGAAAATGAACCATTCTTGATTCCAACTACGTACCACAATCCCTTCACAGGTGGTTAGGATTCCAACGTTAGCATCAATTAGTGTAGTTATTGACCATATAAACATGAAAACTAACTTTGTATGGCTATGTTAGCTTTGAAATGATTACCGGAAAAGACGAAAACTTTTCCTTTGGTATTATACAAGAAATGGGGATGGTAAGTCTTGAGATGCACTTTTAAGTTTGTATGGAAATTCTTTCTGCTCTTATTACTCATTTGGGCTTCACAATTATCATGAACAAAATCGTCACACCAATTATGTGACGAACGTATATTAATTTTCACACATTGTTTACATGACATCATTTTACAACGAAAAACTATGATTTCCGTTATTTAAAAAGACAATGACACATCGGAAATCTATTCCATAGCCCGACTACGACATATTATATCGAATTTGAGATTGAAAAGTTACATGAAACTTCAACTTAAGCACATAAATTTCAAGGATATATTAGTTCTTCTGCATCAAATATTCCAAAACTTCATTGAGCACCTTCTCAGATTTCCCACCAATGGTAGTAGCCTTCTTAGCATCTTCCCCCACGTTCCTAGCCAAACCCCTCAGCTTCTTATCCTCCATCAACTCAACAATCTTCCTCCCTATCTCTTCCCCACCCACCACCACCCCTCCAACCCCCCAACCCCAACTCCTCTCCCATATTCCCAACCCCGCCTTCTCCACCACCTCCGCATTCACGCTCTGATCCCCATGCTGCGCCCAGGCCAGCATGGGTACCCCTTTTCTCGCCGCCTCCATAACCGAATTCCACCCGCAGTGATTCACAAACCCGCCAACAGCCGCGTGCTCGAGAATGTCCTGCTGGCTCACCCACCCCTTTACTACTACTCCTCTGCTTTTTGTCCTGTCCAAAAACGGCTCCCCAAGCAGGTTTTTCAGATCTTCCTTGTCGTCTTTGTCGACCTTACTTGTTTTGAGCACCCACAAAAATCTATATCCGCTCCTCTCCAACCCATTTGAGAGCTCTTTAATCTGCTCATTGGACATGGCTGTTCTGCTTCCGAAACTCACGTAAACTACTGACTCTGCTGGCTGGCTGTCTAGCCATGACAGATAGTTTCCATCTTCATCCGGCTCTTTCTTGGCCTCGAAGGTATCTAACGGTCCGATCGGAAGAATTGGTGGGAGATTTTCTAAAACTCTCCCACTGTTTATAGCTGCTAGAGTTTCCGGTTCGAAATCTTCGAAAGTGTTCATTAGGATCCCTTTGGATTTGGAAAAAGCTCGAGAATTTGTGACGAGTAGTGATGTGAAAAGATGATTAGGGTTTTTATATGAAGGAGGAATGCTTCCTATTGGCAATGGAGCGATTCCGGGGACGTTGACTTCTTTCAGATCCGTTGCAAAACAGGAAGGGTTCGATAGAAGGGTTGGGAGGTAGGCCATGAGGCAGGAAAATCTACATGAGCTGGTAAAGATGATGTAGTTGGGGACACCGAGGTCGGCCGCGACTGGGGTAATAGTAGAAGCCACTACAAAGTCGGAAAATATAGCTGAGACGGGCGGGGATGAGGCGGCAAGCAAAGGGTAGAGAAGGTGGACGGAGCGGGTGGTGGCTTCGAATTGGAGGAAGAAAGGATCGTCGGTGGTGGGATCGGGGGAGGAAATGGCTTGGAACTCAATGTGGTTGACTTTTGGATGTTGGGATAGGAAGAAGGAAATGTGGGCGGACTCAGCGGCCGAGACAGAAGGGCGGGCGGTGATTAAGCTGACGATGCAGTTTCGAGAGGAGAGCATGGCGGCGATGCGGAGGAAGGGGGTCAAATGCCCCATTCCAGCACTAGGCAATAGGGCTATGTGAGGAGGAGGAGGAGGAGAAAGGTTTGACATGGTTGTGCAAAAGAAGCAAGGATGCCAGAAAAGTAGCGATTAACAATGAATCCTTAAATCTATCAGAAAAAAGAAACACGTCGCATCTGATCGCTTGATAGCGTTGTTATTATTTTATAGCCATCATTTGGAAAATGAATAGGTTGTGAATCATATGATTCACCAAACCTTGAAACTATATATAGACTTTAGATGATGGAATGCTTCAATATTTCAACAATGCTTTATTTTAAACTAGTATAATATAGAAAGAAAGATCAAACTCGGGAACCTATGCCTGCTTATTGATCTAGTTAACTGACTTAATGTACATTTGCAATCTATAGCTCTTCATTTGATATTATATAAACTTATAACGCACATCTACCGACTCATACGACGTCACTATATAAAAAATTATCTCAAAAGAAATTTTTACATGTAATTAGATACCATTTTCGTAAGGTCTTCAAATGAAAAGACTTATAAATTAATTTTATTGACTCTTTTTTTTTTATGAACTAATTTTATTGACTCTTAGTGTACTTTACTCGGAGTTGTTTGTCAGTCTATAATTAGTCAATGTTAAGTGGTATTTATTATTACGAATAGGTTAGATTAGATTAGTGTCATTATTGACTAAATCAATCACTTGACCCTATCAAATGAAAAATAAAACCACATGGACCCGACCCAGGTGAATGTAATCGGGTTCTACAAATAAGCCCAGTGGGCCTCGGAGGTGGCTGAAACCAAGGCCCAAGTCCTCGGTAGTTCTGATACTTGGTGGAAAAAACGACGTCGTATCCATGAAGTTCTATCATCGAAATGCCATCCGAAACAAGAAAACAAAGCCCCTTCAGCTCCTCTGGTTCTGCTGAGCCCCTCCCTCACCCTCCGTCATCCGCCACCTTGGCGCCAAAATCACTGCAAAAATAAAAAAAAGAGCGCCTGCAAAACCCTAGTCCGTACATCTCTCTCCTTAATCACCTCCACCCTCCGAACCAATCGACCCACCGTCTCTGTCCTACACCCCCCCTCCCTCCGTTTCTCTCTGCTTCCTCCCAACCAAGGTACTCTCTCTCACACTCTCTCCTATGTTTCTCTCTCTCCAAATGTTTGGCTGCTTTTCGACATTGACAAACATAGGATTTTCAGTTGGAGTTGTTTATGTCTTCGTCTTTTGGGTTGATCTTAATTTACTTTGATGGTTGCAGGTTCCTGGTCCTCCTCCTCCAAAAGGATCAACTATAGACCAACACAGAAAGATATTGGCCTTCCTGCTGTGAAGCTACCTTCAGCAGATGCTATCGTTGTACGTACAACACTTGGGTTTCTGACTGAAATCCGCCTCGGGCTTCCTGGGAGGAATGAAGCCGGCTCATTTTGGGGTGAGATAGGAACCAAGTCTCTGTTGGGCATTTTGCGTATCATGACGGCCAGAGTCTTCTTCGGGTAGATTCTCCTTTGGGACGTGGCTTCTTTTGAAGTTTCCCTCATTTTTCAGCGCGGGATGGTTCAGGAAGAAGGGTCCGTCAGAGGATGAGAAGCGCTTCGTTTTAAGATGTGGTTTGTCGGACATGGTTTCAGCGACAGCGGTCTTGTTTCACTGGGAAACAGAAAACCCGACATGGAAATAATAACCAGAGTTATGGGGCCTGAGATTGGCTATTTGACCACACCGATAATTTTACTGCAGTGTGCTCTGATTGTTCTGAGCCAACACGAGAGCCTTCCAAAGGGAGGAGTTTGCCTAGCTAGGATTGTATTTGGCCCAACAGGTCTCCAAGAAAGGCTCAAAGAGAACGAGATTTCTTTCGATGTCATTTTAAAGAAAGCTGTTTCTGGTTAACTAGTACAGCATTCCGAAAAAATAAATCTCTAGTTGGAAGTACCCTTTAAAGAGTAAGACACGATAAATCAGAAGCTGTTTTTGCTTTCTCATTATGTTTTGACGTACCTTACAACAGCAGTTACAATATTGTGAGATTATGGCTCAATCTCCATCTGATTTGTCTCAACTGAATGCACGTTTGCTTCTAATTTGATCTAGGAAATGAAGGTCTAATATCTTAAACTTCTTCCATGTGTCGATGAGAGCAGCGAGACTCTTTGTAGAACGACTGCTATCTACAAACTTCTTCCAAGTGTCTAGTATCTGAAACTTCTTCCATGTGTCGATGAAAATTACCCGTATCTTTTTAGTTGAGTTTGTACTTTCAGGGACGAAATTTCTTTTAGGAGGTAGATTGTAAAATCCTTCCCCAAAATTTCTATGTAATTCCACAATATCCCTCAAAGTTTATAAAACTTTTCATTTTAGTCCCCTATCCTGATCCCTTTTTTGCAAATTTCCCTTTAGTTCCCCCTATCACAACTGGCCATGTGGCAAGCACTTACTACCTCTCTCTTCTCCCTCCTCTTCCCGAGTCTCTTAGCTCACTCTTCTCTCTCACTATTTCACTCTCTATCTCTCTCTCGGACTCTTTCCCCGATCTACACCCACGCACACCCAAGGAGACCCCCGACGACGACGCAGCAGCAGCACCACCCTCGTGGACCTCCCCTCACTCTCCCTTGTCTCTGCGAAGCCCCGAGACACCTAGAAAGCACCCAAAACCAGTTTCGGCGTGCCGTGACTTTTCGAGGCGAAATCCGGACACTTACAGCCATCCCACGGTGAAACGAAGGTGAGAAAACTCTTCCCCTCATCTCTATCTGGAACCCTTTGTGTAGCCTAGGGTGGAGTGTCGCCATCGACCAAAGCACGGGAGGCTCCGGCCTCCTTCCCCAGCTAGAAACAAAGACCCAAGGCCTTTAGGCCTAAACCCTTAACCCAAGACCAAAGGGCTTCGGCCCGTGTAACCCTAAGCCCAACCCAATCCTTTTATTTTTTTATTTTTCTTTTTATTTTTCTGAAACCCAAATCCTTAGGCCGGGCCTTAAGCCCAAAACCTTAACCTCTTTAACCCTTTATGGACCCAGGCATTCGGACTGTGTGAAATGGGCCTTTGGCCCAAAAAACTTAGGCCCAAGCCTAGGATCCCAGGCCCAAGCCCAAACCCGGTCCAAACCCTAAACCCAACTGCTCGTGAGGCTACGCGTGGGTGCTTACCGGTGGCAGCGCATGGAGCACACGCGCCACCATCCACGGTTGCGCTGGTGAATTTTCCAGCGACCCAAGGCGGTTGCGGCGCGTGAGAGCGCGTGGGGGTACTCGAGGCCCCCTTTTATGTTTTTCGACGTCCTAAATCCGTTTATAATGTCCGTTTTCTGAAATTCAATCGTTTGAGTATAGTTTTATTAATTGGACCCTTTATGTGCTTAGGTGCGATTATTAGCAGTGATTCCGTCATTACTTTTTCGTACGACTTTTCGATTACGGAGTATCTGTGAGTGGACCCCTTCTAAATTGCATGTTTTAACAGTACAAATGCATACATGAAAAGCTTGATTTAATGATTACATTTTGTGAAATGTTTTATAAGTAAATTGAATTTACACTTATTGATTATCATGCTATACTGAGAATATTCTGGAATACCATATTTTATCTAACTAATGTTCTTCGTAGAATATGTATGATGGATGACTTTATATTATTTATGAATATGTTTTCTACACTTCTTCGTAGTATATATGATGGATGACTATATGCTATGAATATGCTTTTGAGATATATGTACCTATGTTTGGAAATAGTATGTTCAATGGTTTTGTGCATATCTAGTGGTCACTGTTCTGCCTACGAGTGATGATACATATATTTCCTTCGAGCGGACGTGTGTAGGGCACTGTTTTGTGCATATGGGAGATGATACTTATATTGCATTCGGGCGGACGTGTGTAGGGCATTATTCTGTGCCTATGGGCGATACTGATACCACTAATTAACACACTATATACGAGATATGTTTTATGAAAGGTTTTATGGCATGCTAGTGTTTTCGGAAAAATCTATTACATATTATGCTATTAAGTTTTCATAAAACTTTGGGGGTTAGTATGTTGATAACTGTTTTAGTATTATATATATATATATATATATATATATCAACTTGGTCCACTCATGTTTGTTTTGCGCCCCCTCAGGACATAGGAACGAGGATTACGACTCGCGCTATGAGGTTTTCCCCTACTAGTGACATCGTGTTATTCTTTCTGCTTGACATCTATTGTAATAGCATTTCTCTATCTTACCTTCCGCTTGTACTTTGTATTAGATGTATGTTCTGAACATGTCATGCGTTATCATTATATTCATTGTTGGCAGTTGAATATTATTATTGTGATAGTACCTTCATCACGCTATGAATAGTCACATCATATTATCTTGTTACAATTTAGGTGCATGTTTCACATGTTCTCAGCATTTGCATTCATAAATAGCTTGCGTCACCTTCGGGTGTCGGCCAGCACATGGCCATCCCGATGTCCCCCGGACATCGGGATCGGGGCGTGTCAGATTGGTATCAAAGCATACTTAAGACTTCATTCTTCCATTTGGTAATCATAAGCATTCTTGTATTCATAATCTTTCGTCCTTCTAAATCTTGTTTGTTTTTTATCAGAATCATGGATAATCTTGGTGGTAATATGCCCCGACAACCTCCTTCTGGTATAATTGGTGGAATTCAGCAATTGACCACTTCTCTACGGAATGTTCTTCGAGGTAGTAGTAAGCCGAGCCATACATTCATGGAAATTGCTCTTAGCCACGAAGTTACAGAACTAAGGGTAGTTGGAGCCTGTGAAGAGGCTAAAGATTGGTTGGAGAAAATTGAGGATACTTTAGAGAGCATGAAATGCCCAATGACTGAATGAGCAACTACCGCTGGCTATTTCCTTTAGGGGGATGCGAGGTTTTGGTGGAAATTAGCGAAGAGGTCTCGTCTACCTGGTTCTTTGATAACTTGGGCCACATTTAAGAGACTCTTAAGCATATATTTTTTGAGCCCCAGTTATCAGCTGAGGAAGAGGCAGAGTTTCTAGAGTTTCGTCAGAGCGATCTAAGCATCTTAGAGTTTGACAGCATTTTTTGGCGCTTGTCAAGACACCATAAGGGAACTTATAGGAACCAGAGTGAAATGATAATTCAGCTACAGATTGCCTTGAACCTGGACTATCTCCAACTTGTGGCAGCACAGAGGCATAGATCATACGAGAAGATAATCTAGATGTGCTTGAGGATCAGGCAGTCGAGGTAGGACAGTCTTAATTAGGGTTATCCTCAAAGTCAAAACCAGCCTCGAAGTTAGAACCGACCTCGAAATCAGAATTAGAGGGGTCGATGATTCCGGTCTCGAAGTATAAGGGAACCTTCTACCTCTTCTAACCCATTCGGCCCTAGACACTCTCACTCGTTCAAGCGACAGGGCCAGGGTTCGGGATCATCTAGTGACGACTAAGGCAATGAGTTGGCGAGGCGATCGTTCAGCCATTTCACTCTGCCAATTACGGCTTACGCACATTATGGTATGCTCCACCTAGAGATTGCGTTGTGAATACTGCCACTTGTCATAAGTGTGGTGGTACAGGGCATTATGCCCGTGTTTGTCCTTCATTGAACTCGTTTGAGAGTTATGCTTCTGGCTCAGGTTACAGTAGGGTGACTATACGACCACTCAGAATTATGATATGACACATAACTATGACGGAACTTAGATTTATGGCGATAGTGGTAGTCAGAGCACCCAGTTTTCTACCCAGCGACAGCCGTAGTTCTCTGGAACTGCTTCAGGTAGTCGTACTCGGGGAAACAAAGCAAGCCGTAACAGTCAGGGACCTAGGACTCGTGGCGGTCGTAACAGTGGTATAGAACGTCAAGTTTATAGGCGTATCAACGCCATGACTCAGCAGGAACCCAGAGTCATTACTGGTACATTACTTATGCGTAGTAATTGGGCTAGAGTTCTGATTGATCCGAGTGCCACTTATTCTTTTGTATCTTCATCTTTTGTACGGGTCATAAACTCGCAACCTACATCTCTTGGTTTTGATATCTTGTAGAAATGCCATATGTAGATCTTTTTTGTGCAAGTGGGAGTATAGGGATTGTCCGGTCATAATTGAAAAGGAACTCATAGAGACTAATTTAGTTCCCTTCAAACTCGCAGAGTTCGATGTCATCTTGGGAATGGATTGGTTGTCCAGGCACAACGCTTATGTTAGGTGTAAGGATAAATTTGTGACGTTCAATCAGCCTGGATGACCGTCGGTCACGTTTCAGGTGAACGACAAATCCTTCCAAATAGAATCATTTCTGCCATCCAGGTGACTAAGTTATTGCAGAAAGGATGTGTGGGATTCTTAGCCCACGTGGTCACACATGGTGAACCTTCTTTGCGTCCTGAAGATATGTTAGTGGTGAATAAATTCACCGACGTGTTTCTCGATGATTTGCTAGTGTTACCACCTGCGAGGGAAATCGAGTTCACCATCGATTTACTTCTATGTACAAACCATATCTCCTTACCACCATATCGAATGACACTAGCGGAGTTGAGAGAATTGAAGATTCAACTCCAAGAGCTCGTGGATAAAGGTTACATCTAGCCCAGCATGTCTCCCTATGGAGCCCCTATTTTATTTATCAGGAAGAATGGTGGGTCGATGAGACTTTGCATCGACTACAGACAGCTGAATCGGGTGACGGTGAAGAACCGTTATCCTCTACCTAGGATCGATGACCTGTTTGACTAGCTGAAAGGTGCACATGTATTTTCTAAGATCGATCTACATTTGGGTTATCACCAGTTACTAATCCAGGAGGAAGATGTGCCAAAGACTGCCTTCCGCACTAGGTATGGAGACTATAAGTTCCGTGTCATGCCTTTTAGGTTAACAAATGCACCTGCAGCATTCATGGATTTGATGAACAGAGTCTTCAGACTGTATCTGGACCAATTTGTGATTGTTTTCATTGATGACATCCTGATCTATTCCAAAAGTACTACCGAACATATGAAGCATCTGACGTTGGTGTTGGAGAGGTTGAGAAGTCATCAGCTGTATGCTAAAATCATTAAGTGCCAGTTTTGGCTAAACCAAATCAGTTTTCTCTGACATATGGTCTCTGCTAAGGGAATTAGTGTGGATCCTCAGAAGGTTTCAGCAGTGTCTGCATAGGAGCAACCGGGGAATGTTACTGAAGTAAGGAGTTTTCTGGGACTGGCAGGATACTAACGATTTGTTCAGGATTGCTCAGTAATCGTTCTGCCTCTTACTAAGTTGACTAGGAATGGGATCAAATTCGAGTGGGATGAAAATTGTGAACCTAGTTTCTAGGATATGAAGCAGCATCTTACTCAGGCTCTCGTCCTTGCCCTGCCGAATGATGGCAGTGAGTTCGAGATTTACGCTGATACATCTTTGTCAGGATTAGGTTGTGTACTGATGTAGCATGGGAAAGTCATCGCCTATGCTTCCAGACAGCTCAAGAATCACGAGAAAAACTACCTTACTCATGATCTGGAGCTTGGAGCAGTGGTTTTTGCTCTAAAGATCTGGAGACATTACTTGTACGGCGAGAAGTGCCGTATATTCACTGACCATAAGAGCCTAAAACATGTCTTCACTCAGAATGAACTGAACTTGAGGCAGAAAAGATGGATGAAGCTTATTAGTGATTACGACTGCACTATCGAGTATCATCTTGGACATCCCAATGTAGTGGCATATGCACTTAGCCAGAGATTCTATAGACAACTTATCTTCCTTCGAACCATCCATGTTCCACTACTGTTTTCTCTCTGAGATGCCGGCGCTACCATGACGTTAGACCCACAGGGAGATTTGTCGGCATATTTCTAGGTTAGGCCTGTCCTGATGGATATGGTTAGGGAAGCTCATGAACTTGATCCGCAGTGTGCAAACCTAAAGAAGCATGTACTGGATGAGAAGAGACAAAATTTGAAAATCCAGAGAGATAGAGTCTTAGTGATGGGAAATAGGTTATTTGTGCCTAAGGATAACGAAGCGGTGAAGAAAGAAATCCTTGATGAATCCCACATATCGGCGTATGCCATGCATCCGGGAAGCACCAAACTGTATCACACTATCCGTCTATTCTATTATTGGGTTGGGATGAAACAGGATGTGGCGGATTATGTAAGGAGATGCATTACTTACCAGTAGGTGAAGACGGAAAGACAAAGACCTGAATGGCTAATGCAAAATCTCCCGATACCAGCATGAAAGTAGGAAGACATCACTATGGATTTCGTGTATGGTTTACCGATGACGCAGTCGAGATTTAATGGTATTTGGGTGATAGTGAACTGACTCACCAAGACCGCTCATTTCTTGCCTGTTCGACAGACCTATTCACTAGAGAAGTTGGCAAAGTTGTTCATTGATAATATTGTCAAACTTCATGGTGTACCCGTCACCATCATATCGGATAGAGATCCAAGGTTCACCTCCAGATTTTGGGGAGCTTTTAATGCTGCCATAGATACTCAGTTGTTGTATAGCACTGTCTACCATCCACAGACAGATGGTCAATCTGAGCAGACAATTCAGACCTTGGAGGACATGTTAAGAGTGTCTGCATACAATAACAACTATCATTTAAGTATCGGCATGGCATCATTTGAGGCACTTTATGGGAAGGCGTGTCAGACGATGTTGTGTTGGACAGAGGTCGTCGAACGAGTATTAGTTGGGCCAGAGATTGTTAACACTACTAATGCTAACATTCAACTGATTAAAATGAACCTGAAGGCAGCACAAGACCGACAGAAAAGCATTGCGGACCAACGTTCAAGGGACCGTGAGTATAAGGTTGGTGACTTTGTTTTCCTGAAGTTGTTTCCCTGGAAGGGAGTGGTTCAATTTGGTAAGCAAGGAAAGTTGAGTCCTCGATACGTCGTTCCCTACCAGATTACGGAAATGATTGGTGCAGTTACCTATAAGTTGGAGCTACCACCGGAGTTATCACAGATTCACAATGTTTTCCATGTTTCCATGCTCTGAAAATATGTATCAGATCCCTCTTATGTCATTCCGTCGGAACCACTGGAAGTGAATCAGGATGCGAGTTATGTTGAGGAACCAGTGGCTATCATTGATTGGCAAAAGAAAACCTTGAGGAATAAGGTCATCCCCGTTGGTGAAAGAGATGTGGAGAAACCATGCCGTCGAGGAAGCGACATGGGAAACAGAAGATTCGATGAGGAACCAGTACCCGTATATTTTTAGTTGAGTTTGTAATTTCGGGGATGAAATTTCTTTAAAGGGGGTAGATTGTAAAATCCCTTCCCAAAATTTCTATGTAATTCCACAATATCCCTCAAAGTTTATAAAACTTTTCATTTTAGTCCCCTATCCGGATCCCCTTTCTGCAGATTTCCCTTTAGTTCCCTCTATCACAACTTGCCACGTGGTAAGCACTCACTACCTTTTTCTTCGCCCTCCTCTCCCCGAGTCTCTCAACTCAATATTCTCTGTCACTTTTTCACTCATTATCTCTCTTTTGGACTCTCTTCCCGATCTACACCCATGCACACCTAAGGAGACCCGTGACAACAACGCAGTACCACCACTACCCCTATGGACCTTCTCTCACTCTCCCTTGTCTCTGCAAAGCCTCGGGACATCCAGAAATCACCCAAAACCAGTTTCGACGAGCCGTGACCTTTCAAGGTGAAATCCAAACACCTCCGACCATCCCATAGTGAAACGAAGGTGAGAAAACTCTTCCCCTCGTTTCTATCTTCCATTTGGTACCCTTTGTGTAGCCTATGGTGGAGTGTCGACGTCAACCGGAACATGGGAGGCTTCGGCCTCCTTCCCAGTGAGAAACAAAGACCCAAGGCCTTTGGGCCTAAACCCTTAACCCAAGACCAAAGGGTTTCGGCCCGTGTAACCCTAAGCCCAACCCAATCCTTTTATTTTTTTTATTTTTCTTTTTATTTTTCTGAAACCCAAATCCTTGGCCCGGGCCTTAAGCCCAACATCTTAACCTCTTTGACCTTTTTTGGACCCAAGCCTTTGGGCCATGTGAAACGGGCATTTGGCCTAGAGAACCTAGGCTCAAGCCCAGGATCCCAGGCCCAGGCCCAAACCTGGTCCAAACTCTAAGCCCAGCTATGTGTGAGTTATGCGTGGGTGTCTGCTGGTGCCATTGTGTGAAGCACACCCGCCACTATCCACGGCAACACCGGTAAATTTTTTGGCGACCCACGGCGGCGCATGAGAGCGCGTGGGGCGGCACGTGGGGGTACCCGATGTCCACCTTTATGTTTTTCGACGTCCTGAATCTGTTTATGACGTCCATTTTCTGAAATTTAATAATTTGAGTGTAGTTTTATTAATTGGTCCCTTTATGTGCTTAGGTGCGATTATTAGCGACGATTCCGTCCTTCCTTTTTCGTACGACTCTTCGACTACGGAGTATCTGTGAGTGTACCCCTTCTAAAATGCATGTTTTAATAGTAGAAATGCATACATGAAAAGCATGATTTAATGATTATGTTTTATGAAATGTTTTATAAGTAAATTGAATTTACACTTATTGATTATCATGCTATACTGAGAATAAGTTGGAATACTATATTTTATCGAACTAATGTTCTTCGTAGTATATATAATGGATGACTATATACTATGTATGAACATGTTTTCTACACCTCTTCGTGGTATATATGATGGATGACTATATGCTATGAAGATGCTTTTGAGATATATGTACCTATGTTTGGAAAAAGTATATTCAATGGTTTTGTGCGTATCTAGTAGTCACTGTTCTGCCTATGGACGATGATACTTATATTGCCTTCAGGCGGGCATACGTGTGTAGGGCACTGTTCTGTGCATATGGGCGATACTGATACCACTAGTTAGCACACTATATATGAGATATGTTTTATGAAAGGTTTTATGGCATGCTAGGGTTTTCGGAAAAACCTATTACATATTATGCTATTGAGTTTTCATAAAACTTTGGGGGTTAGTATGTTGATAACTGTTTTAGTGTTATATATATACATATATATATATATATACACACATATAAACTTGGTCCACTCATGTTTGTTTTGCACCCCCTAAGGACATAGGAAGAAGGATTACGACTTGCGCTACTAGGCTTTCCCCTACAGTGACATCGTGTTATTCTCCTTTATTGACATCTATTGTAATAACACTTCTCTATTTTACCTTTCACTTGTACTCTGTATTAGATGTATGCTCTGAACATGTCATGTATTATCATTATTTTCATTGTTGGCAGTTAAATATTATTATTGTGATAGTACCCTCATCACGCTATAAATAGTCACATCATATTATCTTGTTACAATTTAGGTGCATGTATCATATGTTCTCAGCATTTGCATTCATAAATGGCTTGCGTCACCTTTGGGTGTCGGCCAGCATGTGACCATCCCGATGTCTCCCAAACATCGGGATCGAGCCGTGTCAAGGGTCATGGAATACTTTGGGCTGCTTAGGAGCCCAAAGATCCAAGCCCATACCCTTTGTATTTCACATAGGCAACATTGAGAAAGAACTAGCCTAGTTTATCCCTTTCCTTAGCAAGAGAATCCTCTTAGTTAGTATTAAACTAGATTATTGCATTAAATGCATGTTAAACCCAGCAAGTCAAGCATTTAATGCTGACTTTCCCTTCCCAGCCTGCATAGACAGCCAACATGCAAAAGCCATAAAGTGCGCTACCAGAATTAGCGTCTACGGAAGGCTGCCCTAGGAAAGCCGCATCTTAGGAAGAAGCAATCTGCAGGTCTTAATAGTGCAGCTACCTTACACCAAAAAGGCAATAACAAGATAGCTAGGGAGAAAGGAAGGGAAGACCAAGCCACAAAGAGATATTCCCTTGAAACCTATAGAAGAAGCCTTCACTTACATAAAGAGGAGATTTTAAAGTAACAGAGAGAGATAGGAGAAATGCAGTCAGAGAAAACCACCCAGGAAGAAGCCCAGAAAGTTCCATTTATCCCAGAAGCATACTTCAAGCCTCAAGAATCACCATTCATGCAACCTTAGTAATTCTCATAGCCTTCCATCAAATATCTCAACTATTAGAAACCTTGCTATCACCCTAGGAAAGCCCAAATCATGCAGCTAAGAATGTCATGCAAACATGCAAACCTCTTCTCTCTCTCATGTTAAACTGATATTCTTCTAACTTCCACACCACGCTTCACTTGAACAAGTCATTATCTTGATCAATCATGCTATCTTCAAGCCGTTAATGTTACCGGGGTATTTCTTAAGACAAGCTAACTCTTTCGAAATATCCCTGGACTTGGTACGAATCTGCACCAAGGGAGACAAGAAAACATTCTCAAAGCCCAAGTTCACCTCGACCTAAAAGTCCCCCAACACTCCCTTGAAATAGCAGTCCTGCTCCTAAAGCTGACATAACGCACTGACTCGGTTGCTTGATCATCAAGCCATTGCAGTTGTTTGCTTGTCTCGAAGAAACACGGGGCCGATGGAAATTACTAACGATAGTTTTCTCAATACTTTGCCCTCATTCAGCGCTGCCAGAGTCTCACTCTCTATACTTTCACATGTGTTCACCAAAATTCCGCTTGATTATGTCATTTTATTACCATTCTCTATGAAAAATGTCTTCAGCAAATTGTTACTATCCAGAAGTGGTGGAGGCATCCGTGATTTTGGTATTGACCCAAACCCGAAACTTGGAGATCATCTTTTATCGTGTGATTAAAGCCAAGCATGGTGTGGAAAGACAAATAAAGTGTCAACATTTTGGCAGATGATGTGAAGAAAACGTAGTCTGGAAGTCCAAGAGAATCGGTTACAGGAATAACCGTGGAGGCGAAGCTCATGTATGTCATGATAGCAAAGAGAGGTGGACAGAGTGAAGATAGAAGAGGAGAGAGCAGGTGAGAAGAGCGCCGAATCAATTCAAAATGGCAGTAATAAGGGTCTTCAAAATTGGCGCAGGGCTCGTCGAGCGGAGGAAGATGAAACTACTTTCGAGTAATTTGTGGGAAGACCATGAAGAAGTGAGACAAACTCTATGGCTCTGCAAGTGAGACAGTTAGGTTTGGAGTAATGAAAGTGACACGAACATTATGTGATGCGAGTGACTCTAGTCAAAGGAAGGGCGTGAGGTGACCCATTCCGGCGCTTGGAAGGAGAGCTACATGAGTGACTCGTAGATCACCGGAATCTGACATTTTAATGGAAAATGATGTTTTGTATTAGTTTTAGAGCAGGGCATATTTGTACTGATGAAGGCTGAGGCAGGTGCACTGTATGTGCATATGCCCATGTAGTCAAATGACTCACGTCTTTCAAATTTGAGCTGTGCAAGGACAAGATCCAAAAAGATGAAAAATATTTTTCGGATGTGGATTATACATTGGACACTAATAAATTAGAAAACCGAGCTACTCGTTCTCGAGTATTTAAATGTTTTTGCAACAATAGACAGGTAAAAAATTTAGTTTTAGGAGGTTATCTAAATTTCCAAAATTTTGCTTAGTCAACGTCTATATTAGGGATGGACAATAGTTATGGCAAACGTATAACCGCGGTTGTTTATCTATAACCATTTAATCTACCCGCATAACCGTTTACCCGTTGGATAATTACATAAACGGTTATGCCAATACCCATAATCGTTTATAAACGGTTAACCATATCTATAATCACGTATCCATTTAACCGTAACCACATATACTCGTTTACCCGTTTTTTACTCATGTACCATTTCTTTACCCATTTACTCTTTTTTTATGCGTTTACATGTTTTTTAATAACTTGAAAATTAAAAAAGAAATTTGTCATAATTTTCTTTTTTCTGACCATTAAACATTGTCATATTTGACAACGATGAGATTTTTCTTAGTAGCCATGCGCCTGGACATCAAACATTAGTTTATAACCGCAATTAAAATTTGAAAATTAATTAGCAGCACCATCCATACACATGATCATGGAACATTAATTTATAACCGCAATTAGCAAGACGAAGAAAACACTAATCAGACATCACTAAACTTGAGATCGTCACTCTGAAATTAATAGACCAAAAGGCCCTGCATCCCTTCCAAGTTCCAACCAACATATGTTCAGCATGCAATGCATGATAAATAAACTTGAACTCAAAATTAGTAAGATCTTTCCGACCTAAATATTTATTAATTTAGGGGTTTAGGTTTTTTTTTCTTTCTAATTTTACATTTTAAAATAAACGGCTAAATGGGTATCCATTCATAATCGCTTTAATACACATAATCGTCCATTTAAATTTTATAAGTAAACGGTTAACTGCGGTTATCCAAACCCGTGGGTATTATGCTCATCTATACTTGCAGGCTCAGCTTTTACTCGAAGACGTGATGACGTTTTAATAGAAAATGTACCCGTAGAAGGTCCCCGCACAAAATGATGTTAAGTGTCAAAAAGTGCTATAATTGTAGAAATAGATTTATAAACATCTACAAGCACAACACGATTTGACGTTTGATGTCAAAAGATTGTACTTAATGTCAAAACAGAGAATATGTGCTTGGTACTCCTACAAATCTAAAGTAGTTAATTGGGGTTGGTCGTGTTGAAGTTGAGAATCAAGGAATATTACTGGTGAAATTGGTATACCAGATACATGGCCCCAGAGATTGTAGAACTTATAAAATAAAAGGAAAATTAACAAAAAGTCTAAAAAAAATTCTCTTTTAATGAAAAGTCATTTTTAAAGGTATAGTAAATAGTCCCAGTAAAAGGTAAAAATATGATTTTTCGTTAAAAATGAATAGTACCAGAAGTGTTTTGTTAAAACTCGTAATAATAAAAGATGTGATGTCTATAGCTTTGGCATGTGCTGATGGGAAATTTATTGATGCGACATGCCTTATTCAGACGTTAACTTTGCTAATGTATTATGTGAAGTTGTTCACCAAAATTTACAGGCATAAATCCACAGCTGCTAGGTGCTGGGATGGAAATGCATATAAACGTCCTGAAATGAGCAATGTGTTCATCATGCACTCAAGAATAAGGTGATCAAATTTGGGATCAAACGCTTATTGTGCATGAAAGATTTAGCTGAGGCAATTGTTACTTAGTAACTAATTGGAGCTCCTCAAAAGAAAGTTGAGAAACGCATCTACAATTGTTAGCCTTTAACGCTGGTCAATAAGCCCTCACAACATACCTTCCCCCGCCATTGACATTGGTTACTCCCAACTGCCCCCCATCATCGACATCTGCAAAATTGCCATGTATATGCAACTACTTCCGTAACTTCCCTAAAACCACCTAATGATCGAAATCAACTGCTTGATTCCAGCTGCCGTACCACAATCCCTAAACCTTCCAACATTGGCATGAATTAGTGTAGTTATTGACCATATAAAGATGTGAACTTTAAGTTTGTATGGCATGGCAACCCTGAGATGATAACCGAGAAACGATGAGAACTTTTCCTTTGTATGATAGAAGAAATGGGGATGGTGAGTATTGAGATGCACTTTAAGTTTGTATGGACATTCTTTCTGCTCTTATTACTCATTTTGGCTTCACAATGTTTATAAACAAAATCATCACAACAACTATGTGACAAACTTATAAGTAATTTTCACACATTATTTATATGACACCATTTTATGATAAGAAACTATGATTTCCGTTATTTGAAAGGATGATCACACATGATAGCTTGTTCCGTAGCCGGACTACAACATATGTATATCCAATTTGAGACTGAAAAGTTACATGACACTTCAACTTAAGCACATAAATTTCAAGGATACATTAGTTCTTCTGCGTCAAATATTCCAAAACTTCATTGAGCACCTTCTCAGATTTCCCACCAATGGCAGTAGCCTTCTTAGCATCTTCCCCCACCTTCCTAGCCAAATTCCTAAGCTTCTTGTCCTCCATCAACTCCACAATCTTCCTTCCTATCTCTTCCCCACCCACCACCACCCCTCCAACCCCCCAACCCCAACTCCTCTCCCATATTCCCAACCCCGCCTTCTCCACCACCTCCGCATTCACGCTCTGATCTCCATGCTGCGGCCAGGCCAGCACCGGTACCCCCTTTCGCGCTGCCTCCATAACCGAATTCCACCCGCAGTGATTCACAAACCCGGCAACAGCCGCGTGCTCGAGAATGTCCTGCTGGCTCACCCACCCCTTCACTACTACTCCCCTGCCTTTTGTCCTGTCCACAAACGGCTCCCCAAGCAGGTTTTTCACATCTTCCTTGTCATCTTTGTCGACCTTACTTGTTTTGAGCACCCACAAGAACCTATATCCACTCCTTTCCAACCCATCTGAGAGCTCTTTAATCTGCTCATTGGACATGGCTGTTCTGCTTCCGAAACTCACGTAAACTACTGATTCTGGCGGCTGGCTGTCTAGCCATGACAGATAGTTTCCGTCTTCGTCCTGCTCTTTCTTGGCCTCGAAGGTATCTAACGGTCCGATTGGAAGAATCGGTGGGAGATTTTCTAAGACTCTCCCACTGTTTATAGCTGCTAGAGTTTCCGGTTCGAAATCTTCGTAAGTGTTCATTAGGATCCCTTTGGATTTCGACAAAGCTCGAGAATTTGTGGCGATTATTGATGTGAAAAGATGATTAGGGTTTTTAAATGGAGGAGGAATGCTTCCTATAGGCAATGGAGTGATTCCGGGGACGTTGACTTCTTTGAGATCGCTTGCAAAACAGGAAGGGTTTGATAGAAGGGTTGGGAGGTAGGCCATGAGGCAGGAAAATCTACATGAGCTGGTAAAGATGATGTAGTTGGGGACGCCGAGGTCGGCGGCGACTGGGGCAATACTAGAAGCCACTGCAAAGTCGGAAAATATAGCTGAGACAGGCGGGGATGAGGCGGCAAGCGAAGGGTAGAGAAGGTGGACGGAGCGGGTGGTGGCTTCGAATTGGAGGAAGAAAGGATCGTCGGTGGTGGGATTGGGGGAGGAAATGACTTGGAACTCAATGTGGTTGACTTTTGGATGTTGGGATAGGAAGAAAGAAATGTGGGCGGACTCCGCGGCGGAGACAGAAGGGCGGGCGGTGATCAGGCTGACGGTGCAGTTCCGAGAGGAGAGCATGGTGGCGACGCGGAGGAAGGGCGTCAAGTGCCCCATTCCGGCACTAGGCAATAGGGCTATGTGAGGAGGGGGAGGAGCTGCGGTGTTTGACATGGTGGTGGAGAAGAAGTAAAGTTGCCAGAAGAGTAGATTAACAATGAATACTTACATGTATCAGTAGCGTTCTTGTTTAATAGTAGTCACCATTTGGAAAATGAGTAGATTATTAATCACATGTTTGACCAAACCTTCTCCACAAAATCCAAGGATTTGGTGTTGTCGAGTATGATTCTCTTTCCTCTTTCTTTTCTTTCATTATATTTGAACAGTCACGATTAAGGCACGTCAAAGTAGAAAGAAAGACAAAACAGAGAATGTGAAAGGAGGAAAGAGAAGGAGATGAAAATATGACAGGAGAGAATCCTAATCCGATTTTGTCAATTATGAAGACTTTAAGTGATGGAATGCTTCAATTTCCTCAACAATGCTTTATTTTAAACTAGTCTAATGTATAGAAAGATAGATCAAACTCAGGTATAAAGAGACGTATTTACTGTCTTACCTAACCGACTTAATAGACATTTGCAACCTATAGCTCTTTATTTGATACTGTATGAACTTACAACGCACATCTACTAACTCACATGGTATCAATAGATAAAAAATTATATAGAAGAAATGTTTACATATAACATATAACACGGTGTCTCTTTCTTGACATGACACATAAAGAGACATAAATTAATTTTGTCGACTCTTAGTGTACTGGGAGTTGTTTATTAGTCTATGATTAATTAATGTCAAGTGGTATTTATTATTACTAATAGGTTATACTAGGTTAGTGTGCATCATTGACTAAATCAATCACTTGACCCTCTCAAAAGAAAAAATAAAACGACAAGGACCCGACCCAGGTTAACGTAATCGGGTTCTACAAATGAGCCCAGTGGGCCCTGGCGGTGGCTGAAACCAAGGCCCAAACCGTCTGTACTTTACTTCGTATAAACGACGTCGTATCGATAAAGATCTATCATCGAAACGCTATCCGAAACGAGTAAAAAGCGCCTACAGATCCTCTGGTGCTGCTGAGCCTCTCACGCTCCGTCGTCCGCCGCCTTGGCGCCAAAATTACTGCAAAAAAAGAAAAAAGAAAATGAGCGCCTGCAAAACCCTAGTCCGTACATCTCTCTCCTCAATCACCTCCACCCTCCGAACCAATCGACCCACCGTCTCTCTCCTCCACTCCCCCTCCCTCCGCTTCTCTCCGCTTCCCCCCAACCAAGGTACTCTCTCTCTCTCTCTCTCTCTCTCGACACTCATACGCACATTTCTAACTCAATTTTGTGATTTGAATTTGAAATTAGAGCTCAGGCTTGCTCCGTACAATGTTCCTTCGCGGCCGTACGCTTCAATTTCATCCGAAGCAGCCGCCGCAGATTTCACAGACGAAGCTCACTCCGCGAACTCAACCCTAGAACCGCCGGAGAACCCGACGCAGGACACCGTGGAGGAGCTTCTGAGGAAGAAAAACGACGTCGCGCGCCTGATGAAAATGGAACGCCGCCACGAGTCCGCGCACCAAACCGGCGGTCGGTGGTTCCCGTATCTCGACAAGTTCAGCTGCGGTGAATGTGCTTTTCTCAACAGCGGTGAGGTGCTTGAAGCGGTGGATCCGTACATAATGGATGTGAGGAAGGAGAAGTTTAGGAAAGTGGTGAAGAATCGGAGCTACGGTGTGTGTCTGGTGGTTGAAGGATTGGGAGATTTCGGCAATGTATCGGCGGCGTTTCGGTCTGCGGATGCGCTCGGGTTTCAGTCGGTTCATGTGGTATCCTGCGACTCCAAAAGGTGCAACGGCATTTGAGGTGAAAGGGGTCTGGTTTTAGTTTAAAATTTTGAAAAAAAAAAAAAACCAGAAAGAAGATTTCTTTTTTCTAAATTGTTTGTTGGTATGTGGTTGTTTAGTGAATTGGTAATCAGGGTTGGCTTTGTTTAATTTGTATTAGTAAGTTTAATTGAAGTTGTCCGGTTCTTAGTTGACGAATTAACTTTGTTAACCTCAGCTTGATCTTGTTTCAGATATAGAGACAATCGCCATGTCAGTATGGGAGCGGAGAAATGGTTGGACATTGAAATTTGGAACTCTACTGCAGAATGCTTTGAAGTTCTGAAATCGCGAGGTTATCGAATTGCCACAACGCATTTGGGAACAGATGCGGTAATTATCCACTTTCTTCTTCTGTACAATTTGTTTGCGTTAAAAAGATGTTCCACAGGTTTAATCTCAAGCATGTATCTGAGTGATTCTTCCATTTTATTTTTGCAGGTGTCTATATACGACATGGATTGGTGTTGCCCAACTGCGATTGTAGTCGGAAATGAAAATAGGTATTACACGTTTTCCTATTTAGTGATCATTATATTTTTCGATATCATCCAAGCTGGTCCTTTGTTCAGTTTTAAGCTGATACACTTGTGTGTCTCTGTGATCAGTATCAAATTTTTGGATATACTTGTACATCTGATGAACGATTTAGAAATTCAACCAAGAAAAAGTTAATAACATCAAGAAAATTACATCTTAGATATGTTCTTCCTCGATGTTAATTTGAGTGCAATGTCTAATTTAGGGGAATAAGTGATGAGGCCCTGGCTTTGTCAGATTTGCATTGCAGTATTCCGATGAAAGGCATGGTCGACTCTTTCAATGTTTCAGTTGCTGCAGGCCTTCTCATGCACCATGCAGTTTGTGATAGAACATCTCGCCTGGTAACGATTCTACTGTTATTCTTTCTGTACTGAATAATGCATCCACTCCTGTTGTCGTTTTTGTTTTTATTTGGAAATTTGCATTCATGACTATTTTATTCATCTTCATTGCTTGGATTTTTATAATGGAAAAAGCATTGACTATAAATTACAAGAAAATCATAAAACCCTACATTTTATGCCGGCTATTGATGTCGTTTTGGAAATTCATTCTGAACTTTATATATGTGCAATTGAACTTCCATTTTGCATTGCATTATGTTAAGCCAGAATCAGTTTTCGACCCTCTTTTCTTCCCTCATTCTTCGGCAATCCTGTGTCTATGGGTCAAGACTACAGCAACATTCATGTCAAAGTTTGTATTAAGCACTAGATAATTTGCAACTCAATTTCACTTATCTTGTGACATTCTGTTTTTCGCAAAAGGAATA
Source organism: Heteromeles arbutifolia (assembly GCA_024362995.1). NCBI lineage: Eukaryota > Viridiplantae > Streptophyta > Magnoliopsida > Rosales > Rosaceae > Heteromeles > Heteromeles arbutifolia. The sequence continues at coordinate 4,286,186 of JANCRC010000007.1, forward strand.
GTAATCGTACGAAGCAGTTGCGTGCTTACTCAAGTTTCAAGTATTAGATGTTAATAAGTGTTGCACACAAATATACAGGGTAGCCATGGGGATCTGACATTTGAAGAGAGCCAAATTCTACTTGCTGAATTCTCTCTGCGGCATAGCAAGAGTTCAATCAGCATTGCATGCGAGAATGTAAAGCGGAAGGCATCTCTGCTCACGTCAAAGATTTGAGAGACCCTTTTCTGATTTTTGATTGCCCGGATGATGTTAAACAAACGTGATCTCCAAATTTCTTATGAGAAAGCAATCACCAAAAGGAGCAGAAGATAACAAGAATTCTCTGAAGCCAACCAAGAGGACAAAGTGGCCATGTCCGATTGAAAGCAAAGCTTGGTGCGACATCACATGCGGTGTAGAGAGGGCAGCATGAGAGCTTACCTCGGTAACCAAGCATGTTCGGGCCAAGAACAGTCTTTTGGTTGTCTATTCTCTCGATGATTCTTTACTTTCTAGCGATAGGACAGCTTGAATCAATAAAATTAATTACCTAGTCGTTCTTCTCCAGTTTTTTCTTTATGGTCAAACAAGATTACTTTCATTAATAACTAGTACAAGGTCCAAAAAGAGTCCGGTCAACAACAACAGATAAAGTAAAAGGCTTCAAACAAAATGAGAGCTGCAGCACACAACGAGAGGCTCACATAAGCTGTAAAAAACAAACAACCATAAACCCTAATCTCAAGTAGCGTAAACCAAACCGTTGCAGCCGTCATGTCTTCGGAGGAAGTCAAACTCCGAACCAAGAGGGTAGACACTAGATCTAAGTCCCTTTAACAAACCCTTGCAAATATATACAAAGTATCTTGTGGGTAGAAAGTGAGGCTAAAGGGTATGTAAACTGTAACGGAGGACACATAACACTTGACCTCGATTGAGATCCGACATGTCGGTTGGGGGAGGGGAAGTGTATATGATATTCAATTTCTGAATAGAGCCTACCGATCCGAGCATGATGGGGCCAGGGATGGAATATCACGTCTAAGGAGGGAGGAAGGAAAAGTAAATGACATAAAGCGGTACAAGTGGGGGAGGGGAAGTGTATATGATATTCAATTTATGAACAGAACCTACCGATCTAAGCATGATGGGGCGGGGATGGAATATCACGTCTAAGGAAGAGGGAGGAAGGAAAAATAAATGACAGAAAGCAGTACAAATAGGCAAAAAAGTCAGATAAGGGGCATGAAGCCCAAATATGAAACAAGCTCAGGAGATAGTTAAGACCAAACTCAAAGAAAACTGAGATAAAACTCAAGGAAGAACCGAGATTTAAAAAAAAACAAAAAAAAAAGGAAGAAGGAAAACGACTGGACGGTAGGGATGGGTTCAAAAAACCGAAAATTGAAAAAAAAGGAAAACCGAACAGAACCGAAATATAAAAAAAATGAACCGAACGAAAAAACCAAACCGAATTGAAAAAACTGAACCGAACCGAATTTTTTTTGTTCGGTTTCGGTTTCAATGGTCTAGAAACCGAACCAAACCGAATTAATTAAATTAATTTTTTTATTTATTTTATTATCTGTTTTGGGTATTATTTTCTAAACCCAATTTGTAAGGCCGAAGCTCAATCTGTTGCCTATTGTGCTAAGTCCAATTTTCTGAAGAGGCCCCCGGCCCACACACACACTCAAATCACAATGGTTTTGAACCGAACCCAATGATTTTGATGAATTTGTTAAGCCCAAAGCCCAATGATTTTGTTAGTTTTAATATTGGAAGAAGAAGAAGAAGAATTGATGAATTTGTGTTAGTTTTAATATTGGAAGAAGAAGAAGAAGAAGAAGAAGACCATTTCAAACCGAATTCAAAACCGAACCATTTCAAACCGAAGAAGAATTTTGCCAATTGTGCTGAGCCCAAAGCCCAATGATTTTGATGAATTTGTGTTAGTTTTAATATAAGAGGAAGAAGAAGAAGAAGAAGAAGAAGATTTTGATGAATTTGTGTTAGTTTTAATATTGGATGAAGATGAATTTGTGTTAGTTTTAATATAAGAAGAAGAAGAAGAAGAAGAAGAAGAAGAAGAAGAAGATGGTTTTGATGAATTTGCGTTAGTTTTAATATTAGAAGAAGAAGCAAACCGGGCCGAAATTGAACCGAAAAAAAATTGAACCGAACAGGGCCGAAACCAAACCGAAAAAAAATTGAACCGAACCTAACCGAAATTTCGGTTTTGACAAAAAACCGAACCATTTCAAACCGAAGAAGAATTTTGCCAATTGTGTTGAGCCCAAAGCTCAATGATTTTGATGAATTTGTGTTAGTTTTAATATTGGATGAAGAAGAAGAAAAAAAGAAAAAAACTGAACCAGGCCGAAACTGAACCGAAAAAAAATTGAACTGAACCTAACCGAAATTTCGGTTTTGACAAAAAACAGAACCCAGCCTTATTGGAAGGGGGGAAGCAGAGGAGGTGGGATGCTGTGAGGGGAAATGGGTAGGGAGAAGAGAGGGGAGGAAAAGAGAGAGAGGGCAAAGGAGAGTCGGGTATTTTAGAACATGAGACCATCTCATCATCACACGTTCAATTTGCACCATCTAATAACAATTAAAATGTAATTTACATTAAAATTTATCAAATAAATTGGCATTCTAGAACTATGAATTAAATATGTTTGATCATTCAAAATGCTAAAGGATCTCAACGAGATAGGATAAGAGATATATTGACATAGTTATACATTTAATTCAGGATTCAATATCTTTATGTAATTGACTATTTGTTTTAACAATGTACATGTGCAACACCTAATTGTATTCATGTCCAAAGAATGTTCGCATTAAAAACACATGGCCTTTTTTATCACACGACATCAACAAAGCAAGAGCAAGATCAAGTTACCATTTAGCAATTTGTTATTTTCTTTTATTGTTTATTAAAAGGTAAAATGAGAAAAGTTTAATGTCAAGTATCACTCTTTTATTTTGTCGTTTGAGTTTTTGAAAAAAGATTATCTCCGGATTCCAATCTTTCAGATCCTGCAGATCTTCATAATCTCAATCGTTCATATAAAATCATATGGTTGAGATCTGTTTTCTTCTTAACTTTCTCACTCTCTCATACCGCGACGATCGACGAAGCTGAATCGCAGACAAAGAAAGAAGAAGAAGAAGAAAATGGAGTGAAGATCGGGGAAAGATGCGGTGGGAATTGGGGTGGGAGGGGAAGGGGAAGGTGAGTGATGGTATGGGAGGTCAGCGAGATCCGGATGGTTAGGATCCTTGGGATCTGAAAAGGATCTCTTTCCTGAGGTTTTCAATGACAATTTTTTTATTTTTAATTTAAGAAGTGGGTCCCAGTTTGTAATAAAGTCTTCTGTCATTTGAGTTTTTTAGGAAGAGATAGTAGAACCAGGATCCTCTCCAGATCCATTTGCTAGAGATCATAGGGATCACACAATTCTATCTGTTCATCGTATATCGTACGGTTAAAAATTATTTAAAATTTAAGATTTAACATTCAAATATAAATAGTACCTAACGAAAACTGACCGCACGATATAAAATAAATGGACAAGATTGCGGGATCCTTAGGATCCCTATGGAAAAATCCGGCGAGGATCCTGGTTCGAGATACTATACTCATTGATTCTCTTCATGAAAATTTTGGAAATTTTTTAATTGTGTTTTTTTATTATACATTGTGGGATCATAAATTATTTAAATTTTTTTATTTAAAATTAAATACAAATAGTACCTGACTAAAACTGATCGCACGATATACCATGAAACGAACACAATTAAAATATTCTCGGATCCTCACAAACATGATCCGATTTTTATATTTTTAATGAATTGGTCCCAGCTTGTATTGAAGTCTGCCATTTGATTTTTTTTTTTTTTTTTTTGTGGTCAAACCTGCAATTTGAGTTTATCATGAACACTTTTATTTTGTTTTTGTACTTTTTAATGAAGTGGGTTCCGGCTTGTATTGAAGAAAGAATGAAAATGGAACGTGTCTAGCGAGTTCGGCTAGTAATTTTCAAAGATTTTTTGTGAAGTGAAACTCCTTATGGATTGCGTCCTTTATTTTCTAGTTGTATTCATAATTTTCTATATATATATATATGTTAATATATGTTGTCTTGGAACCAATGAAGGCAGCATCCCTCAGGGACTTTTGCTTTGATGTAAATTTTGGATGAACAAGTGAATTAAATATGTTTAATCATGTGATTAGGCACGTAAATTTTGGATGAACCAATGAATTAAATATGTTTGATCATGTCATTACGCAATGTCAAACTTGATATATAGGGTTATCAAGTCCCTAATCTAACCATCATCACATAAACTCTTCATTAATTAGAATCTTCTTCATTTCATTTCCAAACTCCGATCCAATAATCCAATGGCATTGACATTCATTCAAGTTTGCGGGGTAGCTCCACAACCAGACTCTTCGGCCGCCTCGGCCATCCCAGCTCAAGGAGAGAAACTTACATACGATGGAGATGTCACTGCGTCAGAAGTAATATCTCAAATCAATCATGCTCTGCTGGCTCAAGAGGACTTGTCTCTTCCTCTAACCTTCATTGACCTCGTATGGCTAAGGTATCCACCCTTCCATCGCCTTTTCTTCTATGACATATTGCCTTGCTCTTCCCCGGCAGATACCCTACTCTTCTTTCATTCAATAATTATTCCAAAACTCAAAACCTCTCTCTCTATCGCCCTCCAACATTTTCTATCACTAGCCGGAAACATCACTTGGCCCGAAAGCTCCCCCAAACCCACCCTAAATTATGTCAAAGGCGACACCGTTTCCCTCACAGTAGCTGAATCTGATGCCGATTTCCACCATCTCTCAAGCAATGACTTTAACATTGATGCCAAAGAATACCACCCTCTTGTACCCCAACTAGCGAAATCTCACGAAAAAGCCGCCGTTATGGCTTTTCAAATCACCGTCTTTCCCAAAAGCGGCGGCTTTTCCATTGGAATATCCATGCACCATGCAGTTGTTGACGGCAAGACTCTCTTCATGTTTCTGAAATCATGGACCCACATATGCAAACATGTTCATAAATCTGATGACATTGTTTTGCCTGATCAGCTCAAACCATTTTACGACAGACGGGGTCTGAAAGACCCCATCTGTCTCCAACTGGAAGAGATTTACTTGAACCAGTTTCTGAACATGGACAGACGACAAAATAATCGAAGCTTGATGGTTGCAGCCCGCTATGAATCTCTAGTGATATCAAATTCAACTCGAGGCAACTTCGAATTCACGAGCGCAAAGATTCAAGCTTTACGGAAATGGGTCAGGACCAGGAAACAACAGGAAGGAGATGATGGATCCGTTCATTTGTCGACATTTTCTCTAACGTGTGCCTACACATGGGTTTGCTTACTAAAAGCAGAGCAAGAAGAGCAAGAAGAAGTAAAAGGGGACCAAATAATACCTATGGCATTTAGCGTGGACTGCCGGTCGCGCTTAACCCCTCCTTTGCCTGCAAACTATTTTGGAAACTGCGTAACGGGCTGTCTAGCACTTGCAGAAAGACAAGGACTTCTAGGAGAAGACGGGTTGGTTATGGCGGTAAATGCGATTAGTGAAGCCATTAAGGGTTTGGATGGCGGGACTTTGACGAATGGCGCGGAGAATTTGGTTTCCAAATTTTACCCTTCTGATGAACAGACTAGTAGTCGTGCTGGTCATCGGAGAGTATTTACAACCGCTGGATCGCATCGGTTTGACATGTACGATACTGATTTTGGATGGGGAAGGCCAAGGAGCACCGAAGTAGTTCGGATACATACAATCGGAATAATCACTTTTGCAGATGGCAAGAATGGTGGCGGAGCTGTTGACATCGGGTTGGTTTTGAAAAAACATCATATGGAGGCTTTTGCTTCACTATTTGCTAAGGGTCTTGAAACCCTTTGAAGTTTGAAGTCTCATTTTATATGTATTCTGGTCAGCTGAAAAATTGTATGCTTTATGATTAATCTTGTGATGTTTTCTGGAGCAGGAAGCTCCATGTTTCTCGGACGAATTGGTATAAATAATGTTGCATAAAAAAATTTCCGAAGACTTTGCACAAAACCAAGGGCAGTGGTCTTTACTTCCTTTAGTACTAGTACTGCGTTTAGTGAGGAGCGAGTGAAACTTAGTCCCCCTTGGTCTATTTATTCTTAGTCCAGACAGCACCAAACACTCTTGACGTGAGATCGTCTGAGGTTTGGAGGGCAGCTGCTTGTGATATGAGCTCCCTTCTATTAAGAAAAAAAATCTTAGTATCACCACCATGCATAGGGAGTTACATGACCTACGGGAAGGCCGTCTCTGCTATCCACCGGCAGCCTTCTCACTGGCAGCCTGCCCCAGCGCCAGTCAAAATTAAGGTAAGGTTGTCAGTCGTTACAAGCAATTCACAAACATATTTGGGACCACTGAATTATTTCCAACTGATTTTACAAGTCTATTAATCAACGAAAATGAAATTACACTTTTACAAACCTCACCTTTCAAGATGAGTAATAGTTTGTCTACTAGAACATATAATTATCATATGCTAAAAGATTATAGTTACAATACCTTTCTGGAGAATTTCCCCCCTGCCGATTTCCCAACGCTATAAATCTTAATCGTCCCATTAACAACGTCCTAATTAATTAGCATTTCACTAGTTGTAGTTTGTATCGTTTCCTTGGCGCTCTGAGAGCTCAAGTCTTCCCCGTGCTTCTTCGATTTTTGGGACCTAATGAACTCTTGTATCCTTGCCTTTAATTCATTGTCCGGTATGAGCATGTCCGCAGTAAGATGTTATCGGTTGAACGGATCAGACTGCAAATCGCACGCATAGATAAATTAGCAAGATGGAGATACATTTCATAAAGATTATCGTATATATTATTACATAAGGACTGATGACGTACGCTATCACTAAGAAGATGCCTTTGAACGACGGGCCGGTCTACCGTGATTCTTGAAGAAGGTAAGATAACTGGATCCTTCATTAAAGTGTACTGCAAGAAAGAAAATACATGTATCATAAGACGGTCGCAACGTATCTACTTAGCCACTACACAAAAATTTATCGGCGGCGTTTATCTATGGAGGAGCTTCTGAGGAAGAAAAACAAGGTCGCGCGCCTGATGAAAATGGAATGCCGCCACGAGTCTGCGCACCAAATCGGCGGTCGGTGGTTCCCGTATCTAGACAAGTTCAGCTGCGGTGAAGGTGCTTTTCTCAACAGCGGTGAGGTGCTTGAAGTGGTGGATCCGTACAATTGGATGTGAGGAAGGAGAAGTTTAGGAAAGTGGTGAAGAATCGGAGCTACGGTGCGTGTCTGGTCGTTGAAGGATTGGGAGATTTCGGCAATGTATCGGCGGTGTTTCGGTCTGCGGATGTGCTCGGGTTTCAGTCGGTTCATGCGGTATCCTGCGACTCCAAAAGGTGCAACGGCATTTGAGGTGAAAGGGGTCTGGTTTTAGTTTAAAATTTTGAAAAGAAAAGAAAACAGAAAGAAGATTTCTTTTTTCTAAATTGTTTGTTGGTATGTGGTTGTTTAGTGAATTGGTAATCAGGGTCGGCTTTGTTTAATTTGTATTAGTAAGTTTAATTGAAGTTGTTCAGTTCTTAGTTGTCGAATTAACTTTGTTAACCTAAGCTTGATCTTGTTTCAGATATAGAGACAATCGCCATGTCAGTATGGGAGCGGAGAAATGGTTGGACATTGAAATTTGGAACTCTACTGCAGAGTGCTTTGAAGTTCTGAAATCGCGAGGTTATCGAAATTCCACAACGCATTTGTGAACGGATGCGGTAATTATCCACTTTCTTCTTCTGTATAATTTGTTTACACTAAAAAGATGTTCCACAGGTTTAATCTCAAGCATGTATCTGAGTTATTCTTCCATTTTGTTTTTTAAGGTGTGTATATACGACATGAATTGGTGTTGCCCAACTGCGATTGTAGTCGGAAATGAAAATAGGTATTATACGTTTTCCCTAATTAGTGATCATTACATTTTTCGATATCATCCAAGCTGGTTCTTTGTTCAGTTTTATGCTGATACACTTGTGTGTCTCTGTGACCAATATCAAATTTTCTGAGCACCTGATGAAGAATTTGGAAATTCAACCAAGAAAAAGTTAATAACATCAAGAAAATTACATCTTAGATATGTTCTTCTTCGATATTAATTTGAATGCAATGTCTAATTTAGGGGAATAAGTGATGAGGCCCTGGCTTTGTCAGTTTTGCATTGCAGTATTCCAATGAATGGCATGGTCGACTCTTTCAATGTTTCAGTTGCTGCAGGCCTTCTCATGCACCATGCAGTTTGTGATAGAACATCTCACCTGGTAACGACTATACTGCTATTCTTTCTGTACTGAATAATGCATCCACTCTTTTTATCGTTTTCCTTTTTATTTAGAAATTTACATTCACGACTATTTAATCATCTTCATTGATTGGATTTTTATAATATGGAAAAGGCATTGACAATAAATTATAGGACAATCATAAACCCTATATTTATTGCCGGCTATTGATATTGTTTTGGTGTGCAATTGAACTTCCATTTTGCATTGCATAATGTGAAGCCTGAATCAGTTCTCAACCCTCTTTTCTTCCCTTGTTTTTCTACAATCCTGTGTTGGTCCTGAAGTTGCTGGATTCTTTCTACTATGGATCGAGACTACAGCAACATTCATGTCAAAGTTTGTATCAGGCACTAGATAATTTGCAACTCAATTTCACTAAATTTTGTGACGTTCTGTTTTTCGCAAAAGGAATAGTAATCGTACAAAGCAGTTGCGTGCTTACTTAAATTTCAAACGTTAGATGTTAATAACTGTTGCCTGCAAATATACAGGGTAGCCATAGGGATCTGACATCTGAAGAGAGCCAAATTCTACTCGCTGAATTCCCTCTGCGGCACAGCAAGAGTTCAATTAGCATTGCACGTGAGTATGCAAAGCAGAAGGCATCTCTGCTCCCATCAAAGATTTGAAAAACCCTTTTTTGATTTCTGATAGCACGGATGATGTGAAACAAACGTGATCTCCAAATTTCTCATAAGAAAGCAATCAACAAACGGAGCAGAACATAACAAGAATCCTCTGAAGCCAACCAAGAGGACAAAATGGCCATGTCCGGTCGAAAGCTTACCTTGGTAAACAAGCGTTTATTCGGTCTAGAGAAGGCAGCATGGGAGCTTACCTTGGTAAACAAACGTTATTCGTGCCAAGAATAGTCTTTTCGTTTTCTATTCTCTTGATGATTCTTTACTTCCTAGCGATAGATAGGACAGCTTGAATCAATGAAATTAATTTACCTAGTTGTTCTTCTCTGGTTATTTTTAAGGTTGGGTATTTGATAAATTGAGTTGAGCATTGGTCATTGCTTCCTTCAGTTTTGTATTCACTAGTTGTATTCATATATAGTATCTTGGAACCAATGAAGCCGGCAACCATCAACGACTTTTTCTTTTACGTAAGAGAAATGCTAATGAGTTTCTTCTATGGACTTTCTGTCATATCAATAACACAATATGTTATAATGTTAGCACGAGAATTAACGTTAAATTACGATGTCGCACAATATGTTATAAATGTAGCACATAAATTAACGTAAATTAACGTTAAACTGTAAAATGACAGAAAATTTATAGTCTTATTTTGAAAATTTTCTTAACATTTCTCTTTACGTAAATTTTGGATGAACTAATGAATTAAACATGTTTGATCATTATTAAATATTGTTTGACCCTGAATCTGTTGATATCATTCCAAATGCTCAAGGATCGAGATACGGCAAGAGATATTAATCGAAAAATGCTAAAATTATCTCTAAAAGAAATGCCAAAAGTGCGAAATAAGATAAAAGAACAAATTTACGCGTACAATCCAAGACGTTTGTTTTGGCAACATAGATCAAAACGTCAAATCCCTACCATTTGAATTATTTAATAAATGCCTCTCACACTCCACCAATCACATGATGACGATGTACCCAATTTGCACAATTTTTTACAATTTTTATAACTGTAAAACTCACAATATATGATTATAAAAAAATTTGGCTCATCCTTTGGAAAAAATAAAAAATTAGTATCTAACTTTAAAATTTAACAATTTAAATTTAATAATTCTACTGAAGATGCGCTAAGGAAATTCTCTAAAAACTAAAACTACTTTTCTTCATTTATGTTTTTTGCACAATTTTCGTGTTAATATTATAAAATATTATATTAAAATTGTGAGGTGTTGGAGAGTTCCATTTTGAGAGTTTCATTGGTATTTTTCTTTACAAAATTTAGTCTGCATATTTAGTCTCGCATTACCCTTTCTTAGAAAAATGAATTATTGGTTTGAGCATCGGTCGGTGCTTCCTTAGTTTTGTATTTACTAGCTGTATTCATGCATTATATATTGTCTTGGAACCCATGAAGCCATCAGCCATCGACGACTTTGCTTTTACGTAAATATTGGATGAACCAAAGAATTAAATAGGTTTGATTATGTCATTAGGCAGTGTTAAACTATATTATATAATTAAACGCTTCATTAAAAAGTTGTTCATTTCATTTCCAAACTCCAATCCGATAATCCAATGGCAATGAAAGTCATTCAAGTTTGCAGGGTAGCTCCACAACCTGGCTCGTCGGCGGCCTCGGCCATCCCAACTCAATAAGAGAAACTTTCTTACGATGGAGATGCCGCTGTGTCAGAAGCAATATTTCAAGTCAATCACGCCTGTCGACTCAAGATTACTTGTCTCTTCCTCTAACCTTCATTGACTCCTATGGCTAAGGTATCCTCCCTTCCATCGCCTTTTCTTCTATGACATATTGCCTTTCTCTTCCCCTGCAGATGCGCTACTCTTCGTCCATTCAATAATTATTCCAAAACTCAAAACCTCTCTCTCTCTCACCCTCCAACATTTTCCACCTCTAGCCGGAAACATCACTTGGCCCGAAAACTCCCGCAAACCCACCCTAAATTATGTCAGAGGGCGACACCGTTTCCCTCACAGTAGCCGAATCTGATGCCGATTTCCACCATCTCTCAAGCAATGACTTTAACATTGATGCCAAAGAATACCACCCTCTTGTACCCCAACTGGCGAAATCTCACCAAAAAGCCGCCGTGATGGCGTTTCAAATCACCGTCTTTCCCAACAGCGGCGGCTTTTCCATTGGAATATCCATGCACCATGCAGTTGTTGACGGCAAGACTCTCTTCATGTTTCTGAAATCATGGACCCACATATGCAGACATGTTCATCAATCTGATGACGTTGTTTTGCCTGATCAGCTCAAACCATTTTACGACAGAAGAGGTATGAAAGACCCCATCTTTCTCCAACTGGAAGAGATCTACTTGAACCAGTTCTGAGCATGGACATACAACAAAATAATCGAAGCTTGATGGTTGCAGCCCGCCATAAATCTCTAGTGATATCAAATTCAACTCGAGGCAACTTCGAATTCACAAGCGCAAAGATACAAGCTTTACGGAAATGGGTCATGGCCAGGAAACAACAGGAAGGACATGATCGATCTGTTCATTTGTCTACATTTTCTCTAACGTGCGCCTACTCATGGATTTGCTTGCTAAAAGCAGAGCAAAAAGAGCAAGATGAAGTAAAAGGGGACAAAATAATATCTATGGTAATTAACGTGGACTGCCGGTCGCGCTTAACCATTCCTTTGCCTGCAAACTATTTTGGAAACTGCGTAACGGCCGTCTAGCACTTGCAGAAAGAAAAGGACTTCTGGGAGAAGACGGGTTGGTTGTAGCGGTAAATGCGATTAGTGAAGCCATTAAGGGTTTGGATGACGGGAGTTTGATGAATGGCGCGGAGAATTTCGTTTCCAGTTTGTACCCTTCTGATGAACAGACTAGTAGCGGTGCTGGTCATCGGAGAATATTTACAATCGCTGGATCGCATCGGTTTGACATGTATGATACTGATTTTGGATGGGGAAGGCCAAGGAGCACCGAAGTGGTTCGGATACATACAGTCGGAACAATCACTTTTGCAGACGGTAAGAACGGTAGCGGAGCTGTTGACATCGGGTTGGTTTTGAAAAAACATCATATGGAGGCTTTTGCTTCTCTATTTGCGGAAGGTCTTGAAGCCCTTTGAAGTTTGAAGTCTCATTTAATACATATTCTGGTCAGCTGAAAAATTGTATGCTTCTTCATGATTAATCTTGTGATGTTTTTTTGGAGCATGAAGCTCTATGTTTCTCGGATGAATTGGTATAAATAATGTTGCAAGAAAAAACTTGGGAAGACTTTGCATAAAACCGAGGACAGTGGTCTTTACTTCCTTTAGTACTAGTACCGCGTTTAGCGAGGCGCAAGTGAAACTTAGTCCCTCTTAGTCACATTTGTTCTTAGTCCAGACAGCACCAAATATGGCTAGTCTCAGCTAAGACAGTCCCTTTTAAGAAATGAGTAAATTGTAGCTATGGTCCCTTAATTTTAACTCAATTGGAGCAATGGTCCCTCAACTAAAAATTCATTACCATTGGTCCCTCAACTTTAATTCAACTGGAGAAATGGTCCCTTAACTTTAACCCAGTTGTAGCAATGGTCCTTCCAATATAACTTGTTTTGACAAAAATTTTGACATAGCTGACAAAAAGAACCATAATTATACACTTTGATGAGTTGAGGGATCCTAATTGTATAAATAGTCATTCCAACATAGCTTATTTTGACAAAATTTTGACAAAATTGATGAGAAGGACTATAGCTACACATTTTGATAAGTTGAGGGACCAATGGTAATGGATTTTTAGTTGAGGGACTATTGCTCCAATTTGATTAAAGTTGAGGGACTATTCGTACAATTTACTCTTTTAGAAAGTGTAACAAACGGGGCCTTGAACTCTTGACGTGAGAACAGCTTGCATTGCGCTTTGCATGCATGCTTGATTCTTGTAACTATGATCTAGGGAAAATTTGCAATGTGTCTCTAACTTGGGAGTCGATTCGGATTTTTCTCTTTGAACATTTAATTTGGTATAATTTTTTCTTTTGGAAAAAAATTTGGGATTGTTTTATTAACACCCCATATATTGTTGAATACACCTCACATTTGCTTTTTCAATTAAAATTTATCTTAATACACCCCACATTACTTCCAATAATATCCTCACACCCTACACTCTCAACATGAACTCCATATTTTATATAGACAATTCACACTGTTCTGTGCATAATTCAAACAATTATCCTAGATATGGCGATCCTTTTGGGTCCCGCATGCACAGTGGAGCTCCTCATCTCTTTCCCAGGCAATACGAGCAACCGTCGCTTCCATACTTTTCTGGACATTATGCTGAAAACAATCCCGATCCATATGGGCTTTACCGACATAATGGATCGTTTCCCCATCCTACTTGCCCTTGCTTCTATTGCTATGACAAACACCTGCGGGGTTCAGCGCAATACGAGATGGTCAAGTGACCTTAATCCCCAAATGGGAAGCTTTGTTCATTCCCATCCAGATAGGGTGGTGTTAACCGGTGGTGGCTGTCCATGTCTTCCATTTTCTGGTGGTGCTCCATTTTTATATTCAATTAGGTCAAAATTATCATTGCATATTAGGGCTTATAAGTTATTTAAAATGTGGGGTGTATTCAACATTGTTTGGGGTGCTAATAAAAAAAGCCAAAATTTGTTATATATTGAACTTGGGTAATGTTAGGGAGACTAAATTTGTAAATTAAATTTTATAAACTAAAAGACATTGAAGTTTATGATTAGATTATTACTTAAATGTTGATTAATGTGCTTGTTTTGTATTGGTCACACATCATTTAGTTTGCAAATTTAGTCTACCTAGCATTACTCATCGAACTTTCATAGTATTTTAAAACCTATTAATTTACCAAATTGAAAGTCGAGAAGGAGAATCGGAAGAATGTCATAACCAAAAATTTCCCTATAATTTGTTAGCCAATAATCGTTTATATTTGGGGATTTAAACTTGTAATTGTTAGCTTATTTTAGTTACACTCCTTGAAACTCGATTTTAATTTCACTTTGTCCCCATAACTCAAAAATCACCACTTTACTCCTTGAAACTCAAAAATTGCTCCACTTTGCTCTTTAAAACTCGAATTTGATTCCATTTTGTCCCATGAAACTCAAACGTTGTCATTTTACTCTATAAAACTCAAAAATTCGCTTCACATCATCTAAGGTCACAAATCATGGTCTTCATCATGCTTAATCTAAGTCTTTTGGTCGGCAGCTGCTTGCGAGTTATATGACCTGGAATTAATCTAAGCCTTTTGGTCGTCAGCTGCTTGCGAGTTATATGACCTGGAAGGCCGTCTCTGCTTCCCACCAGCTGCCGGCCCTAGCAGCACAGCAATCACAAACATATTTTGGACAATTGAATTATTTCCAACTGATTTTACAAGTCTATTAATTAACGAAAATGAAACTACACTTTACAACCCTCACCCTTTCATGATGAGTAATAGTTTGTCTACTAGAACATATAGTAATCATATGCTAAAAGAATATCGTTACAATAACCTTTCTGGAGAATTTCCCCGCCGCCACTTTCCCAACGCTATAAATCTTAATCATCCTATTAACAACGTCCTAATCAATTAGCATTTCACTAGTTGTAGTTTGTATCGTCGCCTTGGTGCTCTGCGTGCTCAAGTCTTCCCCGTGCTTCTTCGATTCTTGGGACCTAATGAACTCTTGTATCCTTGCCTTCAATTCATTGTCTGGTATCAGCATGTCCGCAGTAAGATGTGATCGGTTGAACGGATCAGACTGCAAATCACATGCAATAGATAAATTAGCAAGATAGGAGATGCGTTTCATAAAGATTACCCTATATATTATCACATAAGGATAGATGACGTACGCTATCACTAAGAAGATGCCTTTGAATGACGGGCCGGTCTACCGTGATTCTTGAAGAAGGTAAGATAACTGGATCCTTCATTAAAGTGTACTGCAAGAAAGAAAATACATGTAACATAAGACGGTCCCAACATATCTACTTAGCCACTATACAAAAATGTACCTGAATTGGATCGAGGAATTCATCTGGTATATCCCCAAGAGTAGCTTCAGTATCCATGGCCTCGGAAGCAGCAACCTTTGCTTTCGCACCTAACTCGATAAACTCTTGTATGATCCTCCCATCTTCACCAATTCTCCTTAGGACATCCGCTGCAGCACTAAACAACTGAAGCAACGTACAATTGTGTCAGGCAGTGTCCAAGTCAAACATAAAGATAGAAGTTAAAAGTAAAGCTTTGACTCATCTGAATTACCTGCTCATTGTACGACCGACCATCCTTTGAGATGGCAGCTGGAAATATATTTTCTGAATCACCCTTTGCCAAATGAACATATATGTATACAATCTTCAAACAAAATAAAAAAAGGAAGTCAGGCTGGGCGTTCTTCAATCAAATAAATGCAGACATCTCCGCCAACAACAAATCAGACACTCATAAATGTGCATGAGCATCGGCTAGAAATGCTAAATTGAGTGGGTCAGGGCCAGCTAAGCTGTGGAACCATGAGCCGTGTTCAACTGAACCTTCTTTACTAACAGGCAGATTTTGATTCAGTCATACAACAATAACTATACATAAACATATAATTTCAACTGCATGTCATCCACCAAGCAAAAATCACATTAGTATGCCAACCTGCTTAAGCAATTGCTTTGGACGGAATTCATACTTCTCAGGGTCTTTCAAACTAAGCGATTTTCTTTGAGGGCCTACTAATTGCAACAAAAAGTAATTGAGCATGCTGGCCACCCTTTCAACCTGGACAGAAAATCAAATAACAAAGCTGTTCAGAATATACTAAGAAGATAAACCATGTGGAAACTTATGGATTTAGCAACCAAACTATCACTTCAGAGCGATAAGCATGAATGTGTGCATGTGTGAGAGATTGAAAGAGATGTATATACCATCTCAGGAAGTAGAAAAGGAGCTGTAATCTGTTCTGTAGTAAATGCCAGCATACTAACGTCTTCATTTGCTAATTTCATATCTATTCGGATAATCTGTAAATACAAGCATTCATTTGGTTAGGTACTAACTTCCAAAAGAACACTATTAACGGTCATTATTTGAGTGCAGGGAGGATGAAACAGACATTCTCTTGAGAATGGAATAGGCGGGTTCTCTCCTGCCTTTCTTGAGCAGGTCTGCGCTCCCATTCTGCAGTGTTTGACATCTCAGCTTCCAGTTCTTTGAGTTCGAGAATTTTGTTAAGACTTTCATCCAGAAGATAGATGCTATCATTGATCAAAAAGTTCAAGAAATTCAAGTAAACACCCTTCTCCTCTTCCTTAGCAATCTGGAACAAAATAAAAGTTATTGCAGTCAAGGGCACATGCCGTAAAGAAACCAGATTGCAGAATTTACAGAACTTAAAATCACAACTGAAAGTTCAAACATGTCTTTCCATTAAAGTACTCTACCTGTTTCCAAGCATTTCGATGACTAGGGACATGCCATAGATATTCAAGAAGTTCAGCAATGTTGTGGCGAATATTAAACTTGTCGTAGAACTGCACAATTGGAAAACAAACAGGCCAATTAACAAGAAAATAATTGAGAATGCAAAATATAGTTAGATGAATGTCCTTCAATATCACACACACATGATCATAAGAGCACTCACCTGTGTGTGAGAACCAGTGAACTCGATGTCGACATACAGCTTCAAGAGATTCCTCACAAGATACTCAAGAGACAGTTGGTGCCCTTCAAATAGGATCGCTGTAGCAGATGATCCACTGCAGATGCAAAGCAATATCTTATAAATTCCCAATTTTCATCATCAAATCAAAGGATGTGATACAAAATGGCGAAGTTCAACCACCTTCTACGGGGCATCCAGCAGTTTAGGACTTCAACCATCTTTGCTCTTAGATAAGGGTTCCTAATATATTCTGGACTTGCCATAAACATTATAATGAAGTTCATAAAATCATCCTGCAATGCAAAATTATAAACTTAATAACACTTGAAGATAAGACTACCGGAAGTATGAAGAGAATAATTTATGATAAAAGTCATGTAATAAAAATTCTACCAACAAAACCCCATCCAAGGCTTTTGGAATCCGGGAAGCAAATAAAAGCAACTCCATGGCATCTTCCACAAAATGCTCAGGCATAGATGCAAACTCCGTAGGGCAAGTTGATGGCAGAGGCATTTTAAATCCACCAACCAAGCGAACTAACCACACCACCATCAAACGGTAGAAAGTAAGAGCACTCTGTAAAAGTGTCGGATCCTGAAGTAAAAGAAAAAACCAATATAAGGACCAGTCGTGGCTCCAAACAAGAACCCCATTGAAGAAAGAATGGTTAAAAACATCTAACCCTAGAATGGGCATAGACAGACTTCCTACAAAGATGATGCAAATGCCAGAGACTAGAATGGCCACCCAACAAATCATTCAGCTTCAATATGACTAGCAACTTAGTTTGGCCCTCGACAACCATACAAAAATAGATATAAGCTCAAGTCTAATAGGTTACGATACCAACCTCATAAGAACTATTCAAAAATATACATGACCCAACTAAATGCAAATAACCACACACGTGCGCAAGCACACACAGTTCGGACATACCCTTAATATCTGAGCTTCATAACAAAGCTTTTCCTGTGAATACGACTCTATTTCCTTCTCAAGGCGAGCTATATCCATCTCCAATTGTGGAGAAGATGTCTGCCCTTGCATGGCTTTAAGCGTGGAAAGAGTATCTTCGGATCTTGAAATGTCCTGGATTGAGTATTTTCCATACATAAATGTTCCACCCATCAATTACAGGTAACAATTTACGCAGTTCATGAAGTATATGAAAATCTTAAATCATAAGATAGCAGTGGTATTTGATGTCTTCCAATAAAGGATGCCCCAATTACCTGTACTAAATGTTTAAAGTCAGAAAATGCTTTCAGCAAACCCAGATTGAGCACCCTTGCAGTCATGAAGAAGCATTCACAAATAAATGAATATTTAGCTTTTTCACTGCTTGGCTTCACGTTGACACTATTACCGGAACTGGTGGCTTCTTGAGATTGTAAAAGGCGATTTTCACCATCAGTATTCCCCATATTAGCTTTATTAATCCATTCAGTTACTTCTTCAGATGATGCATGTAAAGCAGTCAAACCTCTAATGTAGGTCAAGAAACAATGGTTAGCATGCAGAACTCAAGAAGGAATACTTATGTCCACTGATAAAAAAATCCTCACCTTAACTCCAAACGATTACTGTAAAATACATATTTTGGATCAATTTTGTCCCTTTTTGTTAAATTTGCATCTAAAAATGGCTCACAAAGCCGAAGCATGACAGCGCTCAGATTGACAAACATGCCTGAACTTGCACATGAAAGAGGATCCACCTGTGACCATAGTAGCAAATTACTGGATGTTCATACCATAAGAATCCAAAGGTTCCTTACTAAAAGTTGATACCAATTATCAATAGAAAAAGGTTTAAATTAAGATTAAACTAAATAATTGTTTGTCCAGCAGTTTTGCCGGCCAAGATTACAATTTTTCAAAAAGGCCTTTTAGCCAAAATGGTCCTAAGATTTGCATAACCCCTCACTTTGGTCCCCGTGATTTGAAATCAATACAAATGGTCCCTGAGATTGTCCACCATCAATCATTTTGGTCCTTTCGTGAATACTTATATTAAGTAAAGATTAAAATGACAAAACTACCCTCAATTTAATAAACAATAGGCCAAAATGATAAGACAAAAATTGCGGGTATTTTTGTCATTTTATCCTTATTTAATAGACATTTTTCACGGAATGACCAAAATGATTGATTGTGGACAAACTCAGGAACCAAAATGAAGAGTTATGCAAATCTCAGGGACCATTTTGGATAAAAAGCCTTTCAAAAATAGCATCGCTGTTTGTATCTGACCGAAGACATACCTGAATATGGGCCCTTGATGAGTTTTTGTTGATCACCTCTGCAAGATACTCAAGAACATTCTCACGAGTGTCAGCATTTTTCAGTAGTAAGAGAAGAACTTCAGTAAGGCCATCGTATAAGTTACTCATGACTGTCTTAATTGTAGCAAATGAAGATAGCAGATCAGCTGGTCTACGAGTTGAAGCTTCAGAAAAGCACTGCTGCCTGGTGTTATCGTTCAAGAGAGAAACAATGCATTAATAAGAAGCCCCTTTTTCATTTTAAACAAAAAAGAGAAAAAGTGGACTACTAACCCGAAAAGAAAGAGAGCACAGAATTGAATGGCCGGGAAAACAATATGCACATTTATCTACCAGTTTCATGCATGGTTCAGTTTCTTACAGTAGATTCAAGAATTGTAAGTTCCCGAATTTCAGAAGGGGATATGGTAACCAAGCAAATTGACTCATAAACTTTTTTTTTTTTTCTCTCAAAAGAAGAAAGGTAAGTTTCACCAAGCCAAACAGATAAACATTTCAGTTAAGCGTGGCTTCAGTCTTCTACAGTCTAGAAATCGAAAACAACACAACATACAAGATTTTATTCTGTTCTTTTCTACATCAATATACCAGTACCACAAACCAAAGGAAATAACATAATGACAAGAACATGTTAACAACAAATGCAAATAATCGCAACCCGAAAAGTACAAGCATCATTGGCAAACAAGCAAACAACAAACACAAAATAATTCACTCACCCAACATCAGGCTGGCTCTTGAAAATAGGATGATCAGGCAGAGCACTGACATGAAAAAAAGGACCCAAAATGCTAGTCCTCTCAATCACACGCCCATTCAAGTACACCCCTTTCGGAATCCACCACGGGTGATTCACAAGTGACCTTGCACCAACCGGCAACTTAACCAAAAAATACAGAGCCCTCAATGGCTGCTGGAAGTTTCCGAGGGCCGAAACCTTAAGCACAATCTCCCTAAGCTCCTCATACAACCCCTTCAAAATTGGGTCCAAGCTATCCAAATCGGAGTCAGTGAAGAACTCCTCCAAAAACCCAGGTGGGCACTGAATTCTGCCACTACTCCCACTTCCTCCGAACCCATCAACCGAACCGCCGCCCTCTGAGAAAATCAATGGCAATAAAGGCGACGCATTCGACTTATTCGAATCGAAATTCGGGTTAGGGAACGATTCGGGGTTCCCCAAATGAATCCTACAATACGAAACCGAAAGCTTCTTCGCTTGCCTAACCAGAGATTCCAATTCCGACTTCAAGTTCTTATCTTTCATGGAAGCAATTTTCTTACCCTCATCGTAGGCCCGTTTGTAGCACCCGATCAGGTACTGGAACGGCGGTTCAGCATCGGGGAAGCTGCCCGAGAGCCGATCGATTAGAACCGATTCCATGAGGTCGCGAGTGAGCCTCAACTCTTTCCCCTCGCTGAGAATCTCTGCCGCAGTCATCTCCAAGTAAACAATTCGGGAATCGGAGTCCGATGAACCGGTCAGCGATACAAGAAAGATTTTACGGAGGACTATGTCCTCCAACTCCTCCCGGGACCGCTGGGGTTTCGGGGTCGCCATGGATGATATCTGGGCTCTCAGTGATGAGAATTTCCGCAGAAACAACGACGCAGAGGTTCGTTGATGGTGTGTGAGACTGAGTAGAACAACACAGGAGAAGGACATGGAGAAAACGTAGGAAATAGGACTAGCACCCAAAACGGGTTCCGGTTCACTTCAGGTCCGGTCCGGTTTTCTTTTTCTTTCCTTTCCTAGCACATTTAGATACCGATTCGGCCTTGATCCAAATCAAAATCCATTTATGAAAAGATTAAGGAATTTGGATTCTATTCAGATTATTGAATCCAACTTTCCAACTCATATTCGATAAGAATTGGATTAGTAACAACTAATGAAGATTAACGGTAACTAGAATAATCGTACATACTTTTTTTTCTTTGTTTATTATCAATAATAAGATGAGAGAGTTTCAAATTCGGAACTATTCACTAGAATATTTGACCACATGCATAATGGTACATACCATGCCGTGGCAAGAAGGTAGAGTCTTTCAAAGTGGCTTTCTCCTTGGATGAAAAATCTACTAACATTCGTTTTGCAAATACCAAGGGAGTTGAAGTGCTTGATCTTCAATTTATCAAGAACATATGGCCGCCATGTTTTCCCAACTGGTTACTTTCAGACTTGAGATCATCAACACCAAAGCATTTGTCATTGAATGAATGTGTTCTAAGGCCTCCTTCTGATTTCGACAGATTCAAACCGCTAAAAACTGTGCATCTAAAAAATGCTTTCGTCGACAAAACTCGAATGGCACATTTGTCGTCTGTTTTTGTGTCCCTTGAAAGCTTGACCTTAGCGATTTGCAGGATGCACTTGGGCTCGTATCTGATTGTTGTAGGTCCATTGCTTCGACTAAAAAGTTGATTCAAGGCTTCCAAGGGAATGCATACGAGATAGAGTTTGCCATTTACATTATGAAGCATTCAACAATGCTCATCAACCCATTCGGTAAAATCTATTGGGGTGGAGGAGAGTGGATGGAAGCCGTAGTGGTCGAAGCAGTGCACCACCATAATCGTCGTTTGGATCCATCTTGGGAAGAAAACTGCAGGGCATTCGTCGAGGAAAAGCTGAAGGATGTGAAGACTAATTCTCAAGTTATAATTCTCTAACGGTCGTAATTAGCTAGTGCATTATAGCAAGTTTTCATGTCTATGCTGTCCATTTTTTTTTCTTTTCCGGGAGGTGGCTATGCAGTAAAAAAGAATCGCATTGAATCAACAAAATTTCAAGGTAAACAATACCTCAACATCTGTAAAACGCTCTGGACTGTAAAGATGCAAAATCTATAATAAATAGAAGTGAAAACCGCTTATGGTATTGGAATTTTTTAAAACATTGGCTCAATCCGTCCACAGTTATTTTATTGTGCATCCTGCCTTCGCCTTTTTGTTAGCAGCTCTTCGATCAACCCAGGAAAAAGTACCAGAGGCCATGTTTTCTAATCCAAAAGGTAACTTTCATGGACTCAATAGAGTCTAGAGATCCTATAGGGCCCAATAGACTGAATTAGCTCTTCTACCCAAAAGAAGCTATAGGTGAGCTAGCAAGTAAGCTCTCCGACTCCTAAAGGCAGCTAATTTATTATCGTTCATACGTCCATAACTCATTCATTCACTGAAAGAGCAGAAGAAGAATACACTATTTGGCTGGAAAAGGCGGTTTGGAAGCTTCCTCTCTCCCAGCAAGCAAGACGAGATCACCACTTCTCTTAGTAATGAACTTCCTTGAATTCTTCCTTATCCTGATTCCAAAGTTTTTATTTATTCTTGAGTTTTAAGTGAAAGGAGGAGTTGGATCATAAAGAAGAGTTTATATATACTGTTAAAGTTGCAAAACTGCAGGGTTTATCATGTCGATCAATTTGTGTCGAGAAAATTAGAGTCGAAATTCATTTGAATAGGAGTCATAAACCGCCGGTTTAATCTCCTTAAACAATTCCCGGTAAGACTTTACAGCAATTCACGATGATCAGATGGAGTTGTGAATGAGGGTCTTGCATTCGCAGGACCAAATAGTAGCTCTAAGCAGAAGGCAGGGCCGCATACTGATCCTCCTTTTTTTCCAACTTTATCCAAATCCTGAACAGTGAGCTGCAAGCATTCAAAACACCAACAGATCAACATGAATCAGATTTTTAACTGTGCATGCGGGAGCTTGTTTGGAAGTGCTTTTAGAATGGCTATCATCATCCCTGACAATGTTTAGCAGAAAAAGTTAAGTGTTTATGGGGTGTAAAAGCGCTCGGAAGCATTAATGCTCAAAAGCGCAAAATTGACCCCTAATCACTTTCAGCAAAAATTTAAAAAAAAGTTAAAATTACTTCCTGAAAATGCATTTGAAAGCACTTTTTCAAGAAGTAGTTGAGCAATGCTTCTCCCAGGAAGTACTAAATGTGCTTCCGAAACCCGTGAGCACTCTTAAACTTTGTCTGCCATACATCACTAAATGCCCTTCTGGTTGTTTGGAAACGATTTTGACCTCTCTAGAAGTAATCCCAAACTAGGCCTAAATTTTCTCTGTGCTCATAAGTGCTTTGTAAAGAAGCATTTTCAGTGAACCGTTGATAAAGTGCTGAAAAGAAAGTAGGTCAAGACCTGTAGCAAGCTGTTCCTGATGAAAGCTGTGTTGAAGCAAGCATAGAAGAGGCGACTTCCATACATTTTTTGATAGAATATGACTCGCACATCTCCAGTTATCTGCACAGGCATATCGAAGTAATATTCAAGACAGGCCTTCTGATAAAGTACGGAGCTTTCTGTATCCATTTGGACTACAACATGAGGCTCATCCGATTCTGCTTTCTTGTCTTCCTCTTCGCCTTCAACGAATGAGACATAGTATCGTGGACTACTCGTCCTCTGACTTCCTTTCTGGATTTGTTTGCAGGAACTCCTAGAAACTTCTAGTGATGGACGATAAAGCTGGCCGGAAATCTGTTAAGACAAAGTTCAAAAAATTCTTATTGGTTGGCTTAAAAGCATATTGTAATTGATCAATGTTCTAGATTATCAGAATGTACAAAAAGGGCATACCTCTTGCAAATCTGAGACCACAAAAAAGATTTTTTCAATGTTAATCGTGTCATAAAATCGGATTCGTCTCAATTCTCTGCTACATTGCTGAGGCAAGTTCACATCGGGAGGCACATCTTCAACTCCACGAGGAAAAGAGAGACAGTTCGACCAGTATTCTACATAACGGCGTTGGCTTGGTATTGAGACCTGTTTAGATCAGATACACAACGTGCTTCTTAGTGTAAGCTTTTTTTCATGCCCTTCTTAAAAGAGTTTTTAAATGACTTAGAATCGAAATTGAAAGCAATACATAATCTCAAATTTTTGTTCATACAGATTATGTTATATACTAACATTCTACTGGAAATTATTTGTATTATAACTAATGTGACTTACTCCTTCATTATTGACAGTCCGCCTTTGAGCATACAACTGAAGAGCTTCCTCTGCTGGCATCCCACAGTAGACTAGGTAAGCACATAGCATTAAGCCCGTGCGACCTTTGCCTGCCTGCATCAAAATAGCAGCGATCAAAGAACACGAACATTAATTATAATACATCCTCACTGGTGTAAATTTAGCTTAATCAGTGTGTTATAAATATTTGGATTCAGATAATTAAGCAAACAACAATATTTGCTTAAGAAATTATATATGTAGCAGCTAGCTTGCTATTTATGCCTACCATGCAGTGTATAACGACAATGTTTTCCGGATCCTGTGATAGCCATGAATCCACACTTTCACAGAAGAGCTTGATCAGTTCTAGATGTGGAACATGATTGTCATCAAAAGGAAACCTCTCCACACGACCATGAAAATGAGACGGGTCATAATTTTCTTCGATGCAAAGGTTGTAGATCTGAAAAAGTACCACCTTATTAACGAAAAAATGCATATATAAAAAGGAAACCAAAATTAGAGGAAAAAATTGAGAAGGAACTAATTGGATTAAGAAGCTGCAGTACCTTGTAATGATCTTGATGTCTCATATCAAGCACAGACTTGACCTGCCAAAGAGGATTACGATACATTGCCTGCATTCGTTC
Organism: Heteromeles arbutifolia; assembly: GCA_024362995.1. Taxonomy (NCBI): domain Eukaryota; kingdom Viridiplantae; phylum Streptophyta; class Magnoliopsida; order Rosales; family Rosaceae; genus Heteromeles; species Heteromeles arbutifolia. Next base: position 4,310,826 of record JANCRC010000007.1, read on the forward strand.
TGCAGGGAATGACATTGCCAAAATGCGATCCGTGATGTAAGTCATGTCGAGATCATAGCCAGCAACAAGCATTCGCCTCCGCTGCTTTGACACCAAGTTACGGATGTAAAAGCTTTTACTCAGACAATTGATGAGTTTGTGTTGAAGGGTTAAGCTTCCAAACTTCCCTGCAGGCACGTGCCTTGAGAACTTCAACCCCATCTTTTGGCTGATCTAGTTGTGAATACTATGGTACCTAACCCAAGAAAACACCATTCATCAACAACTACTAAACAAAATTAATGATAAATATATGAAAAATTATGCTTAAACACAAGTTATTCGTGTCACATTTATTCACCACCTTTCTAATACATGTGACTCACAGGGACAACCTCCTTTATCTGCGATGTGATACAAGAATGTCCTACATATATATAAAATTTTGGAGAAATAAAATGTACCTGCAGAGCTGAACATGAAGTTTATGATGAATTGGGTGAAAGGAACTTGATGTGTTGAAGCAAATTCTAGGGCAAAAAAAAAAAAAAACCAAATTGAAAAGGTTTGGGGAAGAAACCCTAGAATGAGCTTTGGGAAAAGAAAAAAAAATGTGGGCGGTTAGGGTGGTCGGGAGGTCGTGACGAGGATGACCTCCATTTTCGTTGGTTGGGAGAGAGAAGAAAAGAGAAAGCTGATTGGGGTTGGGGTTGGGGTTGGGAAGCTAAGCCAAATTTGGAGGAGGGGACAACAATCTCAGCCCCTAATTTGGACGAAAATTGTTGTGGCAAAAAATTAAAAAATGGGAGCAAAATTGGGCGAGAACTTAGGGTATTTTTCTGCCTTGGGACAGAAGGAAGCTTTTTTAATTAAGACTGTTGGGATGGCTGAGCTAATCAACCCTAATATTATCAACCAAAAAAGCAATGTCCCTTCTACTCTTCACCAAGTCTCACTTTACCCTCTATACTCTAATGTGTCTCACTTTACCCTCGTGCTCTTGTTTCGTGTCCCAGTTTGCCTCATCCCGTTAAAGTTGTTAATAAAAACGTTAAGTAGCTACATTACAGGGGCATTACCATTGGAAATTTTCCTCTCAAAAATTAAATACAATTAGAAAAATTAAAAAGTAATTAAGCCACACTTCTTTAGCCTCTCCTCCCTCTGATCTCCATCATCATCGTTTCATCTTCCTCTGCTGTTCTTTCCATCTAGTTTATTGGACCACAGTACCCACAATCAAAACAAATACTAGAGGCTAAACCAAATATGAAGATAAAGTATCCCCAAAAACCCTAAATCGACAAGGCTGGCATTTTGAATTCTTCTCCTTCAGCATTTATTTAGTCTTTTGAACTCCAACTACCGACAGAACCATATCAATTATAAATCAGCTAATGCGAAATACAAAAAGAACTCCATATATATATGTGTCCCAATGTTTTTTTTTCAAACGCCAAATTGGAATATATATACAAGGATTTCCATATTTAAAGATAAGAGTTTTAGGTGTGAACATCAAATTGACATCCTTTTTCTTTCTTTTAACTTATTGATAAGAAGAACAGAAGATGAAACGATGATGGTTATGAAGGAGAGAGAGCAGCAAGAGGAAATGGATCGGCGGAGGGGAGATGGGAACTAGTGATTTGTTGTTTTTCCCCTTTTTTGTGTTAAATCTGAAAAGAAAAATTGTGAGAACACACGTAAATCCTAGATAACCATATTCGAACAAGTTGTCATACATAGCTCAATAGATCCAGTGCAATCTTGCGTCTCAAGGGAAATAGAGAAAGTTTTGAATGTGAAAGAAAATTAAAAGATTTTAAATTAGAAGAATCCAGGAACTATACAACAAACAACCTTCATATAAATGTACAAAGTACGATGTTATAGCAATTGTTATAGTTCTAAAATTTGCGCAGTCACAAGCCTCGTAGCATGGGCTTGTGAATCTGTGAATGATAGTTAGTATGAATGAGGCTAAATTAGGTGGGAAATGCGAGCATATTTATTCATCAATATTTGTCGGAAAATTCACATTAAGCATGTCATAAACTTTTAAATTACTATTGAAACCCTATTATCGGCCAGTACCAAATTAAACGGAAAAAAATATGTATACTTGCAAATGAAATTCTGCAAAGTCGCAAACAAATTCCAGAAGAACCTCTAAAGTAAACTGTGGCAAATAATCATCCATCACTCAAAAAAAATCATTAGAAATAAGCTTTTTTTTTTTTTTTTGGATAATTTGACTATAAATCAAAAAGAAAATTGAGAGTAAAATGTTATATTGACCGAAACAATAAAACTTTGCAGTTGTTTTGTAGAGACGCAAGAGGGAAGTTGCATGTATCGTTTTTATCCTCAACCTCCAAAGCAGCAAGCTAAACAACATATGATGTGATATGTAAGAGTCTCTGTACTCGCCTGGCGACATTTGAACGTCGTTCTCGTCTAGTGAACGACATGCAAGATGCAATGATTTACGTCGAACGTCGTAGACCTATAATGTCTGAAGAAGGAAAAAGACGAAGGAAATTTAATGACGGTGTCGCTTTAGTTGTAATCCAGAGTGTCCAGTATTGTATAAATGTGGATGGTTCCTTCCTCTCTATGAATTCACAGCCCCACGGAACTGTGATCGCGTTACTCTGTTAAATTTTCTCTGCGTTAGATGAAATTTTTTCCTGTGCCAAACGTAAGAAGTGGCGCGTAAGAATGTGAAGAATAAGAGTGGTTTTAACACATAGAACATGTAGATATATTTTTTGTATTTTTTTATTCATAATTCAACGTACGGATATGATTGTCCATAGCAATTAACCTTAACGGAGAATTGATGCTTGGATGAGATTAATGTATGGTTTAGACAATGCCTTTTTTAAGTATAAAACTAACATTAGAATAGTTTAGAATATCGTTTTCATTACAGTGGGTTAGGTCAGTAGGCCACAATCATATGTCTACCCACTTGTACTCGATTTCGAAAATTCTCTTATAAATAAAAATAGTTTGAAATATCGTATTCTCATGAAAATAATAATATTGGAAATGATATTATCATAGAACAATAATTCTACATACACTAATGCTACATTGAATTCAGACCATTGTTTTAATTGATGTGTTAATTAGGGAAAATGGATTAGAACTTGGTCTGAAAATGTGGCCTAAATGGTACATGAACAAGATTTTATTAAGCACTAATTGAGTGCTATTTATTCAAGGTGATCGTGTGGCCTAAGTGACATGAACATTGCAGCATACTGCAACAGCTTCCTCTCAGAGCCTCCATTGGGAATCACAGGAATCACCGGACCTCGATTAGTCCTCAACCTGTAGCGGCGCCAAGCGAATTGTACGTTCACAGCTGCCCATGTTCTCCAATTCGAAGAGTAGTATCTTGCAGTTCGCTTAAGCCTTTCGTTGGCAAATTTGTAACGGAAGTGATCCGTGATGTATCTCAGATCGACTGCATTGAGGCCAAATGCTTCTGTTGATTCAATGCAGGTGAATGTCGCAGATGAGGCTGGAAGGCGGTCTATGAATGGCCGGCGAAGGCACCAGGAGAGCAGCTCATCGCCAAAAAACCCTCCCGGTTCAAGCACATTCGTTCCCACCATGCCTTTGCTTAGGCCTTGGGTGCGCTTAATGCGTCCACGCACAATAAATAGCATCTTCGGCACAGGATCTCCTTCTCTGATTATCTGTTTAAATTCATTGGGATGTAAATCACGTGATCATAGAGTAATTAAATCACTTTGCAGATGATCAATTTGTTACCTTTTCATCTTTGGAGAAGACCAGAGGCCTAACCCTATCACAAATGTTGTCAAGAATAAGATCATCCAAGTTGTGGAACAGGGGAACCTTTTTGACGAGGTCTAAGCATAAATGGCGCTTAATCTCCCTCCGGAGCCCTTCCGGCAAGTCTTTGATCAAATCCATCTCATCTTCTCCCCCCATTGTCACCCATCTATGCCTTTCGTAATGGCGTACTCTTCGTCTCAATCCAGAAGGCAACTGCCTCCGCTTCATCCACCATTCCATGTCTCTGCATCTCAGCTGCATCTTCCTTTTCTTTGCCATAACGGCGTGGAGAAATACCTGCATCAAGCATTGTTCAGTACGCATAGTGAGATCAGTTGTTTATTTTTTTTATTTTTTATTCGAGCATATATTCTAATCAAATTTAAACTACGAGACACACAGCTCTGGCTAATTTTGCTACCGTGAATCTACCCGTAGTCAGGTCACTTGGCCGAAAAAGGTAAAAAAGCAAAACCCAAAAGCAAAATATACATTATTATGTATGCGAAAAGTCACCTGAATGTTCCCAATCAACAAAGTGAAGAGCAGCAAGCCACTAAGCACAATGCATATGCTGAAAATCACTTCTAACCAGTGGCTTGTAGGTTCAAGATCATTCCCAAATGTACTGCAATTGATCATATAATTAATCATATAAATTGTCTAATATTCGCATTATTACTAGTTAATCGCAAAATTTACTTGCTTAACAAGGTACCTGAGAGTCATTAAACCCCAAAAGATGGGATAAAGGATCTTAATAGCAAGGGAGTTGCTAGATATGACAGGAAGAGCCAACTGATAGATTCCATAATTAAACGTGCCATTGACATCCAGGCAGAGTGGCGGCTTTCTCACCACGCTTGCTGTTGTGTTGCCTCCACAAGTGCTTCCACTCGTGGCGGCCGGTATCAAAAACTGGTAGCAAACTTCGTTCGAGCAAGACAAAGAGAGGTTGCAGTTGATATTTTGGTCACAATGTTGCCTTAGGCACGAAGCTACGCGCTGAATCGCGAGCACATACCAGCATCCCCCAGCAACCTAAAATCACAGAACAAAAATTAATTAAGCATAAAGAACTACAATTAATAGAGATTTTGAATAGTAATCACGTAATTTGACGATTCTACGTACGTGAGAGGCAATGAAGTAGGCGATGAGATTGAGGCCAAAACCCCACCAAATGGTGCCAAAGATGTAGCCTGTGACCTTTTGCATTCTTCTCATCAAGGAGATGCTGTGGTAGACTTTTGGGAGGAATTGGAACAAGAAAATTAAGAGAAGAATGGTCATGATCACCTTAATCTTCTCTTCTTTTATCAATTTTGGAAGAACCAGCCAAAATACTGCCTGCAAAAACAAAGATGCAGAAAGAGTGTTTCTCAGCAAAAATCTGCAATTTCTCTGCAAATTGGTGACAAAAAATGCAGTTTCTGACAAACAGATTTTATTGTAGGCTAATTAAATTGGGTAGGGCTATCCGCATACCCATTTTTACTTCTCACACGTCTTTTCAATTTTCAACTATTGGATCGAATGAATTGAAGACGTCACATCCCGGCCCAGGCGCAGCCACCTCCCGGGCCCGCTCCACCACCGTAGCATGATATTGTCCGCTTTGGGCTTACCATTCCCTCACGGTTTTGTTTCTGGGAACTCACGAGCAACTTCCCAGTGGGTCACCCATCATGAGAGTGCTCTAGCCCCCTTCTCGCTTAACTTCGGAGTTCCTACGGAACCCGAAGCCAGTGAGCTCCTAAAAGGTCTCGTGCTAGGTAGAGATAAGAATATACATATAAGGATTACTCCCCTGGGCGATGTGGGATGTTACAGAAGACGATCAATAACAAAAAAATAATAATAAGAATATGTAGGAGGTAAAAATAAATGTGTAAATAACATTTTTCATTAAATTATGTGATAGTAATGTGTACCTTATATCATGAAATATCAACCATACCATCTCTCATATCGTATAGTATTGTGATCATTACACTAAAAAAAAATTCGAAAGTTAGTGCTACTTTCTAAAAATCTGGATAATTATATGAACGTGAGGGAGAAAAATTTTAGTTGGACTGACAGCGGCTCTCATATGAGATGAGATCACGTGGTCGGGTATCCTACCCAAGTTTTTTCATGTGGACACCCGTAGAGGTACGAACTCATGGGCAGTTTCGTAATTAAACAAAAGATATGATTGAAGAGGATGAAAGGCCAGCCAGTCGACTCACCTGGGGAACGGGTAGGATGACGAAGGCGTCGAACCAGAAACCTTTGAGAGATCGAAGGTAGTGGGAGGAGATCGCACGTGCGTCCCACACGAGCTTTCCGCAGCCAACCACCAGAGACTCCCTCGACACGTACGCCAGCCGGAACTGTAGCCACAGGTGGCACAGGTGCACTGCGTCCACGCACGTGCGGAGCACGGTGACAATTGCTGCCAGCCCGCCGTCCATGTATAGGCAGGGCGTCCCGCTTCTTCCAATGGTGAGGGCGTAGAAGAAGACCGGGTCGACGGCCAGCGCCATCCCACGCGCGAGGAGGAACGCGCGGTTCCAGCGCTGGACGCGCTTGCTGCGGGGGTCAAGTACGGGGCCGAAGGGGCTGGCTGGGCGATGGCGGGAGAGACCCTTTTTGAGGTCGGAGCGGGATTGGATGGGGATCAGGGAAGAGCCGGCGGAGGCCTCCCATTGGGGCTGGTGGGCGCCGTCGCAGCTGGTGGAGTGAAAGGCTGGGACCCCCACCTGAGTGCAGGCGTAGCATTCGACGGAGTTGGAAATGATTGGCGTGTTGATGATGTCTTCGATGTTGTTGGAGCTGTGGGTGTTGTCGGTGTCGTCGCCCTGGGAGTTCTGGCGTCGGAGAACTCGGGTCCACCTGTTGCATGTCAGCACACCCATGCAAAGTAAGCAATTATACATAATTTAATTATTTAAAGAAGAAGTACGTAATTAATATTAGGAATTAGTAGTAACCTTGGGAGGAAGAAATGGGAGGAGGACATGGTGATGATAAGGAGGAGAAGGCAATCATGGGAGAGAGGAAGAGAGAGAGAGTGTTTGGGAGAGCTAGTGATATCAGGGAGAGTGACTCAATGACACACACATATATATGTAGATGGAATATTCTGTTAAATAATTGAGTATAGAAAGAATGGGTCATCCATAACTAGCTATGGAGGGGAAACATTTTAGCAAGTCTTCTAATTACGTGACATATCTAATCATCTCATATGTTATCAATTATTGAATGGTTATGTTTGTTAAAAAAAATGGTCAGTTGATTATGTAATTGTTGATATATTGTTTTGATATGCTTGTCAATGAAAGTTTAAGTAAAAATGACAAACGACATAACATCATTTTATTAGATTGTCAGACCAATCATCTTAATCATATGGTGTATCATCATCTAATATGTTGTTGATCATTACCAATAGGTTTATAAAGTTGATATTATCAATATTCACAACTCATATTGATATACTTATCGATGAGAATTTACATGAAAAATAATTTGACGATCCGACATAATGTTATTGGGTAATCGGACCAGCCCTCTCATCAAGCGGTGTGGCCTTAAGTTTTTTTCCTGGGTAGGACTATATGTCATAATATTTTGTGTCAGGTAGCACATGAAGATGAAGAGGAAGGGGCAGGCGAGGGGACGTAAATTATAGAATTGGTGAGCTAAGGCAACGTGGTTAACTGGCTTTTCTCAACGAGTTTGGGGTCCACGACTGACCACTCCTTGTCACCGGCCGATGTTTACAGGACCACCAGCCCGCAGGCCACCCTCTTTCTCCTCTTATCATACGTGCTTACTGTAGTACCGTGACATTTATAAGTTACTGCACTTCTACACTTCAAGGGGTTAATATCGTTTTTCACCAAACTGCATGGGCTCATGACAAACAAGTTCCCGGCTACTTCTATTAAAATATAATTTTGCATTAAGAATAAAAAACTACACTTTCATGAATAACAATATACTTGATGTTTTGTAGACTACATAATATGACAGTTGATGATTGAATTCTTTATTTAAATCTATAAAGATTGAATTCAACCATCAATAGATATCATCACGTGGTCTATAAAATATGGTCTAAAAACATAATTTTTCTAACATTTTCCATTAATAAAATAGAAAGTATCATTGTTTATTTGTGTGAAATTAATCAATAATTTAGTAGTACTTAATGAGACATGTTATTGACACTCTAAAAAATCATTTTACACACCAAACTTTTTATATTTAGAAATAAATATACATTTATAAGGAGTGTAAAATGACTTTTTTTAGAGTGAAAAGTTCGAAAAAATAGCTAATGTGTATGGTAGTCGATAGTTTGGCAAACTGAATATCTTTCTTTTGACTTTGAATATCAGAAAAAAAGTTCTAACCTTTAGCTTGAAGTACATAACATTATTCATATAACATTTTTTCATTCAAATATGCTAACTATATATTTACATAAACAAGGTGACAAGATTTTGGAATATCGTCCCATCTATTTTGTTAGATGATCTTTGTGAGGTTTCGAGACAGAGAACCGATTGTATAGACTCTCAAAGCTAAGTTCTTTTTGTGACCTTTTCTTTCTGGTGTTTCACCAAGAAAAAAGAGCTAACGTACCAAGGGGCATATGCTCTAACCCAGAAGGATGTTCTGCTCAATCATTGAGTGTTTTGATAGTCGTAATACCCCTATGCATAATTGAATTGAAAGTATTATTCGTGGTATAAACAATAATAATTTATTTTCTAAGGCATCACCACCACATCTTTTCACTGATCTAATTATCTCAACCTCATGTTGGATTTCGATCTGATCAACTATTTCCCTTTTGTATGGCTAAGAAATAAAAGATATCTATTTATTCTTATAAGAAGAAAAAAAAGAATTATAAAGTTTAAGGTGCTAGAAACTTCACGATCACAATTACGCCCCAAGATCTTCTTTTCTTTTGGACTGTTTCCCAACGTGATTTCAACATGATTTGATTGATTTCTGTAAAAAGGTGTCGTGCATTGGCGTCTAGTCGTCTCGAGTGTATGTTGTGGATTAAAGAAATAGTATACGAGTAAAAAGGTGGGCGTGCAGAGGACATTCCTTCCTATACATCATACACTTTGTGGTAATTAAGGTACCGTTTGGTACGCAGACGGGAAAGAACGGGAAGGAATGGGACGGAACGGGATGGGACAGAACAAAGATCTCGTGTCATGTTTGGTACGCGCAAGATGGAACGGGACGAAACCGGATTAAATGACTAACTTACCCTTTTTATTTGACTGTCTCTCTCTGCTATCTCTCTACTTTCTCTTCTTCCATATGTTCCTTGTTCTTCGCATGCCCAGATTGATCCCAGTAAAAATGTTACATCCCGACCCGGGCTCCACCACATCCCGGGCTCGACGCCGTAGCACGATATTGCCCGTTTTGGGCCCCGACCACGCCCTCATGGTTTTGTTTCTGGGAACTCACACGAGAACTTCCAAGTGGGTCACCCATCATGGGATTGCTCTTGCGTGAACTTGCTTAACTTCGAAGTTCATAGGGAACCCAAAGCCAATGAGCTCCCAAAAGGCATCGTGCTATATGGAGGTGGGTATGTACATATAATGCATAGAGGATCCACTCCCCTGTGCGATGTGGGATCAAACAATCCACCCCACTTAGGGGCCCGATGTCCTCGTCGGCACACTTCCGGCCAAGGATTGGCTCTGATACCAAATTGTTACATCCCGACCCGGGCTCGACTCCATCGTAGCACAATATTGTCCGCTTTGGGCCTCGACCACGCCCTCACGGTTTTGTTTCTAGGAACTCACAAGTACTTCCCAGGGGCCACCTATCCTAAGAATGCTCTCGCCCGATCTTGCTTAACTTCGGAGTTCTTACGGAACCCGAAGCCAGTGAGCTCCCAAAAGGCCTCGTGCTATATGGAGGTGGGTATGTACATATAAGGCATAGAGGATCCACTCCCCTGTGCGATGTGAGATCAAACAATCCACCCCCTTTAGGGGCCCGACGTCCTCGTCGGCACACTTCCGGCCAAGGATTGGCTCTGATACCAAATTGTTACATCCCGACCCGGGCTCGACTCCATCGTAGCACGATATTGTCCGCTTTGGGCCTCGACCACGCCCTCACGGTTTTGTTTCTAGGAACTCACAAGTACTTCCCAGGGGCCACCCATCCTAAGAATGCTCTCGCCCAATCTTGCTTAACTTCGGAGTTCTTACGGAACCCGAAGCCAGTGAGCTCCCAAAAGGCCTCGTGCTATATAGAGGTGAGTATGTACATATAAAGCATAAAGGATCCACTCCCCTGGGCGATATGGGATCTAACAAAAAAAACTCATTAAATCAAACCGATACTTTCTCTTCATTTCATTTTCTGTCTCTTCAATTCAAACCCATATTTCTCTTCTTTTAATTTCTTTCTCTTCAAACCAATAGTTTAGGGTTTCATTTTCCCGTCAAGTTAAAGAGAAAGTTGTCGTTGCAGAGCTCGCACACCCGCAGCAGCAATGGCGAGAATCAAGGTACATGAGCTGAGGCACAAGACAAAGCCTGACCTTTTGGCCCAGCTCAAGGATCTCAAGGCGGAGCTTGCCCTTCTCCGCGTTTTGGCTTTGAATTTCATTATGACATTAGACATGAGGTTTTGGTGTTTAATTGTACTCCTCTAGGTTTGGGTAGGCATGCCTCACCCAAATTGACTCAAATTTTCTTTGGGTGCAATGATAGTTAAGATTCTGTTGGTGTTTAAAAAACAAAAAAAATAAAACCAAACACAGAAAAATCCTAAATTGGTTTTTTTTGTTTTTGTTTTTTTCAATTTACAGAGGCTTCGTCGGATCTGCAAATTCATTTCAATCAATTTCTGCAGCGTCGGAGAAGAAGGTGGAGCGCGGAGGGACTGAACCGGCAGCGATAGAGGAGCTTCGACATCGTCAACGACGGCCTTGGTCTCCTCTTTGCTATGTGAGTCCTGGGTGTCGCTAGCGACGGTCTCGTCGTGGGACTAGCAAGGAGGAAGGCGGTGGAAAGAAGCTGGGTTTGGGTTAGCCATAGTTGGGTTGCTGGGTTTGTGGTGGAGGATGAGGAGGCTACATGAGAGAGGGAGGGTAGACAGTGGAATTAATGAAAAAGATGAGGGGTATTGTTGTCAAAAAAATTATAAATTTGTGTCCCGTGGGCTGGAACAAGTCGTTCCAGGGGGTAAGGTGGAACCAAAAAATGGCTAAAATTCGTTCCACGAGACGACGCGTTCTAGTCAAATTGGGGCACCAAACGTGGGACTAAACGCCTTGTCCCACTGCGTTCCGTCCCTTCCCACGTACCAAACGGTACCTTAAGTGTCACATTCGCAAGTATGTATATTATGGTTTGATTTGCAAATTAAGAAGTTAATAATTTTCATTATCCCTTCCTAATAATTTTCAGATTAATAGGTTAAAAATTATATTTACCTTTAATTTCTCTATTTGAACCTACTAATTAAGGAAAACTAATGAAAAGAGCTTGAAAACTTTGAGTTTTAACGATAAGGACAAAATAAAGGGTAAAGTGAATAGTACCAGGATTGACTTTTTAGTGTAAAAATGTGATTTTTCGTTAAAGTGAACAGTACCGGGAGCTTTTTGTTAAAATTCACTACTAATTAATCACTGAAAATTCTTATAATAACTCCTCCTTGTTATTTACTTTTAGGCTTCATATATGATCACGTTTAACGATATTGCAACAATGTGTTAACATTTAACATCTTAATTACAAGCAAGAAAAGGTTACACTATGATCATCAAAATTAACAGTACCATATATAAATTCATAATTTATATATATTTTTTGTTACAAGAAATATTCTACACTAATGTAAACTAAAAAAGGAAGAGTTTGAACTCAGAACGTAGTGAGTTAAAGAAAAAAAGTTCTAACCTTTAGCTTGAAGTACATAACATTATTCATATAACATTTTTTCATTCCAATCTTTCATTGCTTAAGCTGATTACTCTTTTGCATGTGGACGTAAGTATTGTCCTTTAATTACATATTCTTTCCTGCACGTATTCCAAAAGTTACTTACATTGTCACCTTTTTGTTTAATTATTTCCTTTTTCACCTGAAAGCTTACGTACGAATAAGCACTGCATGCTAGCTCGCTTCTAACTTCTCCCAACCTTTTCCTGTGTGCATGCATGGATAGCTTGCAAACTCTCTTTCCCGCTGCTTCTGAGGGGAAGGTTCTTGTATGAAGCCAAACGTACGAGATCGTCAAACAGTTTTGCACCACCGAACCAAACGAAATGCAATTATGCAAATGGCCGATTTGTGAACATTAAAATTGAAAACTTATGTAGCTTCTTATGTGCATCCCCTTTTGAGATTCCCATATAGATGAATATTGGATCGATGGATGTAGAAAATGGATTAAGATTCTCTCTTCTCCTCTTTACATCCACTTTCGTCCCCTCCTTTGATATTCTTTATTTTGTCTTTCTCTTTCTATAAAAAATTAATATAAAATATTAACGTGGCTTAACCGTGACCGTTCAAATAAGAAGGGAGGGAAGGGGAAGGAAAAAAGAGGGGAGAGAATAGTCCACATTTTAGGATCTTACAAAATCACATGCATCTTTTGTCCGTTTGAACTGAAACGAAAAACAACAAATGTATAAAATGGATCGATGTGTATGTTTTAGAAACTGTTTAGCCTTGTCACGTTGCTAGATAAAAGCAAAACGTGATGCAAGTACGATTGTGGCCTGTAGAAGTAGAAAGTAAAATGAAGGCATGGAGAAAAGGTAGCAATAATGAGTACCCAACGAAAATTATACAGCACAATATTAGCAAAGTGGCTCGTCCAAATTAAATCACATTGTAAATGTTCTTTAGGAGTGTCCTTCTCCCGCTCTAGGGAGAGCTTTAAACAACTTAACACATCAATGGATTCTCTCTCTTATTTTTGTTCCTAAATCGGTTGTACGCAGGCAACTTTTTCCTTTGGACTTTGTGCCTAATTTTTTGAAACACAACTGTTAAAAAATTTCATATTTGTTGTAAATATTTATGTCTATGTGACTGTCAATATTCGTAACCAATTGATACTTAATCTTTAGTGATTTTGGCTCCTCATTGAAAAGCTTCAGACTTCTTTTCCTTCATGCATATGGCGTAAAAATTGGGGAAGTTCAATTGACTGGTTTCAGCCAAAAGCTGCGATACTGTTTCGGTAAAAAGGAGTTGGAACTGTTAAACCCAAGGATTTTGTTGCCTGTAAGAACAGGCATGCAGATGCCTATAAATACACAAACGGGGCAGCCACTATCTGATGTGGGATATATATATATATATATATGTTAAGATGAATAAGGAAGATCTATTGAGAGAACTGCAGTTGTATTTTACTGTTGTATTATTGTTATCATACATGGCTCTATTTCCACATTATATCTCCTAACAACATGTACAGAGCTGCCATTTTCCAACACATATTGTCCTCACTTTCATTTTCGGAAAAGCTTTTTAAATCAAATTACCATTTCAGAACCCGTATGAAACTAAATCGAGTGGCCTATGAACAAATCCTCGGGCTATATGTTTTTCTCTTTTTTTGTCTTTGACACTATATGACGTTTAGAAGAGCTTTTAAAATAGCTAAAAGTGTTTTTGGTAAAAATGTTTTTGAAACCAATCATTTGTAAAAATGCAAGTGAATCTTGGAAAAGCATTTGGAGTGCTGGTGTTTCTTGCAGAAAGCATTGTAAGTGCTTTTGGAACCCAAAAACTTTTTTCTTTAAAAATAATTTCAATCATTTTAAAAGCACTTCCAAACGAGTTCATTTATTTTTACCCAAAAAAAGATGATTTCACTCATCCTTTTAACCTAATTTCGGCACCTACAGAGTTTGGAATTCTATGGGTAAAAGGAAACCACAGAGACCAGAAACGCCCAACATCAATAGTGATATGTAATATGATAATGTTTGTATTTTTACATCAATAATTGAATAGATCCTAAGAATACATATATCAAGGGACAAATATTTTTACAAACACTTTTACACTTCTATGTAACCTTTAGATTTTATAACATTCAACAGTCTAGATCGATTAAGAGTGATGTGAAGAATTTTAAACATTAAATGATTTGGATGGCAAGTGGCCCTTTACCACAGTGGTAGAAATTGTGTAGTGCCCTTGCATAACGGCGTAGGTTCGAACCCCGTAAGTGGCTAATCTAACATCTAACTTACTAATGCTTTCGCTCGACTCAAAAAAAAAAAAAAAAAAAAAAAAAAAAACTTGAATGATGATGTAGACTATAATTAATAAGGAAAATACTAATCTAAATTAAAAACAAATATCTAATAGAATAAAATTGAAAAAAAAAAAATCATTTGAATCCTAATAACACAAAAACATGAAATCTCTCCTTTGCCGATGAGGTCTGTAGTGCCTCTCTTCTTTCATTTTATAAAAACTAGGGATAACTTGATATAGATCCAATTTTGTGAGCCATTAGTAGGATTAGTCCACTTCATTGAAATAGGTCCAATAATTGAGATTCCACGTATGCTTATTTGTGGTTTGTACCATAGTTACCCCTTAGGCTTATGAATTGTAGTAAATACACAAAATTTCTCAATTATGGGATTATTTGTGGTTTAACTAATCCCTTAATTGTAGGATTAGTTATAGCCATATAATCACCTCAACACCCAGTCCGTTTCATCCCTCCTTTTTTTCCTTCTTCCAAACAATTCCCTCTGTTAGATCATGGAATCAATCCTCCTCTTTTTTGTCTCTTCTTTTCATGGGTGATATTTTTTGGGATAACTTGATATAGATCCAATTTTGTGAGCCATTAGTAGGATTAGTCCACTTCATTGAAATAGGTCCAATAATTGAGATTCCACGTATGCTTATTTGTGGTTTGTACCATATTTACCCCTTAGGCTTATTTGTGGTTTAACTAATCCCTTAATTGTAGGTAATCCCTTAATTGTAGGATTAGTTATAGCCATATAATCACCTCAACACTCGGTCCGTTTCATCCCTCCTTTTTTTCCTTCTTCCAAACAATTCCCTCTGTTAGATCATCGAATCAATCCTCCTCTTTTTTGTCTCTTCTTTTCATGGGTGATATTTTTGTGTTCTTCCCTCCAAATTCGTTCCTTTAATGGAGGTATATTATATCATATTTATATTTATATTTCTATGTTCCGCCATGTAGGTTCCCATCATTTTTCTTCCAATACAATTGGTAGTTTATTTTTGTTTTGCAGGTAGATTATATCTGCTTTGTAGGTATAAAGCATCTTTCTTCCTATACAATAGGTAGTTACTAGATTATATCGGTTTTGTTTTATTCATAAATAGTAGGTAGTTACTAGATAATATTTTAGTTTGAGTATTTAAATATTCAAAATTTAAAAACTGAATAAATGATAAAAAAATTTAAAGAAATTAAATATTTTTATCTGAAGGGGCAAAATTGATATCAAAATATGTAATTGGATAACTGGACTCAGTTCAAAAAACTACCTATGTTTTTTGACCTAGATCCAAAAGCCCCAAAAAACTAATGCTAATAGTAACGAAAAAAAAAGCCATGATTTAACAGTAAAAAAATCATGAAATATGACCTGACAAAAATAAAAAGATTTTTCAAAACCTAATTTTATCATCCTACATATATGAACAATAATATAAAATTTAAGGTTTTATTTGCTTACCTAATGAAGATTCAAGGCATGGAAGTTGCAGACATGGGGACATGGAGGTTGCATACCTCCTTTTTTTATTTTCACAATTATAGCTAGGGTTTCTTCTCTTTTAATTTTAGTTTTAATTTTTTTCCAAATTAAAGGCTACAAAAAAGGGGAAAAATGTTTATAAAAATATTTGTCCTGATCCTCTCTCTCTCTCTCTCTCTCTCTCTCTCTCTCTCTCTCTCTCTCTCTCTCTCTATATATATATATATATACACGCATATACATATACATATATACACACACACTTTGCTCATATGTGGCACAATCTAATTGTAATTTTCCGTACTCAATTATATACCGTACCTTGGAATCTTCCTACAAGTTGGAAGAACTTGCCTTCCCTTTTGTCACCATCGATTACTCTCAGCCTCTCAACTTAGGTTGGCTCCTTCGGGATATTTCATATTTGATCTACCTTAATCCACCAATCAGAAAATTTGGTTTGTTCCTAAACCTAAAAGGTGAAAATAATTATAAGAAATTCGATTTAGGTCGATAAATAATTTCATCTTTCGGCATATGCCTATGATCATTTTGTTTTTGAGAATACATCAATTGGAAAAAATCACCTCTCCAACTAAGGTTAATAAAAGGGAGACAATTTTTCTCTTCAACTAATTATAAGGTCAATACCACTTATTGAAATTTCTCTTTATCGGGATCTCCTTAAAAGCATACAATGTTTCTTAATATAAAGGGATATTTTTTGTCAAAATATAAAGAGATTATTTACTTTAAAGGGTTTGTTGACTAGGTTAAGTTACATTATGGGCTTGCTATAATAATTTAGTATCAAACGCCTCGTTCACGGGAGTCAAACCTTAAGATTTTCCACTTAATTACAAGTGGAGAGTAGCATTAGTATTAACATGTGTATGGTGATTGGTTATTGGCATAGATTGGTCTAGTTGATGTGAGTTGTTAGAATAGTTTGTTAGAAGGTTATAGAATTAGTTAGTTCGTAAACTTGAGAATTGGGCAACCGGTGTTGTCTCTTTTATGGGTATAATTTGTAAGTACTCTCTCATTTTTGTTAGTATATTCAAATCACAAGATATCAATAAAAGCTTTCATTCCTTCTAAACCTTCATCTTCTTCTTTTTTTCTCTATAATATGGATATATAGTTTGCATATAGTTGATAATTAAACTATAATACTAAGTGACGAAACCACTCAATGTTAATTAACTCAATCTTAAGAAAGTTATACTTAAAATTAATTTTGATATGTGTGGCTTAAGCATCGTTTGAAAATTTCTCAATATTTTTAGTGTTTTCAAAATCATATATAAAAAAGTGTAAAATCCCAGAAAATCCGACTCTTCAGTCCCATCATCTATGTTCATAAGATTCGTTTGAAAACTGAAAGTGGCTGTATTATTTTCTTTTCTCATGGCCATTTTTGTTTATGTAATTTTACTCTTTTCCTCTGAGTGGAAGGTTCCTTAAAACAAGTGTGTACATAAACTGTACATAACTACAAATCCAACACGTATTGTTCCAGACCTGGGAAAATAAGTAGTGTCCAAATGCTCCTATTCTTCACATTAAGAAATGGGGTCATCACTACTTGTCACTTTACCAGTTTAATGTACTTTATGAGATCAACATCTTGTAGTTTCGTCAAATAATTAAGAATAACCTTCCAAACTAATATAATTGTTCACATTGAAATTTCGATGAAATAAATGTTCACAACATATTAAAGTTTTGACATGCAAGGGTATACGTGGCATGCGTCATGTGTCTCACAAATCCGACTAGCCATCAAGAGGGACACGTGTCAACACTTGGCAGAAATGAATTAATTGATTTATTTGATTTTAATTTAATTAACTCAAATATAAATTGATGGAGTCAAATCACGAACCGGCCCACAAATCAAGTCTTGATTTTTTCGTCAATTAATCAAGCCCACAATTAAGGCCAAATCCATTCGTAGGCAAAGCTTAGATAGTCTATAAATATGAGGCTCCGAGACAAAGAAGAGGGGCTAAAAAATCATTTACACCCAAACGCTGAAGTTTTGAAACTTTGAAGCTCTCAAGCACTCAAACCCCCAAACACTCAAGAAGACTCGGAAAACTCGCCGCGGTCTTCGTCAAACCCGTGAAGAACCACCAGGCACCCCTACACGTACCTATTCTTCCATTGCCAAGAGCCAAAACCTTGCGGCATCCGTTCATCCAAGATCAAGTCATTGCGACCCTTGGATCAACAACAATACACACCTTACATTTCGGAGATCAAATCAGAGGATCAAGTTGTAAAGAGATTGTAACCCTAAATTTACATTAATATAAATATTCTTTGTACACTTGTTCTCTTGTCATTTGTCACAGGATTTTCGTGTTTTCAATATTATAATTAAGTGACAAACAAGTCTAATAATTTAAACAAATTCAAATATTTTTATTGCTTTTTGGAACTTGAGAAGATTTTATTTGGATCCCTTCTATCCGAATTCTCCAGATCTTTCAATTTTCTGCATTCTCCGATGGGTGCTGGATCCAATTGCAGACCCGCCACGTCCACACCATCATCTTCTTGCCTCCGGTTGCCCAAAACTGGAACCAAGTCCTCCCAAATAGAGAAAGAAAAGGAATAGTAAAAAAAAAGTTAATTAGTTCCTGAAAGTTCAAATTTTGGTTGAACGAACATAATTAAAGAATTCAGAGGATCCGGATGGAGGATCCAAAGGATCCAATTCCCAATTTTTCATCAACTTATCTCATGACTTGTGAACTGTGAAGGGTAGGACCCTTGTTTTTAGATTCCTTATCAATCTTAATTCTGAGAGCATTAAATATTCACATTATTATGAGAGCATTAAATATTCAGCAGTATAAACTTTAGTGGGATATGTGGCAAAATATAAGTGGAGAGGCATTCCAGCTCAGCAACTGTACGCGTCATCTAAAAAAAATTCTCGTGTAGGGGGCTAACTATTACTAATTTAGTATAAAAGAAGTTGAGGTTTTATTTTATTTTATGTTTAATCAAATACAAAGTTGAGACTTAACTGGGATAGAAAATAACAAGTTTTAAAAATGGGAATTCTGAAAAGTAACAAAAACAATTGATGGTTCATGATTCCTTTTCAATTAATTTATTTACGCTTAAATAACATGCAAAATAATTAATAATTTTGAGATTCGGAGAGTTTGAGTAAAATATTTGAAAGCCACTGGTTGTGGCCTGGACCATGTAAAACCAATGAAGCAATTGATATTCTTCTAAAATTCTGATATTAATCATGTAGAATTAATTAGAATAATCGATCAATATTAATCAAGTGAGAGCGATGTTTATCCGTATATATACATCATACATGTGTGTGTGTGTGTGTATATTTTGTCTTCTAAAAGTTCTGATATTCACTTGTGCCACTTGACGCATAACCTTTTGTGAATCATGATCGATCTAATTTAGACTATCATATGTGTAAGATTCAGACTGAAGATTACCCAGCTTGCAGTGAAGCAAGTTGGAACCAAAGCTCGGGACCATCAAGATTCTTAATCTCCATCCACAAGGTCTGCAGTTGTCAAAGAAGTATAAACCCTTAGCATCCATAAGTCCTTAACTTGCAACTCTTTGTTTTTTAAAAGAAATCATTGTGATCTAGGTGCAACAAAGTATGTGTATATATATATATATATATATATATATGACATTCTCATCATGTAAGAAAAGAGAGATAAGTGCAATAAGGTGTAAACTCTGTTGAACCTAGGTTTCAATCTATCATCGGGTATAAAAACATAAAACTGGAAATTAATATATGTTCATTTTGTAAATATTCATTATTCTTACCAATATTCATATTCTTAATTACCTAGTAATTCCATTAGTTGCACTTCTTTTTATTGTGGTCCAAAAATTTTCTATTCCTCTCAAAATTGATGTTTATCATTTTCTTATGGATAATACTTGGATACTCATTAGTGAGTATCACCTTTTGATTTTGTCCAATGATATTCTAACACTTTTTTATGTTAGACATGTTATTTAATTTTTCTTGGACTTAAAAACCAAGGAACACGTGATTTTTTTATTGAGCCAAATAATAAAGTGAATACTTACTAATGAATAACTAAATATTATCCTTCCCTTAAGATGACCTAGCTAGTTTACTTTGTTAATTGGATAGTGTTATTCACAAACCTATTTTATACACACCCTTGTTAATTTTTTGTTGTTGATCTTTTTCAATTCATTGAATCCAACAGCCGAAAATTGAGGAGTGTGTGAAAAGTAAAAAGTGTATGGATATCACTACCCTGTTGAATTAACGAAACAAATTACAGTGCATCTGGTGACGTAGCCCTAGAGGAGAAATTTATAGGGCTATCACTTATAAGTTATAGGTGAAGAAATAAATAAAATAAGGGGGGAAAATGTTAAATTCACAAGACACAAACACAAATTAAGATATGGATATGGATATGGTCCATGTGGATCCTTGATGACTCACATATATATATATATACACATATATATAACAAAAAAGACATTTATTTATTAGCATCACAACAACATTCTTGGTTCTGGAGTGGTTCTTGGAGTTTTGGTGTTAAAAGCAAAACAATTAGGCATGCATACTCATCACTAATTTGCTTAAAAATAATAGAAAAAGACAATAAAATTACTCACGTAGGGCCTGTAAATTACAGGAATAAATCATTTTCCGATTGCTAATTAATCTTCGTTGTCAATTCATTCAACAGTCCGTACGTACTACATTTCAAAACTCAAAGACTCAAAAGTCTCCCGGTGTTACTTTCAAACCCTAATCAAACATTAATATATGGATTAGGGACCACAGTACAAAATAATTAGAGTAAGCATGAAGCAAGAGATATTTCCGTAATACAATAGTATTAGTTTAGCAAACACTATGGCTCTAGCAATCTAGCTGCTCGTACGCCTATGTGTGATTGTTCTTCGTTGATGGATGTAAGCATGGAGCTTATAGATTCACATTCATCAATGATTGTCAATTATTGATCACACACTGGATCATGTTTTAGATGTTGATGAATGCATGTGAAATTCACGTGACAAGTTTATGTATAGACGCGAAGAAATCTCATTCATCAATCTAAATAATCTATAAAATGTGATATGATATGTATCCATACAACATATATAATTGAGGCATGCATGATCACGTGGACCATTAGTTAAATCAATTACAAGTACGATGGACAAACACTTTTGTTTGTGCTTTTACTTTGAAGAGAGTGAGAGAGGAGGGAAGGAAAGGGGAGGGGATTTGGAGAGGAACTTGCCAAAGATAAATTTTTCAATGTGTCTGGAATACAGAATAGTATACCACATGTAATTATATAAATGAAGGAAAATTTTATTTTTCAAGTGCCCTCCACTTATATAATAACATGTGGTACCACTCTGTGTTCCGAAAACACTGAAAAATCTCTTCTTGCCAAAATACCACAACCTCAAAAGTTGAAATTGATAATGCATAAACCCCGAGTAACCCGACATACTAAAGAAGGTTAGAGCAATGTGTGTGGCTTAATTTTGTTGTAGATCCCAATCTTGCATATGTACTTCTCTGTATAGTTTATCCACTTAGAGATTCTTTCTTTATTTAATAATTATTTTATTAACAGCAAATTACATTCAAATTCAGTCACAGAGAACCAGCACAACTCCATGAGAGGGTACATCAACAATACTTTGTACTTAAGGTATTCATCCCGTCGCAATCAAAAAGTTCAATACTGAAAATAAACTAAAAACGCAAACATAGGCGTAGAAGTAAATGCTCAAAACCAGTTCAGTTATAATCCCTTGCCGCAAATAACCCGTAAATTTCTAGAGAGAGTGCATCAACATCATAATAGAAAATAAGTTATTCATCCACAGGGCCGGCCTTGAGATTTCAGGGGCCTTGTGTGAAAGTGAATTGGAGACCCTAAAAAGTACTAAGAATTTAATTTTTTTTTTTTTTTTTGTTAAAAAAAATAACTTTAGCTTTCAATTGAGTTTCTATAAATTCTAATAGCACAAACAAATTTAACAAATCAACAAGTGGAAAGGTGGCGTATTGTTTTTTCTTAGCTATTTAGAGGGTCAGGGTTCAAATTTTCATGTTATTGTGTGAAAATTTTATATTATTTTGTGGAAGCTTATGCATTTAATAAAAATAAACTAAAAAAATGATGGATACGAGTTTTGAACCCATCCCCTAGGCCGATGTAATGAAACAATAATACCACTTGCGCTAAGACTCAAGTTTGCTATATTCTACACATAATATTATATATACGTATATGCATGCAAAATTGAAAAATCGGGGGCCCTTCCGATTTGGGAGCCCTATGCGATGGCACCACTTGCACCCCCTCAGGGCCGACTCTGTTCATCCAGTAACAACCACAAAAATAATGCAAATATGCGTATAAGTCAACACGCTTACTTAAACGAAACAACATAAAATAAGCTTAAAACTAGAAACTCTCACGGAGTTAGATTGACATCATCTCCGAATCTCAAGACGGACCCATCAATCTGGACCATTCAATTTAAATCATGCAGCATCCATTAGCCACATCCCACTGGCCCACCATACACACAAAACCATGCCTTTATCTCTCTCTTTTGAATGGTCTGGATTGCTGAGTCAGTGAGTTCCGGAGTTTAAGATCCTGAGTTTGAGATTCAACAATGATCTCAATCCCATAGAGTCATGTTCATTTTTCACTTGTAAGAACATAAAGATTAATTTGATAGGTAGATGAGGAGGAATTCTCTTTTCACGTAGGTTGTGCGCATGGTATGACTTGTCAATATCACCACCATATTGATAGTATAATAATGGAACGTATTTATAGAAAATTATTATTGACACTCAACAAATGTAACTGTGCACTTCTCATAAGAGTAATTTTCTTTCTAAATATAGAAAATTTGAAGTGTAGAATTAGATTTTTTGAGTGTCAATAATAGTTTTCTATTTATATACTATCAATATAATAGAAATAAGTTATCACGACTATTAATATAGGTCATGCGCAACCCATGTGCATAACCCGCGTGCATAGGAGAGAATTTCTGGGTAGATGAGTACCTTAACAAAGTTTAGGTTTTGTCACTCAGTACTATAGTCTGGTGGTATTCATCTTCACTTGGAAGTGAGAGGTCTTAGGTTCGAATCTCGTGGATGGCGAATTTGATACCAAATTAAGTTGCCCATTGTGTGGCTTAGCCGAACTCTTCCTCCCGTTAATGTAAAAAATATCGATGAACTCAAAAAAATAAAACAAAGTTTAGGTTTTTGTTGGGAATGGGATTGGTTTCTAGGCTGTTATAAATGGGCCACAAATTGGAAGCCCAATAATATAGTCTCCAACTTTGAATTATGGGATCCACAAGACTTGCTAGATTTAGATATGGACTATGCTATCTCAAGCCCAACTGAAGAATAACCAAAACGCAGCGTTTTGCCACTGTGAACCGCCCAGCAGAGCGCCTTCGACGTGACGACGTCGGCTGCTCGTTTAACCAAACGCCACTTGGACCACATTCGGAGCTTCGAGCAGCAGGTGAGGTGACCCACTCCATCGCTCACCGCTCAATTCCAATTCCCAAATACCCGAAAACCCAAAAAAAGAAAAAAATCTCGATTCAGTTCTCTGTCTCTCTCCTCTTCGCAGCTCAGAGAGAGAGAGGATTGAGGACTCTCCCCATCTCTCACTTGAAAATTTGATTCGAAATCGCCCCCTGTAATCGGTAAGATCGTAACCCACTTTTGTTTTATCATGTTTGATTGTTTGACTTTTGTTTTGGATCTTGCGGGGTTGATTTTCCGGACCTGCAGCTAAATATTTCAGATGGGGTTTCGTTTTTGCTGTTAAAGTTTGGATCTTTTTCGAATTTTATGTAAATTATGGATTGCTTGATTATTTAATTGGGTTTTTGGGGTTAATTCCTGTTTTGGGGGTGCAGTAGTTTTGTAATGTTTGGCTGATTCTTCTGCACGTTCTGGTTATTTGAACTCATAGATGTAATGGGTAGATGCATCTGGTGATTTGTTTAATCCCAAAGCATAAAATGTGATAGTTTAATAGCAAGTGCGGTTAAAAAAAGTCCAGTTTCCTGATAAATTTACTCTGTTTTTCTTCAGGTCTGAGTATTACTATTGTGTCAGTGTATCTTCATCATGGTTGCTTTGAGAGACTGCTTCAGTAATTTTATTTAGTGATGATGTGTTAGTGAGACGGTGGTTTTGGTAAAAAAAATGTGGAATTTTGCATCCAGCTGCATAGCTGGAAGTGTTGGATTGAAAAACGATCTTCTAAAGCCGATGCAAGCAGCTCTCGAATGTTCTGATGATGAGAGTTCTTCGGTCGTTGGCAGAGAGGAAGGACTAGAGTGCCCCATATGCTGGGAATCGTTCAACATTGTTGAAAATGTGCCCTACGTTTTATGGTGTGGCCATACCCTCTGTAAGAATTGCATTCTGGGATTGCAATGGGCGGTTGTGAAATTCCCCACTTTACCGGTTCAGCTTCCGCTTTTTATCTCCTGCCCTTGGTGCAATCTATTGTCCTTCCGGCTCGTTTACAGGGGAAATCTCAGATTCCCTCGCAAGAACTACTTTCTTCTCTGGATGGTTGAGAGCATGAATGGTGATAGGGGGCCGAAGTCTAATTCTACCTTCTCTGGTGATAATCAGTCAGTCTGGCCGGCTAATGGAAATGTATCCGTGGGAACTCAACCGAGCCACGGTACCCACAGGAGGGGGCAACATATTCACCATATCGAGCAATCTGGGTCGAATCACAATCATGGCACTGTCAATAATTACCTTAGTGTGGAGCGCTTGCATTCTTCGATTCGGAAGTCACTGTTTTTCTTCGTTCATTTGACAGCAAAGTTCCCACTGGTTGTCATATTTCTCCTGATCATCTTATACGTAATACCTGCCTGTGCAGCCATATTGGCATTGTACATAGTCATCACCGTTGTGTTTGCTCTCCCGTCATTTCTTCTTCTGTACTTTGCATATCCTAGTTTGGATTGGCTTGTCAGGGAAATCCTCACCTGAGGCGCTATTGGCTTCTTTGTTCACAAGCACTATGAATACAACTTTGCTCCTACAAATCGGTGGCGCCTTCTATCCGTACTTTTAGTATGCAATTCGACGACTTACCAGGTTCCAAGATGCAGTGTTATTGCCGGAATCATTTCAGCTCTCATAGATGTTGGGTCGGGCATGTTAGTTTCGGAAATTTTGTTTCACGAAGATAACGACTTCACGCCTATGGCAATGTTCTTGCTAGAAATACAGTTTGATTAGGTTTTACAGGGTTCTTCTTTGTATGAAGATTTGTGTTGAAATAAATATGTTTTGTAGTTTCTATTGCTTTTGCTGCAACATAGTTGTAGGTGATTAGTAGTAGGTTTTGAATTTTTGGTTGTACATATGTTTTGTAAGAGTGTTCGGGCTCGAGTCATTAGTATATGCTTGTTTTTTTGTTGGGAATTGTTATTGGCACTTCAAAAATCTCATTTTGCACTCTGAACTTTCTATAATTAGTCAGAAAATTACACTTGTGAGCAGTGTAGAATGAGATTTTTAGAGTTAATAACAGTTTTCTTTTTGTTTCAATTTTCGTAATAATATGCTTGTAGTTGAGATTGTAGGACGACGACTTAGTTTTGATAAAATTTCATCAAAACAAACACGTTAGGGGCAAATGTAGGCGTTTTACGTCTACGTCTTAACGTTGTTTGAAAAAAAATGGACGGAATTAGTCATTTTCCTCGAATTGCAACAATCAGTCAACTTTCAGGTCTAAAATCGCAGGCAAATGAAATTCATAATCTTGCTAAAGGTATAATACCGTCGATGAAATTGATTCGAAACTTCTCGATGCTTCCTCCTTTTCTCCTCAAGAAGTTGTTGATAAAGCCTGTCTATCCATACCATCCACAATAAATCTAAAAATTCTTAGAAAATCCATACCAGACAATCGGACTGGATCCTCCACGTGTCAAAAGCACAACCTGGTATTGCAACCTTTGACGCTGCATTTTGTTATGTGCCACTCCTCTCTTAGTGGTGCTGAAGGCAAAGTGCCAACAGAAAGTTTCAGAAAAAAACCAATGGCAGCCATTGCCGTTTCTTCTTCAAAATCCTCCATTTTTCAGAACCCAATCTCTCGCAGAGAGCCAAGTTCCAGTCTTTTTGGCGGGTCCTTAAAGGGTTTTTGTTTTCAGTTGAGACCTGGAAACAAGAGCAGAAATGGCATCAATTTGGTGGTTGCTGCCACAAACTCCACCACCATCAGTGGCAGCAGAGGCCGCGGCGGCGACCGGTTTTACATCAACTTCACCGGGTTTCCATTTCCACTGGGTCCTTTTCTCAATAGAAGCACTACTAGGACTGAGGTCAGCTCGTTTTATTCTTTGCTTTTATTCCAATTAATATATTCGTAGTTGTTTTCAGCAGATAATGGCTTAAAATTTGGTGGTTTTGGCTTATGACATGATATGTTTATGCTCGCACTGAAATTCTGATCTTCCAATGTTTTCGGTTTTCATGTCCCTTTTCTCACTCTAGTAGAAGCATGTTTATTAGAGCTTTTCAGATGGTAAAAATCAATGAAGAGAGAAGCTTTCACAGTTGAATGTCCAAAACTTCAAAGAGGGCCTTGTAGATTTTGATTCTGGGGGTGCTTTATTGGTTGAACAAGTTATGTATCGATCAAGTAATCAGGATACACAAAGCTATGATCTTTGAGTGCACAGCAAGTTTTTACTCTGGATGACCCGAGTGATTGTATGTTCATGTAAATTGTAGCTTTACTCTCTTTTCCGCGTGTTCGTAGGCCGTGAAAGGCTGCATATGGTTATTTGAGCAAGAGCAAGCATTAGGCTTCAGCAGTGTGTCAACCAACATTAGAATGACAGTCATCAAACTAAAATCCGGAGGATTGTGGGTCCATGCGCCCATCGCTCCAACCAAAGAGTGTATTCAGGTTATATTTTGCTTACAATTCTTTCCATTTATACCTTTTTCTTGCTGAATCTTCTCTGAGGATCTGCGAATTTCTGCATATCCATGCTTTTGTTATCCAACTTTTCTTATGAGTGTTCTTGTCTCTTGCCAGCTTCTGAAAGAGTTGGGGGCTCCCGTAGAATACATAGTTCTTCCTACATTTGCTTATGAGCACAAAATTTTTGTTGGTCCGTTCTCTAGAGAGTTCCCTCGAGCTCAGGTATGGGTGGCACCAAGGCAATGGAGTTGGCCTTTGAATCTCCCGCTGGAGTTTTTTGGGATCTTTCGTGCTAAAACCTTAAAAGACGAGGATTTTTCCACTCCATGGGCTGATGAGATTGAGCAGAAAGTTCTCAGTTCACCAGAAGTTGGTAATGCAAAGTGCAAAAGTTCCATCCGAGACTTCATTTTTATAAGGCAATTGCAAAAACTCATTTTCTTGTGGATATTCAGGTATTGGGCCATATGTGGAGGTAGCTTTCTATCATAAGCGTTCCAGAACTCTACTGGTAACAGATGCTGTAATTTTTGTGCCAAGACAGCCACCTGATTGTATCAGCAAAGAATCCTTGTTGGCATCTGCAAAGAATGGCTTGGCGGTAAAACTTCTTAGTAAAGGAAAAGAAGTATCTCAAGAACCAGTAGTTGACAACAAGATGAACCGTCAAAAAGGTAGAATCTCCATTCCTCCATTCCAATCCGAAATTTCATTATGGAGTCATTTTTGGTAAAATGGTAATCCAATTGGAGAGTTATCATGTATGTTTTGCTGAAAAAAGTTTTGAATAAAACGAACTTCTTGGTGTAGGATGGGAAAGAATGGTTCTTCAAATTTTGTTTCTTGGTCCATCAAATCTGTTGGAACCGAACACTAGCTTTGCTCAGATGTCACAGAAGCTGATTGTTTCACCCATTGTAAAGACTCTTGTCTTCAGCAAAGTTCCTGAAAAGGTAGTTGAACCATTCTGATGTATTCAATTTAGCTCGTCTTTGGGTATGCAAACTAGTTAGTGAAATCGCCAAATGTTATTCCTAACTAAGGGACAAAGGCGTGGTTAAATGATATTTAGACATCCTTTTTCGGTGTGTGTGTGTGTAATAACCAGACCAACACTCTGCTTGTATGCATTTATCAAACAAAGATGACAAGAATTGTTGGAACTTGTATGCATTTCAGCACTATGACCATTTGTGTCTCAAAGCATTTTCATAATTCAGGTCAGGGATTGGGTTGATGGAATCGCGCGGGACTGGAGGTTCAAGAGAATAATCCCTGCTCATTTTGCAGCACCAATCAACGCAGGCAGGTCTGATTTGTTAGCTGCATTTGCCTTTCTGGATGACCTTCTGGATGAGCGTTATGTCACTCGCCCATCTCTCTCTCTTCTCTTCACATCCCTATTGGGAAAGGCTGCGAGCTACTTCCCTCCCGATGACATGAAGACTTTATCATCCCTCGATCAGTTTTTGGTCTCGGTTGGAGCTGTGAAAAAGACCGTCTCAGGGCGCAAACGATGACATAACATGGTATGCAACATGCAAATTTTCCGGTGGAGATTTCACCTGTTGAATTTACTTACTCATGAATGGTTATGAATCATCATGTTTTTGTTATTTAACATCCTAAAGTTGTATTCAATTACTTGTAGTGGAAGATTGCATGATATTATAGTACAGAAGCAAAAGGTGCAATACAAAGTTTCTTCTTGTGTTTTACTTCGAATAAGTCACATCATAACGTGTTACTAATTTATGTGTTATAATAAGCGTAAAAGACATAGTTGATAGGTCAAAAACTTAAGTTATAATGTTAATAAATAGATTGACGTGTTATGACATGAATGAATTAGTAATACTATGTGGCTATGTGACAGTTACACTAAAAAATTTCTTGAAAAAAAAAAAAAATTATTGGTAATACTTTGTATTAATAGCATCTATTTTTGTAATTCATTAGTAGGATGCTGAAAACTGACGCAGCGGGGTATGAGAATAGAAGGATCGACAAGCGTCAAATTCAAGAGCATAAGCTGAAATTTATGACCATAATCTGAGCCAACTTTAGATATGAAGTGTTTTATCTTAATGTTCTCATTGACTACATATTAATTATAAGATAGAAGAATGGTATGCAGGCACATATGACTTGGTAATTTTGTCAGTTGTCATGATATTTAATAAGTTCATTTTTGCTCACCATCATTTAGTGCGATGTATATGTTTATCACCTTATTTATCACCGTTAAATGAGTTTGAATTTTAGATTTGTGCTTATGCACTACACGAATCTCGAAATTCAAACTCATCTAACAGTGATTAATAGGATGATGAGCATACACCACACTAAATGGTGGTGAGCAAAAATGCTCTCGATATTTAATAGGCAAAAGCTTCAAGGAAAGCAGCAGATCATAAAGCCAGTTGTTTCAATAGATTATGGGAATATTTCCCTCAGATGGATAACTTAAGGACTAATTAATCATCTGAAAGAGACTAATGAATTATGATTAGGACATTGATACTTGAATATAGAACAAATCTACTTTATCGTTGGAAGGTCAACTCCGCAACCAAATTCTTCTACCTACTGTACTTAGCTTCTGGAGAATGATTATTAGGTGTTGATTGATGTAGGTGTCACAGAAGGTTTCAACTTTGAATATTCTTAATAAAAATGTAAGTGAATCATATAAAAGCACTTGAAGTAGTTTCTACAAAAAGTACATACTGATACTTCTTACAGGATTGCAAGAAGCACTTCAAATTCTTTTTGAACCTAAAAACATTTTCTCTAAACGCGTTTACAGACACTTTAAAAGTATTTCCAAACGAGCCATAATTGTTATAAGATATAAAAAAAAAATAGTTCATAAACAAAACACT
Organism: Heteromeles arbutifolia; assembly: GCA_024362995.1. Classification (NCBI taxonomy): domain Eukaryota; kingdom Viridiplantae; phylum Streptophyta; class Magnoliopsida; order Rosales; family Rosaceae; genus Heteromeles; species Heteromeles arbutifolia. The sequence goes on from JANCRC010000007.1 coordinate 4,340,333, forward strand.
AATTGAACCAATTACAAAACCTCAATCAAAAGCAAAACGGGAGAAATGCTAAAACGCCAATAAAGGGGCACTAAATAGTGGTTCATGTACGGCTTCGTAAATTGTCCCTTCATTTTTATTCATGATTAAAAATTTGTAACCAATTCTTTTAGCTTGTAATACATATTTTTTAGTCCAAAGAGTGGGAGAGAAACGAAGGTGACTTTTTCTTAATTACTCTATTGTCTCTTGGCCCTTTTTATGCTTCATCTTTGCTCCAAGTTTGGGTATTGCTTTTACATCAAGCTTTAACATACACTTTTCCTCCATTGTGGGGAACATGGGGACAAAGTCGTGATGCCTCGAATCTGCAAGATGACTCTGAACCGTCGATGAAGTGAATTACTTAAACATGCGTGTGTAAATGATTGTGAACTCTTAAAGAAATAAAAACACTAATCACACTTTGTTTCTGAATTTTGAGAATTAAGAACCGACCTTTTATTTGTTTAAAAGGTAAAATTAATAAAGAAATTATTATATCACTTGCTACACCTTGATATAATATTATTTAGTCGATGTAGATATATTCCAGAACTTTGATTTAATCGTACCTAACCTTGATATGATTGAAATATGTAACTCCGATCAATTCAACTACCCTAAAAATTATGCCAAATTATTATATTTAGTCCTCTTTTTCGTTCTCTTGACATTTCCTCTCCTTCTGTCGTTTCATGCAACGCAAATCGGCCTTAATTCTTAAATAGAAACCAAGTTTAATAGTATAGATTTTGTTAGATTAGATGTTGGATTAATTACCGACGAGATTCAAACCCACGTCGTCATGCAATGACTTAACTCATTTCCACATTGTAGTAAAGGGTCACTTGCACAATGTTTAATAGTTGGAATCCCCAATTTATAAACATACATAGTTTGTTCAAAGAGTAATGCTAGAAAGACTAAATTTGGAGACTAAATTTGTAAACTAAATGATGTGTCACTAATATGAATAAACATATTTATCAACGTTTAAGTAATAAATCGATCATCAAGTTCTTTAGTTTTCAAAACTTTATTTCTAAATTTAGTCTCCATAATATTACTTTTTTTTCAAGGAGACCCCATGATTTTCTTGTAGAAATCTACAAAACTAAGTCGACGTGGTGGCAATGCATGTTGAATTTCTCATTAGAATGTGTATAATATTTGATTGAGTTTAGTTTTTTTTTTTTTGCTTCTGAGTTTAAATTCTACAAATTAAAATAGTTTAAATTCTACAAATTAAAATAGTTTAAACTATCGCTTTTACAAAAAAAGAATTCAACAAACGGGTTAGTGTGTCAATAATAAATCTATATGTTTATCATGAAAGCCATTTTGATGTGGAAAAAAAATTAACCCTCCCATGATGAGTTGATGTGTACAATCCGATTAAAGGGACGAAGATGGCAATCATAAATTTCTTAATTGGATTTTAAGCATCATCTTTATTCTCAATCACATTATTAAATTGTTTAATTATATCAACATGATCAACAATGAGGGAAAATTACATTGGTGTGACATTTGCGCACATTTTAAAACTTGTCATCTTTTAGTTTTTAAATTTGATTTTTTATCGAACAACTTCCGCTCATGAATTTTGTCAAATTTGGTTAATGTTATATGTTACGGTTGATTATTTAAAAGAAAAAAAATGGTTATGAGTAATCTTTCATCTCTTTTGGGTAAATAGTTACGTTATGTTATCATTTTCATTTTTTTGTGAACAAATTAGTTAGGTGACCATTTTTTTTTTCTTCTTTTTGGGGTAAATAAGTTACCTTATTGGTAAGGTATCTTGGTTCATTAATTATAGAAACCAAAACAAATTTTAATTCAAAAACAAAATATGTTAGCTTAGCAACAAAGTAAAGTAAATAGAACCATAATATACATATATGGTAAAGATATCTTCAAAAATTGATTGTGCAAAATCTAATGTTTTTCATACCAAACAAACCCTAATTCTACGAAGCCCAAAAATTAGGCAATTCGAACCATTCAAATTGAATCCGACTGTCCTTATTGACTCATTCCGCTTACTCACATTACACAAACTAAAGACTTTGATCTCTCTTTCACATAAACTAAGAGCCTGAATATTCTGGTTCCTTGGCTCCGAACAATAAGGTCCGAAGATGATCCAAATTAGAAGTCCAAAGCTTCTACAAGCAATCCATTATACAAAGCAAACAACTTTGACAAAAAAAATCACAAATCAATTTGAGTTAGGAATTTTGGATTTTGGAACTTTCCCTAAAAATATCATCTTTGTTCCACAAAAAAATTAGAGTGGGGACCAAAACCAAATTCCCCCCACTTTTTTTCCCTCTCTTGTATTTTCCTGGATTCTATAACAAACGCGTTAAGCGCTGAGAAAAAAACCCCACCAAACCAAAACCAGAAGAAAACTAGAAACAGTTGCTTGCACGATCTCTGAAGCAAAATCCCTCACACCCAAAAAAGCAAAGAGCAAAAAGGAGTGGCCTTTACTCTCCTCTCTCTCTCTCTCTCCTCCTTTTGCTTCCTCCTCGAGCAGGCCTCATTCATTCATTCATCCGTAGCCTTTTTCTTCGCTTTCTGTTGAGTAGCAGACGGTAAAAAGGTATGCTTTCTCTCTCCTCTCTCTCTCTCTAGTCGTATCTGAATCTATTTCAATCACTTTTTGGCACAAAAATGCTAGATGGGTTTTAGTCTTTGACAGAAATCATGAACTGGGTTCTATTAAATTTGTGATTTTGGTATTGGTTTTGTGTGATCAAAGCTTCCACTGAGCTCTCATTTCTGGGTGCGTCTTCGTTTTCTTAATCCTTAGAGGTTTGGGGATTGTTTCTGGGTTTTGTCCATTGCCTTGCTTGGTTATGAAGTTTGTGTTTTTTTAATCAACTTATAAATTCAATTTCTGGCGATGGGTTTGGAATTGCATAATGTTATGATCATGGGTAATTTATTATTGGTCGTAAAGTTGGGAGGTTCAAGCTAATTTTCTACTACTTCCATTGGTTTTTCCCTTTGAATGTAACCCAAGAGTTGCTGCTTTTTAGTTTGTCTTCTCCTCATCTAAAAAAATAATTGAATGACAGCCTTTTCTGGGATTTATTCATCAGCCGAATCGTCGTTTTTGGCATTGGAATTGGTTGTTAGTGGATTGTATGATAATTAGGATGACAATTGATTTTTGTTACCGATTTGTTCTGTTAATGTTCCTTTTTTGGTTTCCTCTCCCATTAATATCTTGCCAATTCTTTTAAATGTACTTTTTTATTTTAATGAAAGGATGACAATGGAGTATGCGAATCCAACTACACATAAGTCTACTACAATAGTAGCCTTACTCTCTAAATCCGCACGAAGCGGTTTGAAAGAACCAAGACCCTGAGATTAGCTATCAACTACAAAGTAGGCTACTTACTTCCCGCTCAGAGCGATTAGAAAGGGCTAACTCTCCAATAACACAGTGCTACTTCATTATGCGATAACAAAGTGATTATATTACTGTCTTTTGTGTTTAAGTGGATTAAGATGGCATAGTAGGTTTTAAATTAAAAAAAAAAGTCTGATGCTCTGGTCTTAAACCTTAAAAAATTGCGAAGTCAACTTGAATATCTAATTTTATATATACTGTTGGGCAGATTACTGTTCATTTCACTGCAGAACTTGGTACTGCAGATGTTTGTAATTTGATCTCGATGTTTAATAAATCATACCAAACTGAGTTTATGTATACGTATTATTGATCTCACTTAGCGGCCGTGTAAATGCGTAACCTTTTATACCTTTCATCAGGTTGACACTTTGTTAAAATTTCTTCCTTCTTGAAGCTATCTGTAACTGCTAATTGCAATAAAAAGTTGTAATCTACACCATTTTAATTTTGTATTTTTGCAGGTTTTCAGGATTATCTGTTCTGAGATTCGTCTGAAATATCTCACTCCTTCCGATGGATGATTTGAGCATCAACTTACCAGTGACCCGTGAAATAACAAAACCAGAGGAGCGTAATCCAAGAAGAAATTCTACAGGGAAAATATTCTCGTTGAACACTGGAGAAAAAATTCCTCGATATCTCAGAGCTTCTACTGGTTCCTGTCATGACAATTGTAAATATGGGAGGAAACATGAAGAGGAAGTGAAGGCAAGATGTCCTATAAGGTCCGTTCCAAGAAGGCTTCCAACAAAATCACCTAGCACCCAAAATTCAGAAGAGAGTATGGTTATTCCAGAGAGGAAGAATGTGTCGACGGTCAAGATTAAACCCTCACCGGATTTGAAGACTCTTTTACCTGATTTGAAAACCCTTTTACCTGATACCTGTAACGTTACCAAGCAGCAAGTGTCAAAAAAATCGATTGACAGCCAAAGTTCTGTTGGGAGTGTGACTCTGGCCGAGAGTAAGAAGACATCATCAGCCAAGCCGAAATTGTCATCCTGTTTGAAACCCCATGTCAACGCTGCGCCTAAAACCATGAAGCAGGAAGTTTCATCCTCTTCTGACTCATGTTCCGAACCCCATATCTCTGTTGCGCCTAAAATCATGAAGCAGGAAGTTTCATCCTCTTCTGATTCATGTTCCAAAACCCATGTCCCTGCTGCGCCTAAAATCATGAAGCACGAAATTTCATCCTCTTCTGATTCATGTTCCAAACCCCATGTCTCTGCTGCGCCTAAAATCATGAAGCAGGAAGTTTCGCCATCTCCTGATAAGCTGGAAGTCTCTTCAAAGAATGGTTCGATAGGACCTAAGGAAAAGAACTTGTCTGCAAAGCATGTCACTTCTTCGAAGCCCAAATATTTGGCAGTGAAAGAGTTACCCCCTCCTGATACCTCAGGAGGTTTAACTGCTCCAAGAAACCGTAATTCAATGATAGGCCAAAGGACAGCGACCTCTTTCAAGATAAAATCTTCAGCTTTGAAGCAAGTGCCTTCTCCTGAATCTGCAGGGGGTTTAAAAGGCAAATCAAACAGTGATGGCAAGATAGGCAAAAGGTCCGGAGCATCCTTAGTGACTTTGAAAAGAGTATTGTCGTCCCCAAGAGCATCATTGTCCCCCAAACCTTCTCTCAGGAGAGTTGCAAGCTTAAAAGCACGGAAGAACAGGCCCGTGAACGTTGTGTCTCCTCTTAAGAACCAGAACAAGACCAGAAAAGCTCAACCTAAGCAAGTCAACAGTGATGAGGTACAAGAGAAGACCTTGTATGTCATTAAGGTTGAAACTGAGAATAGCAAACCTCTGGAATCTGATCAAAACAGAAATTGTGAAGTTGAACCATCACCGCTTTCAGCATCGGCAACACCCAAGTCTGTATCTGTCCAAAACTCTCTGTCCTTTTCATCCCATGAAGGAGAAGATCCAGGGTCTGGATATACAATGAGCGAAACAGAAGTTAGCTCTTTTTCAGAAGACAATGAAGTTGACTATATTGACAATGCAGAGATCCTAGGCGAGGATGGCAAAGGGAAACCCAGAAAGTCCGGGATGGTTTGTTCTGAAGACAAGGATGGCGAAACTTTAAAATTCAGGAGGGGAAAGGTTGTCGACATACAATTTGAGAATTCTACTCCAAGGAGGCTCAAATTCAGGCGAGGAATAGTGTTGGGAGATAACCAAAATGTCAAAGCTGTTTCCCTAAGGCGAAGCTTTAAGAAGAGAGGCGTCGGTGCTGATATAGTTGGTTCCGAACCTGGTGCAGAACAGGTTGTTTTGAGACATCAAGATGTTCAGGGAAAGAGAGATGAAAAAGGGTTGTTCAACAACGTGATTGAAGAGACTGCAAGTAAACTTGCTGAAACCAGGAAGAGTAAGGTCAAGGCCCTGGTTGGTGCTTTCGAAACAGTGATCTCACTCCAAGAGCACAAGCCTTCTGCAAACGCTGTCGCTTGAGCTGGGAAAAGAATAATGGAGTGCGAGAATCTGAGTTAAACAGGCTTATGGATCTGCAAAACCGTAAAGGTAGATTGCTTCCATTAGCGTTGGATGGCCTCGACGCAGATTTGAATGCGAGTCTAGCATGCTTAGAACTCAAGACACCTCCATTGTTTTTTGTGGAGAGTATGCATTTTCTTCCTTTTTTTCTGTCGAGTTTCATACCAGATACATGGTTGACTGTGAATAAAACAACTATATACAATCTATGACTTCATATATTGAAGGACAAAAGAAAAATTGCAGAGCTGCTTGCTGATTAGTTGTATTATCCTTTAGCTTTGTTCTTAAAGTTACCATTAACTGTAATTGTGGTTGTTGGGTTTGACAGACTGGTTTGCTGGATTTAGATTTTCACTTCTCATCAACAATCACCACTCACACACGCATGGGCGGCTAACTTTAGTATTCGAGAAGATCAAGCTAATAGTGTGCCAATGTCCATGGGCTCATATCACTCTTCCGATTTTTCCCCTCGACTTTGAGTTGATTTTAACCCGCATAATCTTTCAAAATGTGTCAATTTGTCCCCAAGTGCCAATTTATCCCATCTTCATTTAGTTTTTCCTACTTAAATGAAAGAAAATAACCTACAATTCGACGGGATAAGAATATGCACTCAAAACCAAGTTGAAAGTCTAATAAGATAATCAGAAAAATGAAATAAATTATTTATGCCTACTAATTTTCTCTTTCTGCACACCTTGCTTATTTTTAGCGTCAACTAAGACCATCTCCAAACGAGATGTCAAATATGCCAAATAGGATTAAAAGACATTTAGGTGTTCTCCAATGGATATGTCATATATGATGTGGCATGTGAGTCATTTGTCTTCTTAGGCCATCTCCAACCGATGGCTGGCCAGATGGCTCGTTTTAGCCCTCTGGCCCTCTAAGATTTTTCAAAATATTAATATTTTAATAAACAGTACAGAGCCATATTTGCCTCCGTCTCCAACCGAGGGCCAGAGGGCTCGTTATAGCCCTGTCACAAAAAACCGTCTCCAACCGAGGGCCAAACATAATTTATTATTTAAAAACTACAACTTAAATTCAAATCCAACAGCTAAGTGATGTCAGCTAGCCGTTGGTAAAGTATACTAAAAAAAATATGAACCAAATTTTGTAAAGTATAAGTTATAGGGAAAAAAATAGAATTTAAAAAAATTTGAAAATTTTTTTGTAGGTTATAGAAAAAAAATAAGAAGTTATAGAAAAAAAGTTATAGGAAGTTATAGAAAAAAAAAAGGTCTAAATTCATTAAAAAAAAAAAATTTAATACAACGGCTAATGACTGGCTAGCCATTGGAATTCAAATTAGTGTTGGTTATAACCGACACAATTGGAATTCAAATTTGAATTAGTGACAGTTTTAACCGACACTATTTGCTAACATTGCTATTAGTGTCGGTTATAACCGACACTAATAATATAGTATATATTATTTCTGTCGGTTATAACTGACAGAAATAATAAAACATTAAAAAAAAAATGGCTAGCCCGGGGCTGGTCGGAAGTGGCCAGCCCTCCAGCCCTTTGCGATTCTGTGGGGCCCTCCCAGATTCCAAAGCCCTCTGGCCTAGCTCTCGGTTGGAGACGGTTTTTAAGCTATTATCGGCCCTCTGGCCCTCTGAACCCTTCGGTTGGAGATGGCCTTACTTTCTAGCTGCCTTTTCTGACAGAAAACAAAGAAGGAGTCAAATGAATTTTTTAATGCATAGGTCCCATTAACAACCAATAAAATAAAAACTACAATTAATTTTGATTATTTTTTAATAGTTAATGTAACTCTAGGCCCAATAAAATAATAAAATAAATATTTGACACATCTATTGGAAAAAAAGAGAATTTAGCACTTGTATTCAATTTGCCACATCAGCCATCAAATAAAATTTTGACATATTATATTTGACATCTCCTTTGGAGATGCTCTAATTTATTTAATCAAAATACCTTAATTAGTAATTGTAGATCGTGATGATTAGTAGCCAATTAGTCGGTGGTATTGTCAAGTAGTTGGTGTAATAACGCGTTAAGTTATACCAATTGAACTATGTATAATAACGCGTTAAGTTACTTTGGGCTATGTTTGAGGAAAAAAAAAGTGATGTTCTAAAAAGAAAAAGAGCATGCGGAAACTTTTTTTCTTTTCAATTTTAAAATTCGTGTCTTACAAAATTAAATCAAACCGTTCAATGAGCGAACACTTTAAAATGGATGAGCAAATTTGCACTCTTAAAATGAAGCTAAAGCAAAAGAGAAATGCCCATGGGACTTTCTCAAAACTCAAAAGTACGACTTTTTAAATAATATTAACTCAAAAATTAATATCAAAATATAAAATGACAAAGAATTCACGACAGTTGAAAGCAAAAAGCTTTCTTGCCAGAGGAAATTTGTGCTGGAAGAACATTTTTCTGGCGCTTTTTGCGGAGAAATTTTAAACTTTCCACCGGCAGTAAGACTGTAAAACAATGGGCGTCGCTTGTCTTTTCACGGCTGAATGACAAGTAAGACACATTGGCCCCCACTGCACAATCCACAAAGCCGCCACCTCCGCCTGCGGTACGTGGCGCGAAGTTGTTTGTTGTCGTCGCCCATAAAGCAACGGCGGGTCGCTGTAATAATTTCCCCACAACCAATCAAATTCTTCTGTTTTGGAAGCCAAAGCCTTCGTCTTTCGCTTCTCTCTCTACCAGATACCATTTTGGGCTTGCCATGCCATCAGTGCCTGCGTCACTGTTTTTTTTCTCTGGACGATTTTGCCCCTGAAGCAGACCCAAATTTCCCGCTGCTTCCTTGGTTGCGAAATGTAAATTTCTTCAATCTCCTTTTATCTTTCTTCTGTCACTTGTGAAAACCCCAATTTCTTTTCGATTTTGCAGAGATGGGATTTCTAGGGTTTTGGAGCCATGGTTGAAGGGGGGTTTTTGATCTGCGGATGTCTGCTGTACGGCGACTGATGAAGCTTCCTGCATCCAATTCATTTATGAGGTGACGGCTGAGGTGAGAAATTGGGTCCTCATTTCATGTTAATTACGATCTAGTCCACTCTGAGCTGCTTTCCCTGCGGTGCAGTGGGTTTTCATATGATTTAGGATTTTGCAGGTTCTTAGTTTTCCTTTAATTTTGCTTTTTTGTGCCAAAGTTGCAAACTCCGTACAAGATTAATGTGGTTTTTGTGTGGATTAAGTAGTTGCTTAAATTTGTGGTAGATTTTGTTTAAAAGCTTTGATATTTTATATGGTGGCTTGCGGATTTAATGATTTGGAAATGAGTGACATGCATTCAGAATCCTTGTTGCTAAGATTTCTAGTTAGACTTTAAACTGGGTAATTATCGTTGCTCCGAAACGAATGTAAATCATTGAGATTCTAATGTTAAAATTGAACATGTATTCTGCTAGTTGGCTGATATCGATAGTTTGTGCGTGCATATGTTATTTTTATAGCCTTGTGAAATACAGGGATTTTGAGTTTTCAATCTCACTAGGTGGATGTTATGATTCTGTAGAGAAGTTAGACTTTAAATTGGATGGTGTTTGGTGCTGCGAAATACCTCTAGGTTCTCAGATTCTATAGTTTGGATGCGTGCGAATTGTATTTACAGGCTCATGAATCGCAGGGATTTGAGATTGTTGTGTTTTTCAATCTTTGTAGGTGGACGAAATGATTCTTACAAAGCAGTATCGTTGCATCCACTCGGCAAGCTGTCGTTGCACAAAAGGTCATCTAAGTGAAGATGTGTTATTCCTTGTATTCCGACAGTTGAATTGGAACCCGAAGTTGATTGCGACACTTTCCCTTGTTTGCAAATGGTTTGATGATCTCGCCAAGCGTGTGCTGTGGAAGGAATTTTGCCGAACAAGGGCACCAAAGATGATGCTTGATCTTCAGTCTGGTGGGAGTCACAGTGTAGATGGGAACTGGACGGCACTTGGGAAGCTTCTTATTTACTGTACAGGATCTAAGAAAGGTGGCCTCTTTAACAGTATTCAAATCCCTGGTCACTCTGTTTACAGGACCAGGTTCTCTAGGACGTCAGGGAAGAGCTTTCTTTTACCGCAATGCAGAACGGATGTTTTGTACGTGTCTGACCCCTGTGAACATCTTGACCAAGGTGAAGAGGGAGATGTGGGTTTTTTCCGCGGAGTTTTCAAGTCCTTCTCGATGTCCAAGGTTCGGAAAATGTTGATTAAGAAGGTGGCCCAACTTCATCCGACAGAGGTGTGCCCTTACTGTAAGGCTAAGTTATGGAGCATGTTGCAAGCCAAAATGATACCGCAGAGTGCCAGCTGCAGATTGGGAGCCTATGAGGATTGCATCGAGTATTTTGTTTGCCTCAACGGACATATGCTTGGGATCTGTACCCTGCTGCCTATATCTGATTCAGAAGAGGCATCAGAGTTGGAGTAATAGTCAAAATAAAAAAGAGGTACTCCTTTCCACCTAGAACTTCTACATTTTCGTTCTTGGAAATCAAGTTATATGTATGCTTCAATATGTGAAATTTACGTACCCATGTACCCTGTTCATTAAGAAAGAAAACCATGAGATTATGTTTCAGTACTTGCTTCGAACAATCTTTCCACTCCAAGACCCCAAGTGATTATTTGTCCTTTCTTTTTGCTGGACTTGTGATTATATCTTTTCCTTTCCCTTGTGTTTTGGGCAGGCAGGTTCCGTGTAGCGTAGGTTGGAAATGTCGGACATATCGTGAGCTCTTATTGGCTTGTGTATGTGGAAGCGGAAAGCAAGCCATTCAATCCCATTGAGGCATTGAAGCTGGGTCTCTGCCCTGGGCTGTGTTCTACTGTGTAAGTGGGTTAGCCATTTCTTTTTCAGTTGTACTTCAAATCAAATGTAGTCACTGAACTATGTAATTGGATATGTACATTTATGTTTGCTCCATTTGTGTAATGTGGGTCGCTTATTGGTTTGGTTTGTGCAACAATTTACATATTCGTTCATGATTTTCGGATAATTATCGAATCAGCTTAGAAATTTCTCCTCGTGTGATTTCCGGACATTTGAGTTGTGAAAGGTACGCTGATTAAGCAACCTTTTAACAGAAGATTAGCAACATAACGATACACGACCATTATCGTGTTTTAGTTTAGCCATGCCAACAGATGAGGCAGCAGGATACAAAACAAGCCTTTAAAAGAGCCATGGGAAACACAGATTTCAGTGTCATGTTGCTTGCATACCTGAATCACAAATTGTGTAATACCGAAACGACAGAAGTACATTATATACATCAGATCATATATTCCGCTCATTCCTCCGCTTCAAAGTCCAACCCTGAAATTGTCGTCCTACCGATGTTGCTGCAAAATTTAAGTCTCCCGTAAGGGCATGTACGAGGCATATAAAACTGAAACATTTGACAAACAAGCGACTTTAAAGAAAACCGGCATATGAGTGTACAGAAGTAGCCCTGAAAACCTAGAGCAAAGGCTTGCAGAAACTAGAAAGCAGATAGTCCTCTGAGTAAGTTTATCTCTGGAACGTGTTCCGAAAGATCCAACAAACATAGATGCCAACTTGTATTCTAAGGTGAACACATTCAACGAAAGTTTCTCTAAATAGATGCGGTGATGACATTCAATGAGACAATAAAAGCCATACACAACGGCATCTAGGCCGGCTAATTTGGGCAGAAATTTCCTGATATGATCTTCTGCTGCTTCATCGGATTTCACAAGAAATATACAAACGCAAGAGAAGGGAAACGTGTCTAGATAACTACCTCCACTACGGAGGACCACTAAGGAAGAGGGAGAGGCAGACAAGTCGTCGTACTTGTTTCCCAAGCATGTAGTCTGTGTCTAGATAACTACCTCCACTACGGAGGACCACTAAGGAAGAGGGAGAGGAAGACAGGTCGTGGTACTGGTTCACCTAACATGTAGTCCTATAAATATGGAGAGGAGCGGAGGAGCAAGGTACGCAATCAGAGCTTGAGAGAAACCAGACAATAGAAAATCAATCGACTGACTTGAGCGTCGGAGTATTTCTTGCAGGTACCTCGTCCAGACAAGCTACGGTGAAAGACTGTTCGGGGACGCCTCTTACGAGGGATTCGGCGAATGTGAGGATTGCGGTCAACAATCTATGAAGGTATTTCTTCCCGTAGGAAATTTCGCTCCAACAATTGGCGCCGTTTGTGGGAATTCATACAAAAAGACGTATACATCGAGAAGTCATGGTTCCACCTAAGCCACAATGGGGGCACGGGCCAAAACCCTAAATAGTGAAGTTTTTCTGTTCTTATATCTTTCCATAATCATGTGATTTATAGTGCGAACTAACGTTTTTGTCGAAGCATAAGGTTATGCCGCACTACAAGATGAATATGGATTTCTACAGTACCTTCGTGGTTTAAAATGGTTTACGTAGATATTTCAATTTTTCCTAAGTATTTCTATTGGAATGGTTGCACTACCTATGTCTAAACTAATGAATTTTTGACTGATTAACCAATTGAATTGAGAATTAGGGGGCAGGACTTAACCCCAAACATGAAGATTTGTATTCTCACTTTTTATGATTTCACCAATTTTAAGCTTTGTTATCATAGCTTACGGTCATGGCTTGGAAAATATATTAAAAAAAAGCACTTCAATAGAAGAAATGAATTAACGAAGCAGCCACACATGCGATCCTCAATACTGTAGTTTCCGCAAGCTTGCATATTTTATACGTACCAAGATACTTGAGTTCTTTACTCGAATTAATCAGTTCAAATATTTTCTTTTCACTCAATGATTTTGTGATACTAAGTGCTCGGCATGCAATGGTTTTGTTAAGGGGCGTCTCTAATTGTATAATCTTGTTCTTAGTATTGTTGTGATGTATTGACCGCAAAGCGTGTCGATATTTGAAGAACACGGGCATGAAGAGAAAAGAGAATCCCAAAGTGAGAGGAATAAAGTAACAAAATTTCAAGGAAAAGGAGGGGCCGGAATGACCAAATTTGTACTTGGATGGATATACAGAGATCAGACAGTCAAGGATGATGCTTGATAAGCAACTTGTCCTTGAGGAATTGCACGAAGAAACCATTTGAGGAATTGCATGAAGAAACCATTCAATTGGGGCAACAAATACTCAAAAAATGAGAAGGACGAGAACTGAAGCATTCAATTCTAGCTTGGGAAAACAATTGCACAAAGAGACAATAAGTTCCTACCAAGTGATCAAATAGATAAGAGTTTCTATTGCTTATCAGTGAAATTTCTTATAGTTTTATACATTTGGACTTGTTTGCTTCATATGATGTTTTCCTACAGTCATGCTATTCTCTGTCAAGAAAGTGAATTTGTTTAAAGAAATTTCTGCTTGACTGGTCATTGGGAAAGAAAGAACCGCAAGAGGGCAAATAATGCACAAGCATGATCAAGGCAAGAGCTATGCAAAAGACTAAAAACCCATGTATACAACATGTGTTCAAGGTTTCAAAGCAAGGAAACACAATCAAAGTTCACTCTGGCTGCAACGGATGCAATGAAATTGCCTAACAGATAAGAACTATCACATTGATATATAATTAGTTTCGTATTCGTGCAATTCATGGTTTTTCTTTTGCAAAGCTAAGAACATTGAATCACTAAGTGAATCTCAACTTATTTATCATTTGCTTTATCAGTTATGGCAATGAATAATATGAGCATTTCACTATTAATATCGTGGCCTCATATTGACAAGGATAATGAGCATTTTTGGAGTTGTGTTGACAGTGAATTGCAGTGAATTGTTCCAATTTGTGAGAATATGAAGGGAAAGTGGAAATGCTTACATTTCACATCATTTGGCTGCATATTGAAAAGGCACTTATTCGGCAAGCACTCAAGGTTGTAAGCAAAGGAAATCCATTTCATTCGACAACAATGAAGTTGCCCAACAGATAAGAGTTTCTATCTTACATATGCTCATTAGTACTATTGATGTTATTCGAATTTTAATTACTTTGGGGGCATGCTATTACTATATAAATTGGTGATCGAAGATCATGAGACCGTGGGCTGAAGACCTAGACCAAATAAGAGCCGAAGGCTCAAGACCAAATGTTGAAGACCCAAAATTCATGGTCGAAGACCAATATGACCGTGGCCGAAGGCCAAACTCATGGTCGAAGACCATATGATCGTAGCAAAAGGCTAAACTAATGGTGAAATCTCAAGTCAAATGAATTTTTGCAAAAAAATATTTTTCCTCTACAAACCCTAAACGATGTGTTTGTAGAGAAAAAAAAAGGGCAATGTGGGAGCCAAAAATGATTCCTCCACTAAAGAAGCCACTAGCACACCAAACATGAGGAGTGGAGCTACAATGAAGCAACATAATACCCACTACATGGAACATGGAGAAATAGAAGGAAAGTGGAACTTGGAGCCCAAGACTCGAATGCCCATAAAAGGGAAATAATCCCATTTGCATGGGGGAAAAAGAGAGGTATAAGATCGTTCTATATTTTATAAGCATTCTAAACAAATATTGACTTGAGCATTGGAGTGTTTTTTTTGCATTTCCCCCCGCTGTCATTGTTGACAAGTGAAGATGGTGTCCAAGGTTTCTCAACATGTTCAAGATTACTTGTTGGTGGAGAATTGGTGTACCCGAAATTTTTCGCTCCAACATTGGCATTGTGGGATACTGTTTCAGTTGTTTGAAAGCTTCCTTTTGCTCATGGCCCCCCCACACCTCCTCTCATGTTTCATATGGCTTGAAAAAAAGGTTTGCATTGATCAGATAATCGTGAGATGAAACGGCTAAGGGCAGCAATTTGCCCAGTTAACACTTGAATGTCTATAGGTGTTACTGGATCCAACATGTTACACAAAGCTTCAACTTTCGCTGGATTTGGTTCAATGCCTTTTTGTCCACTATGTGTCCTAAAAACTGCCCAGATGATACACCGAATGCACATTTTGCCAGGTTTAGTTGCATGCGAAATCTTCTCAATATGTCGAAAGTGTTGTGTAGATGATTGATGTGTTGGCACCTTTCTCGGCTTTTGGCGACCATATCGTCAATGTAAACCTCCATTGTATTTCCAATTTGATTTTTAAACATCATGTTCACTAACCTTTGATAAGTCGAGCCGACATTCTTAAGTTTGAAAGGCATTACGGTGTAACAATACAACCCACGTTCAGTGATAAAAGTAGTTTTTTCTTGATCTTCAACAACCATAGGGATTTGGTTATAACCAGAATAAGCATTTAAGAAATACAATAATGTGTACCTGGCCGTAGCATCTACCGTCTGGTCAATTTTTGAAATTGGAAAAGTTTTTCCGACATGCCCTGTTTAGGTTGGTGTAATCTACACAGACGCGCCATTTTCCTTTCTCTTTCTTGCCTACCACCACGACTTTCGAAACCCAAGTTGGGCACCAGACATCACGAATGAATCCAACTTCGATGAGTCTATCGACTTATGTGCTGATAATTTGATTTCGCTCTGGCACAAATCTTTTTTGCTTTTGTCGGTGTGGAGGACAACTTGGATCAACGTTCAGCTGGTGACATGCCACATCCGAGTCAATCCCCGGCATGTCATTATGGGACCATGCAAAAACATCCATGTTGCTCCTAAAAAATTTCAGCAACTCTTCGACTTCTACATCAAATAGGAGGGAGCCCACCTATATTCGTTTCTCATGATTGGTTGGATCCAAAACCTCTTCCCTCAGTGGTTCTATAGTCAGGGGTTCTTGATTGTCACTTTTCTGATCCTGTTGTGGTGGGTCATCCGCTAATTGCTATAATGGTTTATTCTCATGCAAGTCCGAGCTCTGTGGCACTTTCTTCGCTGTCTTGACGTTTGTTGCCATGTTGTAGCACTTTCTGGCCTCCAGCTGATCCCCTTTGATGTCGATTGTCGTTTGACCATCCATCGACAAACACCTCATCACTTGACATCTGGTTGACGCTTCCTCATCTATTCGATAGATCCAGTCCCTTCCCATAATAGCGTTATACACACTTGGTGCGTCGATAATGACAAAAGTGACGAAAAGAGTCTTACATGCTGCGGTGACGGGAAGAGTCACGTCCCTAATAGGTCGGGCTTTAGTTCATTCAAATGCATAAATAGGCGTTGGATTAGGCCTTATCTTTTTCTTGTCAAATTTCATCCTTCTAAATGTGCTCCAAAATAGAACATCTGTGCTGCGCTCGCCCCCATCAATCATTATATTTTTCACTCTTGAATTGGCAACGCGTAGGGTCACGACTAGTGCGTCATTGTGAGGGAATTGAATTCATTCGAGGTCTTTTTGGCTAAAGAAGATGATTCCGAGATTCTCTAATGTTTTGGACGCTTTAAGGGCTGATGTTATGTTGTGCACTCGTCTAGACTTCTCGGCTTCTTGTCTTTGCGACCGAGAGCGTGCTTCGAATCCCTCAGGGGGTTGGGGTCCACCATGTATGACATTGATATACAACAGCCTATCATCCGCCCCAATGTTTCCTATTATTGCTTTAATTCTTTCGTCATTCTTACGGTCATCTCTTGATTCTACGCGGTACTGTGACAACATCCCCTTCTTCAGCATAGCTTCCACTTGGTTCCTCAGGCTTCGACAATCGTTGGTGGTATGACCAAAGTCGTTGTGATGAGCACTTATCTTGTTCCTGTCTCGCTTCTCTAGTGGCCCTCGAATCGGTGCTGGTGCATGAAAAATTCCCTTTCCCTTGTTCTCATGGAAAATTTTGCCTAAGCTCATTGTCAGCTTGGTGTGTGGGCAATCAGGTTTGGATTTTTCACTAAACCCATCTTTCGGATCACGTGAGAATATTTCTTCTTGCCTCGATTGAGTCGTGGGTTTCAAGATAGGCACGGTAATGCCCGCTGGAGATGCAACAATAGTGGCAGTGACTCGCTTTGACTAAATAAGTTCCTCTTCCTCTAGTCTAGTCTGATGATTCCATCAGCTCGGGCCATCACCTCCCTCATGTTCAATGGTGGAGTTTCGATTAATGACCTATTCATCTTCGTTCTGGGCAACAACCATTCTCGGAATGCCAAAAAAGTAGTGTGAGAATCACATTCTTCTAGGGTGGACATCTCTTCTGTGAACCTAGTCATATAGCTTTTGAGGCTTTTGCCAACATTTTGTTTGGTGCTGAACAAGATCGTAAAATCTTTTCTTGGCCTCCGATTGCAGACATATTGAGATATAAATGCTTCATAAAGCTCCGCGAAACTTCCAATAGACCTCGGTTTCAGTTGTCTGAACCAAGTTAAAGATGATCACGAAAGACTTGAGAGGAACAACTTGCACATGAGGGCCTCGTCGTCTCCTTCAAGCGTCATCTGCTGTTGCAAATGGTAAATGTTTTGTACGTGTTTGACCCCTGTGAACATCTTGACCAAGGTGAAGAGGGAGATGTGGGTTTTTTCCGCGGAGTTTTCAAGTCCTTCTCGATGTCCAAGGTTCGGAAAATGTTGATTAAGAAGGCGGCCCAACTTCATCCGACAGAGGTGTGCCCTTACTGTAAGGCTAAGTTATGGAGCATGTTGCAAGCCAAAATGATACCGCAGAGTGCCAGCTGCAGATTGGGAGCCTATGAGGATTGTATCGAGTATTTTGTTTGCCTCAACGGACATATGCTTGGGATCTGTACCCTGCTACCTATATCTGATTCAGAAGAGGCATCAGAGTTGGAGTAATAGTCAAAATAAAAAAGAGGTACTCCTTTCCACCTAGAACTTCTACATTTTCGTTCTTGGAAATCAGGTTATATGTATGCTCCAATATGTGAAATTTACGTACCCATGTACCCTGTTCATTAAGAAAGAAAACCATGAGATTATGTTTCAGTACTTGCTTCGAACAATCTTTCCACTCCAAGACCCCAAGTGATTATTTGTCCTTTCTTTTTGCTGGACTTGTGATTATATCTTTTCCTTTCCCTTGTGTTTTGGGCAGGCAGGTTCCGTGTAGCGTAGGTTGGAAAGGTCGGACAGTTGTACTTCAATAGCTTACGGTCATGGCTTGGAAAATATATTAAAAAAAAGCACTTCAATAGAAGAAATGAATTAACGAAGCAGCCACACATGCGATCCTCAATACTGTAGTTTCCGCAAGCTTGCATATTTTATACGTACCAAGATACTTGAGTTCTTTACTCGAATTAATCAGTTCAAATATTTTCTTTTCACTCAATGATTTTGTGATACTAAGTGCTCGGCATGCAATGGTTTTGTTAAGGGGCGTCTCTAATTGTATAATCTTGTTCTTAGTATTGTTGTGATGTATTGACCGCAAAGCGTGTCGATATTTGAAGAACACGGGCATGAAGAGAAAAGAGAATCCCAAAGTGAGAGGAATAAAGTAACAAAATTTCAAGGAAAAGGAGGGGCCGGAATGACCAAATTTGTACTTGGATGGATATACAGAGATCAGACAGTCAAGGATGATGCTTGATAAGCAACTTGTCCTTGAGGAATTGCACGAAGAAACCATTTGAGGAATTGCATGAAGAAACCATTCAATTGGGGCAACAAATACTCAAAAGATGAGAAGGACGAGAACTGAAGCATTCAATTCTAGCTTGGGAAAACAATTGCACAAAGAGACAATAAGTTCCTACCAAGTGATCAAATAGATAAGAGTTTCTATTGCTTATCAGTGAAATTTCTTATAATTTTATACATTTGGACTTGTTTGCTTCATATGATGTTTTCCTACAGTCATGCTATTCTCTGTCAAGAAAGTGAATTTGTTTAAAGAAATTTCTGCTTGACTGGTCATTGGGAAAGAAAGAACCGCAAGAGGGCAAATAATGCACAAGCATGATCAAGGCAAGAGCTATGCAAAAGATTAAAAACCCATGTATACAACATGTGTTCAAGGTTTCAAAGCAAGGAAACACAATCAAAGTTCACTCTGGCTGCAACGGATGCAATGAAATTGCCTAACAGATAAGAACTATCACATTGATATATAATTAGTTTCGTATTCGTGCAATTCATGGTTTTTCTTTTGCAAAGCTAAGAACATTGAATCACTAAGTGAATCTCAACTTATTTATCATTTGCTTTATCAGTTATGGCAATGAATAATATGAGCATTTCACTATTAATATCGTGGCCTCATATTGACAAGGATAATGAGCATTTTTGGAGTTGTGTTGACAGTGAATTGTTCCAATTTATGAGAATATGAAGGGAAAGTGGAAATGCTTACATTGCACATCATTTGGCTGCATATTAAAAAGCACTTATTCGGCAAGCACTCAAGGTTGTAAGCAAAGGAAATCCATTTCATTCGACAACAATGAAGTTGCCCAACAGATAAGAGTTTCTATCTTACATATGCTCATTAGTACTATTGATGTTATTCGAATTTTAATTACTTTAGGGGCATGCTATTACTATATAAATTGGTGATCGAAGATCATGAGACCGTGGGCTGAAGACCTAGACCAAATAAGAGCCGAAGGCTCAAGACCAAATGTTGAAGACCCAAAATTCATGGTCGAAGACCAATATGACCGTGGCCGAAGGCCAAACTCATGGTCGAAGACCATATGATCGTAGCAAAAGGCTAAACTAATGGTGAGTAGAGAAAAAAAGGGCAATGTGGGAGCCAAAAATGATTCCTCCACTAAATAAGCCACTAGCACACCAAACATGAGGAGTGGAGCTACAATGAAGCAACATAATACCCACTACATGGAACATGGAGAAATAGAAGGAAAGTGGAACTTGGAGCCCAAGACTTGAATGCCTATAAAAGGGCAATAATCCCATTTGCATGGGGGAAAAAGAGAGGTATAAGATCGTTCTATATTTTATAAGCATTCTAAACAAATATTGACTTGAGCATTGGAGTGTTCTTTTTGCATTTCCCCTCGCTGTCATTGTTGACAAGTGAAGATGGTGTCCAATGTTTCTCAACGTGTTCAAGATTACTTGTTGGTGGAGAATTGGAGTACCCGAAATTTTTCACTCCAACATTGGCATTGTGGGATACTGCTTCAATTGTTTGAAAGCTTCATTTTGCTCATGGCCCCCCACACCTCCTCTCATGTTTCATATGGCTTGAAAAAAAGGTTTGCATTGATCAGATAATCGTGAGATGAAACGGCTAAGGGCAGCAATTCGCCCAGTTAACACTTGTATGTTTATAGGTGCCCAGATGATACACCGAATGCACATTTTACCAGGTTTAGTTGCATGCGATATCTTCTCAATACGTCGAAAGTGTTGTGTAGATGATCGATGTGTTGGCACCTTTCTCGGCTTTTGACGACCATATCGTCAATGTAAACCTCCATTGTATTTCCAATTTGATTTTTAAACATCATGTTCATTACCTTTGATAAGTCGAGCCAACATTCTTAAGTTTGAAAGGCATTACGGTGTAACAATACAACCCACGCTCAGTGATAAAAGCAGTTTTTTCTTGATCTTCAATAGCCATAAGGATTTGGTTATAACCGGAATAAGCATTTAAGAAATACAATAATGCGTACCTGGCCGTAGCATCTACCGTCTGGTCAATTTTTAAAATTGAAAAAGTCTTTCCGACATGGCCTTTTTAAGTTGGTGTAATCTACACAGACGCGCCATTTTCATTTCTCTTTCTTGCCTACCACCACGACTTTCGAAACCCAAGTTGGGCACCAGACATCACAAATGAATCCAACTTCGATGAGTCTATCGATTTCTGTGCTGATAATCTGATTTCGCTTTGGCACAAATATCCTTTGCTTTTGACGGTGTGGAGGACAACTCCGATCAACGTTCAGTTGGTGACATGCCACCTCCGGGTCAATCCCCGTCATGTCATTATGGGACCATGCAAAAACATCCATGTTGCTCCTCAAAAATTTCAACAACTCTTCGACTTCTACATCAGATAGGAGGGAGCCCGCCCATATTCGTTTCTCAGGATCGGTTGGATCCAAAACCTCTTCCCTCAGTGGTTCTATAGTCAGAGGTTCTTGATTGTCACTTTTCTGATCATGTTGTGGTGGGTCATCCACTAATTGCTATAATGGTTTATTTTCATGCAAGTCCAAGCTCTATGGCACTTTCCTGGCTGTCTTGACGTTTGTTGCCATGCTGTAGCACTTTCTGGCCTCTAGCTGATCCCCTTTGATGTCGATTGTCGTTTGACCATCCATCGACAAACACCTCATCACTTGACATCTGGTTGACGCTTCCCCATCCATTCGATGGATCCAATCTCTTCCCATAATAGCGTTATACGCACTTGGTGCGTCGATAATGACAAAAGTGAAGAAAATAGTCTTACCTGCTGCGGTGACGGGAAGAGTCAATTCCCCAATAGGTCGGGCTTTAGTTCCTTCAAATGCATAAATAGGAGTTGGATTAGGCCTTATCTTTTTCTCGTCAAATTTCATCCTTCTAAATGTGCTCCAGAATAGAACGTCTGTGCTGTTCCCTTATAAATCATTATCTTTTTCACTCTTGAATTGGCAACGCGTAGGGTCACGACTAGTGCATCATTGTGAGGGAATTGAATTCCTTCGAGGTCTTTTTGGCTAAAGAAGATGATTCCGAGATTCTCTAATGTTTTGGACGCTTTAGGGGCTAATGTTATGTTGTGCACTCGTCTAAACTTTTTGGCTTCTCGTCTTTGCGACCGAGAGCGTGCTTCGAATCCCTCAGGGGGTTGGGGTCCACCATGTATGACATTGATATCCAACAGCCTATCATCCGCCCCAATGTTTCCTATTATTGCTTTAAGTCTTCCGTCATTCTTACGGTCATCTCTTGATTATACGCGGTACTGTGACAACATCCCCTTCTTCAGCATAGCTTCCACTTGGTTCCTCAAGCTTCGATAATCGTTGGTGGTATGATCAAAGTCGTTGTGATGAGCACACATCTTGTTCCTGTCTCGCTTCTCTAGTGGCACTCGAATCGGTTCTGGTGTATGAAAAATTCCCTTTCCCTTGTTCTCAAGGAAAATTTTGCCTAAGCTCATTGTCAGCTTGGTGTATGGGCGATCAGGTTTGGATTTTTCATTAAACCGATCTTTCGGATCACGTGAGAATATTTCTTCTTACCTCGGTTGAGTCGTGGGTTTCAAGATAGGCACGGTAATGCCCGCTAGAGATGCAACAATAGTGGCAGTGACCCTCTTTGACTAAATAAGTTCCTCTTCCTCTAGTCTAGTCTGATGATTCCATCAGCTCGGGCCATCACCTCCCTCATGTCCAGTGGTGGAGTTTCGATTAATGACCTACTCATCTTTGTTCCGAGCAACACCCATTCTCGGAATGCCAAAGATGCAGTGTGAGAATCACATTCTTCTAGGGTGGACATTTCTTCTGTGAACCTAGTCATACAGCTTTTGAGGCTTTCGCCAACATTTTGTTTGGTGCTAAACAAGATCGTAAAACCTTTTCTTGGCCTCTGATTGCAAACATATTGAGATATGAATGCTTCATAAAGCTCTGCGAAACTTCTGATAGACCTCGGTTTCAGTTGTCTTAACCAAGTTAAAGATGATCCCGAAAGACTTGAGAGGAACAACTTGCACATGAGGGCCTCGTCGTCTCCTTCAAGCGTCATCTGCTGTTGGAAGTGGTAAATGTGCCCGACGGGATCAGTCGTGCCTTCAAACAGCTTGAACTTTGGTTGGGTGAACTTGGCAGGTTTTTTAGCTTTCAGGATGTCCTCTGTGAACGGCGATTTGCGGATCCCTCTGGCCGCTTCTAAGGCAAGTTTTGTCGAGGTCTGTGGCTTGTATCCCTTCATAATCTTCTCAATTTGCTCTCGCAAATCAACATCATTTACCTTCTTTGATCATTTTCCTTTGTGATCCTCTTTGCCCTGATTTTTCGTCACCTTGACATGGCTGTTGGATGGCACGTTACTAGAGCTGCCCTCCTTATCTTCTTCTTCTGTACGCTATCTCTTGGTGCCGGTCACATTTTCCACTGCGTTTCTCGCCTCAGCCTTCTTCAAAGCTTCTTCTGCTGTCTTTTTTGTTTCACGCAATTCCTTCGTTAGCTTTTTAAATTGTTCCATGGCGAAAATGGGTTCACTATTTTGGGATTGAGACCTCGCGTGCACTGATCGAGTCCCTGCGTCTCCAGAGGGATTCAGAACTTCTTGTGTGGATCTAGTCATGTTTGTAGCTTGATTTTGTTTCGTTTCCCACAGACGGCGCCAACTATTGGAGCGAAATTTCCTACGGGAAGAAATACCTCCATGGATTTGTTGGCCGCAATCCTCATGTTCGTCGAATCCCTCGTAAAAGACGTCCCCGAATAGTCTTTCTCCGTAGCTTGTCTGAGCGGGGTACCTGCAAAAGATACTCTGACGCTCAAGTCAGTTGATTGATTTTCTATTCACTGGTTTCTCTTGGGCTCTGATTGCGTACCTTGCTCATTGGCTCTTCTCCATATGTATAGGACTACATGTTAAGGGAACCAGTACCACGACCTGTCTCATTCTCCCTCTTCCTTAATGGTCATTCGTAGTGGAGGTAGTTATCTAAACAAGTACCACGACTTGTCTTCCTCTCCCTCTTCCTTAGTGGTCCTCCGTAGTGAAGATAATTATCTAGACACGTTTCCCTTATCTTGCGTCTTTATATTTCTTATGGGCTTTCCTCACAGCTTATCTTGCACAACATCATCTCTTTAGATGATTGGTATTGGCCTATGAGTCGAAACTGGATTTTATCCTCCCACAATGCCCCATTTTTCTTTTTTTTTACGTATGCAAAATAGGGGAAAACTAAGTTTTTCGATCGCATGAGGCCTTGAAACTATATTCTTTAAGCCAAGCTAAAACTTCAAGTATTTCTTTCTAAAGCCCAATTTGTGGAAGCCACTTTTTCAAGGCCTAATTTACTACCGCCTTTGCCTAACTCTGGAATGCTGTTGACATCTTTGTAAAATTTAGCAACTATCGTCTTAGCATAATTTACAAGTGTAAACTAACACCTAAACCATAATTCATGAAAGTTGACTATTGCGTAACTTGCGATAGTTAGCTGACTCCTTCGTATAATTTACAGACATCACAGCTTAATTTACGAACTTGGAACACCTTCGCATAGTTTACGAAGGTGGACTATCTTCGCATGACTTACAAAAGTGGACTGACTATTTCCGTAACTTTACGAACGTGGACTTTCTTCGCATGACTTACGAAAATGGACCGACTTTTTCCGTAACTTTACGAACGTGGACTATCTTCGCATGACTTACGAAACTAGACTGACTCTTTCTGTAACTTTACGAATGTGGACTATCTTTGCATGACTTACGAAAGTGGACTGACTCTTTTCGTAACTTGCGAATGTCAACTGACTTCTTCACATAATTTACAAACATCACAGCATAATTTACGAACTTGGAGCACCTTCGCATAGTTTACGAATGTGGAACTTACGAACGTGAAACACTTTCACACAGTTTATGAACGTGGTTGACTGACGTATAATTTATGAAAGTGGGCTGACACATTCTCATGGTTTACAAAAGTTGACTGACACCTTCGCATAACTTACGAAAGTGGATTGAAGCTTACGAAATGGGACTGACAAAATTATCTCTGCACACCTAGTTCCTATTATGTACGTCTATACTGCATATATATATATGGATATATATAGGAACACCGACATACTTACACGCAACATATATGTGCATATCTCTGTGTACCGACATGCGAATCTCTGCACGCACTTTTCGTATATTTATCTATATGCACACACACATATATACATATTTACGTGTCGTTACCTTGGTTTCAACGTGTTTCATAATTTCATGCCAAGTTAAATTTTGTCGTCATGTACGTTTTTCCACCTTTGAACATGTGCTCTAGAACAAGCTCTCTTCTTGTTAAATCGTCATCTTTCGTCACCTAGATTGTGACTACACATGAGAAAAAAATATTTTCCTTACATGTCTTGTTCTATCCACCGGGCTGTCTATAGCTCCCGTCCCCTCAACTAAAGTTTCCTCCATAGGGATAAAGATTTACGTCCAAACTCCTCATGCACTCATTTCCCTTTTATAAATTTCCCCGCTTTTCTTCACTTCCTCCGCTCAGTTCTCCACCAAGCCTCGTTTCAGAGTGGCCCATTGGCTTACAGGTAATTTTTCCATTTCGAACTCTTCATGTGAGAATATTTCAAACATTCCACTTTACGGGTCCAAATTCCTCTTCTTATCTTCTCAAATCAATTTCGGCTGACAAGTCTCTCATCCTGTTCCTCATGTCAAGACGTACACATTGGTCTAAATATGGTGGTACTCCACCACACTTTGAAATCGTCAAGGCTTGTGACCAATGTCAAGTTCCAGATGACGTGCACCTCAGCCCACTTCCTGCCAAAGCCGACATGTATTCAGGTTCTGATATCCCAGCTGGGTCTACCGTTTTGTCTCTAGACCACTTAGGGGCCATTAGTTTCCTGCTCCACCCCATGATTCATCTCATCTTATTCTTCACAAATACTTACCCTATGCAACTGAACCCGAACTCTTACTTGGTTATGTCGACCTTCCTGGCATTGGGTCTGAAGCTAGGCGTATCCTTAGGTTTTAGAGATTTCTTCTATCTCTTCAACTTGATTACCATTAAGGGTGAAACTAGTTTGTTTAATTTTAAACCTAGATATCGCAAGAAATTCTTGTTACTGGATCCCTCAAGAGCCAGAGATTGGAAGAACCACCTTCTTCTAATTTTGGGGAATTGGAAGGCTCCTGAGCTGTCTCAACTATCTATCCCTTCTACTTTTGGTCATAAACCTAGTATATAAATTTACTTTTGCTATTAGCTTTTCCATAAATATGTAAACATAACTTACCATGAGCTTCTTTTGCAGCTTTATCGGATGGTCCAAAACAAATAATCTCCAAAGGCCGAAAGTCTTGGCTAAAGAGGTTTGTGACGAGGAAGATATGGAGCTCTAGAGAAGTTGCTAATACTCATACCCAAATCACCTATCTCCACAACTCTATCATTTACTTCTCGTATTGTTTGGTCGACCGGTCGTTGCCTCATACCCTCTGCTTAGATTTATCTTCACTTTTGATATTGAGCTTCAGTTCAACGTAGACTCTCTCGTACTTGTGACCGACTCTCGAACGGAGGGCTCAGAAGGAGAAGAAGAGACAGGGCAAACGAACACGAAATCCGACTTAAATATTCTCCTACTATGGCTTCACCACCTTATGACCTTCTTCTACCTCGCTATGTTGCATCACCTCCTCGTGCCCAGAATTATGGGCAGGTCGAATAAACTTCATCTGACGAATAGACCCAAAAAGTCTAGATGTGGTTCGCCGACTATCTTTGACACAACCCTTAGACCAATGCAATGGCAGTAGGCTCCTCCCATATTCGGCTCGGTTAATGGCAATATTTCCGATAATTCATCTCAAGCTTAGAGACCTGAATTCACAAAAAGATATGGGAGTTTCGTCACCTTTGGCGATAATTTATAGGGCAATGCAAGCGCTACTACTGCTGTGGCGAGAGGCTTGACTCATCCTAATGACGCTAGTCGCTTTGAGGCAATGCTCTATGACGATCTCGACTCATATGAATCTCATTGTCTTATGAAGGTACTTTCTCATTCTCTGCATATCTCATCATTTCTCTAAGCTTTAACCCTACCGTTGTTTTCTGGCTCTACTCCAAAAGGAAAAATCAGATACACTAGCTGCCAAGTTGGAATCCCTTAGCCTTAATCAGCAGCAAGTCAGATAGTGCTAAACTTGACTTCAGGGATATGAGGAAGAGATCACAGATTTGAAGGGAGCTCACGATGCTGCGACGTCTGGAGTACACCGCACGAAAGAAGAGCTGGCTGAGGTCAAGCAAGCGAGGACCACTGAGCACGAGACGAACATGCAACATATACGCAAGGAGAGGGCCTCCAGCTTCAGATTTGGTTGGGTGCAAAGCCAGCAATGTCCGGAACATTGATTTGTAGCTGATCCTGACGTGTACGATCATCATATGAGGATTGAGCCTGGTAGATATGAGCGGTACGAGGGGATGGATCCTAAGGATCGGAGACCCTCAGACGAACCTTCTTCTTCTGATCATATCCCGGGCAGCAGGTTTGTTACTAATTCCGGATCCATTTCAGGTTTAGGCTTTGGAGGCTTTCAGGCCCTCATTTTGGTGCTCAGGAACTTATGCAATCGCGTGATATGTTCTCATGGGCTAAAACCCCATTTGTGTATTTACGTCATCGCACTTTTACTTATTATATCTGCTTATATCTTAGCGTAATTTTCGTTCGCAAGTTGGGCCTTCACCCTTCCATTGCCCAACCCTTCCTAGCCGTTCCTTTCTATTTTCAATTTTAAAATGAGAGCAATATCCTTTATTCTTAAATTTGAGTTTTCGAACGAAAGATTAACTTATCCTAATAAGATACGATCATCTTAGATTTTGAATTATTGTTTCTAACAACCTCGAAATAAGTTAATATCTCATTCGAAAACTCAAATTTAAGGATAAAGGATATTGCTCTCATTTAATTAAAACTGAAAATCGAAAGGAACGGCTAGGAAGGGTTGGGCAATGGAAGGGCGAAGGCCCAACTTGCGAACGAAAATTACGCTAAGATATAAACAGATATAATAAGTAAAAGTGCAATGACGTAAATACAAACACAAATGGGGTTTTAGCCCATGAGAACAAATCGCGCGATTGCATGAGCTACTAAGCACCAAAACGAGGGCCGAACTGAATGCCTCCAAAGCCTAAACCCAAAATGGGTTCGGAATTAGTAACAAACCCGCTACCCGGGATAGGACCAGAAGAAACAGGTTCGTCTGAGGGTCTCCGATCCTTAATATCCATCCTCTCGTACCGCTCATATCCAACAGGCTCAATCCCTATATGATGATCGTACACGTCAGGATCAGCTACAAATCGATGTTCCGGACATTGCTAGCTTTGCACCCAACCAAATTTGAAGCTGAAAGCCATCTCCTTGTGTATCTGTTGCACGTTCATTTCCCTCTCAGTGGTCTTCGCTTGCTTAACCTCGGCCAACTCTTCCTTCGTGCGGCGTACTTCAAACGTCGCAACATCACAAACTTCCTTCAAATCTGTGATCTCTTCCCCATATCCGTGAAGTCTAGCTTGATACTTTCTGACATGCTGATGAATAAGGCTGAGGGATTCCAACTTCGCAGCTAGTCTATCTGATTTTTCCTTTTGGAGTAGAGCTATTTGAAAACAACGGTAGGGTTAAAGCTTACATAAATGATGAGATATGTAGAAAATGAGATAATACCTTCATAAGACAATGAGATTCATAAGAGTCGAGATCGTCATCGAGCATTGCCTCAAAACGACCGGCATCATCAGGATGAGTCAAGCCTCTCACCATAGTAGTAGCAGCGCTTGCATTGCCCTATAGATTATCGCCAAGGGTGACAAAACTCCCATATCTTTTTGTGAATTTAGGTCTCCAAGCTTGAGATGAATTATTGGAATTATGGCCACTAACCAGGCCAAGGTGGGAAGAACCGACTGCCATTGCATAGGTCTAAGGGTTATGTCGAAAATAGTTGACAAACCATACCTAGACTTTTTGGGCCTATCCGCCAAATAACGTTTATCCGACCTGCTCGTAATTCTGGGCACTAGAAGATCATGAAGAGGCGATGCAACACAGCAGGGCGAGGGAAGTTCAGAATGTGGTGAAGCCATAGTAGGAAAATAATTCGAGTCGGAGTTTGTCTCTGTTTGCTCTGTTTCCTCATCTTCTTCTTTTTTGTCTCCTTCTTCTAAGCCCTTCGTTCAGGAGTCGATCACAAGTACGAGAGAGTCTACGTTAAACTGAAGCTGAATATCAAGAGCGAAGATAGATCTAAGCAAGGGGTCTAGGGCAACGACCGGTCGACCAAACAATACGGGAAGTAAATGATAGAGTTGCGAAGATAGATGATTTGGGTGAGTGTTAGCAACTTTTCTAGAGCTCCATATCTTCCTCGTCACAAACCTCTTTAGCCAACACTTTCAGCCTTTGGAGATTATCTATTCTGGACCATCCAATAAAGCTACAAAAGAAGCTCATGGTAAGTTATGTTTACATATTTATGAAAAAGATGATAGCAAAAGTAAATTTATATACCAGGTTTAGGAAAAAAAGTAGAAGAGATAGATAGTTGAGACAGCTCGGGAGCTTTCCAATTCCCCGAAATCAGAAGAGGGCAGTTCTTCCCATCTCTGGCTCTTAAAGGATCAAGTGACAAGAATTTCTTGTGATATCTAAGCTTAAAATTAAAGAAACCAGTTTCACCCTTAATGGTAATCAAGTCGAAGAGATAGAGGAAACCTCTAAAAGCTAAGGATACTCCTACCTTCAGACCCAATGCCAGGAAGATCGACATAACCAAGTAAGAGTTCGGGTTCAGTTGCATAGGGTGAGTATTTGTGAAGAATAAGATGAGATAAATCATGGGGTGGAGCGGGAAACTAATGGCCCCTAAGTGGTTTGGAGACAAAATGGTAGACCCGGCTGGGATACCGGAACTCGAATACATATCGACTTCGGCAGGAAGTGGGATGAGGTGCACATCATCTGGAATGTGACATTGGTCACAAGCCTTGACGATTTCAAAGTGTGATGGAGTACCACCATATTTAGACCAATGTGTACATCTCGACATGAAGAACGGGATGGGAGACTTGCCGGCGGAAATTGATTCGAGAAGATAAGAAGAAGAATTTGGACCCGTAAACGTAAGTGGAATGTTTGAAATATTCCCACATGAGGAGTTCGAAATGGAAAAATTACCTGTAAGCTAATAGGCCACTCTGAAACGAGAAATCACAAGCTTGGTGGAGAACTGAGCAGGGGAAGTGAAGAAAGGCGGGGAAATGAGAAACTTAATTTATAAAAAGAGAAATGAGTGCATGAGGAGTTTGGACGTAAATCTTTATCCCTATGGAGGATGGATGAAACTCCAATTGAGGGGACGGAGGCTATAGATAGCCTGGTGGATAGGACAAGACATGTAAGGAAAGTATTATTTTCTCATGTGTCTTTCAGTGTGTAGTCACAATTTAGGTGACGAGAGACGACGATTTGACAAGAAGAGTGAAAGAAGAGAGTTTGTTCTTGAGCACATGTTCAAAGGTGGAAAAGCGTACGTGACAACAGAATTAACTGGGCATGAAATTATGAAATACGTTGAACCCAGGGTAATGACGCATAAATATGTATGTATGTGTGCGCATAGAGATATATATAAATATACAAAAAGTGTGTGCAAAGATTCGCATGTCGGTACGCATAGATATGCACATATATGTTACGTGTAAATATATCGGTGTGCCTATATATCCACACACACACATATATATATATATGTGTGTGTGTGTGTGTATATAAAGAGAGAGAGAGAGAGAGAGAGAGAGAGAAAGAAAGGCGGGTGTGCAAGTGTCAGTGTCGGTAAGAATGTGCATATATATATATATATATATATATAAACCTAAACTAACATAGGTGCAAGTATGCAGCCTATAGACATGCAGTCTAGACGTATAGACGTACAGAATAGGAACTAGGTGTGCAGAGATAATTTTGTCAGTCCACTTTAGTAAGTTAAAGAAACCAGAGAATAGAAAATCAATCGACTGACTTGAGTGTCGGAGTATCTCTTGCAGGTATCTTACCCAGACAAAGCTACGAAGAAAGATTGTTCGGGGATGCCTCTTACGAGGGATTTGGCGAACGTGAGGATTGCGGTCAACAAATTTGTGAAGGTATTTCTTTTCGTAAGAAATTTCGCCCCAACAGTCTCACAGTTAAAGGAAACCAAAACCTTGTCCTACCCATGCTGTTCTTCAACCAGATCCACAACATCCTCCTCCCAACTGCTTACCAATGAACGCAAACAAACACAAAACATGTCATCTACAAGCAATGGTCAATCACGAAAGGAGCAAATATACACGAAAGCAGAAATCACAATATGAAACTACACGAAATTGAAGCGAGGCAGTAAGAAGAGGTTATTCTT
This sequence comes from Heteromeles arbutifolia, assembly GCA_024362995.1. Classification (NCBI taxonomy): domain Eukaryota; kingdom Viridiplantae; phylum Streptophyta; class Magnoliopsida; order Rosales; family Rosaceae; genus Heteromeles; species Heteromeles arbutifolia. The sequence continues at coordinate 4,371,292 of JANCRC010000007.1, forward strand.
CGTAAAAGAAAAAACGACTCAGTTGTATCAAACTCTCGAGCGCACAAGAACATAAAAACTAAAAACAAAATAGTTATTAATCGGGCTTGTTCAACCAAAGCTTGTATGCAACTTTTAACAAAAATTGGGTCAAAATATCTGTAATTAAAGAAAAATCAGCAAGAAAATATAAAAAGGATTTACCCATGAGCATGATCAATGCTCTGCAACCGGGCAGCATCATGGCCTCTGCACTCCACAACTACAACCCTTTCTTTCTTCCTCTGTAAATATATAAAAAAAATCCCCATAAGTTAGAAAAATATGAAAAGGGTAAATTTTACAGAGTAAAAGAACAATGTAAAATCCATCATACATTGTAATCTATGATTGCAAGCTTGACCACCGCGGTAAATAAAACATCATCAGCAGCAAGCAAGCATCGAAATTTACCGCGGCAAGAGGGTAAATCGACAGATGAAGGAGTTACCGGTTCCTTGAAGGCCGAAGCAGACGTTACTGGCGTCCTGGCGGTGGATGAAGTGGCCAGAGAGAGACCCACATGGTAAAAGTGCTATTGAGGCCACTCCTTCCATCGCCTCCCCAAAGTTCCCTCCTTTTGATTCCTCCACCACTTCCTCATCCCTTTCATCTGCCACCAAGAAAAAAAAATTAACAAAAATTAACAACAAATAAATTAAAAAAATGGGAATTTACCCATTTGTTCTTGGAGCTCGGTGGACGGAGTACCCTTTTCGATTTGGCTCCTTCGCCTCAATTTTCTGCACTTTCTCAGGAGTGTTAAGTGTTGACGCGGTACTTCTGACTACCCGTCTGCAAATTTGCACTCAAATATCCAACCACCGTACGACTGTTGTTTAATCCAACGGTACAGACTATTGAATTTGTCGAACGGCTCTCCGAGAAGGGTCTTTTACTATTACACTAGGCAGATGGTCACGTGTGTATTTATTAATCAAACGGTGTCCGTCGCCCAACAAAGACCCGATCCCGATGTCCAGTGAGCACGGAAACCGAGACTTGCCGGTCATTATTCGGATAATAACGAAGTCATGATGTGCACAAAAATTCGGTAAAACTTCTACTGAAATAAACCTGTTATAAATAGGTCAAAGTTAGAGAAATAATATTTTTCTAGTGACAAGAGCGAAGTAAGTGTAAAATATCATACTGTAACTATAATATAAAGGTATGACAAATAAAAGAGAGATGGATAGATACTGATGTTATTGATTTTTTCTTCTTACTCTTGTATATTTTGATAGCCGTCGGAGCGCTCTATTTATAGAGCAACTCCAAACAAATGTATTAATTACATATGGGAATTTACAGCATGCAACTTTTGAAAATTATATCTCCTTCATTTCCAAAGTTCAACATTAGTGTGTGTGGGTATTGAAAATCTACGTGGGCATTTATTAATCTGCCAATATTTTCAACAAAACCCAAATTAAAACACATATATAAAAGTAAAACCATTCAAGAAAGGCCACACTTAATGAGTCTCGGACCTTCTATTGCATGCATGAGAGTTGTCTAATACCAGTTCTATTGATAAAGCTGAGTAAATACGTCAGAGCATGAGAAGATGCCTCAACTTCGGGAACCAGGATCGTTGCCGGATCCATTTCCTAAGGATCCCACAATCTTGTCCGTTCATCGTATATTATGCGGTCAGTTTTCGTTAAGTACTATTTATATTTGAATTTTAAATTTTAAATAATTTCTAACCGCACGATATACGATAAACGAACAAGATTGCTGGATCCCTAGAGAATGGATCCGGCGAGGATCCCAGTTCCAACTTCGGGTATGCTGACATCAACCGCTACTAATTACTAAGGGGCGCAAAAGGTTGTTACTCAAGTGATTCCAGATTTTTATATTAGCATACAAAAATATTTACGTCATTATATCAATGTCCACGTCAAATGACGATGCGTTAAAAACAACAAATCTTCAACCTTGGTAAAGGGTAGGCAACAAAATCGGTGAAAAATAAGATGTCGGGAATATGAAATATTTATTGGGAACCAAAAGATTCAAGCGTATTTTAAAGCTTATAATTTTCTATAAAAAAAAAACCGTCATATACAAGAGAAAACTTCCGACTATATTTTCTGCCTAACTTTGTCATCGTCTACCGAGCCTCCGAGAAAGCCTCTTGGTTCTCTGTAGCCGGAGATTCTGAGTCAGTTTCCAACCTCCTGAACACTAGCTTTTGCTGGGGGAGCTGCCCACTGGAAAACGCCGTCACCTCTGTGTCTATGGCCACTGTGTCTTCTTCCCTAAACTCTCCTCTCAATATGCCCTTGGCAAGCTCGTTTTCGACGAACTGCTGAATCACCCGCTTCACTGGCCTGGCGCCGTAGTTTGGATCATACCCAAGGCTTCCGAGAAGCTCGATAGCTGCATCGCTCACCTTGATCTTCATCTTGCGGTCTGCAATTCTCTTTTGCACTCGGTCCAACTGCGATAACAACGTAAAAGATATGAGCAAGAATGATGATATATATGTCAACAACGAGAGTTAGTCAGCCAAAAGCTCTTTCGAAATTACCTGTAGCTTGACAATACGGCTTATCTGATCACGGTCCAGGGGCTGGAAAACTATGTACTCATCAACACGGTTCATGAACTCAGGGCGAAATATTGATCTTGCAGCCTCCAGTACCCGGTGCTTTATAGTGTCGTAAGCCAACTCTTTAGGAGTGTCGTCATCGTCAGCATTTAGTATGTACTGTGAACCCACATTTGAGGTCATAATGATGACAGTGTTGGTGAAGCTCACAGTACGACCCTGCGAGTCAGTTATTCTCCCATCGTCTAAAATTTGAAGGAACACATTGAACACATCAGAATGTGCCTTCTCTATCTCATCGAACAAAATAACTGAATATGGTCTCCGGCGAACCACCTCTGTCAGCTGTCCTCCCTCCTCATACCCCACATAACCAGGTGGAGCTCCTATCAATCTCGAAACAGCATGCTTTTCCATGTACTCACTCATATCGATTCTTACAAGTGTTTCTTCCGTGTTGAACAAGTAGGAGGCGAGGGCCTTAGCTAGTTCTGTCTTCCCAACACCAGTGGGACCCATAAACATGAAACTAGCAATGGGGCGATGAGGATCTGAGAGACCTGCCCGAGACCGCTGAATAGCTTCAGCCACTGATCTCACTGCAGGCTCCTGACCTACAACACGTTTATGCAGCTCATCCTCCAAATGTAAGAGCTTCTCCCTCTCCGATTGTTGAAGCTTGGAAACAGGAATACCAGTCCACTTACTTACTATTTCAGCAATATCACTTCCAGTAACTTCCTCTCTCAGCATGGACTTCCCAGACCTCATATACTCATCAAGCTCTTTTTCTGCATCAACGAGTTGGCGCTGCAAAGAATTCAGACTCCCGTACTTCAACTCAGCCGCACGGTTGAGATCATACTCTCGTTCGGCTTGCTGGATCTCAAGATTTAGTCTGTCAATCTGTAACATTACACAGACTTGTTAGTTATTACTTAATAGCCAAATTCTTTCAAATTATCTTCCCATTTTTTACTTATTAACCCAGTTAATTAATAATTAGTCGTCCTCTTTCAGAATTATATATCTTTATACGTTTTGGAAAAAATATATAATTGTCATGTTAACTGGTCTAAGAGAACAGAATTATAAAGAGAAACAGGACTTAACGAATTTCAAAAAACAAAACCTACGAGGAAAACATGTGAAAAGTACGTACCTCTTCCTTGATTGACTGAATGCGAGTCATGACAGATTTTTCATGCTCCCACTGCTCAGTCAACTCGGATTGTTTTTCTTTTAAGAGAGCTAACTCAGCTTCAAGGCGGTTCAATCTCTCTTTTGAAGCTTTGTCCGTATCATTTGTAAGAGATAACCTCTCCATTTCAAGTTTCAACACCGAACGATTGATCTCATCTAGGGCTGTGGGCTTTGACGTAATCTCCATTTTCAATTTAGCAGCAGCTTCATCAACTAAGTCAATAGCTGCAATCAAAGGGAATATTAGGATCCATGTAACACTGACATCTCACACAAGTGCATGGATAAATTTCTAGTTCAAGCAGAGATAGTTCAACATGTTTATTATATCTGTTGCGATAGTATTACCTTTGTCGGGTAAAAATCGCCCACTGATGTAACGGTCTGAGAGAATTGCAGCTTCCACCATTGCACCATCAGAAATGCGGACTCCATGATGCAACTCATATCTCTCACGCAGTCCTCGGAGTATTGAAATGGTATCTTCCACTGTAGGTTGATCAACATAAACTTGCTGGAACCGACGCTCCAATGCCGGATCTTTCTCAATGTATTTACGATACTCATCCAGTGTTGTTGCACCTATACACCGCAACTCTCCTCGACCAAGCATGGGTTTTAAGAGATTACCAGCATCCATTGCACCGTTTGTAGCACCTGATCATAACAATACATCATCATCTCCCTAAAGCCAATATCATTATTTTTCAACGAACCAAACCCCCTGAATGGAACTACTACTAGATTTCAAATACGTTAATGGATTAAATTCAATGGACCAAACAAACTCAATAACAAAGGACAACAGTAACAGAAGAAAAAAGATATTAAAAGACTGATCATTAAATGCTTATACCACCAAAATATATGAAAATAACTTTAGATTAGAAAGCTTAATACCTGCCCCAACAACTGTGTGGATCTCATCAATAAAAAGGATTATCTGGCCCTCTGATTCTGTTACTTCCCTGAGTACTGCCTTCAGCCTGTCCTCAAATTCTCCCCGATATTTTGCCCCAGCAATTAGTGCGCCCATGTCAAGGGATATTAACTGTAAAGGAATTGGTCATGCAAATATCCAGATTTTGCAACCAATTTATCAGAACTGTGCTACTACTTTCCCCATAACTAATTTATAAATAGCAGAGCATATGCACAAGGCGATAAGGGGAAAGCACATATTACTGGTAGGAGGAATCAATCTCAAGATAGAGCACACACCTTACGATTCATCAGAGCTTGTGGGACATCCCCTTGCACGATTCTTTGAGCAAGCCTGTTGAAGAGCTAGAGTTAGATTGATGTGCACAAAAGAGACTAAGTCGCTATAAGGCCTCCAAAGAAGGTCAACATAGATTAAGGTTTGAGCAAGCTGTTGAATAACTAAGATTACAGATAATGTAAGATAAGCCAGAACTGGATAGCTTTTTATGCGGGAAGCCAATAATGCTTTCATATATCTATATGCACATATACACAGGCAAACACTAGGTACTCACCCTTCAGAAATTGCAGTTTTTCCGACACCTGGTTCACCAATCAGCACCGGGTTGTTCTTTGTTCTTCTGGAGAGAATCTGGATGCACCTGCGAATTTCATCATCTCTTCCTATTACTGGGTCAAGCTTTCCTACCTTTGCCATAGCTGTTAAATCTTTTCCGTACTTTTCAAGTGCTTCATATTTCCCTTCAGGATCTGCAACACAAATGGAGAGTCACAATCCCGTACAACAAGATATTAAAGGATAGCATAACAAACAGAACGCTGAAATCAAGCACCATGAGAAGACTGCAACGAAAAAGTAATGAAATACAGTACAACCTTGGTCAATAACTGATTGGCGCCCCCTTATGGATTCTATAGCAGATTTCAAAGTTTCCTTGGATATTTGAAAATCCCAAAATAATTGCTTCCCAAACCGTTGATCCTGAGAAAAACCAAGTACCAAATGCTCGACAGACACAAATGAGTCCCCATACTCTTTCTTGTAATCCCTGGCTCGCTGAATCAAGGCTTCCAAATCACGTCCCAACATTGAGCCCGCAGATTCACCAAAAACCTATTGTAATTAGACAGAAACGGACATAAGTCAATCACAGGTTCAGCATAAAAACACCAAAGTAGCGAATGTGTGTACTATGTCATCCTATCAGTCAACTGAATACGTGTTTCTAGTATCTCATACACCGTCTGAAAACTATGATGGAAACCTCACTCCAACGCCATCTTACGCTTTAATGGCCTCCCAAAGCCGTAATTTTTAATTACAACAATCTAGAAACGGCATACTCAGACAGATCATAATCTAAGTTTGCAGGGCTCACAGCTATCCTCGGTCATTAATCTAATCCAGGTTTAATTTACTCTCTTAAAATCCCAATACTAATATCCCATTACGCATTAGTAAATTCAAGAGTGAAACAAGCAACGCCAAAGTTCATAAACAAAACCGAATTCGTGTGCTGAATCATTACAGCGAAATCCGAAAAATACCTTCGGTTGGCGCTGAATATACTTATCAGTGGCCTCTAGAAGCCGGGTATTGTCCACCCCAACCTTGGAAAAAATCCGACGAGCAAGACCATTCTTCTGCTCCAAGAGTGCCTTCAACAAATGCTCAGTCTCCACTATCTGATGCTTGTTCTCCTTCGCCACTTCCGGCGACGAAACAATTGCTTGCCACGCCATTTCTGTAAAATCCTGCTGTGTAATCTGTCACTCCATAAACACCAAAACCCCGTCACGTCCACACTTTCTACGCAAAAATAAAAAAAAAACCCAACATTTCGTTTAAGCCAAAACAACACAAATAATAGACCATACCCTTCCACTTCCAGTTGAAGCTTCACAGCGCACGACGAAAGGCCTCGAATTCCGATTAGTTCTCCACAACCCGGTCCGGAACGCACCGTTCGGAGTCAGTTGCCGTGAAATTAAGGCCCGAAAGGAGTCGGCTCGGGAATTGAAGCTGAGGGAGTGGTGGGGGCGGGCAAAGACGGAAGCTTTATCGCCGCATTTGGGAAAACCCGATTGGGGAAGATGAACTAGAGCGACCCCAGAAGCGAGCGAGGTGGCCGACGCCATTGGAGGAGCTCGGAGAAAAGGTTGCGATTGCTGTGGGAGCGTTGTGGGAAATGGGTTCCGGGTTTGCAGAGGAGGAGGAAAAGGAGGTTGCTTTGAAATGGTGGGAGGAGGAAGGAGGAAGGGATTTGGCTTTGCGTGGGAATTGAGAAAAGACGTGGACTCTGGAGAGCTTTCTCGCAGCTTCCTGTGAAGCGAGTCTCAGTGAGAGTGAAGCGAACGAACGAAGCGCAAATTTCGAATTTAATTTATATTTATTATTATTATTTTGTCGTCACCGAAAAGAAGGAGGAGAGACGTCTGGAATCGTCGAGAATTATTTGGTACCGTAGCATCTATGGTGTAGGTGATAAGCCTACTTCTGCGGATCGTACACGTGGCGTTGTTTAATGAACCATTGGATCTGATGAATATGGGGACTAACAAATTGAATGAGAAGATCTTCGGTACGATAATAACTTTTGTGGCACTGGTGCCGGAGATATTCTCAGACCGGCGTTATACATCATTACACAATTAGAATAAGGAGGATACTCGCTGTATCCTCTTTACGAGGATTTTGTAAATCTTCCAGTCACATTCGTTCATTATACATTGTGCGGTCAGAAATCATTGTAATTTTTTTATTTAAAATTGAATATAAACCGTACCTGACAAAAACTGGTAGCACGATATACGATGAACGGATGTAATTTGAGGATCTCCGAAATCCTCACAAAGTGGATCCGGCAAGGATCCTCACTCCAATTAGAAAGATACATGAAAAAAAATTTCACTAATTATATAATAACAAGCGTATGGCCTTGTGTAGCACCTCAATGTCGTTTGGTGTCAACTAGTTAATGCCAGTGTTATATAACTAGTGATGGATGAGGCCGTTCTAGCATCCCACGTATAGCATCTAATCGGCCTCAACCTGCACAAGGTACGCGAGACGTTATGGTTGTACAACTTGTATTACTAATATGCAAGGATGTGTATGTTTTATTAGAGTAGGTTATATATGCCTGTGAAACACAATTTTATTTTATTAGGAGTGTAATTGTGTAAATTTTAGTAAATTATGTGTTCTACAACATCTTTTAGAAGATCTTTCTTTGTACAATTTGTATTGCTTGAAGAGCAAGTTTCTCTCTCCTTATTAGTATAAGGAGAATTAGGTTTCATCCCTCTTTTTGCTACTCCAGTGATTAAAACCTTATTCCTTTTCAATTTTTGATCAAGGTTCCTTAGGTTTTAATAAACGTCATTAATTATTTCAATAATAAAATATTTTTTATTTTTTAAATATATTCATTTAGTGTCAGAAATGTTATATTTGGTATATTTATATTTATGGTTAAATTTTTATCATATATTTTTATTTTTTAGTTTGTACCCATTTTTAATTTGCAACCTTTTTTTAATTTATACCAATTTTCTTTTTAGTTTTAATTTGTACTCATATATTAATTTCTTTTTGTGCCCATATTTTTAAAAAGTTTTATTTGTATTTGTACCCATATTTTTTTAACTTATTTGTACCCATTTTTAATTTTGCTAAATGTACCCATGCTAATTATATGTATTTATTTTATGTTTAAAATATATCAGTAGTTATTTTTTGAAATATGTTAATAATTATGTGGGTACATTATTTTCTTGCTATAATTTTGTGAAGAACAATATTACTCAAAAATTTATTTTTAAGTATTTATTATATTTTAAAAATATTATTTGAATTGTTTAAATTTCATATTTTGTGGGACATTAAATGCATAAATGCATGGGTTAAATCTCTTAAATGATGTTAAGGACCCCAATCAAAATATTTAAACAAACAAGGTTTCAATCTAACAATTAAGTTGATTATGGACCAGAACCAAAATGACCCTTAGTATAAATTAAAGCACAAGCCATAGAAAAATAACACACATAATTTTTCACGATCTTCTCTTTCTCTCCCTCTATCTACCACCGTCCCTCTCCCTCTCGTTTCCCTCAGTAAAATAGGCCTACAATAGAAACTACAGTGTCATATGATAATATGTGTTGTTTAAAGTGTAACATGTTGCTCAATCCAAACCCACAAGAAGGAACATAATCCAATCCCAACATACATTTCCTCTTTTTCATGGGCACTTTGGGGTCTCCACAAAAACACGATAACTTCAATTTGTTTTTTTATCATGTACGTTTTTTTTATACAGAAGATACCAAGGAAAAGAGTTATCAAGCATAATAACTTCATCCGTGGATAGATAAATACTCTTAACCACTAAAAATTAACTATAAAATGTACAAGAAAGTAAGAGGCAAATCCCGAAGAGCATGCCTACAGGAAACTTTTCAAATTTTTCGGTATTCAAGCTGTATGACATGTGAAGTACCGCTCAGTAGCTGGAAAAATCATTTCTTGGTAATTAAGCCCACTGACTACCTAGACCATGTCAAAAATTTAAGCTAGGCAAGTTGCTTTGCTTCATAATTTTGAATACAAACGGGGTTAGGATAAATACCAAAGGATAACGCTTTCCACACACCCTTTCTCAATTCATACATACCCTTCTGGTTTTGTAGCTGTTAGATTACAATCAAAGTAAAATCAACGGTCAAGATTAACCGGGGTTGTGCACAAGGTAAAACAGAGTGTGTTGAAAACACTGCCCAATACCAAAACCTCCATTGTGAATCGATCGATAAATATTCAGATCAAATCCAACCTAAATGAAGAACACAGATTGTTGAGCTTGACCCTCCATGGGTGGTTTGATTACAAGGCAAAAGTTCTGTAGTTCTCAACCTCTATACCTAAACTAAAACCCTTGTTTATGGCCCACGCTGTGGAGGCATAGCATTTTGTTGCACCACACAACGGAGTGCATAACGCAGCACTGTGGCAACCCCCGTCAGGAGCTTTTGCCAATTCCTTGATATAATATGATTTCCAAGATGGTACGGTTGAAAATTATACACGGTGAATGAAACAAATTCGATTGTAAAACGTGAATACAAATGCAGCACAAGAACTCTTTACATAAAAATCTTAGATATGAATGCGTGATGTAGCATAGTCCGACGGACTTAACAGCAAATAAAGTATGACGGACCTGCACCAAAGCATGACATATGACAAGAAGCCTGCATAATTCCAATGGAGCTGAATCTATCAGCAATTTTACCCATTTCATTTTCTTTTATTAGCTCCAATTCTCTTTCACCTACAGTAAAAGGCGAAGAGACAGACAATGTAAAGGCGGATTCGATAAGATTTAGAGGCGGCACAAAAGAGAAGCAATGAACACTTGCCTAAGAATGATGTTATCCCCACAATCTGAGCTGCAAAAGTTATAATATAACACAAACGCATTTGTTCTGCTTTGGCTCGCTCATCAGTTTCTTTTCTGTTAAAGGTTTAGATCATGTGGAAGCATATAAGCAAAACAATCTCTTCTAGTCATGACAGGTGGTAAAGATGATGCAGCACTTTTTCGGTGTTTTTCCTACTCAAAAGGTGGCTAATAACAAAAGTGCAGGCTTAACAAACTTTAGTGAGAATGACATATACTTGCAAACATCGAAATAATCTATCAAATCTTGTCTTTTCCATTTCCGCCACATACATTTTCTTAATCAAATATGGGTAGGAGAAAAATTGGGCACAATCGAAAAGTGATAATCACGTACAAAAGGGAAAATAAACAGAATATTAATAGACAAAATGGCATCTTCTTTATGTCATGAACATGAATTCCATTAAATAGCAAGTGAAAAAATTAAGGAAACTGCTTAGTTTGGAAAACAGATGTCCCCCACCCCGCTTCCGGAAAGAAGAAACATGTGCTGTTCAAAACAGAAGAACCATGTTTATTTTTTCACTTCTAAGTTGTTGCCAAAAGAAAAAAAGCGATCGAGATTATCTTCTTTGAGATGTTGGCTACAAGCGAGACAAAAAATTCTTTATGCAGAAAGCTTTGGTTATAGTTTTGTAAATCTCATAAATAGTGTACCTTTCTCCTGTGAAGGTGGTTGAACAACAACATGCATGGTTGTAACTCCACCAGGGACGTCACATAATGGACTCCGGCACTCTGCAACTGTTCTGTTGTTCTCCAGTATTCGTCCCGCACTTATTAGCTTGACATCTTTGACAGTCCTCGGTCCATTATCCTTCTCTGGTAAAAACAATCGTATTGTGGTTAAATAGGTCAAACACATTAATCAAGCAACCGAAGTTCATCATGCATGGAAAAAAAATAACAAAATAGAGTGATCTTATGATGGTAAATGAGAACGGTTAAAGAGCATGAAAAAACATGTGAGATTCAAAGATTTCATAGTGCCATTGCTTCATCTTTTAATGCTCCTAGGCCGTTCCCCTTATTACAGCTAGCTTGTCTGTAATAAAAATCATCAGTTTAATCACATTAAGCACCTTCGAAAAGGCTGCCTATAAAAGAAACGGGATATGTCATCAATCGCTCGCCCATGTAACATAAGCAGCCCAAGGGTGCTTTTAATCATGTTCATACGAGCCAAAAATGCAATCGAAATTTAAAACAACCTTGATTTCCCAACAATTAACTTGTCACCCTCGGATTCCCCAAAGAGAGTACGATAATATTTGGTTACGCAATTCAGGAAAAAAGTTTAAGACCAAAAGAGAAGAAGAGAAGCCAGAAAGAACAAAGATATTATCAATTAAACCATGCCATTAAAAATTTGACCGAAATAACAAAAAAGCATGCTGATTGCCAATTATTTTTTCCCAATGAAATAACAAATTCACAGTATGTTCCTAAGACTCTAGTCAATTGTAAATCAGATGACGGTCCGGTTAAGGTATCACTTTACAGAAAATTCAAACATAGATTAGAGTTATGAACTATGATCCGACATCAACAAATTCGAATTCCCTCCCGCAACTTTTCCATACAATCTTTCTGACTGCTGAGACTGATTGTTTTGCAATCAAACACCAAAACAGCAAAGGACTTAATTTTTCTTTTGATTTTAACGAAAAAGAAGAACCAACCTTTAGGCCATTGAGCAAGAATGCTTTCCTTCAAGTTTACAACACTGGTAGCAGCAGGAAAGCTTTTGGGGCCAATATCTGATCCATCAGTCAACCGAAACTTGATCTCCAATTGATCTTGCACCCCTGCCATCTCCAACAATCTCACAACTTCAAAGGCTTTTTTTCTTCTACTTGTTCAAATGAATTGAAAATCCCAGAAGTATCTTGGTTTTTTGCTACAAGCAAGCAATCAATACACCAGATTCTTAAATTGGTCAGCAAGAAAAAATACAAGGAAACTAAACAAATTACGGCAATCTTCAAATGGAAAGTATGTCAAAAAGCTTGCTATTTTACAGCATGGAAATCACTAAAAGCTGTGGTTTAGCTGTCAGCATCCACGAATCCAGCTAAAAGCTTCATATGGGTGCCGATTAAATCCAAATAACTTTAAAAATACTCAAAAGTCCCAAAAAAATCACAAAACAGATAAAAAAAGTAAAGAAAATGGATGAACTTTGATGGGTTTTTGCTCACTTGGCTCAAAAACTGATCAAATGGGTGCTGATTAAATCCAAAAAAAAAAAATTCCCAACTGGGTCGTCTCCATAGTCTAAAAAAATCGCAAAACAGTAGAAAAAATGGAATAACTTTGATCGGTTTTTGCTTACTTGGCTGCAAAACTGATCTGGGTTCTTCTCTTTCTGCAGAGTCTGATGAGCGGTGGTTCAGAAATCCGGTAGAAGAAGTAGAATGGGAGTTTATTGGATCTAATTAATAGAGAGGGAAGTCAGAGAGGAAGAAGAGATCAAATAAGAAGTTCCCGGAAACAAACGAGGGTGTTTCGGAGTTTTCAAAGTCTTCTAAATCTGTGGTCAATGCCTCCATTGCCTTGCTCCTTGCAATCTCCTATGGCCATGGAAATGGACACATTTTTCCCTCTTTTTAAAGTCACCCTTTGGCTTTTGCGAACTTCCACTCCTTCCAACGTTTTCTTATTTCAATTTTCTTTGTGGAGAAAGTTTTTATTGTGTCGGCAAGATGTCACGGTATATAAGTGTTACAAAATAAGCGTTTGAATTTTTTTTTTTTTAAGTATCCAACTACTTGTATTATAACATTTTGTGTATTAAGTCGTATTTCCGACACATTGAATTTTTTTTTCCATAAGGTGAGCTGGTAACTGTTTGATTTACTACATTTTCTTGGTAAGGTAAGTTTGTGATTGTTCGATTTACTATATTTTCGCTTATCAGGTATCTCAAATTTTTTATTATACCTGATAATATAGTAAATGAGACGATCACCGATCAACTAGTTTACTCAAAAGAAAATACATGACGATACTTGATTGACTATGATGCAGTCGCAGTAACATCTTAAACATAAGTTTATCTCTCTCACGTACATGTTACCTTTGGTCTTGTTCACGAATCATAACCACAAAATAACGTTTGCATTTTCACAAAGGACTCACAGTTAATGATGATATTAATTCAACGAATTGTGATTAATTTATAGGGGTATGCTAGCCACACATCCTATTTTATTTCTCACACACTCCTTGATAATTTATGTTCGTTTTTCAATTCATCTGATCCGAAGGCCGAAAATTAAAAAGGGGTGTGAAAAGTAAAATTGGATGTGTGGATATCACACCCTAATTTATATCTTAGTAGTAGAGAACGGCAAATCTATCGATCTAATGCGTTTTCATTAAATGCTAATTAGCATTGTAAAATAATTTTAAAATATAAGAAAAAATTAAATTAAAAAAATAGTAGCCACTTAGTACTATGGTCTAGTAATATTTTTTTTTACTTGTAAATGAGAGGTTTTAGGTTCGGTTCTCGCCAAAGGTGAATTTGAGCCATATTATTGCTAGCCCATTGTGAGGCTAAGCACATACTCTTCCCTTAGTGTAAATAATATCGTTTGTTCAAAAAAAAAAAATGGTAAGCTGCCGTGCAGAATGGATTGGTGGCCCAAAAATTGAAAGGGAGGTAGTGGGAGAAAGGTCGTGATCTCAAAATCTGTCGATGAATTATGGCTGATGGCTGAGAAGATGATGGAGAACAGGACATTACTGTCTTTTAACGTTTACATTCCTCCTTTAGCCCTCTGGCTTTTTGGTCATGTACTAAGGATTTTGTTACCGCCGCCCCTGAACGTCGGCAGTGATTTTTTTACCATTGATGAAATGTGAGGTTCACACGAGTCAAACACGCACGTGAGTGACTTTTGACCGTTGATAAAATATCAGTTTAATATAAATCGTCCACGCTTAAAAAATGATTTATGCGCCTGGATGATTTCTAATCGGTGATAAGATGTTAATTCCACATTTAGCGAAGCAAGGATCTGAATTTTGAGCTGCACCTGTTGCATACAGATGCAGTGTACGTTTGTATATGGTTTCAGGTACATTAGCATTCCTCCTTTTGGCCTTTGGCTTTTTGGTCATGTATTGAGGATTTTGATTACGGCCGTCCTAAACGTCCGTCAATGATTTTTTATGTTGACGAAATGTGTGTTTCACAGAAGTCAAACACGCACGTCGATGATCTCTAACTACAAGATGTCAGTTTAAATGAATCATCTACACATGAGTGATTTCTGATCGACAGTAAAATGTGAATTCCACATGAATTAAATCCAATGTACATTTGTGTATGGCTTTTGGGTAGGTTGGTGGTTGAAATCATGACTTGTATGTGTGTCCAAGAGGTTTTCAGATTCTTCCATTTAAATAGTTAGGCTTTGGAATAATCAAATTCATTTTTTATACAATTAACAACTAAGTGCCACTAATACATCGCTAATCATGCACTTAAAAATAGATTTTTATTTGTATATAAACGCAAAATGCCAAAAGGGTCTAATCAAATGTGGGCCAAATTAATTAATTAGAAACGTACACATTGAAATATCAGAAACTATAATCATTTCCTCCTCTAACACAAGAGATTCTTTTTCGAGACGATATGCTACATGTGATTATATAATTGGAAAAATATTCACTAAAAAATCTCTCGTCTAATGAAAATTGCAAAATCAATATCAAAATTGCTAAAGAAGACTATGGGTTCCTTGTCATCATCAGCTTAGAACATTCCACTTGTAAGAATCCTTAATTAGTAAATAATCATGGGTTTAAAATTTGATGCATTCCAAAGCGCCACGCCAAACACAACGAAAACGACATCGTTTCCGTGGCGGGTCAAGAAAACGTCGGCCGTCGGCCATCTACAAACGTTTTCGACGGTTGCCCGAGTTGAACCAACCACCCTCTAGGGCTTTATACTCATCACTCAGTCTTCAAGATGACATAACCAATCATGGATACCAAACTTGTAAAGCAAGAAAATAGAAATATCATAAACACGAACAATAGAATCCGGGAAAAAGAATTTATGTGCACATTTTAAATGTCTCTCGTGAACAGTACGTAAACAAATACCGATATCGATATACCTAAAAACAGCTCCCCACTTCAATGGGACCTGTAACAGAGCAATCTCCATGTCCTACTCCTAAAGTTCAACATCATAATATCAAATAAAAAGAGGGGAAGAAATGGCTACTAACAAAAATGAATACAAGAAAATAATTTCGGAAGGAAAACAAATGGAGCGAAAAGAAACATATCTGGGCTAATGGGAGAGCCTCACAAAATACCTGTCCTAGCCTTTCCCTTCCCTACACCAACCAGTATGATGCTATTGACATAAGGCACCTTGTCGTCTGAATTTCACTTTATTCTCATGTGTGCTAAGAAATCAAGCAAAACCCCTGCCACGAAGACCAATAATACTATCCTTTCTCCGAACCAAAAAATGAGGACAGATTGCTATGTTACAGAATGAAAGAATGAATCTCATGCTGTGATAATGAGGATTCTCATGCTGTGATAATGAGGATTCTCATGCTGTGATAATGAGGATGTTGGTTGTTGTCTGCAGAATTTCAAGGGATGAAATTGATTCTGGAACTGGGAAGTTCTACCCCGATGGTGAATTTTCTGCTTGTCTTCTCAAATATATCTTGAAAATTTTCGAGCTGCAAAAAAAAACTTCATGAATACCATATAATCGCGTCTTTTCTTGTTCTATCTCCTGTTTGAGCACCTCTAGACAACCGCTATGACTCCAAGATGTGGCAGTTCCTTACAAAGTCATTCGAGTAGTTGATATACTTGGTCCAAAATGGCCGAAGATGCTCAAAGCCAATCTGCAACCATGGTTTTGACTGACCATTATAGTGTATAACTGCAGCCCTTGACAGAGATTCAATATCGGTCTTATTTTGATAACCCAACCCAAGCATGTGCCACTTTGGATCAATTGCGTGAACATGACCTCTAAATGCAATTAAAGCGGGTGGTAGGGTCCCAAGCTTCCATATTGTCAGATTCGACTTCAGATTCTGCACAGGAAAACCAATTAAAGTAAATTAAAACAATGCACAAGTTACGCGCTAAGAACTGACTTCCAAGGAAAAGTAAAATGCAGTTGAAGATGATTTCGAAGAAAATGAAACCAATAAAAGAATAGCCATGACTGCATATGTATTCTACATCGCAATTATCACCAGATTCATCATTCCACCAGAAAATGAAAAAAATGAACAGAGCCCTAAGTAAGGGAAGCTCTACTACTTCGATTTTACCTCTTTCACCCAGGAATGGTAAGTCTCTCTAATATTTGTTTTTCTCCAGGCATTGAGATCAAAAATATTCATCCCATAAGCCCATGCACATTCTTCAGGGTCCAAATTCTTTGATACGAGGGGATGGGAAAAATTGAAGTAGTTCCGGAATCGCTTGGACATCACCCACTCATCTTCACCTGTACAAGTTTCGACAGCTCCGTTGACCTTTCCTCCAAGGTCAATTTCCCAAAGTGGTGATAAATCTCGTTGAATCACAACATCATCGTCTAGGAAAACCACCTTATCAAGGTTGGGAAATAGCTGTCACAATATACAGATGATCAGGAAACACACTTCGACAGAATACAAGTACAAGAAAATCTTATAAAATTTATCAAATAAATGTAGAACACCTGTCCAAAAAGATAAAAGAACTGCAATCAACTCAAAGTCTCCAACTTAAAGAAGAGGGTTACCTCAGGAATATAAATCCGGAGATGGTTGAGTAAGGATATGTATTTTGGACTTCTAGCCTGCAATTTTGATGCAAATGTCCGTGGAGTTGTAGCACTAAGATTGGCCCCAGAAATATGATTCCCGTGGTAATAATTCCTGATTCCATATTGGTTTTCTACGGCTTCAAGGACTGGAACATTTTCTCTTGTTAACCAATCAAATTGGTGCACACCTTTCACTTCAACAATAGCTGGGGAGACAGGGTTGAGTGCAAACCATGAGTGCATACCCGCGTAGGTTTTCTTGTCAGTAATGACATGGAAGACTATCTTTTCAGGTTGTAGAGATGACTGGACAGCAGAAGCAACAACAACTGAAGCAGCAAGAATGTTATCAGTTGATAGAATAAAGTGGTGATAGGAGTTGTCAGAGAGCAATGGCAGTAATTCTGGAGGAGGCAATTGTTTGCGTGCATGAGCATTGGATGAATATTCATCAGTCAAACGCAGAGACAGACAGTGAATGCTTTTGGGTACAGAACTTGCCGCAAAGTGTTTGTTCATCAACTCTGAAAACTTAGACTCTCTGACTTCCTTTTCAAAATTCTCCATCTACACATAAAAAAAATAAAAAAAAACATTATTTTTAGGGTGCTAACAGTTACCAAGGGTTTCTCCAAAATTATTAATGCACTATACGAAACGTGACCCAAAGTACGTTTTATTTTTATTTTTATACAACACAACGTACCATTGCTCTTAACATGAAAGCAAAGGTCCTTGCATCATACTGGTTGTTCTTCATTTCGGAAACAAGTTTATTAAATGAATCTGGAAGCTTTAGACCAGCCGGGATTTCTTCAGTGTTCACTTGGTTTAGAACCTTGTAAAAGTCTCTAACCAGTCTCTGCTTTGTCGTCACCACAACCACAAAGATCCAGATTAGATAATCATACATTAAACTTACTGACTGAAATCAAAACTTAAATACAGAGTTGGTTGATGTCACCTCAGGGAAAAAAAATTTATAGCAACTGGAGAAAAAAGTTATTTACCGCTGAATCATCAACCCTACCCAGAAGCCTTGGTCCCAAGCGCCTACCTAAACAGTCTGAAGCACAAGAGTAGAGCAACAATAGTCACAAATTCAATGTCAAAGTGTTAGAGAAAAGCTGCGGTGCATAACCTAAGAAACATATAGATAATAAAAGTAGGCATAGAAAGCAAACACAAAGTTACAATAAAAAAGTTGAAAATCTAAGAAACCAGATGATCAATCATGAAGAGCTATAGATGGTTAAAGTATCACAAGATAAGGGAAGAACATAGATCTATTTAGGGACAAACTTAGAGAATCGGTGTTACGCCTACAATTCTAATTAAGGTTTAAGTACCAGAGATCACCTAGCCTATTCCATAATCCTTGAACGCATAAAATAAAATAGTAAGCATACAATCCTTTCTGGGTACTTGACTTGGTAAACTAAGCGGGAAATCTTATTACTTTTCAAACTCGACTTTTTAGATTAAACAAATAGCTAGCTTAGATGAACAATGGATATTCGTAAATGAATAGTTGATTTGACAAAAGTCATCCTATACAGAACATCTCAAATTTTAATTCAAATCGAACCAATCAACACAATGAAATGAACAATTTGATCCACCTCAAATCTCACAAAAAATATATGATATACTGCAGAACTACATAAGCAAACCAACCCAATGGCATTGAATTCCAATACTAACAGAGTGCCAAAACAGGAATCGATACGTGGAGACCCATCAATCAAAATTTGATTTGATTTGATTTAGATTTCGTTGCGAATCAAATGGACCCGGTTAACAGAACCATTCAATCGGATTGATCCAATCAAGCCAGCAGTAACAATAACAATCAAATGGGCAAGTCAAGATCCATCAATAACTATCATAAACAAGCAATTAAACACAAACAAAACCTGAAAAAAAATCAATTGGGATTGACAAAATAAATAAATAAATCAAATGAATAAATAAATAAAAAGAGTACCAAATGAGGAGCACTTGTTGACACCTTCAAGAGTAACAACAGCAGTGAGAATGAAGACGAAAGGCAATAAGAAAGCGAGGATTAGAATGGTGTGGAAAACCGTTCGATAAGAGATGTGGCGAGCTCCGACCTTGATCTTCATCAAGTCAATAAACCCATTGCTGCTCGAGATCGTTATGCTTCTCATACTAGGCGAGAAGTGAAGCTGCATCGTCGTCTATGCAGCCCCTCCTTCTTATTCTTCTGCAACTCAATAGCACCGCCCGACCTACAGCCACTCAATGCCACCGCCGCCCATGCCCACCTCACCATTAGATCCAAACCCGCCAAACCCGACTCCAAATCCCCACCCACAACGAGATTCGACGCTGCCCAACTCAGATCTGCCGCTCCTCCTGCTCAAATCTTTGCTCTTTCTTCTGGGCCTTCGCGAAGACCGCATTGGAGATTCGACGAAATCGAAAAATGGGCAATCTTTCCTTCCTCTTCCCCCCTTTTCTGATTAATTAATTTCAGATTTCACCCAAACAATCTATGTGGGTTTCTGGGTCGGGAAGCATGGATCAAGAGAGAGAAAGTAGAGAGAGAAGGGAAGAAGAGAGAGAAAAAAAAAAGTTGGTTTTTTTTATTTGGTTTTGGTTTTGGTTTTGTTTTTGTTTTTGTGCAAAACTTTCCTTCCTAGTTTGTGAGGACGTCTTTGATTGGTCGACTCGATTAGTCCGATCTAATTTCGTTTTCCAGGAAAATAATAAAGTAATCACTAATTACTAATTAATTTGTTACTTAAGATTTTAATTAATTTTATATTTGATTTTCTTCAAAATATTTTAAAAGTCAAAACCCAAAACCGTGTTGGGCTTTAGAGAGAGAATTGGGGAAGGAAGGTTTGACCTTGGAGGATAAGTTTGGGGCTAAATTTAGAAATGGTGTTCCTAACTTCCGGAAAAGGATCCGTCATTTTCTTAGAGATTCTGTGATTTCACCCGTTCATCGTATATTATGCAGTCATAAATCATTTCAAAATTTAAAATTTAAAATTAAATATGAATGGTACCTAACGAAAACTGATCGCACGATATACGATGAACAGGTGAGATCACGGGATCCCTGGGAAAAGGATCCGTCGAGGATCCTTTTCCCTAACTTCCTATGTTTAAGATGGGAGGATTGTGGTAATGTGGTTGATGGTTGATGGTTGATGGTTGATTAAGATAATTAGTTGGGCGTTAACAAATTTACTTAGATTAAAATTGAAGATAAATAACGATTAGTATGTTGGAACATCTAGGTACATCTTTTTGTATAAGTTAAAAAAAAAACAGACAGCATTATTCGCCTATAGAAATAGATCGTCCATTGTTATGAGTAACTCAAGGTGATGTAACATTTGGGATGATATATTGATAGCATCACAAATCAAAATATTTCGACTGGAGTCTAACATGGGTTATACGAGAGAAGCTTCAGTAAGGCTGCCTGTTTATGTAGCTTTTACACCGAGTGGGATGGGGTAAGTGGTATTAAAATACAAATAAATCTTACGCTTTTATTAGCAATGATATATAAATGATGTGGTCATACACCTCTACCAACTATCGAGTTATTGCTTTTGTTTTCAAGAAAATAAAGATGAAAAATAGAGAATGATACAAAAGTCACTTATTGATAGGATCTAAGTCATTAATCAAATCAAATTAATATACTGCGGATTGCCAAGAAATTGAATGAGATTGTTATGCGTTTTAGCACAACAAGAAAGGAAAATTCAAACCAAATTCAAAATCAAAATCAAACACCTCTTCAAAGTGGGCCTCGTAGTTACTATTGTGTGGCCGGATCAAAGCACAAAACCGTTTCTCTCGTTGCCTGTTTGAGAATATCAAATTGTTGAGGACTAGCTCTTAATTTAAAGGTCTTTTGGGTCAAGAGATATGAAGAAATTCAATTTTTTTTTTTTTTTTTTTTTGCGGTTATGAATTAAATTGTATATTCGCGTGTCATGAATGATTATTAAATTAAATCTAACAAAGTCTCGTTCAATTTCTTAATCAAAGACCTAGATCTAGAAGTTGGACTTTTCATTTTGTTCATGTTGTGTTTGATGCCGTTTTTCGCCAACAATTTGGGCACATTGTTAAGGGGATTATGTCGTTTTTGGCATCCAGTTGCCGGGTTTGACCGCCGGCCGGCGATTCGAATTCTGCAAGTAGTCGGCTTCTTATGCAAATCAAACTTTGCTAATTAAAGTAATTAATAAAAGTAGTTAAACTAATATAAATGGTGTTCCTAACTTCCGGAAAACGATCCGTCATTTTCTTAGGGATTCCGTGATTTCACCCGTTCATCATATATCGTGCATTCATAAATCATTTCAAAATTTAAAATTTAAAATTTAAAATTAAATATGAATGGTACCTAACGAAATTTGATCGCACGATATACGATGAACGGGTGACACGCCCAACCCTAATATTCTCCAAACACCAAGGTAGGCACGTGCTGGCCGACTCCCGAAGGTGACAAGGCCATACTAGGATGCATGAGAACTAAAAACAAATAACCGACATAAATAAAATTTAATTATGGGGTGTGATATCCACACACATCTTTTTACTTCTCACACTCCCCTTGGTAATTTATGTTCGTTGATCTTTTTCAATTCATCCGATCTGACGGCCGAAAACTAAAAAGGTGTGAGAGAAGTAAAAAGGGGTGTGTGGATATCACACCCCTTAATTATAATGAATATGCAATTGTGGAACGTGTTCAGAGCATACAACTAATCCGAGACACTAAAAAGGAATAACATAAAATCAAATGAAGAAAAAGGATGGGTCCTACACCGAGATGACTCGAAGATGCTAATGCGGGAGTGCCTTGACGCTGGGATTGTACACCTCGATTCTAAGTCCTGAAGGGGCGCAAAACAAAACATGAGTGGACCAAGTTTATATATAAGTAATACTAAAACAATTATTTATCAATGTACTAACCCCCAAAGTTTATGAAAACTCAATAGTATAATAGGTAATAGGTTTTCCGAAAACCCTAGCATGCCATAAAACTTCAGAAAACATATAACATATATCATATATAGTGTGCTTAGTAGTGGTATCAGTATCGCCTGAAGGCATATAGAACTCTTAATTCGCTCGAAGGCATATAGAACACTTCATTAGCCCGAAGGCCTTCATTCGTTCGTAGGCCTCTACAACACCCGATCAAAGCCATATATAAGTATCAATCACCCGTAGGTCCCTACATCACCCGACCGAAGCCATATATATATATATATATATATATATCAATCGCTCGTAGGCCCCTACATCACCTGACCGAAGCCATATATAGATATCATTCGCCCGTAGGCAGTATCATTCACTCGTAGGCCCTACATCACCCGACCGAAGCCATATAATGATATCATTCACCGATAGGCAGGACATTCGCCCGTAGGCAGGACATTCGAATAACCACTAAATAAGCACATAAACATAAACATAAAATATATATATATATATGTATATATATAGATATCTATATATCTATATATCTCAATCCGAGCTCAGTAGTTCAATCGTCATATCGTAAAACCACGTTCATAAGTATGTATATAATCATAAATATTCAAAGAACATGAATCTGATAAAGCATGATATTTGATAAAGCATGGTAGCCAATTCACTCATAAACGTTGCACAAAACGTAGTCATAAAATCATGTTTTTCATGTATACATTTCTAATAATAAAAATATGCATTTTGGAAAGGGTCCACTCACCTTACTCCGTCGTTGAAGAGCCGTGCAAAATAAAGAAGACGGAAACACCACTAACAAACGCACCTAAGCACATAAAGGGACCAATTAATAAAAATATACTAAAACGGTTGAATTTCGGGAAACAGACGTCATAAACGAATTCAAGATGTCGAAAAATATAACGATGGACCTCGGGTACCCCCACTCGCCGCCACAAGGCGGCGGCCCGGACGACCACGCGCCGCCACGAGGCAGAAATCCGGATGATCATGGGCCGATTTGGGTCGCCGAAAAGTTGGCTGGAAAAGTCACCGGCGTCGCCGTCTAGTACCTCCAGTGGAGGCGCGTGTGTTCCACGCACCGGCCAAGACAGGCGCTCACGAGCGTCCACGAGGGACCCATGCGCTGGCCAGGGTTCTCGTTTGGGCTGGGGGTTTTGGGTCATAAGGTTGGGCCTGGGCAATTAGGTTTTGGCTTGGTTCAGTGGGTCACGAAAATAGGTTTGGGCCTGGTAGCCCGACCTAAAGGTTTGGGCCAATATTGATTTAGGCTAAGTGAATTGGGCTTGGTTACATAGGCCCAAGGTTTGGGCCGGATTAGGGGATTTGACCCATTTCCAGGTCGGGTTGGTCGGTTTCGACAAAGAGGAAAACCAGAACTTTCCAAGCTCCGTTCAACCCCAAAACTTAATCAAAACACGTCATGCAAAATATCAAAATGAAGCCCAAGGAAAAAGGAAGATTATTATACCATTATTTTCCTCAGCAATGGTCGGAGTTAGCCCGAAAATGGCCAGAAAGGTACGGTTTCTCGTTGGAAAACTGGGTTTCAAAACATTCTTCGTTCCTGTGTGATTCTGTGGTTCACAAGGCAAACCTAGGTTACAAATTAAGTCGAGGAGTCGAGAGACTCGTCGGGAGTGCCACGAACAGCGGCAGTGTCCACTGTGCAGAGAGATAATGAAGGAAGAGCCTCGGCCAGGCCTGAGATCGTGACAGTGAAGGTCCTATGATGGTGATGGTTCTCGGAGAGAGGGAAAGGGTGACCGGGAAAGATGAGGGAGATTACTATGAGAGAGTTTGAGAGTGAGCTGGGAGAGGAAGGGAGAGAGATAAAGAGATAAAGTGTATGGGAAAGATGAGAGAAAGAAGAAAAGAAGTGGGCCGGGGGACAAGGTTGTAAAGGTGGGCCCCACGTGGCACACTAATTAAGACCCAAAAGTAACAAAACAAAATATCTTCATGCGTGAAAAGACCAAATTGCCCTCGTTCCAAAATCCGTAAACTAATTCAGGACGGGTTGTTACATCTGGCACTGTTGATTAAAATACAATTTCTTGCATGGCTATAAGGATAAAATGAGCATTTTGGCCCTCCTTTGGTTGGAGATGGCCTAACATAGCGAGCATGAAATTAGTTGCAAACTACGTTCTAAGGCTATCTTCAACTGAATAAGGGCCAAAGGGCCATGTTTAGCCCTATAGTTCTGCAAAAAATTATATATTAATGAACAGTGTCAGACCATATTTTATACCATCTCCAACTGAGGGGGACAAAGGGTCATAGGCCAAAAATAGCCATTTGACAAGAAACTCATCTCCAACCGAGGGGGCCAAAAGCCCATAGGCCAAACATAACCCCTCAATCATTTATTATTTAATTGAATTAATATGGTTAATTAAATTAAACTACCATATTAAAAAAGGTTTTCGAACACGTTTTGAGTGCTACTTGCCACAATAACGAAGAAAGCGTGGTATTGTTGCACTTGCCACAAAGGCAAGCTTGACATTCTGACGTTGGAGGGTTGGGCTAGAGGGCTTGTTGGCTAGAAATGGCCAGCCCGCTAGCCTAATTTGAGGGTTTTGGCCCGGTGGGGCCCATAAGCCTTTTGACCTAGTCCTTGGTTGGAGACAGTTTTCGTGTCATTCCGAGCTATTTTTAGCCTTATGGTTCTTTGGCCGGGTCGGTTGGAGATGGCCTAAGTAATCGTATAAGTTAGATCGGAAATTTCGATTCTGATTCGATACCTTTTAACTTTGTACACCGGATCAATCCTACATAAATTTTTGGAAAGAAGCTTAAATGCATCTTAAAATTCTGATCAATTTTTAGGTTCAAACCCCATACATGTTCATATGGTTTTCACGAACCCTTGGGCGGATTATATATACCGTATGGAAGGGATAATCTCACTCATTGTAACGTCTCTGCACCTGCTTTCACTCTTTCAATTTTTTAAGCTCTCAAACTAGTAAAAGTACCACTCGAATTATAATTAATTTTATTTAAATACTAGTGAACATAGATCAGAATTGAAATCGAGTTGGATGAACCACGTAAACACTTATGTTCTGTGTGATTGTAACAATTGTTTGAGGAACAGGAAATTGTGAACAGATGTGCTGAACCTTTCGAAATTCCTACAAATGCCCAAAGTCGCCGCTAAGGACGTTGATGCCACAAAGCCCATGCACCGCACACATACATAAACATATGCACGTCGTCAGTGAAAAAGCTGCCGAGGCACAAGGAGGTGCGCCCGCACCTCCGGTCGACACAAATCGAGTCTAAGAGCGAGATTCTGCTCCTCTACGAGATAATTAAACTCATATATAAACTTACTATGTCACTGTGATAGCATCACAATTCAATCAAATGCTGACGAGTGTTTCTACTTTATTCACATGTCAACGATCAAATTGTTGTTGTGGTAACAATGACATCCTACTTTTGGGTAAGATTCCCTCACAATGGTTTATTAGTATTTCTCGTGAGGGGTTTCATATTCAACTCTCATAAATGATGAATTCGATACCTAATTATAGTTTTACCAATTACGTGTCGTAGCTCAACCTCTACAACACCAATATCGTATATCAGAAAAAGACCTCCATGGAAAGGACTCAAATGAAATGGAGGCACAAAGTTGATAAGTTCCAAACCAATCATTGTAACGTCATGTGATAAAGTTAAAATGTGTCTATAAAAAATTGCATATGACAATGTGTGGTCGCACTGGTTCCTCAATGATGCCACTATTGCATTTCAAAAGGTGTACGTAAGTTGTTCTTCACTGTCTCTCGCCACATCCACAAGAAGGAGATATTTCTTAATGTGCGTGGAACACAGGTGGTAAGTTATATATTATTATACAAGTAGAGGTAAGTCTTTTTTTTCACGTGTAATTCCACTTGTATAATGACAGTGTTTGTGCAATGTTCCGGACACACAACATTTGTGGTTCGCCACCATGATATCATGTATCCATCACGTGTGGCGAATTGCAATTCGATAAAGTTCAAAGGAAGGTTGAAAATTTTGGATGAGAATCCTCATCGGATCCTCTTTGTAGGGATCCACACATCTTAGCTGTTCATCGTATATCATGCGGTCAGTTTTTATTACATAATATTTATATTTAATTTTAAATAAAAAATAAAATAATTTATGACCGCACGATGTATGATGAATGGTTAGGATATAAGGAGAGGAGATCCATATCCGAAAATTTTACTCATGAAACGCACCGTCTTGTTCCACCAATATGGGAAGCTAATAAACAAAAGCCGCAAACTTTCGTTTCGTCAGAGCGGGTTCTCAGTCTCTCTCACCATCTCTCAGTCTCTCTCGCCCTCTCTTCTGCTCTCGAGAAAGCTCAGAGGAGGCGCCATAACAACCGCCATGAGTGCAGCGGCCGGAGTTCCTTCTCGGGCGGAGGTGCTCACGATGTTCCGCTCTTTTCTCCGTGTGGCTCGCAAATTCACCGATTACAACATAAGGGAGTACACGAAACGTAGAGCCGTCGACGCGTTTCGTCAGAATCGGAACCTTTCGGACCCGTCTGCCATTTCCGCCGCGTTCTCAGATGGGAAGGCTCAGCTGGAGGTCGCCAAGCGGCAGGCTGTTATTTACACTCTCTACGCTCCCAAGCTCAAGAGCGTCATGGAGGTTCAGAACCCAATCAAGCACCGAAATTGATTCATTTCCGGGTAAAATCCCGTCTTATCTACACTAAATATGATTAATTTTCCTTAATTTTGTTGGGTTTTTGTAATCTAATTCGAACTTGCGTGCGCACAGGTCTTCAATTTGTTGGGTTTTTGTTAGTCTGGGTTTTATTAGGGTTTTTGGTTGTCTGATTAATGGGTTTGTATGCATAATTCGGTTTTTAATTGTTAATTCATGAGGATGAATGATGCTTTCTCTGTTTTCTGAGTAATTTTGGGTAAAGAAATAAAAATTGAAACTTTTGGTCTCAATCAATTTAGGAATTACTGGGAATCCTAAATTCCTTTATTTCTTAATTCCAACTTAGCCTGCATGGTGTGAGTGACTGACTGTTTTGCTTCTTTGCCGAAAAGATTTTATCTAGATAATCGAAATTGTTAGGTAGTGTTTTCCTTCTCTGATGGGGAAAATGCTTAAACTGGATTAACTTATTTAGGGCCGTTTGATAACCATTTCGTTTTCAGTTTTTACTTTATGTTTTTTTTTAAAAAAAAAAACAGAAAATCGTAAACCAAAAACTGTAATGAAATGGTTATCAAACGGCCCTAAGCTTATTTTATTTCGGAGTGTTTAGTTTTTTGTCATGGAAAGATTATATATCAAACTTAATGCACAAATAGATCGAATCATAAATTATTTAGTGAAGTTAGAGGTTGTGAAATGTGAGGTGAGTTCTTCATTTGGCCGGAACTATCCAAAAATATTATATTCAAGGCTTATTTGCCTTTGTTCTTCTCCTTCTTGTGATTTGGCTACTCAGTGTTTGATTTATGTCAATGTTTAGAAAGATGTCCTGTCCTCCCAAATGCGCTTGAGCAGTACTCCCTGTTAGTCAGTTTTTCAAAAACAAGTTCAAATAGGTGTGGTACATTTACACTTCAAAGTATCGTTACAATTCAGTTTTGTTAGGACAAGTTATATTGAAATAAGTTCGGGCATGTTCAGTACACTTACTCTCTAAAAAACCCTTGCCATCCGGAAAGACAAGTTCTAACTTTAAGCCTTTTCACAATCCGGTTTTGTTTATGACAAAATCATTGAAATAAGTTCTAAGATGTTTACTCAATGAAAGATCCTTACAAGCCAATGTTTTTAAAAGACTAGTTCTATCTATAATCCATTTTACAATCTGGTTTCTTAAGACGCTCTTAACTTCTAACCATAAAACATGATACTTTGATATCAGAGTGAATGCCGCTTTGTGATTTGTCTAAACTGTACAACAAGCATTGATTTTGCAAAGACAAGTTCTATTCAGTGGTCATGAGTCATGAGTCATGAGTCATGACTCATGACAAGACTCTGATAATCGAGATTATATATAGCTTTAAACCTCAACTCCCAACTCACATTGCTGCATTTACCTTTAGTCATGGTTGAGCCAACTGTTTCCCGATACTGATACTGTTGTTCATTGCACATGACCAACCCAATTTGAGACTTGTTCCCCTTGCGACCTCCTGATGGGTGGCTACTTATATCTTGTGGATCTCTCTATATGAGCGTAATTTTTATAATTTGAATGTTTGTAGCAGTCGTGACCTATTGTTGCTGCAATTCTTTGATTTGTGCAGGTTTGCGAGATTTTCACTTCTGTTGACGAGCGATTTCAGGGAACTTTTGTAATGCTATAGCTCATTGGACTTCTGGGGGCTTAAGCTTTGTATTTTAAGCCTTTAAGTTTGAGTTTTTCGGTTTAAAGGTGTCATTAGTTATGAATTTTGAGTACCCTAGAGGAATATCTGTTTGCCTTTTTTTTGCAATAAACAATAATCTTATAACCTTTCTTCTGGTGCGGATTTGAAGTTCAAATTTCAAAAACACTAATGAATTTGCAATAGTAGAATTCATTGGAGATGTGATCGAAATCTTCTGAAAATGGTGGCTTTTACCAGTTTACCTTTGTTGTGACCTATTTATAGTAATCAGGAGGAGAGAATAACTTGCTCTTCAAGTAATACAAAGTCTAATAGAAAAGATCATCTAGATCCTGAAGAGTTCTTAATTTATCTCTGCTTAAGATTTAGACAATCACATCGTTAAATATTAATTACAACCACCTTTTCTTGAAACTTGCTCTAAATATTCTTAAATCAAAAATTTGATTTAGGTCAATGAATAGTCTTGAATTTTGAAGCAATGCAAAAAGGAAGGACAAGAAAAACGATCCTTACAATTTTATTTGGATACAAATGTGATATTTTAGAACAATCAAATCAATCGGAGGAATTTGAACTCATGAAAAAAGAGGCGAAGCCAACTGACCTAACCTATAAATAAAACAAATCTTATAATTAAACAAATACATGTGATATTTTAGAACAATCAAATACATGAGAGGATTTTGAACTTGTGAAAAAACAGTTGGACGCAAATCTCAGCCAACTGACCTAACTCGGAACTGAATCAATTCTCATAATTAAACAGATCCGGATATAGTAATATAATGAGCTTTATTTCAGCCTATGGACCAAGCGTATCAGCCGTCCGATCTCCCAATACACCCCACCCAACTTAAACCATCGGACGGCTCACATAGTGTTTGTATTCGGTAAGCGAAAGCAGAGCGTAATTGTAGTCCTCCCACTCCTGTGGTCCGCGGCGGCGCGCATTTTCGTCTCTTAAAAACTCCCATCACCTCCTCACCTTCTTCTCGCTCTCACTCCCTGCAACTCCAAAATTTGTAAGGTAAATTTTGAAAACCCTTTAAATTTATCAACTTTAATACTCTGACGACTTCGAGAGGGAGTTTCCGGTAATTCGATCTGAGTTCTTAGCTAACTGTCTAATATTTTGTAGCAGAATTTTGATTTGGGTCCAAAAATTCGCATGATTTTTCATATTTTTATGCAAAGAATGAGAATTTGAGTGTTTTTTCACTTTAAATTTGCTACAGAGTTGAAGGGTACCCTTTAGTTTTGAGCTGTAATTTGTAAGGTTTTCGCTTTCGGAAATGGAGGGTACCCTCTAATTTTGTAATGCAAGAGGGGATTGAAATTGAACAGTATATCATCATGGAGGCAGAGCCTTCAGGTGAATGCGGAGGTAAGGTAGTGGACTCGAATGTGGCATTGGAAGGCGAAAGCTATCGACATTGTGTCGTAGAGGATGTCGAAGCTCCGGTGGTGTTGGATGATGGCAAAGAGGGTGATGTGGAGATTGACTTGTCACGGTTAGTAGGAGGTGGGATTATAGAGCCCACTTTGGGTATGGAGTTTACTTCCGAAGGCGATGCTAGGAATTTTTACAATGCGTATGCTAAACAAACGGGGTTTAGCATTCGCGTGAACTCATATTACCGCTCCAAGAAGGATAATTCAATTATATCTAGGGAGTTTTGTTGTTCTAAAGAAGGGTTTCGCCGGGAGAGAAATGCAAAGAGAGATTCGAGCGATGATGCGAAGAGGAGGCGTGCTAGGGCAATCACTAGGGAAGGTTGCAAGGCGCTGATGACTGTGAGGAAGCGCGACAATGGGAGATGGTATGTGGCGAAACTAGAGAAGGACCATAATCATGAGCTGGTCACTCCTGCTATGCGGCATTTCCTTAGGTCGCATAAGCAGGATTTTGATCCTGACAAAAGTTGTAGCAACTCTTTCAGTTCACCTGGATTGTCTTTGGATGCTTCCGCAGATGTCTTGGCTGATTGTAGCAGTTTCGGAAAGATGGCATTTGCTGTGCAGAGTGATGTCAATTATATTGGAAGAGGCCGGTTGAGCACTTTTGGCATCGATGCCCAAAGTTTGCTTGGGTTTTTTAAGGTTATGCAAGCGAGTGATCCGGCATTTTATTATGCAATACAGGTTGACGAAGAAGAGAGGCTGAGTAGCGTCTTTTGGGTTGACACAAGATCAAGGATCGCGTACAACTGTTTCTCCGATGTTGTGGCCTTCGATACTACTTATCAAGTGAACCAGTACAAAATGCCATTTGCACCGTTCACTGGAGTAAATCATCACAAACATTCAGTTCTGTTCGGTTGTGCATTGCTTGCAGATGAGTCTGAATCTACCTTCATTTGGCTCTTCACAACTTGGCTCGAGGCAATGTCTGGACGGCAACCAGGTGTAATTATAACCGATTATGATCCAGCTATAAGTCGAGCAGTGCAACAAGTTTTTCCTCAATCAATTCATCGATATTGCAAGTGGCATATCATAAGCAAAATGCCAAAGGAAATGGGTCATGTGTATAGTGTAACCCGAAGGACTTTTCAAGTTGAATTTGATAGATGCATTAACAAGAGTGACACACCTGATGAGTTTGAATCAGCTTGGCAGATGATTCTTGATAAGTACAATCTTACAGAGAGTGATTGGCTTCAATCGCTTTATATTGATCGCAAATTGTGGGTTTCGGTATACATAAGAGACACATTCTTTGCCGGGCTGTATGCTGCCCACCGGAGTGGAACTGTGAACTCGCTTTTTGATGGCTATGTGAATGCTGGAACTACCTTACAAGATTTTGCAGAGCAATATGAGAAGGCTTTGGATGAAAGATATGAGAAAGAAGCAAAGGCAGAGTTCGAAACTTTTTATACTAAACCGGTTCTAAAAACCCCACTTCCTATGGAAAAGCAAGGAGCAGACATCTACACAAGAAACATGTTCACCATATTTCAGGATGAAGTTTTTGAATCCCTCGTGTTTGCTGTGAAATTAAGTGCAGAGGACGGAGGAACAAGAACTTATGAGGTAGCAAGATTCAACGAAGATCATAAAATTTATTTTGTAGCTTTTAACATAGCTGAACAACTAGCTAGTTGCAGTTGCAAGATGTTTGAATTTGAAGGGATCCTCTGCAGACATGTGCTTGCAGTGTTTAAAGCCACAAACGTCTTTACACTCCCACCGTGTTATATCTTAAAGAGATGGACCCGAAATGCAAAAGAAGAGGCTATGTTGGATGTCCTTCCGTGCGTCGAATTACAGGGAAATTCTCAGAAGGGCAGGAACTTGCAATACAATGTTCTGTACCAGGAAGCCATTAAATGTGCAGAGGAAGGGATGGCATCTGACCAAATTTTCAAGGTGGCACTCAACGCATTAAGAGAGGCTAGGGTAAAAATTGTCGGTGCCAAGCAAAACGCCATGAAATCCATGCCCCAAAACTAGAAACTAGGGCTAGGACAAGCTGTCAAGAGAGATGACGCCGCAATTGCCAGACAGGTAGGCTGATAGTTCCCGTCGACCACCAGAAAGGAGACTCTTTTGAAGAAAATAACTTCAACAAATACATGTCAGGCCAGTGATTAAGGATTCAGATAAAAAAAAATGCAGTTGTAAGTTACTTTTGTTGAGATAGTCGTTCCTCTGCGTCGAACATCTGCACCTTCTCTTACATGGTTTTCTCTCTTTTGCAGGACAACAAAAACAAAACGTTTGCCAACGCAGCAAGTAGATGGAGGATATGAGACTGACATTCATTCAAGTTCGAGGTTTTTCTTTCTTTTTCTGTTCGTTGAATATAATTCATGTTAAAAAAATTCCAAGCATTACGTTTAGAGATGCAGCTTAAGATTTGAAGAACTTGGCTTTCTGGTTTCCTTTTTCCTCTCGAAATAAGTTTCGTTAATCTGCACTGATTTTCCGTAACATGAACATTGCGGTTTCAGATTTGAAGAACTTGGCTTTCTGTATTCCTTTTTCCTTTCGTCAAATCTGCACTGATTTTCCGCAACATGAACATTGCGTTAAGGTGTCTTTGCATATTTGATGAGATTTCTATAAATTCGAAAACCCTAATTCCTTTTAGGTAAACATTTCGAAGAAAGAACAAACAGGGAGCAGTAAAGAGTCAAAAGAAATCTGGTTAAATTCATCATCCAAAATACATAGAATCTTTAGGTGGAAGGTTACATCTTACAGAATAGTGTTCGGACTCCCTCTACCAGCAGCCGAGGGAAAGGATCAAACACCCATCCGACATCTATTTCTTGGTGTTCTACTAATCGACCAAAACCTAACGATTAGAATGACATTTGTGGATGATACAATGGCGAAGACCTAATGTCCACCCCGACAGCAACACACAAACTGTAGGACCCAAAACATAAACTCAGGTTACATTCCTTCATTTCACAAGTTTCACAGGCTTGTTTCTCTTTACCATATCAGCTTTCGACTCCATCTTCACTGGCAAAGGAGCTGAGAATAACAAACACTCATTCCGAGCCTGACCATGGCCTTTGTTTTCGTAAAAATCTTCTCTTCTCGGAATCATTCTGGCTCTAGGGTTTCTTTCTCCATCACTACTAGCCTCTGGTGATCCACCATTCTCCGTGAGTGCCTCCTCGTCATCCTCCTCAGTCTCCTGAACAAAGGCTTTAACTTCTTCAACCTCACTGCAAAGGTTCCCAATAAGCTCTCCATGATCATCACTCGAATCACTCCCATCCCCACTCGAAACTGGTTCATCGGAGTTGCTAATGACCCGATACACATTCCCATTTTCCGCAAAGCTCACATTTTTCTTGACCTTAGGTTGAAGCCCATGCCTTTTCACCAAGACCCCATTTTTAAATCGAAGTCTAAGGTTTTCTTCATCTTCATCACTGACATGCTGAAACCCTTCAAGCTCCACATCTTCCTCATCATTCTCCGACACTCTAGCAAACCCACGAATCTTCTCGATCCTATCCCTCAAATTCTCAATCTTCTCCCTCTGATCCCTTCCCAAATCGCCACCGCACTTGGCGGGCAAAACCCGTGATTTGTTAACATTTTGACCAAACCTCACATTCTTCACTGCTTTCAGTGAAAGCCCATGCCTTTTCATAACAACCCCATCAATGAACTCCAAAAACCTTACCAAATCTCTGCTAATCAAACTCTTCCCATCCCTAACAATCCGATCGCCGCTCTGGAAACGAAATGCACAACCAAAAACCTCTAAGAAAATAACAAAAAGGCAGTAACTTAATAAAAAAAATTAGTAAAATTGCAATTACCCATGAAATTATTTACCTGAATCGAGTCGAGCTTGAGAAGTAAATCGATGGATTTCCGAGAAATGGCGTGAAAATCCAAGTGGGTTTCACTGGAAATCGAGGATTTGAGAGAGGTGAAAGCAGACTTGATGAATGCGAGGTCTTTGAGCTGCCTGAGGGTTTGTGATCTGCGAACGAGGAAAGCACGGAAGTGGGTTTGAATCACTCGGGCGGAGGAGTCTCTGAGAGACCGCGAGTACGGAGAGTGGGAACGGTGGGAGGAGGAGGAGTAGTGGTGGAGGGAGGCTTCGAGGGCTTCGATGCGGGAGAGGAGGGAGAAGATAAGTTGGTCTTGCTGTTCTTGGTGGTCGAAACGATGTTTTGGGTGGTAAGATTTGTGGGTGTGGTGATTGGGGTGGGAAGAGTAGGGATCTGGTGGGTTAGACTGGAGGAGCTGAGAAGCGAGGGCTTGGAGAAGTGGGTCCGTGGCTGCTGCTGGTGGTGGACAGGGGTGGTGGGATTGGGTGCAGCAGCAGGTGTTGTAGGAGCTGGTGCAGCAAATGGCGGTGGTGGGGGGTTGGGGTTGGTGGTGGTGAGGGTGAGGGTGAGGGTGAGGGTGGTGGAGGTGGCGGTGGGAGGCCATTTGTGGAAGCCAAGAAGGTGAAGTTTAGGAAGGAAAGGATGGGTTTATGGTAGATGAAATGGGGGTTTGGGTCTTTGAGTAGAATTTGATTCCATTGACATAGATGCTGTCTAAGTGCAATAAACCATAAAATTTGATAAATTTAAGGACCGTTCATCCTACATCTTGCGGTCAATTTTTATTAAATATTATTTATATTTAATTTTAAATTTTAAAATGATGTATAATCACAGCATATACGATGAACGATCACAATCACATAATCTCTAAAATTTCAAAAAAAAAAATCCGACCATGATCCTTTTGGATGATCCGATAATTAAAGCATGTGACTTTATTACACTTCAGATCAGAAAGTGATGTGAGTATCACTTGGCATGGGCCCCAGGCTGATGGTTTTTCTTTTGTTGGTCTTTGTATGGTCAACGGTTTTGGAGTCCATTTGGTTAAGTGGCCCTACATGTCCTTATATTTGGGCCCATTGGTATGGTTGGGACCCAAGTAAGTACATTGGGTCAATCAAAGGTCCAAAATTCCTAATTGAAATTGGTTTGAGAAATTCTTCTAGTTTAGTTCTGAAGTTCGAATCTAAGACATCTCAATTAAAAGTGAAGAGAAATACTATTGAATAGTAGCTGGTTTAAGAAAACTTAAGCTTATGACATGTATGCTTACATAAAATGACCTTAGTATCATATTGATTTTTGACCTATCATGTGTTTTTTCTTTTTTTGTGTTAAAGACCTATCATGTGTTTACTAACATAAAAAAACTTAAAGCATACCAAATTCTTTTCACAAATTTTTAATTTAATACATAAATGATATGTTTACTTACTGGAATTGAGTATGAGAAAAGACTCAAAGAGAAAATCATTACAACCTTGGAGTTTTCACATTTTTACAAATTTTATTAGGATTCGAGAAAAAATATGTGAGTCTTGCCTTAAAATCAATACTCATATACTCTCAAAGTTGGAAATGTGGGATCAACTAAAAGGACTAGTTGATTTGATTCTTATTTTTCACTTTCTCTATTTCCAAGTTCATCGATCTCATACTCTCTCATTTTTTATAAGGTGATGTTAGACAAATCATTTTCTAATTATATTTTGTAAATCACATAATACGGTGGTTGTTGTTTGATTCTTTCTTTAAATCATTAAAGAAAGACCTTTAGGCCTCGTTTGTCAGCTTGGACAGTACTGACTATTTCAGTCGAATAGGATAATTAGTCGTCGAATAGTACTGACTAAATTAGTCAAGCGTTTGGTGCAGTATCGGACTAATAGTCATATTATTTATACTGTACCGGATAAGAGAACTTCAAACTTTTATTTTTTAAGAGAAAAATTGATGATTAACTAAAAATAAAAAGAACAAGAATAAAAAAAACAAAGTTGTCATCTGCCATCAAGTTGGAGATGCATAACAAAGTTGTCAACTGCAAAAAAAAAAAAAAACCCAGTCGGTGGCACCGCCACCGTTGGCTTCCTCGTATCCGTTGTGGTCTCTAATCCATTGAGACCTTAATCCACATCAGAAATACTTGAAAACCTAGCAACCATTACACCTTACCCACATGAAATCTCTCCCAATTTTGAATTTAATTCCCTCACATAAACAAAATCAATTGGCAATTAAGCCACAAACCCAGATATTCGAACCGCCACCATAGATGTCAGAACAGAAACAGAAATCACGATGCCCAGGAACGAAGGTTGTGATGCCCAATAATGGAGGTCGCCATGCCCAGGAACAGAGGTCACGATGCCCTGGGTTCGATCTGCTACCTTTCGTTCTCTGTTTGTATCTGCTTGGTGTGGATAGTTCGATCTCATATCTCTGGATCTTTGTTCCTATCTGCTTAGTATTGATCAGAGGTCTCGATGCCCAAGAGCAAAGCAGACGTCGGGATAGGTCGGAGAAAAGTGGGCGTGATTTTTCTTTGGTTGAGTTCGACTAATAATACCAAGGTTTTGGAGGAGATAGTGAAGCGGGTGGGAGGGGTATTAAAATGATGGGGCCGGATTAAATAATCCGGTGCTTGTTTAATACAAAACTTGCCAAACACCTGTTTCGTATTATTAGTACTATCCGATGGTCTTATACAACGTGCCAAACAAAGCCTCAATCATCAATCATCAAATGATATGATTTACGAAATATAATTTAAAAACAGGATAAACATGAGGAATTGATGAAATGGGCAGTTTTGGTTGCTAGCTTCACCAAAATCTGAACCAAAGGTGGTCGTCGCTCATGACCATCAAATGACATGTTTACAAGTGGACGGTGCAAATAAAACGAACCATAGATATGAACCCGTGCAATCTAGAAATTTTTTATTGTGACGGGAATACAGGTAGTATACCACGTGTTTTTATGTAAGTGGTGGAAAATTTTATTGTTTAAGTTATTAATTTTATTGTCAAACAACATGGAATTTTGGATGCAAGTTCCTACCTGAAATCCATGAACTAAGTAGATGCAAATATTAAAAGTGATGATGGTGAAAACATTAAGTACTCATAGCAAAATATAAAACAACTTAAATGTCAAAATATAAAACCTACATCACAATATGTACATTATTCATAATACCCATAAAGTCTAGATGTCATTGTTTCTTTTGAAAAGAAAGTTTGCATATTGACATCAATACTACAATTTCCACCCATTTGTTCATGATTGATTCTTCAAATTTTCATTGCGAATCTACAAACGATAGTGAGAAAATTAAAAATCAAATAAAAAAAGTTAATTGATAAGTGAGAAATGCATACAGAAAGGTTATCGTTAATAAAGTTGTTACCTATTAGGAATCACCATAATTAGCTGGAATGAAGTAAGACTTCTTTGTATACTACATTTCGTGTAAATACACCTTGTTGGCCTACTATGGAGCAATTTTTTACTAACATGGTTGTGGTTGACTTTGAGATCCCCCTCGATGAAGCCACATATAATTGTGCATGACTGAAGACGTGATCTGGAAGGTAAACGCCTACATGTGGTATTGTCTGACCTTGAGATTTGTTTATTGTGATAGAGAAACTTAGTTTCATTGAAAACTGCTTTCTTGTAAGTTCAAATGGAAGCCCAACAGTATCAATACTATTAGTGACACATCATTTAGTTTGCAAATTTAACCTCCCTAACATTATTCTTAGGGTGCGTTTGTTGTACCGGACTGTCTCGAACTGGACTAGCTGTAGGGACTAATCTGGACTGGCTTAGACTAGACTAAGTAAAGCGTTTGGTGCAGTGTCGGACTAAAGTGACAGATTAAATATTTTGCTATTTTGTATTCACTTCTATAATTTTGTATTTCACTTTTATAATTTTTTTTATTTCATTTTTTTATCTCATTGCATTCACAAAAGCTATTCTCTGCTCTTCTTCTTCACTGATATTAACCTTTTCTTTTCTCTGCTTCCAAAAATCCCAACCACCGTCTCCAATCTCTTCAATGGAATCCAATCATCTAGTGCGATTCAGTTGCAAAAGCCCCAATCTCTTCAAGATGTGTTAGTAATTTGTTTGTAGATGTTCTGCAGGATAACTATGGTCAATTTCGAGACAAGATTCGGATAAGTATGTAGAGAAGACTAGGAATAGCTGTTGATAGAGCACAGATAAACATCATTTTGAAGTGATCAATTCAATTGCAAACGCCCCAATCTCTTCAAGCTAAACATCTTCTTGACGTGTTGGACTGCAATTTCTGTTTGTTCATATTTCAGATTTCAATTTGGGGATCTAGGGTTTCTGGGTATTTTCTCAACATATTGGAAATCGGCGGGCAAGAAAATTTCCAGCATGAGGCGTTGGCGAGGTGTTTGAGTTGGCGACGAGGTCG
This sequence comes from Heteromeles arbutifolia, assembly GCA_024362995.1. NCBI lineage: Eukaryota > Viridiplantae > Streptophyta > Magnoliopsida > Rosales > Rosaceae > Heteromeles > Heteromeles arbutifolia. The sequence continues at coordinate 4,409,494 of JANCRC010000007.1, forward strand.
ATTTGGGCAACGGGGCGCGCAGTAGCTGATGATGCAGAAGATAGGATTATAGGGGGTCTTAGCAATCCCATGGTGGAGCACGGGATTCGTAGTGATGCGTTAGCGAGGGCCGTAGTCTGAGCAAGTTCCAGCTAGTCTCATTTACTTTAATCCCAACCCGCGCCAAACATGGGACTGTAGTCCCACTTAAGCCAGTCGCACTTAATAACATCAAACAAACGCCCTCTTAGAGTAATAATTTAGGCTGAAAAATAGCTCCAATCGATGCCGGTTTGATCCGAAATTTGTTGGCATATTTCTTCATATTTACTATTTTATTTATGAAAAATTAATACAGATTGAAGAGAGATCAAGATCCAGTGCAATTGCAGAAACCATGCAAATGTTGCACTCAACTGGCTCTAAATTAGTCAAAAGAGTTGACTCATCGTAATCAACAAATAAAGGCATGCCGTGTGGATCACGTGGTAACCAAATCAAAATTTGTGTTTAAACCTTAAGATTTGACTATAATAGTTAGTGTAATTGTATTTTTCTTTTTAAAAAACAATATTATCTCCATTAAAGAGGAGAGGGGATGGATTTAGCCTCACAATATGCTAGTAATAATGTGGTACAAATTCACCTTTTACGAGAATCGAGCCTAAAACCTCTCACTTACAAGTGATGAGGAATACCACTGGAACGTAGTGGCAATTAGGATAATTGTATTAAATAATATATTCACATAAAGAGAAATACTAAAATGACTCTCTATGGGCTATTTGTCATCCCACAGTTTAATGTGAATTTCAGTGCCAAATGTGGGGTGGCACAAAGTCCATGTAGAGTTCCACTTTTATCATTTTTCTTCACATAAATATATTTGACCCTCAAAGAGTTATTACATTAAATACTTGTAAGTATTGTAGCTAATCTCTAAACTTTAAAGTCGATTATTATTAAAATATCAATTTTTTGTTCCCTTTCACAATCAACATTCTAAATTACTTTTAGTTGATTTTTAATAAGAAGATTCAAATTTGGATAAAGAAAAAAAACTTAGCTAAATGACAATACTTAGTTGAACAAAATGATACAACTTTTTCACATGTTCCTGCGCTATTCGATTCAGAGACCCTTATAATAAAATCACATGTGTAATACTTCATATTTGGAACGAAAGAGTGGACATAGTAACTTAGCTAAGAAGAACGATTTATGTGAAATGCGTTCATCGTCACGGATGTGTTAATCCACTAATATACTATCATGCGTAAGTTTTTTCTCGCATATTAAAGGGTACTTCGGTGAAACATTTCATGTAAGATGAAACCACAGGTACGGATGTATCATGTACCGCATCTCAACTGTCATATGAATCAGAAGTGCAAAGTGCATTTAGTAAAAGAAACAGAGTGAGGCCCGTGATCAATGGAAACTGATTGAGAGAGAGAGAGAGAGAGAGAGAGAGAGAGAGAACGCAGATCCTCATAATCTCAGTAGTATCCGCATCACATTCACAAACAAACGAACGAGTCTCAGTGGCTCAGTGACTTAGAAACTCAAACACTGAGAGTGTCGTCTTCTTCTGCTGAGAGAACATTTTACAGCAATGGCAGCTTCCCAATTCTCTGCAACTCGCAGCGGACCAGAGGCAGTGTGGCATTGCAAGTCGCAATCCAAATTGATCGATTTCTGTTCCAGGAAGAACAAATCCAAGCTTTTGTTCACAAGGACCTCGAATCGGAGGCGGTCGTTTTCCTTCTCCGTGAAGAACGTTCTGGACAAGCCTCACGAGCTCAAGGATCCGATCATCGAACAAGGTCCTCCTCCTCCTCATCTTCCTTTCTCTTCTTTGATGCTTTGATTGTTCGTCGCTCTACCTTGCTAGTTTCAGAAAAGGTTTGGGACCCACCATCTAGTTGTGTTTAGTTTACATAAAAAATGTATTAAAGATCCATGCTTTGTTCATCTGGTGATGATAATTTACTATCCGTGTTTCCAATCAAACTGAAATTTTGAGGAGTTTTTGGACATGGGGTTTGTTAATTAGATGGCTGAGAGCTTGAAAATCATCTGGTTAAGCTGGATTTTTAGCTGTCTTGAATCGATAGATGGCGCGTGTTAGCTCATGGCTTTCGGATCCTTTTGATGCTGACATGGTAAATATGTGATTGGTTTGCTGGGAGGGTTTAGGATCATCCCCATCAAATTCTCAATTTTGATATATATATATATATATATGTATATGTATATATTGGAGAGATTGTGCCTTTCTTCCTTATGTTTTAATGTAATGATTCGAGATATTGTGTTGTATTCAATTTAGCACTCTCTATTTTTCACTTAGATGCTGCAAGCCCATTCAGCTCATTCACACCAGATGCTGCATCCATCGCTTCAAGCATCAAATACCACGCAGAGTTCACCCCGTTGTTTTCTCCGGAGCAATTTGAGCTTCCAAAGGCCTTCTATGCAACTGCACAAAGTGTTCGTGATGCGCTCATTGTTAACTGGAATGCAACAAATAATTATTATGAAAAATTGAATGCAAAGCAGGCATATTATTTGTCAATGGAATTTTTGCAGGTTTGTCATCAATTCCCTGTATTTGTTTCCCACGAGTGTGGATGTGCATTTCTGTCACCTATAGCCTGCAATATGCCTCGTTTCATAAAGTTCTGTTTTTGTAGGGTAGAGCGCTGTTAAATGCCGTTGGTAATTTAGAGCTAGATGGTGCATATGCTGAGGCTTTAAGCAAGCTTGGACACAAATTAGAAAATGTTGCTAACCAGGTGAGGTTCCGACTAGTCTTTACTTTTTCGTTAAAATTTTGTTGCAGACATTCATATTAATTTTGCGTTAGTTATGGCTCTCTTTCTTCTCTGCATGCTTTGCGTTCGTGTGTTGGTGCAACCAAGTTATATAGATTATTTGATTATAGGAGCCAGATGCTGCACTTGGAAACGGGGGTCTTGGTCGGCTTGCCTCTTGCTTCTTGGACTCTTTGGCAACTTTAAATTATCCGGCTTGGGGTTATGGACTCAGGTACAAGTATGGCTTATTTAAACAGCGAATTACAAAAGATGGTCAAGAAGAAGTTGCTGAGGATTGGCTTGAGGTATGCATGCTTTCTGTTTTTATATTTCGCTTCAACTACTTCACTTTCTTTAAAGGTTTTTGGTGAAATCGTTATGCCTTATTAGTTGCTGAATCTTGCAGATGGGCAATCCATGGGAGATTGTGAGAAATGATGTCTCCTATCCAATAAAATTCTATGGAAAGGTTGTTACTGGATCGGATGGAAAACGACATTGGATTGGGGGAGAAGACATAGATGCTGTTGCCTATGATGTTCCCATACCAGGATACAAAACTAAAACCACGATCAACTTGCGGCTTTGGTCGACGAAAGCTTCATCACAGGATTTTGATTTATGTGCTTTTAATTCTGGAGAGCACACGAAAGCATCTGAAGCTTTAGCAAATGCTGAAAAGGTTGTATATTGTGCTCCTTTCCTTTCGGTTTTCTTTATTTTCCAATTTCCCATTTAACTGCTCCAAAGAAAACAGGCTTGTGCCCGCTCATGATTTCATAAATCTTTCTTGTAATGAATGTGGTTTTCATCAGCCCTCAGTCGATTTGATCCGAAAATATAGATTTCCGGTTTTATATCTGTCTTTCCAATGATTAACAGATTTGCTACGTACTTTATCCTGGGGATGAATCAATGGAGGGCAAGACACTTCGTTTGAAGCAACAATATACTTTATGCTCTGCTTCTCTTCAAGATATCGTTGCACGTTTTGAGAGAAGATCTGGAGCAAATGTCAAATGGCAAGAGTTCCCTGAGAAGGTCGCAGTGCAGATGAACGATACTCATCCAACCCTCTGCATTCCTGAACTGATGAGAATTTTGATTGATTTGAAGGGCTTGGACTGGAAGGAGGCGTGGAATATTACTCAAAGGTAACACCTTTTGTGATAATGTAGGAAGACTTGTTAGTGGTACATACTTAACTGTAGTAACTTCTTTTGCCTTACATCCTGTCACATGTGTTCTAGAACGGTTGCATATACAAACCATACTGTTCTACCCGAGGCCTTGGAGAAATGGAGTTTCGAACTTATGGAGAAACTGCTTCCTCGACATGTTCAGATCATAGAGATGATAGATGAGGAGGTAAAGCTGGAGAGTGTACTAAATTTATTCAGTTCTTACCTTCGGAGTTTTTTAATTTACTGATTTCTTGTGTCTGCAAATTCTGCAGCTTATTCAGACTATAATTTCGGAGTATGGCACAGCAGATTATGATTTATTAGAGAAGAATCTTAAGGAGATGAGAATATTAGAAAACGTTGACTTGCCTGCGAAATTTGCGGATTTAATTGTTAAACCCAAAAAGAGTTCCATTGCTGTTCCCAGTGAAGAAATTGAAGATTCAAAAGAGGAAGATGAGTCTGCTGATGAATCTGCTGATGAAGAAAACGTACCTGTGAAGAAACACGAAGAGGAAAAAAAGAAAAAGGTTGTGGTGGAACCACCGAAGTTAGTACGTATGGCGAATCTGTGTGTTGTGGGTGGTCATGCAGTAAATGGTGTTGCTGAAATACACAGTGAGATAGTGAAAGATGAAGTATTTAATTCATTTTTTAAGGTAAGCCTTGACAGTTTTAGTAAAGACGAGGCTCTTTCAAGGTTCAAAATTTGCTCTTATTATCGATCTCTAACCTGCAAATTTGGCAGTTGTGGCCTAATAAATTTCAAAACAAAACAAATGGTGTGACACCGAGAAGATGGATCCGCTTCTGTAATCCAGATTTAAGTAACATTATAACGAAGTGGATTGGGACGGAAGACTGGGTCTTAAATACTGAAAAACTGGCTGAATTACGAAAGGTAAAAAGCATAAGAATGAACAATTTGGAGTTCATGTTGACTTTTATACAATTTTTGCAGTATCGTTGTTTTGGCCATATACTTATCTCAGTTATTTGATTTTGTAATAGTTTGCAGATAATCAGGATCTCCAAACCCAATGGAGGGAGGCAAAAAGGAACAACAAGTTGAAAGTTGTGTCGTTGATCAAAGAAAGAACGGGATATTCTGTCAACCCTGATGCAATGTTCGATACACAGGTATTTTCTATGCATTCAAATCTCCTCCAAATGTATATTCAACAGATGGAAGCCCTTGCGCATAGTTGGTTTATTCACTGCACAAATTTCCTTGTGTTTCTCATCATGCCTCAATCAAAGTTTTCTTTTCTTATTCGCATGCTTCTGTTCAGGTGAAGCGCATTCATGAATACAAGCGACAACTGATGAACATTATGGGAATTGTTTACCGCTACAAGAAAATGAAAGAAATGAGTGCTTCGGAAAGGAAATCAAAGTTTGTTCCACGAGTTTGTATGTTTGGAGGAAAAGCATTTGCTACGTATGTGCAAGCCAAGAGAATCGTGAAATTTATCACAGATGTAGGGGCAACCGTGAATTGTGATCCTAGTATTGGTGATCTACTGAAGGTACGGATATCTTTGGTGTTAATGGTGTCCTGGCATTAACAACTTGATAAAAACAAGTGATTTGCAATGCTTTATTGACTTACAGTAAATATAAGTTGGCTCTGTAAAAGAACAAACACACACAATATCTTTACATGCGTGCATTTTGAATTTGCTGTGAGTTCATCTGAATTACCGACCCACTAATTTATATTATCGATTGTCACATTAGGTTGTCTTCGTCCCTGATTACAATGTCAGTGTTGCTGAACAGTTAATTCCTGCAAGTGAGCTCTCACAGCACATCAGGTAATGTGGTCTTATTCGTTATATGATTCGTACTTTCTCTGGCCACATGATTTTTCTGTCTGCGGGTGGTAAGTGGAGAAGCATCAGGAACTGGTTTTAAAAAAATTTCCATTGCTTTTTAAGCAATAATTGATGTTTTAGTAAGAAAAAAAAGGGTTTGGCTGGGTTTGCGAGAATAGCCAAGAGTCAAATTCAAGCAGATTAGCTGGGGAAGTTATAGCTTTCGCCGTAGCCAACTGGAAGTACATCGATTACACTTGTAACTTGTAGACTAGAAAGTTCAGAGCATTGTGTATTAAACTAACAATCTAGGTGAGCCTTCCTTGTGCTGGATAATATATCATGGGATCTTACTCATACAAGGCGTGGAACTTGAGCGGGAATGACTTCAATGGAACTGATTGAAGCTAAACATACACGCAAACCAACTGTTATGTTATTTCAACCTTTTTTCATTTGTTATTTATTTGCAGTACCGCGGGGATGGAGGCCAGTGGAACCAGTAACATGAAGTTTGCAATGAATGGCTGCATCCTAATCGGGACTCTGGACGGTGCCAATGTTGAAATAAGAGAAGAGGTTGGAGAAGACAACTTTTTCCTATTTGGTGCTAAAGCTCATGAGATTGCTGGGCTGAGAAAAGAACGAGCCGAGGGGAAGGTTTGTCTCAATGACCAAATTGTTACTTTTATTCCCATGTTATTGTTTAAGAACTGCCTTTGTGATGCAATTTTGATGTCTCTCTTTATGCAGTTTGTTCCAGACCCTCGTTTTGAAGAAGTCAAGGAATTCGTCAAAAGCGGTGTTTTTGGGTCATGCAATTATGACGAACTGATTGGATCCCTGGAAGGAAATGAAGGATTTGGCCGTGCAGATTATTTCCTCGTCGGCAAGGACTTCCCCAGTTACATAGAATGCCAAGAGAAGGTTGATGAGGCATATCGAGACCAAAAGGTGAGATAATTCGCGGCATACATTCCTCCTTGGTACTGATACATCGCCGGCATACATTTTCTCTGCTGAATCTCAACATGTTTTATAGCCCTGAGCAATGTTTTGAGTTAATTCGCGACTAATGTTTTTACCTGATGTTTTCGGGTGACAGAGATGGACGAGAATGTCGATCCTGAACACAGCAGGCTCGTACAAGTTTAGCAGTGACAGAACCATTCACGAATATGCTAATGACATATGGAACATCAACCCCGTCGAGTTGCCATAGAAGTTTCTGCTCGTAACCAAACACGGTCTTACCACGTCGTTGTGATGATCCTCGGCTTTTATTGTTCCCTCCCTCTCTCTTTCTCGTGTAAAGGTAAACTGCTCGGAATAAAAGGGCAGCATTTGGTTGCTACACTATTACCTTAAATGCTCGGGAAAAAAGCTGTTTTTTGAAATAAGCACCACCATCTCGTTTGGTTCGGTAAGAAATTAGTTTGTTTTGTAACACGAATACAAGTTGTAAAAGGGAAAATGTACTGGAGCAAAAACAAATGAGGTAGCTCTCGTTTGGCACACCGTGTAGCACCTTGGATGGTACTAAATAATACGAACCTAGTGTTTGTTGTCATCATGTATAAATTAGTCGCCGGATAAAGTTAGCCGCTTGATGGCTTTTAGTACTCTCTACACCGGCTAGTTAGTACGCTAAAAAAGGTCGATATAATATGGTAAAGAATTTTAAAATGTAAGTTAATTTATAATGCAAGACCTAGAGTATTCCGATTTGAAATTAAGCCTACCCCTATGATTAGGCTGGGCCGGTCCATGACCTACAAAATAGGATTGATTCCCGTTAAATGTGAATTAAAATACTACAAACGATTCTAATACACAAGAAGAGAGATTCAAAGCAAAGTACAAGAAACGAACATGTTACCCTTATAGTGACCAACTCACCTAATCCACATCTACATTTTCATGCCCATTTAGGATGTTTGTCTAGTCTTTTAGAAGAAAATGAAGATTGTTCCTGAGCTGTAAGTGCAATGCAAGACTTAGATCTTGCTTTCTTGCACATTGGTTCTTGTAAATTGTAATGAATTGTGGGAAAGTAGAGAGAGAGAGAGCCAAAGTCTCACATCTTAAATTGTTTTTTTTTTTTAGAGAGCATTGCAAGCACATGGCCAGAAGAGAACAGAGATTGAATCAAGTAGTGATCCCATCTACACTCTGATCTACCATTTTTTGTGTGCATATATATGGCACAAAAGTTTTGCATATTCAATTCTTTTGTGTGCACCTCTGCAAGTAGGTGGGCAACTTCACTCCTCTCATGAACTTAGGAAAGACATAAAAAAAGCCTACCCTAAGCCAACAAAGCTCTTTGTTTTGCGAGAGTCACAGGGCAGGGGGGAAGAGGGGGGTCTATCGTACGTAGTCTTATCCCATGTTACTCTTAATTATAGCGAGTACTAAATTTTCACTATCATATGAGTACGTATTGAGTTATTTGTACTTTATACATGTTTGTGCCCTAAAAAGTCGCTTATTTGAAGCTTACTGAAAGCCAATAAGTCAAAGATTGGAGTTCTTAAAGCCTTGGATCTAGGATGTAACTAGATGTTTGAGTTTGAAATGCACTTTAAGCTGTGCAGTTGGACTGCTTTCTTTTGGGTCAAGGCAAAGGCATCTCTAGTTACTTGCAAAAGAAGATTGATATATAGAAGGAAAGAAGTAAACAATACGTACGTCATGGTTTATCATGTATTCTGTATAATTGTCCTATTAGGGTAGTTTTCACACCAAGTGAGATCATAGAATTGAGTAGAATCAAAATATAAGGGGGTCTCATACTTTGTGAGAGGTGCCCTACGAATAACATGCTCGGGACACTCTACACAAGTTTTATTTAAAAATTATTGAACTGTCTCAATCCTCACCAGCGTTTCTCACACTGTGAACTTCATTTTCAATCGCCATCCCCACAAAGTGGCCAAAACAACGTGGCAGAAAAAGGTCACCAAGATGAGATGTTCTGTTCAAGCTTTTGGACTTCAAAGCAAATGAATGGAAAAAAGTAACATTTCTGCTCATCTGTTGCTGTATATTGATAGTTTTTCAAATGTAATACAGTTCTAAAGGACAGAAAATTCAGGCATTAAGTTCCAAAAGTGTATCAGTCAGCACAAATTTTGGAACCATATATGAATATATTTCCACATGGATAGTAAAATCCAGAAATTGGATAAAAAATTCCTGGGTTGCTACCTAAGCTGTAAAGAGAAGCTTTACCACTTGAAACTTCAAAAGCTGCTTTTGATGGAATCACTTCTCAGTTGGGCATCAGATCCATCAACAGCTCCTGCTTATGTTCATTTCCAGGCCACCAGGACTTAAAATCAACATCACCATTTTCGATTGGACGGCTAAGATCAAATGCATCGCAGATGTCGGAAATCTGCTGCTTCAGCACTAAGGACTCTTCTGCACCTGTCTCGGGGTCTTTGCCGAAATGAACTCTCTTGTGGCCACCCAACGCTTGGCCAGTTGCGAACACCTTCAAGCAGATGGAGCACTTGTGACCCTTATTCTCAATAAGTCTTTCCGTCTCCTCGTCTGCTGCTGAATTATCACTGCATTCAGGCTTGGCAAGCTTGCAACTGTACTCCATCTTCGAAAACTTGTTAATCGGAATTCTATCTTCATAATCCTCAATATTTACCACAGAAGTGGTGCTGGTTGATTTGTGAACTCTTTGGTGGCCTCCAAGTGCCTGATACGTGCCGAAAACCTTGTTGCAAAGCCTGCACTTGTGCTCTCTTTTCTTCTGGGAATCAGCAAAGACTTCAGATTCAGTAACATATAACTTGGGTTTATTGTTCACACCTGACTTCATTGATCCGAATGCAGCTACATCCGATTCTACTTCCTCGATGATATCCACATTCATTTCCATTTCAGTATCACACAACCCAAATACAGATTCCTCATCCAGTCTCGGCCTCTTATATCCTACACCCCTGAAGAAACTATCTTCCATTTCGACATTCTTTTCCTCATCATTCGCAAACCCGGAATTATTTTCGCTAAATTCAAATACTTTCTTCTCAACAGAGACATTCTTACAATCAGAAATGCAATCAACCAACTTCACAGTATCATCACAAACAGAAACACCACCCTTATTTCCCATGATCCAATTCTTTAAGCCTGGTGATTGAACCTCTAAAGACAAGGAATTATTACCCGAAGACTCAGTGACCGAACTAATTCGACCCCAATTGCTTCCACAACCAGATATGATCATCAAACAAATTGCCCCCTCTACTACTTCTCCCCCAAATTCAGTGACATACTTAGATTCATTAACACTGAAACTAGAAAAAGAACAACTTGAATTAGTAATCTTGTACCTCAATCTTTTCGATCTTTTCCTCCGAATCAGCCCCATTGTCTCACTGCTGTACTGACAGCAGTCCACAGAAAGCTTCTTGCTTGAAGAAACAGTCTCCAATCCATCAGTTCCCCTAATACTTTTCGAGTGGCATCTGCTATGAGTAGCTAAAGCTCTCAACGTTTCGAACCCTTTACCACAAACTTCGCAGGACTGCGTCTCCTTCCTCTCCCTCCCTGAGTGATGCCTCATGTGCCCAAACATCGCCCTCATCGAATCAAACCCTTTGCCACAAACCCTGCACCTGCAGACGATCTCTTTTTCTTCCCCCGCAGAAGCTTCAAACTTCGAGTGCCCTGAAAATTTCCAGGACTTTTTCGGGTTCACTCGTAATCCATAACCAGCGTGATCTTCGTCTTCAACCTCAGAATGTGCTCTGCACATTTCGATATTTTTCTCAGTTTTAGCCGATTTCTTTGCTCCATGGCACCTCATGTGACCTCCCAAGACTCTGCCGCTCAAGAAGCTCTTTTTGCAGAGCTTGCACACATGCTCCATCGTCCTAACCAGAAAAGCAAACGAACCCAGATCCCAAAACCAAGAAGGACTCCAATTTTCCGAGAAAGTTTGAATCTTTCCACCGCATTCCAGAAAAAAAAAAATCAGAAAAAAGCTCAAGAAACAGAGGATGCTGAAAACCCAGATCAGAGATGAAACTTTCTTGCTTCTTTCAAAAGTGATTGGAGAAGAAGCACTTCTTCTGGGTTTTGTAGAATTTGTGGGCAAGAACAAGATCTGGGTCCCAAATCAAAACCTCTCTCTCTTGGGGAAGAAACGATTCAGATTTCAGGGTTTTGGTTTGAGCAGTAAGGTCTCTCCCTCTTGGGTGGTGCTTGAAGAAATGTAAATGTGGAAGCCAAAAGGCAAAGCAATATCTCTGTACCTGCAGCACTGACTGAGAGTATTGCCTTGCCAGTAGCGGGCAAGACTAGACACAACGAAAAAGAATGAAATGTTTAATGTTGGCAGCTTTCTGGCACTAATCCCTCTCTCTCTAGACTTTCTCTCTCTAAATGTTTAGTGTTCGGAGCTTATGCCTCATTTGGAAAGAGAGAAAGAAACGAAATCCTTGCATGAAAGCAAAGCTATAGTCCGAGCCTCCGACTTTTGTCCCACTTGCTTGTATATTTCAAGCTACCAATTTTGCTATTGCTACCACTATGCTCTAACTTGGCATGGACCTATCAGAGGAAGTTGGAGAAATTCTTATGTCAACTTGCCGGATCATGGCACCCGTCCGCCGTAGACACAATCATGTACCGAGGTTAGATAGATAACGTTGTTCTAACTCAAATTCGGGAAGTTGGATGGATATGGATTTTTTAATTCATTACGGAAAGTTATTTTTTTTCTTAGTAGAATAGTATAATTATTGATAAATGCTTTCCTAACAAAATATATTTATAAATAGAAATGATTTACGTGCACATTTTTTCTTTATCTGTCTCATATTTTATATTGAGCTCTAAGATTGAACAAATCGTATGATAGTCAAAATACAAAAATAAACAAACAAAAAAATAACTTTTAGAGATAAAACGTCAATGTGAAAGTTACACCGTAATTTAAAAATTTTACGGTAACAATTCGCAAAAAGTGGGTGACCAAATGAAGAGGGTAAAATGCCCAAAAGAACCCTTCATTTGTGGTGTTGCTTGGGGCGCAAGGCTCAAGAAGTGGGCGATCCTACTATCAGTGAGTTGTGCATTTTCTTTAGTATGGTAAAAAACACTCGAGTGCACAGTAAATTTAACACGTGTAGGTAGCTGGATGGTTAATTTTTATTAACTTTTAAAGGAAGTACATTAGCATGCATAAAGTTAATCATTTAGCCACGTCAACAAGATTTTGACATTTAACCAAACTTTTGACCCTCAATTCTTTGTGCATGCCATCCATTTGAACACTACATTTCAAATCCTTGATCTGTTTTTGTTTTCATTGGGAAAACAGCATACTTATTTTCTTTTCGTTTCGTTGGTATATAGATTAAATAAATAAAAGAAAAATCAAACGGATTAAAATAAAGAGATGAAAACAAAAACAAAAAGTGTGAGAAAATTTTATCTTTTACATCTGCCATAACTATAAACTTTTTTTATATTACAAAAGGTGCTAAGAGCATCTTCAAAGAAGTTAGCAATTTGTTTTTTTTTAAGTGTTCTTAACCAAGCCATTAAGTACTTTAAAATATTAATATCTTAACTTTACCTTATTTCGTGGAATCCACCAATTCCCTCCAACATTTAACTCACTATCGCTTATTGTTTGTTAAAAAAATCAACAAATGATTTGGATGCTAATTTTATATAGAAAAATGCTAATGAAACTATACTTTATAAATTACATAATGTGACAGTTAATGATTGAAATTTATTTTTAATAATTCAATAAAATAAAATACAACCATCAACCACCACATCATATACTCTGAAAAATATGATTTAAAAAGATAGTCTCCGTAACATAACCCTTTAATATAAAACCTTAACTATTTAATAAATGTGGGGATTTTGGGATTGCTGTAGATTCTGCGAAAGCTTACAAAAGAGAAGTTTGGACAAGTATTTAATTCATGTAAAGTATATTAAATACAAAAAATTGACCCAAAAAAAATATTAAAAACAAATAATAATATTTCAAAGGATTGAGAGAGATAGTAGTCTCAAATAAGAGAGAAGACTGGGAAAACGAACACAAAACATAAAACGAATTAACCTCATCACAGATGAATACAACACTTCCAAAATGACAACAGTGTAGAATTCTTCGTAACGAACTTTTGATTCGATTGCTTCGACTGAAAACCGTTTCATTTATGTTACCGTTCTCACGGGACTCATCCTGACAAGGGAAAGCAGGATTTTCGTCTCAAGGAAGAACACGAGGTAACGAAATTCTACCCTGTTCACTGAAGGAAGGTGTTTTCCGGCCACAGTTATCCTTTTGGCTGGCCCACGGAGGACATCCATCATGTACAAGGAACCTGCAGCTACATCTGTAGCTGCCTTCTTCCAAGAAGTGAAAAAAAAAAAACCGAAAGAATACTACTTTCACTTTTGAAGTGATAACCATCTATCGCCAACTCGAAAATCCTTCTTCAGGGTTCTCGAAATCATGAACAAAAGGCTCTAAGGAGTTCATACAGCCCGAAGCTGGCTTGAATGAAACAACAGTACAAGGAGTTAGTAACCGTACTGTAGTTCATCGCCGACCTTTGCCATCTTATTATCTAACTGTGTTGATGGAGGTCAATCAAGATACTTCGTGTAATTAAATAGACAAGGAGTTGTTCTAAGCTGCAGTCTCTTGCATCATTCTCCCCAGTAAGTTGACAACATAATTCAACTTCCTTGCTGATGCTCATATGAAGTGCAAGAATCATCTTCAATATCATAATCCTCTCTGTTACTGCCAGGAGATTTATCCAGAACCCGAGTTTCAGTAGCACCACAATCACCAAGGAGATTCTCAGCATGAGATTCTGAGCCATCATCTATATCGCCTGCATCCTCGTCCGTAATTCCAGCACAACCAACGACATCGGCATTATCATTACAACCATCTACGTCATCAGCATCCTCAATTTGTTCATTGAAACTGTCAAAATGTTCTACCTGATTATAGGCAGGAGCATCTAGATTTACAGGAGATTCCACCAATGCGTCCTCGTCATCATCGACCACTCGAAGTTCACATTTTTGCCACTCATCATCATCGCTATCAATGTTTAGAGGGTCAAATCTATTCTGCTCAGCACGCTGACAGAGCATGAAAACATTGAAATAATAGCTGACAAGGTCTTTATGCGGTCGCAAAGGAAAAGCCACTGAAAGATGGTGCCAGAAGTTCTTACCCAATGATGCAGGGTTAGAACGGATGGCATTGTGGAAGGCATGCTCTTCATCTTTAGTCCATTGATCTGCAACCTCCTCTCCCATTTCATAAAATCCCAACTCTTCAAATAGGCGCTCTCCAAGGTCTTCCCTTAATTTCTCTCTTGCTTCCAGGACATGCTGTCTCACACATCTAACAGAACCTGCATCAGCACACATACAGTGGTTTCTAGCTCCCATATCTTCACATAAATAGTTTTCAGATGCTTCAAGATCAGGCATAGAAATGATACAGGTACCCATCAGCTTCACATCATCGACACCAAGGCCCTGGCCGGAAGCATATGAAAGTTCATGCCGAGGATCCAATTTCTCCAGATGATCTGAAGTGTGTGAACCCTCATGGCCCCATTCTGGAACATGAGCTTGATGCTGAGGTCCGATAGAAACTAGCTTTTGAGAAGGATAATCAACAGGAGATAAGCAGATATCATTAGAACGAAGTAAAGCCCTCAGATGGTTTGCAGGTGCAAAAAATTCTGGGAATAATGATAGATGCCCTGCTGCCTCAGGTCTTACATGAGCTTCAAACATACTGTTGTTGGACCACCAAAATCGGGATAAGCTTCCAGAAGCACCATTTTCAAGTTCTCTATAGGTCTCATTTGAGATTTCAGTTCCCAAATCACTTGCAAACCCTCCTTCATCTGGACATGTACTAAAACTCCCGTCACCTTCACCATCTTCATATAGTAATTACATCAGCTATAGGATCAAACTAAATATCTACAGAAAATACCCAGCTAATAAAAACCATGCATTAGCGCCCTCGTAAACATTATATCAACTCACAATAGATAGCACTAACTTGCATCAGAATATAAAAAACTGATGCCATTATTTCATTTCGAAGGTCAGGTTGTGTTAATGCTCCAGATTAAACTCTAAATTGCAATTCCAGATCCATGGAGCATGTTATAGATTTACATCTTCTAAAGTTTCCGCCAACCATTATATGCACAACTTGAAAATCGAATAATTAGTGACCAATTGACCATCCAACTATTTGGTACCTGAAATTTGAAATTTCTGGGGGGCGCTATTAAAAGGAAAAGTATCCGCAATTGGAGCAGGCTCATTAGCGTATTCCAATTGTCTTGGGTGCTTACAAGCAACCTCATAAGAATCCTCACCATCAAAAGGCCGTTTGTTTACCATTTTCTCCTGCAAAGTGAAGTCACATTTGAAGTGGAGCATTGAATATGCAACACAGCATTTTTCCTAATCTAAAAAGCAGAAAGCAGCAAATAAAGATTTCAGAAACGAGAACAAAATAACAATCTACATGAAACCAAGCCTTCTGAATGACTTGACTTAATCAACAGTGTTCGTGCTTTCTCAATAAATATGGACGCCGAATTTGAAACAAAAACTGCATCAGGTACAACAAACTATGGGCATAACACATTGAATACCACCTACCTCCCAACAAGCATCCATCTAGCTTCAGTAAAAAATTGTCTGTAAAGTTGAAGCTACATACATCGACTAATTAGATAGTCACTTAGTATTCAATTCTTTCATTTTCCTTTCGATAAGTGATACTGACACATATTCCTTAAAAAAGAACATACGATGTTAACTTCAAAACATCTACCCTTGCATCATCTTTTGCAAAAAACCATGTTTACACATAATTTGATACCAATTTCTGTACTGCAATATATGCAGGGGCACTAAAAGCAAACAAACATAGCCTACCAGTCCAACAATTATCTAAAATACACAGTAATTTATTTATTTATTTTTTTAAAATTTAAAAATGATTAATACTACTGAGCTTAGCTAAAGGAACTGATCCTTACCTGAAAATATGGACGTTCCAGCAACTGACAAAAGCACCAAATAATCAGCTTCTCAAACGTCCAAACCCAAAAATTACTATAATTTTAATTTTAAATACTAACTTACGAGCAATTGAAAAAACAGAAACATGCAGTAAGCTGTTTATCCCCAATTAATACAGAAAAAAACAATATAAAATTGGAAACTTCAAAAACCTAAAAATTTCTCAAATTTTCAGATAAATCCGGAAACTTTCGAACGACCCATAAAACTTGGGACGGCGAAAAACTATCAGGCGAACAATTTGTTCACAGATCAGGAAAAAAAACCCTTTTTCGGATCGAAAACTTTTCTGGAAAATTCAAAACCCTAACCCTAGAATCGGATTGGAGGCACGGCGAGGAATGAAATTGGGATCAACAGGTAGGCAAAAGATCGAATCGAACGATTGGAATCTCGAATTGAAGATCGGAGATAGAAATTTGATCGAATCGGAATGAAAGAGATTGGGGATTGGATGAAATTTTGGCGCTGGCGGTTTTTATAGCCATTTGTGGGTTTTTTCGGTGGCCCGAGGATGGTAACTTTCTTGATGCAAAATTACTGAAAGAGGTAAGGATCTTAGTTAAAATTACGGCGGTGCCCCTCTGTGATTCTGGATAGCTGAGCACCAAAAAGATTCTGTCAGGTAATCGTCAGCATAAGAATATTCGCGGCGACTAGCTTTTAGACACGTCCCTGTCCAGAGAACGGTTTCATTTTGTTTACAAAATATTCAATACGGTATGGCGTGTTTCCACTTTTTTAATTGAAGTCAATCGTTTAATTAAGAGCTGGCATATCAATTCAGTATTACGGTCTGGTTGATTATTCTTCATTTGAGAGTGAGAGATTTTATGTTTGAATTTCGTGGATGACGAATTCGATATCAGATTAGGTTGCTCATTGTGTGACTTAACCGAACTCTCTCTACCCTTAGTATAAAAGTATTGATATATTCAAAGAAAAAAATTAGAGGTAGGCATAGAGAAATTTTGTGTGTGCTGGAAATATGATAACATGTATTTTCTACAAAGTTGAAGCAAGATTCTAAGATCATTGACTTTATTTTCGAGACCAACACAACAATTTGCTTGCATTGTGCAGATTTGGTTAAAATCCTACTCGGTTCGCAGAATCCACCAAAATATTGTGTATCCAAAAACCTTATTTTCAATCCAATCTGGCAGCGAAGGGATAAAATCTAGGAAACTCCTGGTACTGTTCATTTTAACGAAAAACCATATTTTTACACTAAAAAGTCAATTCAGGTACTATTCACTTTACCCTTTATTTTGTCCTTATCGTTAAAACTCAAAGTTTTCAAGCCATTTTCATTAGTTTTCCTTAAAATCTAATCTTGTTAAATACATATTGGTCATGTGCCCATGCATATGCAATTATGGAAAATTATCAAAACTTGTAAAATCGAACAGTCCAATAGTTGGATTTTACGTAGAAAAATTCATTGTTCGGATAAATATTCTTAACACTATAAGAATCATGTGCATGTTGTTGTTGAAGGTCTCAGAATGTTTATTTTTCACTTTTCAGATCTTCACTGTGAGAGATACATCAATTCAACTAATTCGTCCTTAAGAATTATTAGTTGCAAAATACTACAAACATTTTGTTATATTTATATCATTTTTAAGTGTTGATCAACATATGAATTGACACGAACATAACAAAGATATAAATAAGTTAATCTGAATATCATCTCTCTACCTAGAGCACTGCATGCAAGTCCAATCAAAATCGTGTGAGAGAGAGAGAGAGAGAGAGAGAGGAATGAGCATATACAACACAAAACTATATAAATAACATAACCAAAAGGTATTGAACCATCAATTCACTAAGAAAACTGTTAGAGATCGAATACAAATTATTTGCACAATATTGGAGATGTGAGACATACTTGTATTATTAGACCTTATTTATGTTGACGTGATACACAATATAATATTTCCGGCCTTTGGCTTTTTGATATATATAAGAGTGTACCGTGATTTATATTAGATTAGAATATCGTTGAACTAAAAAAACTAAACCAATTTA
This sequence comes from Heteromeles arbutifolia, assembly GCA_024362995.1. NCBI lineage: Eukaryota > Viridiplantae > Streptophyta > Magnoliopsida > Rosales > Rosaceae > Heteromeles > Heteromeles arbutifolia. The sequence goes on from JANCRC010000007.1 coordinate 4,427,467, forward strand.
CCAAGTTTTGTGAGGCAAATTATTAGGTGTTGGGCAAACCCTTTGCAATCATCATATGCTCAACATTGTTTTGTTAGGTATCTGGCAGCACGTCTTATCAAACATCGACGGTGGCTGAGCTCCGCAGAGCCACGAAAGATTTTTCCCAGGAACTGATCACTGGAGGCGGGAGATCCGGTCTGGCCTACAGGGGACTACTTTCCAATGGCATGAGTGTAGCTAGCTGTCAACAAGTATTGCACTATAGGGTTTCCTGACGTGCGAGCAAGAGCAATTCGCGCCGAAGAAACACTTGGTAAGGTACAGTACAACACAGTGTTGCGCGCCTAGGTGGTGTTGGAGGCGGGGCGGGAGTGATAACGCCTCTACCCAGTGGAAGTGGGTGAAAACTCGCTGATGTGTGGTTGAGGCGAGCCTAGGCAGCTGAGGCGCCCCTAAAGGCGGTTGGCGGGCGTTCCCAGATCCATTTGTGACCCAAAATTGAAGTCAAATGCTCTGTTGTCTGGGTAAATCGAAGTCGAAGGCTCTATCATTTGGGTTTAGGGTTGCAGGGTGTGCAGCATTTTCACAAGGAAAACGACTGCGAAGAAGAAGAGGGATTTTTTTTCTTTTCAGAATTGGTCCAAAACGACTTCGTTTTGGCTAAGTCTTTAATTTTATTTTTTTTGAAATGACTTGGCCCAAAACAACGTCGTTTTGGTCAAGTTTGTTTTTCTTTTATTTTTAAAACCCCAAGAATCCCTGTTCCCTGTTTTTCTCAGCAGTCCCCTATTATTTAAGGTCTCGTAAGACTTTGCCTCACGCCTAGGCGGGGCTATCCATAAAACGCCTCGCCCACGCCTCCGGCTTTTAATACATTGGTACAACACCCAAATGCGATCAAGCTTTTGATGCACTGCCAGTGGAACTCAACTCACCTTCTGTTTTACAAGTGTACTACGACAATGGCGATCTTTATAGTTGGCTGCACGATAAATCGAGGCTTTGGGCTATCTCGTTGTGGGAATTGGTTGCAACCAAATTAGATTACTTTCTTTCGATCGCCTTGCTTTGCGTCCATGAAGTATATCACCGACAGAGGCCTCCCATGAAGGAAGTTGTTCAAATGTTAAAAGGAAATTTGATAATGCACATCAAAGTCCTATTTCTGCTCTGATTTGCTTTCTTTTCCCTGTAATCTTGTGGTTGAAACGTTTTGTGAAACCAATGATGTTTCCAGCCGGGCAATTTCTTGTTTCAGAATCTCACCAAATATAACTGCATTGGTCTTGTTTATGTAGTGTGAAATGAATATTAGGCAGCTCCATGCACAGAAATGTTTCCCAGTTATTTCCCTTGTTTTCGTTGTACAAGTTTTACAAGTAAAAATCTTCATACGCAGACCTACTTGCAACAGACCAATTTAATTTTATCGTTGTTTCCGTGAATGAACATAGAATTCATGTCTCTGCGTGAATGGACATATATAGACTTGTTCATTCGTGCGCGTGCATGAGAAAGAGAGAGCAAATTGGAAATCTTTCTCGCCATCTCTCTCACTGTGTTTGCATTGGTGAAAACCGGAGTTTACAGCCAAATGGCGGAAGGAAACATAAGTTTTGAGTAGCAGGATGCAAACATAGTGTATGCCTACTTTTGACAAGAAGCCTTGAGTTCAAGAAAAAATCTGTAATCTTCAATTCAAAGTGGTAGCAACACTAACAATGAAAAACAGAAAGGCATATTTGTTCTAGAGTATTATTAGCGTATAACAAGTATCTGAGACAAATTGTTTATTCAGAAAAGAATAGAGGCCCTTCCGCAGTTTCAGCTTATGAAATCCTCTGATTGTCAATCTCTACGAAGGGAATGTGGTCTACCGTAGGCCAATCTTCTTCCTTTCGGAAACATTGTTTCAGCATAGGACATTTTCTGATGCATAGGTAAGATAGATGTTTCAACCTGTCTTTCGGCAAATATTGGAGCTTGCGGCAGTGGCTGATTTCTAGTTTTTCAAGGGCAGTCAGTTGTTGCAGCCCCTTACCAAGTGATGTGAGATTTGGAAATCTACATATGGAGAGAGAGGTAAGAGAGGTGGGCAGCATCCCCTCCTCTGGAAAACACTGCACATCAGACCGTTTTCCACCCATGATGCTAAGACATTTAAGGGACACCAGAGCTTTCAGCTTCCAATGCAATCGCTGCGCAATGAGTTTGTCGCAATCCCAAATATAGAGACAATTCAAGTTCCAGGGCAAACCCCCATCAGGAAATGACATGAGTTCTGGGCATCCGGATATTTCCAAGGTTTGAAGAGATAGGAGTGAGTTCATCCCCTTAGGCAGCGACTTCAACTTCATACAATCTGTTGCTCTAAATTGTGTCAGGTGCGGTGCTGGCAATCCTCTATCGGGGAATGAAACCAAACTCGGACAATCCCATATTTCCAAGAAACTCAAACACTGAAGCTCATGGTTAGGTTCACCTGAAATGGAAAGTGATTTCAAACTCTTACAGCTTCGGATTTTGAGATTGTTTAATTTTGGGAAGATGTCCAATGGAAAGGACTCGAGGGAATCGCAACTTCTCCATATGGACAAACTTTCAAGGGATGCATAGTAGCAGTCAGAAAGAATATCTAACCGTCCACATCCCTCAATTTCCAGGGCTTTCAGTGTACGAGGTAAGCTATCCCGAGGGAAGGTTGCAAGAGAAGAACAGTTGGAGATAAATAACTCTTGAAGACAAGATGTCGCTTGCTTCACTTTGCCAGGTATAGACTCCAGCACATGGCATCCTTCAATTCTGAGCCAGCGCAGCTCAGCCGGCAGTTCTTTTAGCTGCCACATATCACAGTGTCCGAACTTCAAGCCATGGATAGATGGCGCCCTTGGAAGTGAAGCCACCAGCTGCTGGCATTCAAAAATCCAAACTGATGTCAAAGATGGAAGATAGTTGGGTAAATCCCCTCTGAGCTTAGGACACCGTTGCAGATGGAGCTCCCGTAGACAAGGGAAAGCACCACCTTCGTCGCCACCTCCAAAACCAGACCATTCAAGCCACTCTGACATACCATCAAACTTCAAAATTTCTAGGGATCTAAATGGCTTATTTACTGAAGAACAAGTACCATAAAACTCAGAACCTACCATCCTTACCCCGTCAAACCCAGAGATGTAAAGCTCTTTGAGAGATGGTAACATCCCAAGTGTTGGCAAAATGAAACACCCTTTACAATCTTCAAGATGTACAGTGACCATATTGGTGAAGGAATGATCCCCTAACCAATCTGGAAATCTTGTACCCCCATAATTTTCAATTGTGAGTTCTTTCAAGCTCAAATGAGGTTGGAGCCTTTCAAGTACATTTCTTTCATGATGTGAATCATCAGCATGACCAGCCCAACTGAAGACTAGCACATCGAGGTACTTCTTCTCCTGCATTTTGGCCTCCGAAGCATAATCTTTGTGGACAACATTTTGAAGCTTAGAAATAGAAAGTTTTCGGCGAAGATTACGGAGCTCACCCAACTCTCCAATGTTGCATTCGCTAGTTTCTCCAACAACAAAATCAGTTAATGTTTGTAGGCTCTTCAGCTTACTCATTTTTCTTGGCATCTCTTTTAGTTTGGTGTGACTAATGTCCAAATGGCGCAAGTTTATAAGTCTTCGCATGCTGGTTGGCAGCCCGGTAAGAGAGGAGCAACATGACAGAATTAATGTCTGCAATTGGTATAAGGTACTTACATTTTCAGGTAACCTCTGAATTGAAGTGTGAGAGAGGTCAAAGTACCGCAAAAGCTTCAAATTTCCAATTGGTTCAGGCAACTCCATGATGTTGTAATGTGATAGGCAGAGGGCTCGCAAGAATGGCAGCCTCGGTAACAGGTCATTTGTTACCTTGTCAGACAAATGGAATTGTCCATGCAGTGATTGACATGTTAGGGGGAGGAAAGTGCGCAATCGCTTCGCATCATAGAACATCTTAAACTTCTCATCATGCATTGTTCTAGAAAATGTCAAATGACGAACCTTGCTGATCAGAGTATCTGATTCAACATCATCCATCCTCAGACAAAACTTTCCGGACACACACTTCGCCAGATCATTAACAAGGTCATGCATAACAAAAAGTGATTTGTCGACACTAGATTGTTGAAAAAGTGACCTTGAAACTAGATCATGAAAACACTCTTCTCCCACATGTTCCATCCTCTTCTTTCCTTTGGGGGGTGGTAAAAGATCTGCTGCCATCCACAGTAAGACCACTTCATCTCTTCTGAATTTATAACCTTTGGGGAATATTGAACAATAAGAAAAGCATTGCTTCAGATGTAATGGGAGATAATCGTAGCTCAATCCTAGAGCCGGAAGAATGTTACGTGTGTCATCTGATAAATCCCAGATCTCACTAGTAAGTATATTATTCCAATCCTCAGGATCTTGTTTTGATCGGAGAAGCCCCCCAAGCACTTTTGCAGCCAAAGCAAGCCCTTTGCACTTTTTCACAATTTCTCTACCCATCACTTGAAAGTTTGGTTGCTCTCTTGACTCTGGATTGCTGAAGGCATGCTTTGCAAACAACAACCAGCAATCTTGATCACTTAATTGCTTTAGAGAATGAGATGGAATGGTACCCATGATCGATGCAACATTTTCGCTACGTGTTGTGACAATCACCTTACTTCCATTCACCCCATTCATGAAAGGTTTCCTTAACTCAGCCCAATCAAGGTAGTCCTCATTCCAAACATCATCTAGAACAATCAGAAATTTCTTGGCCATCAATTGATCTTTCAGTTTAACTTGAAGCAAATTCAGATCATTAATGCCACAATCCACTGAAGTGAATGTCTCAGAAATTGTCTTTGTTATACTCACGACATTGAACTCTTTTGACACGCAAACCCACGCCCTGAGGTCGAAGTATTCCTGCACTCTGACATCATTATATACGAGCTGAGCAAGAGTGGTCTTCCCAATGCCTCCCATGCCCACCACCGGAATCACACAGATCTCATTTCTACAAACATCACCATCCGATAGCAGCAATCTAATAATGGCCTCTTTGTCCTCATCCCGGCCATAAACAGACTCTTCCACCAAAGATGTTGTTGGTGATCTTCTCGACGCACCATCCTTCATACCTTCTTTCAAGCCAAGAACAGACTTGCTACCCACTATAAATTCTAATCTTTCAAGAATCACCCGTATCTTGGGTTCTAATTCATTGTCAAATGCATTCAACGAAATACAGCTGAAGTGTTGTACCAAACTTTCACTGCTGCTTTCAGCTTCGGCTTCCATCTTTTTCTGCAAAGCATCAGTGTTAGTCTCATCCAACATGTCCTCCGCATCATGGACAGCATCTCTAAGCTCATCAAGCCACTCTTCCACCGCTGAGTCAATAATCTGCTTGTCTTCGGCATAGCTGAGCACAGAATTGACGGAAAGCAAAGTGACCTTCAGCTTGCTCAGAACTCTGCTGTCAAGTTTCTTTCCACGCACGAACTCCACAACTTCACGAGAAGCCAACAGACCAAATAACGTTTGAAGAGAAGCAGAGAGAAAAGCTCCACCTACCAATGTAGCAGCCATGCCAATATGATATCCTACTTGGAAGGAATTGGCCAATGACGCGGGGAAAGCACCTGCAGCTACCAAATTAAGCACTTTTATAGATGAAAAGAGGGAAGAAAAAAAAGGGCTTAAGACGACTACTCCCAATGAACTACTCAAGCATTACAAAGCTACTAATAAAACACAATGAATGCTTTTTGAAATGACACATTTCAATAAGTTATCTCAAAGTTGTCTTGAATGTATAGCATCTAATCACTTTCAAGTCCCTCCATCGAACCCTTCATTTAAGTCTTCATTGACCGCTGGTTTTCTGGCATCCTTCTCTGCGTATCTATGTATTTTATTTGAGCGTTCATCGTCACGAGACCAAATTTCAAATTAGGGACCGGAAGATAAATGGAAAATTCTTATGCGGGTAAACTCCCATTTGACCTCCTAAACTTTTATCCCAATATAAAATTGACTCCTTGAATTAATTTTTTAGTAAATTAATCCCCTGAACTATTTAAAATCAGCCAATTAACCATTTGCCGTTATATTCCATCCACTATTCCATCAAATTTAAGAACAAATTAGTCTTTTCATCATCAATTGTTATTTGTTAGTTATAACCACGAAATAATGACACGTGAACACGAAATAATTTAAAAACTTATAGCATAATAAGAAACATAAATAAACTAAATGTTTAATTAACGGACCATTTCACATTGTCATTACACATTATTGTGTGTCCACGTGTCATAATTTTATTGGTGGTTATAAGTGACACGTAAGAATTGATGATAAAAAGATTAATTTGCCCTTGAATTTGACAGAATAGTGAACGAAATCTAACGGCAATGGGTTATTTGATTTATTTCAAATAGTTCAGAAGTCAAATTTCAACTGAAGTAATAATTCAAGAGATCAAATAGCACTTACCCTTTTATATGGTAAATGAAAAAAAAAATATTCTTCACAATTTCCCAAAAAAGGGAAGCGTGCTAGCTTTTTGTGGAAGCAAACATAATTCCATATGTTTTCCAAAAAATAAAAAATAAAAAACATAATTCCATATAGATATTCAAATTACCCAGGGCCTTCATTTTTTCAGTTTCCTACACTACTGGAAGTCTGGAAGCAAAGATTGTACCTTTAGATAACGAAATTCACCACGGGCTTGAGAAATTCCCGAGTAGCCGATCCGGGTCGCCAAGGCTTTTCTGTACGGAGAAGGAGAGAGAGAGGACAGAGAAAAGGTGAAGAAAGTAGAGAGGAAGAGAAAGATGAAAGATAAAAATAAGGTTTGTAATTTGTTCAGAAAATAAAGAGTGAGAGAGGGAGGCGGACTGGAGAGGAAGTTGTTGGATTCGAAGAAAGACCCTGATAAACGCGTCACGTACAATGGTAATTGCTAGGAAACCACATGAGGTTGGTGATCCGAGTGATGTAAGACTACATGATCATCTCCCGCATTTTGTAAGAGGGTGGTGATCAAATGCTCATTTTTACTTTTTACATACCTCTTTTGGTTGTCGGATCGAATAAACTGAAAGAAGATTATGGAAAGAAAAAAAATTAATAAGGGCTCTTTGTAAGACTGCACCATCAACAACAACAAATTTTTTTCAAGTGTTGGGTATTCAAGCGGTACTCCACATGTCATGACATAAGCAGAGAAAATGATATATTTTTTCGCATCGCTTCACTTATTTTATCACATGTAAAGTTAATGGCGGATCTAGAATTTTAAGATTAGATAATCCCAAATCAACAAAACAAAACAACTGGACTAAATCTAACAGCAATTAAGAGTTTTCGGATTTTAATTATAAAAGCCCTTATAAATGGGAATTGTTATTGGCACTCCAAAATTCTCATTTTATACTTCAAACTTTCTATATTCAGAAAGAAAAATACACTTATGAGAAGTGTAGATTAAAATTTTTGAAATGTCAATTACACTTTCCTTATAAATTAACAATAATAATATTTGTACACACGGAATTAATTCAAGAGAGAAGATTGCCAAATTGCTAATCCAAACTAATCCAAGAGAGAAGTTGATAAGTTAGTCACTTAGTATTAAGATTTAGTGGTATTCTTCTTCATTTGTAAGTGAGAGAGGTTTTACGTTCGATTCTCGTCAAAGATGAATTTAAACCACATTATTACTAGTCCATTGTGAGATTAAGCACACTATTCTCCTTTAGTATAAATAATATCGTTTGTTAAAAAAATAAAAAATAAAAGTTGATAAGTTGAAAGGCATAGCAAATCAGTAATTATTCATATTCATTTGAGAATAATATGAAATTACAAATATCCTCTCACGGCTCTGCAGGCAAAAATCAACATCTTGGGAGGTTGGTGATGAAGACGATTGTGAGGATGACATTGCTAACAACTGTCGCTTGCTTTATTTTCTACAATATTTCTGTGCATCCTTCCAGATTTCTGCCCCATCTTCTTCTCGTGCCTTGTCTCAGGTGAGTCCGCTATTAGTTGGTTTTGTCTTTCATATATTCTTTTGGATAAGAGGTGTTCATCAATTTACTCCCTGAACTTATGATCATTTGTCAATTGCCCCTCTCAATTTTAATTTTGGCCAATTTTCCCCCTCAACTCTCATAATTAGTCAATTTGCATCCTATTGTTAATTTTTTTAATTTTTCATCTATTCTTCCGTTAAGTAGGTATATGCATGACTGCCTTTGAAGGGCAAAAAAAGTCGATTTGCACCCTACTGTCATTTTTTCAATTTGCAACCTACTGTCATTTTTCGTTAAGTAGGTTTCCCTAAACCTTAACAGAGGTAGACGAGGCCGAGGGAGGAGGCGACGGGGTGTGGGCAGTTGCAAACTGCAAAAGCAGCATATCAAATGGACTGGGCTGCAACCAGTGGAGGAGGGAGGCGTTGGCGGCAGTCACGGGCTCGACTTGGAGAAAAGGAAGAACAAGAGAAAGTTTGAAGAAAAGGAAGAAGATAGAAGGTGTAGGAAAAATGACTTTTTGGCCCTTTAAAGGCAGTCATGCGGATACTTACTTAACAGAAGAATAGATGGAAAATTAAAAAAATTAACAGTAGAGTGTAAATTGACTAATTATGAGAGTTGAGGGGGGGAATTGGCCAATCCTTACAAGTTCAGGGGGTAAATTGATGAATACCTCTTTGGATAATGTTATTCACACCCCTTATTTTACTTCCCACATACCCTTATTAATTTTTGTCCATTGATCTTCTTCAATTCACACGATCTGACGGCCGGATATTGAGAGGGGTGTGTGAGAAGTAAAAATGAGTGTGTGGATAGCACCACCCATTCTTTTTACATTACAATTATTTTATTTTTGGTTTTTTAGCCAAAATCGTCCATGAAATTGGCATAACTCCTCACTTTGGTCCTTGAGATTGAAAATCGATATAAGTGGTCATTGAGTTTGTCCGCCATCAATCATTTTGGTCAATTTGTAAATATCTTCGTTAAATTGAGGGTATTTTTATCCAATCAACCCTTCCACTTGCTTTTCCATTTACGGAGATCTTTCATAGATGAACCAAAATGATTGACGGTGGACAAACTCATGGACCACTTCTATCAATTTTCAATGTCAGGGACCAAAGTTAGAAGTTATGTTAATCTCATAGACTATTTTGGCTAAAAAGCCATTTGTTTTTTGTTCTATCATTGTGACATAGATAGAGGAAACATATGGAAGAGGGATAAATGAAGGAGAATACATGAAATAAAAACTTGAAAGTGGACTTAAAATTGTTCTTGGGTCTGTTTGATAACCATTTCATTTTTAATTTTTAGTTTTTATCATTTTAATTTTATTTTTAAACTGAAAGCTGTTTAGTAATTACTTTTAGTTTTCAATTTAAAAAAAAATTGAAATTGAAAACTGAAAGCCAATTTTTAAAAACTCAAGAACGTACGTAGTTCTCACATTTTCGTTTTCAATTTAGAAACAAATACAACAGCAACAATAAAGCCTTATTTCACTAAGTATGGTCGGTTATATGAATCCTAGAACGCCATTGCGCTCAGTTTTATGTCATGTCTTCTGATAGATCCAAGTAGTACAAGTCATTTCTTGGAATCTCTTTCCAAGTCTTCCTCTACCCCTTTGGCCTTAAGCCTCTGTCTCATAATCGCATCTTCTAACTGGAGCGTCTGTAGGTCTTTGTTTCACATTTACAGACAACCTTAACCGATTTTCTCTATCTTATCTTCAATTTTGACTACTCCTAATTTACCTCGGATATCTCTTTCAATCTTGTTCTTTCTCATGTGCCCACACATCTAACGAAGCATTCTCATCTCCGCTATACTCATTTTGTGTACGTGTTGATGCTTCACTGCCCAACGTTATGTGCCATAATAAAGCATTGATGACCTTATTGCCGTCCTATAAAATTTTCCCTTTAGCTTTAGTGGCATACGATAGTCGCACAACACACTTGAAGCACTCTTCCACTTTATCCATCCAACTTGGATTCTATGATTGAGGTCTCCATCCAGTTCTCCCTTTCTTTTGCAAGATAGATTAAAGATAACGAAAGCGTTCGCTCTTTGGTACTTCTTGATTTTTAATCCTCAACCCTAACTCATTTGAACCTTCGTTCCCATTGAACTTGCACTCCATATACTCTGTCTTTGACCTACTTAGGCGAAGACCTTTAGATTCCAACACTTCCCGGTAACGGTTAAGCTTCGCATTTACTCCCTCCTGAATTTCATCTATCAACACTATATCGTCTGCGAAAAGCATACACTAAAGAATACCATCTTGGATATGTTTCGTTAACTCATCCATTACCAATACAAAAAGGTAAGGACTTAAAGATGAGCCTTGATGTAACCCTAGAGTTATGGGAAAGCTTTCGGTTTGTCCTTCATGAGTTCTTACGGTAGTTCTTGCTTCATCATACATATCCTTTATAACTTGGATATATGCTAATCGTACTCCTTTCTTCTCTAAAATCCTCCAAAGAATCTCTTTTGGGACCCTATCATACGCTTTTTCCAAATCTATAAAGACCATGTGCAAATCCTTTTTCATATCTCTATATCCTTTACATCGATCTTCGTAAGAGATAGATTGCCTCCATGGTTAGTGCCCTGGCATGAACCCGAATTGATTGTCTGAGACCCATGTCTCTTGCCTCATTCTATGCTCAATTACTTTCTTCCAAAGCTTCATTGTATGACTCAATTTAGAAACAAATATGAAAACAAAATGATTATCAAACATCCACTAATTTTTCGGTTTTCAATTTTCAATTTTGTACCATTCCATATATATATTCTACCATTCTTCATGTCTCCATCTCTAACCAAAAAACTCAAAACCGAAAACGAATGATTACTGAACGGTCATAAGTCAATAGCTACAAACATACATACATAATACACAAGCATGTTTGATATTAGTTGGTGCAGGTGCATGGAAACAAGGAGGATACAGTTATGAAAAATACACTAACGAATTTCATTTAATCTTTCAACAACCCACTTCATGTCAGGCCTATATTGTGGTAAATTTATGACGCAAAACCAAGCGATCTTAAAGTACTGCGATAAATTGTCTGCTGCAACCAATTGCTGGATGGGGTTACTTGGATCAACAATGTAATTAGCCACCATCATTTTAACCCATTCCACCACGTCCATCTCTTGGGCGTCAAATGTTGTCAACTTACTCGGCCTCCTCCTGGTCACAATCTCCAACATCAAAATGCCAAAGCTGTAGACATCACCCTTTGTTGTGGCCCTGTTAGATCCTGCCATGTACTCAGGAGGCATGTATCCTACAGAGCCATCTGGCTCCGTAGTCACATGCGTATGTGATGCCTCCATCCATCTAGCGAGCCCAAAATGAGCTATGTGGGGCTCAAAGTTGGAGTCTAGTATCACATTTTTCGACTTGATATCCCTGTGAATAATTGGGTTGTCCAAGCCATGCAGATAGGCAAGGCCGTCGGCGACACCTTTAACAATCCGAAACCTAGTCTCCCACGATGAGACAGCCCAACGCCGTGATTCGTTGTGCAGCCAACTATAAAGATCGCTATTGGCGTAGTACTCGTAAAACAGAAGGTGAGTTGAGTTCCACTGGCAGTGCCCCAAAAGCTTGATAACATGTGGGTGCTGTACCTTACCAAGTGTTTCTTCTTCGGCGCGAATTGCTCGCACGTCAGGGAACCCTACGGCGTTACACTTCTTTACAGCTACACTCATGCCATTGGAAAGTAGGCCCCTGTAGACGAGACCGAAGCTCCCGCCTCCGATGATCATTTCCGGGGAGAAATCTTTCGTGGCTCGCCGGAGCTCAGCCACCATCGATGTTTGATAAGACATGCTAGTACCTAAAGAACAATAAATCAACATATAATGCAAAGGATACAATAGAAATATATGTATACACGTACATATATTACTACGCCAAATCTGGATTGAGGAAGAAGCTCTGTCGACGTTAAAAGCATGTTAAAGCGCGTAATTTCATAGTCAGTGAAAAGCAAAGCGAAATTAGAGCTAAATTGCTGGGAATTTGCACCGAAATTGCATGAGTTTGTTTTATATTCCAAAAAGTTAAAATGGAATAAGATTTTAAAGGCCTAAGAAATAACAAAGAACCAACCACCGAAAATACATATAAAAAAGGGTAATGTTAAGGAAATCAAATCAAATGATGTGGTTGTAGATGATTAGATTATTGATCAAATATCGATTAACATGCTTGTTTCTTATTGGTGACACATAATTTGATTTGCATGGTTTAAAAAAATTGATCTTTCTAGCATTATCCATAAAAAAAATGCTACTCTTAAAAACTAGGCTTATTTTTAACTACGCCCCCTAGAACTTCATTTTGATCTCATTTTGCTCATTGTAACTTAAAAGTCACCACTTTATTCTCTGAAACTCAAAATTTATTCCATTTTGATTTGTGGACTCTCTCTTCTCCTAGAAACTTATAGATCACCGCTTAAAATATATGTGAGGCCCAACACCCAATATGACTATTCATATGTGCAACAAATTTAATTATAAATATCCATTATGCATTAACATTCAACAGTAAAAGAATATTAAATTTAAAAAAAAATTGAAGAAATGGAAAAATTAAAAAAGAAATTAATTAGCTTGACACACCCAAATCATACCCACATAAGAAATTAACAGATCTAAGGTATTTTGAGTTTTGTACAGACGACTTTCAAGTTTCAGGGACAAAATGAAATCAAAATCAAGTTACAGGAGGCAAAGTGAAGCCAACTTTGAGTTTCAAAGAGTCAAGTGGTAACTTTTGAATTATAAAAAATAAAGTGAGATTAAAATTGAGGTCAAGTGAGGTACCTAAAAATAAGCCTAAAAATTAGGAACCGGATCCCAATAATCTGAGCCCAAGGATCATTTGATCCGGGCTGTTGAAATTTGATTCAATGGTTACAATTATTATAACTTTTAAAAGGATCCTCTGTTTATAACCGTTGGATCAAATTTCAACGGTCCAAATAATTTGATCCTTAGATTCAGATTATTGGGATCTAGAAAGGATCCGATTCCTAAAAACCATTGTACCATATTTGTAAAACCACCTTTTATGGCAGCTGAGGTGGACATCCATATCAATGAAATGTTCTAATTTATTTAATTAAAACACTAGAGAAAAAAAAAAAAAAACCTATCAAATCCCAACCCGAATTGGCGTCGAGGCCATGAATGGGTACCCCAATCGATACCATATTTGAAAACCAACAGAACAATCCGGTTGGATTCGAGTGACGAGGAGTCGTAAACGGGGAAGATTTTGGTGTATTGGAGAAGTAGAGGAAGGCGAAGCAGGTGGTGAGGAGAATAAAGATGAAGATGACGGTGGTGTTGGTTTGTGAGAAGGGGAGGGAGCATGGACGGAGGGAGGTAAGGCCCAGTGGGGCACATGCCCCCTCTCATCCCATTTTTTTTGCATTACAAATTATTCAATTAATCATTCCCATTTTTTTTGCTTTGCAAATTATTTAATTAATCATATTAAAATAGTGAAAATCCTTTTTTAGTTTTTTAAATGCCCTTCCTTTTTGTATATTTTTCTCACGCACTAATGTCTAAACCTTGTTGAGTTGCATGTATTTGGTTAATTAGTACAAATGAACATTAGATTGTCAATACAACAATTAAAGATAAAATTAGATAATAGAGTAATAAAATTAGGCATTTTGTAATTAATTTTTTCAGCATTTGTAAAAGAACTAGCTTTATTTGTCCAAAAAAGGAGATCAAATTTTTTAAGGTGCCCCCTCTTAGTTAAATTTTTGGCTTCGTCCCCGGGAGGAAGATGGGATTGGAGAGGCGGAGTAATCGGTGGGCCATACCTCTAATTGAGAGATGGTACAAATATGGTATGAAAAATGTAATAAGTATAGCATTACTCATATTATATTACTCTTGCTTTCTTCTTCCACTGTATTATTATAGGATAATTCTTGAGTACTCACTTTTTAGTTTTGACCAGTGATAAATTAACACATTTTTGTTGTTTTATAAAGTAATGAACATGTCATTAATTTTTCTTGAACTTTAAAAAATAAGGAACACATGAAAATTTTTTATTTGGCCAAAAACAAGTAACAACCAACATGACCCGTTTGCAAGGTCTAAACAATAGACATGACAAGTTCTTGCATAATCCTAACTCGACCTAAAATAACACGATCTATTAACGAGTCGAATCGTTATTGGGTCACTTATTAAAAACCCGTTAAGATAACGAGTTAATACAACACGATCTATTAAGATAACATATATAACACAAAAACGACATAAATACAACAAACATTATCCTTTTGCCAGGTCCAATGAAGACCAAAACTCAATAACAGGGGTATTTTGGTCATACGATGTACCTTATTCGGCTGCAACGGTTGGTAAATCAAATCCAACAGGGACATCGCCATCGTCTCTCCCAATAACTTAATCCAAACGACCCAAAAAATTAGAAAAACTTAATCCAACGGTTCAAACGCACAGAAATTTTGAAAGCTTTATCAGATGGTCCACATATAATCCCCAAAAAAAAACTAGCCGTTACACAGAGAGCGTCGACTGCTCTAACGTTCCCTTTTTCTCTCCCTTGTCTCCAAATCCATCAATCCATCACCATTCTTTCTTCCCTTCCAAAACACCAAACCTTGATTTTCTTCTCTAAACCCACCAAGCCCAGTTGTTTCCGGCGAATCTTCTCTCTTTTCCGGTCATATTTTGATGGATTTTATCGGCAAGAACGCCGGAGTGGTGACTCCTGTGAAAGACCAACACGGGTCTCGATACAAGAAGCACGAGAAATCAAGATGCACCGAGAATATGAACCCCAATGTTTCGCCTGGCCCGAAACACATTGCTTCCCCTGCGACTAAATCGGCGGGGAAGTCCCAGAAATCGGCGTCCAAGAACCCGAACCCGGTTGTTCGTTCACCCCGGAACAAGATCCGGGAGAGGAAGTTCATCGTTGCGAAGAAGAAATCAAAGAAGGAGATCCCGAACGTCTCCTGCAAGTGCAAAGATAAGGGCAATTCGAAGATGTGCCTCTGCGTTGCGTATGAGAATCTGAGGGCGTCGCAGGAAGAGTTCTTCAAGAAGCGAAACGACGACGTCGAATCGGAGAGTTTGAAGGAGAGCGAAAGAGCTGGGCGTGAACTGGAGGAAGAAATCGAGGAGGGGTTGAGGATTCAGGACCTTCAGATTGAAAATGGGTCGGGTGATATTGACCCGGATAGTGAAATGGGTTGTTCGACAATCAAGAGAAGAAGGGACAAGTTGCTGGAAGAGGCGAGGAAGAGCGTGCCGAAGAGTGGGAAGGTGATGCATTTGGTTCAGGCGTTTGAGAAGCTGCTTTCGATTCCGAGCTCAAAGGATTCGGATGAGCAGAATGGGGAGGAGGAAGCGGCGGAAGAGATTGGGAAGAAGGCGGCGAAGTGGGCATTGCCCGGATTGCAGCCTCCTCCTAAGGCGCTGGAAGCACAGGTCTCGTCTTCTTCGTTTTTCCCGTCGGACTTGTTCTTGACGTCGGAGAATCTCGGTCTGGATCGGCGAACTTCAGTCTCTTCTTCTTGGGATGGAAGTCTGGGAAGGTTAGCAATTATACTTCATTATAGTTAGCATAAGAATTTGATGCACATCAGGTGTTTGTTGTATGTCCTGACTGAGTTTGGTTGTGCTCTTTTGACTAAACAGTGTCTCAAGCAGGACTTCGAATGGGGGGCGAAGGAGCCGAAGAAATGTAATTCTCGTCCTTACTGTTTTTACATTGTTTGGAGATTGAAAATGATTGACTAACTTAGGTTACCTTTGCATTCGGGTTCGAATTTCAGAGCTCTGAATCCTCCAGCACAATCGGAGGAGGGAGATGGAAGAAGAAGAAGCAACAGAGAGCCACTAGCGCTAAGCCATTCAAGCTAAGAACAGAGGTAAACTGTGCTGAAAATGAATGGTATCGAAAAACACTCGAAAGTTTACTTGGTTTGCGTTGCTTCTAACTTTGTTTTGTGATATCACTGCAGGAAAGGGGAAGACAAAAGGAGGAAGAGTTCACGAAGAAGCTACAAGAGATGATGATGGAGGAGGAGAGACAGCGGATACCAATTGCTCAGGGCCTCCCATGGACAACTGACGAACCTGAGGTATCAATACCAATTCAATGTCCCAAATCACATGAAAAAGGACTATTTTTAAGTGATTTTATTGCTATTGCAAGACAGACAAGACCGAACCACTAACTTGTATGCATATATTTGTATTTGTCATCTCAGTGCTTACTGAAACCTCCAGTAAAAGAAATAACTATACCAACAGACCTGAAGCTCCACAGTGACATGCGGGCAGTAGAGCGAGCTGAGTTTGACCATCAGGTGATTTTTGAATACTTCAGCCTTAAGAATATGCGCTTTGTCTCTATATTTTAAAAAATTGTTTTCAGGTAGCATTTGGGAAATAAGTTTTGCCTCGATTTTGTAGAATTAACTTTGTGACAACGAATTGCCTTTCTGAATGTGGTTTTAATGTGTGTGCACCCATCAGGTGGCAGAGAAGATGAGCCTGTTTGAGCAATACAAGATGGAAAGAGAAAGACTGCTGAAGGTAAAGAGTTACTGCACTTGATGAGCTTTCTACTGTTGTAGTTATTCTCGACCTGAATTATGAGTTTTGGTATTGTTCTCTTGCAGTTGGCAGAAGAGGAGGAAATAAGAAGATTGAAAAAGGAGCTTGTTCCGAAAGCGCAGCCAATGCCCTACTTTGACAGGCCTTTCATTCCCAGAAGGTACTTGAGATTGATCCGATTGTAAACCGATTTCCTCTGCATCCCATCGAACTTTCTTTGTTGAGCGGGATATACTCTGATATTCATTGTATTTATAAGTAGAATGTGATACAGTTTTCTTACGTCGAGTTCATGTTTCTTCGTTGTTAGGTCAATGAAGCATCCAACTATACCGAAAGAACCGAAGTTTCATGTGCCTCAAAACAAGAAGATCAAATGCTACTTGTCGTGGAACGAGATGAGCACCTACACTTACGAACAGTGAAGACGAGAAGAAACCCTTGATCGGTTTCTCCTTAGCCTTGTTCATTCCCCCTTTCGTATTAGTGACCGATAATCATGTCTTTTATATTCTTTTCCTCCAACTTATTTCTGACATTACTTTCGATCTTGTATATGTTTTGAAGCAACTAGTTTAGTTGCAATTTTCCCACCATTAATTTGATTCTTTGAAACATCTTTCTTAAGAGGTGCAAATGTAATCTTATCATGTGACAATCGTCGTTCTTTCCCAAATGAAGTTTATGTTTGGGATTCAGGGAAAACGTGCGGAAAATACATAAATATTTACTACCAAGATTCGAAATAAACCAATTAATCTCTGTGGGATGATGAATATTTCATTCATTTGTAGTAAAAGTATTTATGTATTTATTTGGGAAAAAAAAAAAAGAAATAAACTTACGAAGAATGCAAATTTTTTTTTTCAAGCGTCTTTTTAGAGAGTTTCAACCTATCATGCCAGGAGACTTTCGACATTTGATGAATTGGAAATTAAAAGCTTGGCTTTTTAGTCAAAATGGTCTATGAGATGGACATAAGCCATGCCTTTGGACGGAAAGAAGCCTTCTTTTACATCACTAGCTTACAGACGGAAACAATAATAGGTTCTATTTGTGCTTAGTAAACCATTTTGACAAATTTATGAACAGATTTTGACAATAATTGGCGAAATAAGATACGAGAGAGTTAAATGCAAAAAAGTAAAAGAAAAGGAGAATTAGGGATGAAGTGGGTGCAGATGTAATTAAGCCAAGTAAAAAATGGAAATAAAGACAAAAGAATGAGATTATTACTAATCAAATTTAATTAACTCCCCCACTACAAGTATAAAGGAGTGGCTGGTCCTACGGCTAGACATCGGAAACATTTTAATGGAGTCAAAGAACGTCTCACTAAAATTGGGTTCGTTTGGAACGTCCCATTATTTTGCATATTAATTAGAGAAATTGACAAAAATGTGTCATTTCCTTAATCTTGGGATCAAAATAGGATTTTTGGAATATACACAGAACATACACCCGACATGCACAACAATATCACAAAAATAGGATTTTCCTAAAACTTAAAACGTCTCACTAAAATTTGGTTCGTTTGAAACGTCCCATTAACTCCGCTACTACAAGTTTAATTTCGCTTTTGGGCATGGTGAGCATGGAGTGTGCATGGCCGGTTTGTCCTATTTTGGTCTCAAGAACAAAAAAATGGCCGCTTTTGAGCATGGTGAGCGTGAAGGGTGCATGACCGTTTTGTCCTATTTTGGTCTCGAGAACAAGAAAATGGCCCACTTGTGTCAATTTTCCTATTAATTATCAATCAGATAGGAAGTTAGCCCAAATAATTGTGCTCCAAGGTAGCAGAAGATTTCTTTCTCGGAGAGCAAGCAAACTATATATTTTTGTACGACGATATTTTACTCTTAAAGACTTTGAGAAGGGGCTCACTCGGTCCTTTTCGGGGCATCAACAAACGTCACTGCCATCATCCTCCAAATTATCAACCGCGTGTGTCCCTGGAAAGAATTCTTCATGTGGATACAACGTATGGAAAAGCTGCCAAGTACAAGCATAATTTGTATGTCAATATCCGATGTTACTTGTATACTGCAAGACTGTTATAAAGTTTTACATAATTGACTAAAGAAACTAAGGATGACATACCACCGCAGTTGAATCTATGAGATCATTGTAGTCCAGATTGGCATCTGGCATGGGAGTTGAGAGGAAATAACCCTGTTGATCCTGAAATCGAAGTAAAAATCGTAAAATTCATCGTACATCATACAATCAAAGATTCAAATCCCATATACCAAATCGACAACCACATGGTTTCAACAAGAAATGGCTACTACATATGTATGAATGAAGACTACTCGGAGAGTTTTATTAGCATTACATGTGCTCGTGAATGTTATGGTTGAGAGAGAGAGAGAGAGAGAGAGAGAGAGAGAGAGAGAGAGAGAGAGAGACTGGCACACCGTATTCAGCTCCTGAACATACAACATGCTCCATAACAAAGTAGGTTTTACTTCTGCATCTTCACTATCAAGAGTGCGATCATAAGGGTTTCCAGAAAGCGCAAGTTTGAGAAGCGCATTCATGGCATCATGTAGCAACATTTTCCCTTGTTTGGCGTCATTGCATAAAACAGAAAAGTACACCACAAACCTGAAGAATGTCAATTTAACAGATTTATCAAAAGGGTGAAGGCATATTACTCTTTGCGCCATGTTTATCTATCTAATCCAAATGTAAGCATAGGAATATCCAAAAAACTGTGATTCACCCAAAGAAAACCTAAACAATTTACCCTAAGCAAAATCTTAATACTTGATTTTGTACATTTGGTGCATAAATCCAATCATAAACACATGCACAAAGGTAAAATCATGTTAGCAAAAACATACATGCCCTTTGGACAAACTTCAGCCGAACTTCCACCTATTTGGATTGCCCGGATCGAAGCATCTTGCTCAGGGTACAAAGCTTGCAAGGAAAAAAGTGGAAATGGACTGATTATGTTCTTGTTACTCATTTTGAACAAAGCACAAAATCAAAACATATTACGTCTTACATCTTGGAGGATATACAAGCAAACAGTTTGATATATCTGGCTTCAGTGAACTGGTTGTAATACATATTCCCCTAGCCACCTTTCGTTTATCATCTTTCAGACTTAAAACTTGAGGACTTCCTCTCACGTCTGGTGGAGATGAAATTGGCAGCGATGGGACCTTGAAAGTTGGATCCATAACTAGCTGATCACTATACAAATTCTGACCAGAAGCTAATCTCACACCTTTATATTGGCCACTGTCCTGCAAAAATTCAACATTCAGAAAACCAAATTTCAATTTCTTTCAATCAACCATGTTATATAAGAAACAAGTATAACTATCCTCACTCACATACCTTGTCCATAAGCACGGCAACTGGAACTCGTTGAGCCTGCATGGCAGATTTCTCAGATACAAGATTTAAAGCAGAATAAAATCGTAAAGAAAAAAAAATGTCCTCAACAACCAAAAAAAACCCCTCCGACACCATATGGCTCCCAAAATCTGACCCCTATTTCTCCCCATAATTGACATAAAAAGTCACGGAGATAACAGAAGGACCAACTATGCGACACTAGGTGGAGTTGGAAGACTTGGGGAGCTATTAATCTTGGACACATACGACTTAATGTATCAACACTGGCACATGAAGTAAATATTCATATCTATAACACTAATTACCCAGTCAAGTTTTTAATAAGTTACATGACTAATGAATTTGGGAGATACACAGGCACAAATACAACAACAAAAAAGTTTTATCCCACAAGGTGGGGTTGGCTGTATGAATCCTAGAACGGCACTGCACTCATACACAGGCACAAATTAAAAAAAAAAAAAGGAAGATAGCAAAGATTATATGTTAAATAAGATCACGAGTATTGACGCAAAAATAAATAAATAAGTAAGAGCATACATATATGAACAAGCGTGTACTGGGCAACAATGATGGAGAAACACTTCCCATGACAAACAAGTAACAAATATTTGCATGAACTTACACAAACGCAGCCTTTAACAGCAGCGCGGCGGCTTATAACTCCTGATAAGTTCCCATGACCATACATAGGATAAATCATAGCCTCAGGTGCATTTGTCAACCTAATAAGAACAAAAACCATTAGTAACTTATTATACTTATTAACTATCATCTTTGAAATAAATATGAGACATGACCGAGATAAGTTTCATACTGGAATCATCAGCACACATATGAAACAGTCAACATACAACAACAACAACTAAGCCTTTTCCCACTAAGTGGGGTCGGCTATATGAATCCTAGAATGCCATTGCGCTCAGTTTTGTGTCACGTCTTCCGTTAGATCCAAGTACTCTACGCCATTGAGATTTTGATTTCAATGAGTCTGACAGGATTCCACCTATTCAAGCTTCATTCTTGTTTCTCCTCTAGACAGATAAACTCAGCTCTACATTATCTTCGTCATATTGATAACAGATAAAACAAAACAGACCAGATTTGATAGTATTAACACTATATGAATACCAAGTTAAGCATCAGTACAATAAAACTAAATAGAATCTAAACATCACAGGATACCGTGATGGGTGGAGTAGAAAGGACAAAACAAACCTCGATTTGTAGAAGACTGCTAACCGCTCAATCCCGTCTCTTGTCTTAAGTATACTTTTACAAGCTTCCAGGTTGTCTTGATCATAGTCTACCATGGCAATGGCATACAAAATAATTCTACAGAGAAGGAAATGACATAAGGTGTCAGCATACTGAAGACAGATTCGGAAACAGCGTACAGTGAATGCTAATGTAGGTTACCCATAAATCATAGCAAGGCAATTAGGAACACACATATATTAAGCATTGTGATGCAAAGCAACAAGATCGGAACCGAAAACAAAACAAACAAACAAACAAACAAACAGAAAAAGGGTAATGTGATGTGTACGATTTGATCTTGTGTGGCAATTCCATTCTGTTTAAGAAATCAACGAAGGGACTCTCCAAATCTTCATCCGAAATTTTCCTATTCTCGCTATTTCCTTCACTCCCTTGTTCGTCAGAGGCTGCTTCCAAGTGCTGCCAAACAAGCTTGAAGAACCTCATCAGCTTGTTCTTCTCCATGAGGCTTAGCCTCTTGTCTTTAAATATTGCTACTCGAGAGTCTGGAACGTTCCACAACTCCCCAATATCGTCGTAAATGGACTTCATTTCAATACCCTTGAAGCACAAAAATGATGACACGCCCGATCTCCACAGAAGGTCCGCGGCTTTGTCTGCAAGAAACAAAACCTTAGGCCCGCTAAGGTCAATGTAGAATCTTTTGGGGTTATGCTGGGCAAGGGCTTGAGGGGCATAGGTAACCGTCTCAATGTCGGAGTAGAGCAAGCGCCGGGTGAGGGGTAAGGCGGTGTAATCATCATGTCCCGTAATTGTTGAGGTGGTGGTGGCAGTAGTGGTTGTGGAGGAGGAGGAGGGTGGGGAAGCATGAGAATTTAGGAAGGGGAATAGATCATCCACGGGAAGAGAGGCGAAGTGGCCGCCGTAAAATTGGTTAGTGTCAAGGTGAAGAACAGCTTTTCCGGCAGTAGAAGCTGCGGCAGCAATCACGGATCCAGGGAGGCCCGTTCCAATAACAATAAGGTCAAAGGTGTTGGGCGTGATAGGAATGCGGTCATCAAAGAGTTGACTCATTGCTCCGCAACAAAAAAATTCATCATACAAATTTTGGTGCCGAATCGCCCGCTTGATTCGCTTCCATTCCCCTCGATTCCTTTGCTCGGATCGCGACCCTATTAGGGTTCCTTTTCGGGATGGTGAAGTGTTTTTTTTTTTTGAATAATTGATATTATTTACGCTAAAAATGAGGGTGAGCTTGTCGAGTAGCATAATGTGGTTTAAATTTACCTTTGGCGAGAATTAAATATAAGACCTTTCACTTACCAATACCACTAGACCGTAATACTAAGTGACAAAGAGATTAAAGTTTTAAACTACATATATTAATCTAAAACTACATTAATAAAATTCTCTTTATCAATCAAAATATGGTAAATAGACAATTTTGTCTTTTACCACAAGGCTTCTCTCAACACCTTGGGATTGATTACGAGGAGACGTATTCCCTGTAATGGACGTCATAATTTTCCGCGACCTTATCAGTTTGGTAGTTTCCGAAAAAACTAAATATGCAGCTTATGGACGTGGTAACCGCGTATCTCTATGGGGATCTAGATACAGAAATCTACATGAAAGTTCCAGAAGGACTTCCATTGACTGGTTCAAATAGTTCCAAACCACAAAACACTCTCTCGATTAGATTGAGGAGATTACTCTACTTATTGAAACAATCCGGGCGGATGTAGTATAACTGTCTGAGTGAATATTTGACAAGTCATGGTTATGTGAACAACGAACTATGCCCATACGTATTCATCAAGAAGTCACATTCCAAATTTGTGATTGTTGCAGTTTATGTCGACGACATAAACCTCATCGGAACTCCAGCAGAGCTTGAGGAAATTGTCGTTCACTTGAAATCGAAATTTGAGATGAAAGATCTTGGGAAAACTCGATATTGTCTCGGCCTAGAGATCGAGCATTATTTGGATGGAATCCTAGTACATTAATCAAAGTACACCCAAAAGGTGTTGCGATGTTTTAGTGAGGATAAAGTGAAGTCTTCGAGTACTCCTATGGTCGTTCGAACTATAGATGCTAAACGAGATCCATCCCGTCCTAAGGAGGATGAGGATGAGGTTTTGGAGCCTGAAGTTCCATACCTAAGTGCAATTGGTGTTTTATTGTACTTGGCTCAATGCACTAGACCCGACATCTCTTTCGCTGTTAATCTAGATACAGCAATGCGCCTACACGCAGACACTAGAATGGCGTTGAGGACATTTTCCGCTACCTCAAAGGTACAACGTATTTGGGCTTGTTCTACACCCATGAATCCTCGAGAAGAGCCGCCACCCCCTCAGTCCTCGGGTTGATTCTCGCCTCGTTGGTTACATAAATACTGGTTATCTGTCTGACTAGTCTATGAGTTTTCACTTGCCTTAGGTTTTACCATAGCGAGGTTTTGTGAGTTTTACAACCAATGCATACTTTCTTTATTCTGAGACTCGCATTCGCCTGTTGTGCCAACGACTTCATCAACTGTTTTATCTTATCTGCTGAAGACTTAATGCGATGTTTTGTTTGAGTATTTACACACTCAAGAGGGAATGTTGCAGTCCTATTAGATTAGAAATGTGATTGTATAAATTCTAGTGTAGGCTAGGGATATCTTGGGATATTCCCTTTAGTATATATTATCCTATTAGAATTGTAATCCTATTAGGGTAAGGATTTAACCTATCCTACTACTATAAATAAAGGCACAATAGGGTGATAAAACACACACCTCAGAATTACATCTCTCTCTTCTCTCTCTCTTGCCACCGACCCGTCCTTCTCTAGTTCTAAATACAATTAAGTAAATTAGGCCTACAACAATATATATTTCTTTTGTTTTTTTTTTATTTGTGACAAAAATATATTTATTACGGGCATTGGTTGTATTCAATTAGTAATCCACAATGGCATAGCATGCGATGTTAGTTCCTAATTTATCTTGAACACAATCTTTGGTTATATCGCATTTGACAACGGGCATCGTCTGTGATAAAAACTGAGGTTTTTTACCACATCAATATTTTGCCTTGAGTTTTCTTGGACTCACTTCAAAAAATTAACAACGGGTTCTACACAGAATGAAGAAACTTTTTTCCCAACTGATTTTGAAAGAACAAAATTGAAAAAGGGAAAGAGCTTTCCAGAAAACTATCAAGAAATATGAGAACAAAATCAAAACAAGCATACATATCTATCTATAAAGCCAGCAGGGCTTTGGAACAGTGGTTTTTTTGGGTCACATGGTTCACAAAAAAATATTGGACAAAAATGCCTCTGAAACAAAAAACTTCAAAAATAGCCCAAAATAATGCATCAAATGTGGCAGGGGTATTTTCGTCATATAAACAGTGATAAACAATATTTTTAATGTTTAACTATTTATTGTACAGTGATAAACAGTGTTTTTAATATTTAACCTTTTCCTGTACAGTGCTTTTTTTGTATATATAATTTGTACCTCACAATGGGCTAGCAATAATGTGATTCAATCAGTTGTTTATTAAGTATTATTTTCTTTATTTTTAAACACGTCAAAACATCTTCAGAGGCGCGTAGTGCTGGTTATAAAAAAGGTCTTTCGCACGAGCATAATAATGTGATTCAATTAGTTGTCAAATGATTGTTTTTTGTTTATTTGAACAAACGATGTTATCTACACTAAGGGAGAGGGGTTGGGCTTAGCCTCACAATGGGCTAGCAATAATGTGATTTAATCAGTTGTTTATTAAATATTATTTTCTCTATTTTTAAATACATTTAAAACATCTTAAGAGAAGCGTCCCGTTGGTGATAAAAATTGTTTTTCGCATGCGCAAAATAATGTGATTCAATCAGTTATTTATTAAATATTATTTTCTCTATTTTTAAAGACTTAGAAGCGTGTAGTGCCGGTTATAAAAAAAGCCTTTCAATTAGTTCAAATATTTGACTTTCTTTTTGTCATAAAAAAAATTATGAAAGCAATTCTCGCATATAAATACATTTAAAACGTGTAAATCGTGCATAGCATGCCGTAATTCAAAAAATGTCTTCTGCACGTACATGCGTAGCGAAGTATATAAAAAAGATGCAAACGGCCAGGCAAAAGGAAAGAAAAGGAAAATGCACTAACCGTTGTTACTCTGCTGTCTTTTTGTATATCTAATTTGGTAATTTGAATTTTGATGTGCTATTGTCTTAGGGAGTTGTCCTGTGCACCGGGAACAATTATCCAAAGGGAGTTTTAACGAAACATTCCCGGTACTGTTCATTTTTAACGAAAAACCACTTTTTTACCTTTACCTGACATTATTCACTATACCTTTAAGAAGGGCTTTTCGTTAAAAGAGAAGTTTTTTTGAACTTTTCATTAGTTTTCCTTCATCCAAAAAGAAATATCAGAAAATCTTTTCATGAAAAACTTCAGCTGCTCTGTTTCTTTTCTTCTCTGCTTTCTTTGAGATATTCTTCTTTCTATCATCTTTATATATTGATTGATAAACATGGCAGATGTTCTAATCCCAACATGGTATTTCTTTTAAAAGGTTTCCTCTAATTAAGCATGTTGTTTATCTACCTATGACACATGATATTTCAATCTACTTTTACCATATCTTTGAGTTTTTGTTGGATTTCATTTACGTCTTAGATTAAATGTATTTATTTGCTTGTACCATTTTTTTTTAATCTACTTCTGTCACAGGTTCTTTTTGTGTTTGCCAATGTGATCTATATCCCTTTATTACAAATTTTATTGGGAAATACCTTAAAATAAGACAATTTCTTAATCTTGAGACAAAAATAAAACAAACCGAAGGTCATGCACAAGTCATGCACACCATGTATGAAACCAAAATTACTAAAATACCCACATATAAATGAGTTATTCCTCACTTTCTCTCCCTCTTTTTCTGATTTCTCTGTCTACTCTCTCTCTTCTCTCACTTTTTCTCTCTCTACTCCCTCTTTCTTCCTCAGATCTCTGAACTCCGATTTCGAAGAGATGGAAGTCCAAAGAGAGGCGAGAAGAGTGAGCTAGGCCTTGGGTTCACCTCATACCTCTGATTTCGAACAAATGGATGCGAGAGAGAGGTGAGAAGAGTGAGCTGAGTTTTGTACCATATTTTTTATTTTGGTCGAAAAGTTCCATTTTTTCCTGCGACTGAAGCTTCTGCAGGCATAGTAAGGTAGGGTGTTTAGTTCCAAGTTCCTTCATCAATGATTTATGGAATAAATGGATTGTTTGTAAGATGAATTAATACTTAGAAGTTAAATTAGGGTTTGTGTTTCATGTTGGGGCGTATGAGTTGTGGAATAAATTTCAAGTTTTGACGTGCTACAAGACTATGATGGAACAATTTCTGATTCAAGTGTTCAATTGCAGAAATTTGTGAAATTTTTTCCTTAATGTGCATATGGTGTGCATGACTACATCTTAATATGAGAAGCGGGAAGGTTCACTAGTTATGGTGCACGTATGTTGTGCCTCAGAATTTAGCAAGTACGACCACAACCTAGTTGGCATCGGCGACAAACAAAATTAAGAAAAAACATAGATGACGTTAAAGGTCATGCGTGTCTGTGAGATAACGACAACGAGTATCATGTTTTCCAAGTGCACGATTAAGCGGTAGTTGATATACATAACAAGACTTTTCAAACTGTCATTGTAACCTTATAAACATAACAATTATGTTTTAATTGTATCCACTATACCAATATGTTGCCGTTAGAGCTTCTCTCGTTCTTTGCATATCATGTGCATGTACTGTACATATTATGTACAGTGTATTATGTGTAGATGATGCGTATTTACATTTTTTATACTTTTCGCATTAACGTAGTTTACTACTTTTTCCTTTGATTCAGAGGCATACCATGCAAATACGAAAAAAGCAAACGAGTTCGTGAAACAATTTCTTTTGATTCAGTTGGGTTCTTTCATGCCCATTCAAACCGCAATTTTTTCAAATCCTTGTAATATTTGAACCCAATTAAATTTGATACCAAATTCAAATTAATGAATCTTCGATTCTTCATATAAAGTTTAGGGTCATTTATCTGATTGCGTCATTTTTCTTATTTCAAAGAGAGAGCTGTGAGCTATGGGTTTTTGGGTTAAGCTCAAATCTGTGTGCATGTCATGTGCATGTCGTGTACATACAATGTATGAGCGAGCTTAATACGAAAAGAGCGAACGAGTACGCAAAATAGTTTCGTCCATATCCTTATCTCTTCCTACTTTCCACTCTGATTGCTCTCTTTTCCCTCAAATGTATCTCTTCTCCAAAAAGCAATTGACCTTTAACACGTTTTTTCATTTAATTATAGCAAAAGCCAAATCTTATTTTAGTGCTTGTAAATTTGGATCGAGAGAGGGAGAAGACATAAGAAATGAAAACCCACATATAAATTAGAGAAATGATAAAAAATCAAAAATCAAAATTGAAGGATTTGGGTCTCCAAGAAACGCCAAACCAATCACTTCAACTCCAAAAATCCATCAATCAAAAAGCAAAATTAAGCAAACCCAGTTCATAAAACCTACGAATGAAAAGGTAAAAATCGAAGAAGGTGAGTGGGTTAGAGAGAGCTCTTGGATGAAGAAGATGGGTGGGTTAGGAT
This sequence comes from Heteromeles arbutifolia, assembly GCA_024362995.1. NCBI lineage: Eukaryota > Viridiplantae > Streptophyta > Magnoliopsida > Rosales > Rosaceae > Heteromeles > Heteromeles arbutifolia. The sequence goes on from JANCRC010000007.1 coordinate 4,455,431, forward strand.
TCTAATTTGAACTAGAATTGGGGAGAGAGATTTTCGCTCTCTCCTCTCTATTTCTCTTTCTACAAAATGAGAAATGAGAGCTTGAATTTATGGATAACCCATTTATATGGGAGGGCAATTTGATTATTTTAAGGTATAAGAAAAATCCTATTTATATCCGATTGTTGTGCATGACGTGTGCATATTTCAAATGTCTTATTTTTGTCCCAAGATTAAAAACCTATCCTATTTCTAGGTATTCCCTAATTTTATTTTTCACCTATAGAGTAGGCAAATATTGGGTTTTTTTTGTTCTCCTTGTAACGTAAATATATTCTACATGTTGTATTTTAACCCTAAGATGGAGGTATCATATATGCTTTCAATTTCATCGTTTTCTATTACCTTGTACAACACGATATATGAATATGATGATTCAACCAGTTGAGAAGCTTCCTGTACTATGAGCGGTACTACCCCTTCTTCATCTCATCATGCGTAAGTACATCCTATACCTAGCTTCCTAGCTGCTCTTCTATACTTGAAACTACTCCTGCTTTTGGTTATGAACAAGTATTTTTTAGGTTTACAGTTTTGATACTAGGCTTGCTTTTCTAATCATGTATTTATAATGTTGCACAAGCTGAGTTCAATATAGTCTCTTCTTAAATTATTATTATTATAAAGGATAGGAGGGAGAGTTTGAAACTATTACAATGATTTTGAGGAAGAGAGTTTCGAAATTATTACAATATTTAGGGGAGGGGAGTTTCAAAACTATTACAGTAATTTAGGAGAAGGGGAGTTTCGAACCCGGGACGCAACAACCTATTCAATATAATCTAACTCAACAAAATAAAGAAAAATAATAACGAGTAAAAATAATACCCCAAACCTAAAATGTGTTAGAAGTTACTTGAGGAAGCTCATCAGTTTGTTCTTCGGGTTTTGTTGTGAAACGTCGGATGATCATGTTCAGATAGTCTTCCAATTTACCAAATATATGAACAACTGATGCAACTGCACTTTCATACAATGTTTTGAGGTATTTGCTGACGTACTCAGCTACAACCTTCACAAACCAACCAACCCAGAAGAATCCGGCGACTTTCCCTAAACCTGGCACAAGGATCACCACTTCTAAAATCAAGGCAAGAGTTCCAAAGAGGAGGCTAATCTTATTGATCATTGATTTCGCCAAATCCGAATTAGGGTGAGCTTGCACGTGGAGCATTCTAGAGGCAATTAGTAATCCGTCATAAGCAATTAATGCAACGATAAGGGACACCATAGCCGGATAGTCTGTGTCGAACAGAGACTCAGTTCTAGATCCTTGCTTCAGTGGAAGGAAACCGCCTAGCATGGCGATGAGGGAACATATATATTCATGCACCTTTCCAAAACATTCTTCGCTTGTGCTGTTATATATATATATATATATATATATATATATATATATATATATATAGTTAATGAGAAAATTAAATAGAATTGCATTAATGAATTATCTACAATATATAACTAATAAGAAAATGCTAGTGACACCATATTTTTGTTGTGTACTAATATGATATGGCAAGTGATGTGTACATACCACGTCAATTAATGAATTTATCTCATTATATATATGTATATATAGTTAATGAGAAAATTAAATAGAATTGCATTAATGAATTATCTACAATATATAACAAATAAGAAAATGCTAGAGAGACCATATTTTTGTTGTGTGCTAATATGATATGACAAGTGATGTATACATACCACGCCAATTAATGAATTTACCTCATTGAATGTTGGTTATATACATCAATATATACATATATATATATATATTATATTAATCAAACCGATATATCATCTAAAATAAACTAATTAAGAACGTATGATATATCTATAAATTAATCAAGCCAATATATCATCTGAAATCAACTGATTAAGTAGGTAAGTTGTAACAGAGTACCTAGCTAGCTGCTATTTTCTTCAATGTTTGTTAATAACGAATTGATCTAGAGTTCTAGACATCCAACGTTCTTAATTTCTCAAAAAATGCCTAGACTTATCAAGAGCTGAGTTGTATAGATTAATTGCTAATTAATCAGTTCTTTTCGGTCTCCCATCATTTTCCCCAAGTAAAAGGCAAAATAAAAAAGCAAGCAAAGTATACACTTACCCTTCTAGTTCCGTACGTAGAGGGACGCTAGCAGCAATGTCTGGGACACGATCCATCTGATTATATATGACACTTCTGTACAGGGGAACACAAAAACAAAATTCATATCGAAGACTCGTCACACCTTCACACACACAGACACAAGAGCTCTGTTTTCTCTTTGTGAAAACCGAGAGCTCTGTTTTTTGTTTTGTTTTGTTTAAATTCCGGCAAAAGAGGACTCCAAAACAGATTTGCGACGAAGTATATGGCCAATTGCAGCCATCAAGGTTAAGATAGTACTTAAGATGGCAAGCAGATATTCAAATGGTACCATAACGGTCCGGCGGTGTTTGCGATTTGAGCTACACACAAAATGAAAGCACAAAAAAGAAAAAAAAGGCACTTACTTTTGTGAGCAGGCAAGGGTAGAAGAAGGGAAGGAGCGTGGATGTCGTCTTCAAATGCAAATTAATGAACCAGAAATATGATTTTGCGAATGAAAAAGTGCAACTGGTCTCTGCGGGGATGTTGGGCAGAAGAGAAGACTGTCTCTCATTATACTTATACCGGTGTATGAATATGAAGCGGGTACTCAGGTCGCTTCTTCGAACATGCAAAACAGAGATAGAAAGCGACAGCTTTTAGTTATTTTGGGCATAGACTGAAAGCGAGTTATTTTGGGCATAGACATTTGTGCTGAAAGCGGGTTATTTTGGGCATAGACATTTGTGCTGAAAGCGACTTATTTTGGGCATAGACATTTGTGCTGAAAGCGACTTATATTTACGCCGGTGCAGGAATGTGAAGCGGGGACTCAGGTCACTTCTTCGAACATGCAAAACAAAGACAGAAAGCAACAGTTCGAACTTAGTGTTCACCCGTTGGTTATGAGAACTTACTTTTCACCTTTTGGTTTTGTGGCATATTTGTGCGAACTTGCAGGTCACCTTTTGGTTTTGTGGCATATTTGTGCGAACTTACTGTTCACTCTTTCGATTTTGGACATATTGTGCGAGCTTACCGTTCTTTTGGGCATAAATTTTTTGGTTTTGAGACTGTATACTGAAAGCGACTTATTGTGTGAATGTTTACTGAAGGCGTTATTGTGTGAATGTTATTTGGTTTTTTTTGGGGAAAAGGATTCTTGTCGGATCTTTTTTCTGGGGATTCTGGGAATTCTGTGATCGTGATCGTTCATCGTAAATCGTGAAGTTTTCGTTTAGTACTATTTATATTTAATTTTAAATTTTAAAATGATTTCTGACTTCACGATGTATGATCACTGTTCTAAAAATCCCCGCTTAGCGCCTCCTAGGCCCCGCCTAGGCTAGGCGGCTGGCCACCATCCCGATTAATGCTAAGGGTGCCTAGACCTACTGAGGCACCGCCTAGGCATCCGCCTAGACCACCTAGACCGCCTAGACTCCCGCCTAGACCCACCTAAACACTCGTCTATGTTGCAACTCATTTAGACATAAAATAGATAACTTTCATTTTTCATTTTGTTTTTTTCTAATAAATTGTAAGAGACTTGTTGCATACTTAAATGAACTCACATTATATCCTTATTTCACATGTTTTCATTATGTTCCAATACTTCATAATATATATGCATTCTATTTTGTAGTTTATAACGAAATTATATATATTTTAAGTATAAACAGACATTTATTTACACGAAATATGATTGATTTACTTAAATCCGCCTAATCCGCCTAGGCGCCCGCCTATGCGTTAAGCCCCAACCCACCGTCCGACTAGCGCCTAGCAACTTTTAGAACCTTATGTACGATGAACGATCATAATCCCATGATCTTCAGAAAAAGGATCCGTTCTTTTTTTAATAGGATCCTTTTTCTTTTTTTAATGGACATAATTGGTTCTGAGACCGTTCGCCGGATCCTTATCCTTTTTTTGGTGGACTTAATTGGTTTTGAGACCGTATATTGAAAGCAACTTAGCGAATTAATTGGCTTGCTTGTCATGGACTTATTTGGTTTCGAGACTGTACAGTGAAAGCGACATTTTTGTGGTTGGTCACTATATATTTTGGTCATAGACTTATTTGGTATCGAGATTGTATACTGAAAGCGACTTATTTTTTGACTGTACTGTTCACTAAAAGTAATACAGCATTTTTTGTTGAAAACTAATCGGTTGAAGTGTATCGTATGTGCTAATTATTATTACGGTCTATTGATATTCTTCTTTATCTGTAAGTGAGATCTTGGGTTCGATTCTCGTCAAAAGCGAATTTGAACCACATCATTGCTAGCTCATTGTGAGGTTTAGCCCAACCCCTCCCCTTTAGTGTAGGTAATTTTTTTTGTTCAAAAAAAAAAAAATCATGGGTAGTAAAGTAAATTCACACAAACTAAATTTTACAATTTTTTTTTTCAAAGCCACACCCAAAGGGATCTTAAAATCCTCTAATGTTGAAAAAAAAAAAAAAAAAAAAAACTTTTCTCCCTAATCCACATTCCTTTTTTCTTCCTTTCTCCTTCCTATTTTAAAATTAAAAGTAAAATTATTTTCATATGCAAAGTGTGAGGCATATGCTGGTTAATATTAATAGAACTCTGGTTATTGACTAAAATTCTAAAAAATTACTATTCTAATCATTTAATTAAAATAAATACAAATAATATTTATGAGTAATTTAGTAATTACATGAACATAAATTTTACTTTTTTTTTACATTAACCTCATAGTCATGTAATATTAACAGGCCCTGAAAACTGCTCAACATTGTCTCCTGAAAAACTGCTAGAAATCCGGACGCCTGCGCTGCGTATAAGCCGTCTTCCCTTCATTCCCTTCCTGAGTGCCACAGAAACAGAATGTGGTATCTCCAGCAAGTTGCTGCATTGGAAACATTGGCAAAGTAGTTAGCACACACATATGAATAAGAGTGCAGAATCTTTAGAAATACGGATGATAACTGATGCTACTTGTAGTCTCATGAGAAATTTTTCATTATGACGGGAATACGGGAGGTACACTACATGTTTTTACGTAAGTAGTGAGAAATTTTATTTTTTAAGTTATTAACTTTTTAACACACATATCCTACTATTTATATAATAACACGTGATTTATCACTCTATGATAGTCACACTAAAATACCTCTCGTAGTCCCACAAGACCGTCGTCAACTGCATTAAGAGCAGACTTCAGCACCCGCGCGAAGTGCAGTTGGGCTGTTTATTAGCATTTCTTTGACACCATTTAGCCGTTTCTTAAAAAGAGCCAATTTGGATTGGAGCATGTTATTTAGTGGCATGTGTGGACGAAGAGGAGCGATGAGAGTTGATGAGAAAAGCGAATATGAAGGTTGTTACACACGCAATATGTGTGCCAATTGCTAGTTTGTAAATTAAATCAAGTGTCACTAATAATAAATACATAGGTACATTAACATCTAAATACGGTCAAATCGGATAAATGGTTATCGTAGGTATTTGAAAAATAACCCCCGTGGTTAAAAAGGATTTAAACCCGCGTAGTGTAGTGTAGTCCGTTAGCAAAATTAGTCCAAAAGTAATTTTTCCGTTAAATGTCAGTTAAATGTATGAGTAAAATTGTATTTTGACGTGGTGTTGTGAAAAACAATATTTAGCATAGGATTTTTATCACAAATAGTCTCTGACATTGATCAAACACATCATTTTGGTTCCTGACATTGAAAATCAATAGAAATGGTCCCTGAGATTGATCAAACATATCACAAATGGTCATTTTGTTAAAAACTCTTTGGGCAATTTTCAAAGTTTCGTAACTCAATCGTTTCTTAACCAAATTCGACCCATAATATATCAAAATGAAGATAGGAAAGTGTAGAACAAGATTATACCATTTAGAAGCCCAATAGTTGCCGGAGATGGCCGGAAAATAGCCTCAAATGTGACTGGTCCGCAGAAAAACTGGAAAACGCGCTGGAAACTGGGTAAACTTTAAACGTTCATAACTTCTTCAATAATCAACGAAATTGAGTGATTCAAAAACGAAAATCATACTTCTCGATGACACGAAGAGAATGGTATCTTTCTTGATGGCTAACTCGCCGTAGTTTGGCCGGAAAACGGCTCGAAATTGGCTAACTCGAAAATTGTAATCCAATTTCAAGCCGTTTTCCGGCCAAACCATGGTGAACTAGCAGCCAATAAAGGTACCATTCTCTTTGTATCGTCGAGAAGTATGATTTTCATTTTTGAATCACGCAATTTGGTTGAGTATTGAAGAAGTTATGAACGTTTAAAGTTTACCCAGTTTCCAGCAAGTTTTCCAGTTTTTCCGCGGACCAGTCACATTTGAGGCTATTTTCTGGCCATCTCCGGCAACCATTGGGCTTCCAGATAGGTATAATATTGTTCTACACTTTCTTATCTTCATTTTTATTTATTATGGGTTGAACTTGGTTAAGAAACGATTGAGTTACGAAGCTTTGAAAATTGCCCAAAGAGTTTTTAACGGAATGACCATTTGTGATGTGTTTGATCAATCTCAGTGACCATTTCTATTGATTTTCAATGTCAGAGACCAAAATGATGTGTTTGATCAATGTCAGAGATCATTTGTGATAAAAACCCTTTAGCATACTTGAACAATCGTTTTGGCTTTAGGAGAGATTGTACCACGTGTGTATAATATTGTTTTTTTTTTTTTAAAAACTCCATCTACCATAAACGGAATAAAAATGATTTTTTTTTTTTATCTATATCAGAGAAAGAAGTCTAAAATCTCAAAGGAGCTAGATAATATGCACTGAATTCAAATTCATATATATATATATAAGATATGTTAATTGTGTCAACCCTTTTTCATTTGTCTTTAATTGAGACTTCGTAAAAATACACCAATATTTTGGCACGCGGCATAATTATGCTCAACATATACCTAATTGCAAAAGCATGAGTACCACTACTTTTTCGATTAGGTTGGTTGTGCAATTAACTTGAGTAATTTCAGGCCCATTAATTATTTAGAATCAACAAACTATGTAGTTCATTTTCAGTGGAATAATAAGATCCGATTCATTGCAATAATTTATCATCCATGTATAACTTTTGTTACGTCCCGATCCCGAGATACGTCTAAGACTGACACATAATGTGAGGACGTAACTGTAGAGCCATTGTCGATTCTAGATTGGTTTAAGGAGAAGAGGGGTTGGCTAGAATCACGTGTCGATTTAAGGAGATGAGGGGGTTGAACCAACCGCTCAACTTTTGCTGCAGTCGGAGCGAAAGAGCTTGCACTTCTAGTAGGCGCGGAAGCTGGCCTTACCAAAGTGGTTGACGAAGTAGTTGAAGGAGCTGGAGCGGAGTGGGGTTTAGCAATTGTTACTTCATTGAGAATTGAAGTTAGGGCAGGTTGTTATCGCCACCGTTACCCCCCCTCTGCGGACACATTCTCTAGGATCTCAATAAATCCCTCACCTTCAGGAAAATGATCCTCGCCGGATCCTTTTTCTAGGGATCATAAGGATCCCGCAATTATGTCTATTCATCGTATATTGTGCGACCAGAAGTCATTTAAAATTCAAATATAAATAGTACCTAACAAAAACTGACCGCACGATGTACGATGAACAAACACGATTGCTGGATCCTTAGGATCTCTAGGAAAAGAATCCGGCGATGATCCTTTTCATCACCTTCACTCAATGGTGTGTCATTCTCTTCTTCTCTCACCACCTCCAGTGGTTGATACCAAACTTTGTCATGCTTGGGCAGATTGATGATGTACGTGTCCCAAAAAAAGCCAGGCCTGGAATGGAAGAGATAATGGGTACTCGAGCTCTTCCACATAGCGTACAACATCCGAAACTTCTGTAGTCTTAGCTCCGCGCCATACCATTTATTCAGCAATTGAAAGCAGCTGATGATCCGATATGAGGGTGGAGTAAGATTGCCTGGGGAGACATTGTCCGCAAGGTTCGGTGAGAAGCTGGCCATGGTATCAGGGGTAGATCTTGGTACATGGGCATTCTGAGTTTGAAGATTATGACAACGGCATTAAAATACCAAGGCCAGCTTCTTACCGAACCTTGCATCCATTCAACAGATCCGGACAATGACAAATGGAAGTGTTGTAGTCCTCATGACCATGCACTGTGATCATCAGGGGTTCGAAATGGGTACTGTAGTTAGTGCAGATGTTGGATGAATACTAAGATGTCATTTTTTGAATCGGAAAGTTGAAGACAAAAGTCGCAAGTTTCTAAAAGTTTGAAAGGAACTTTGATTGAAACACAATCATTATTATCAATTGAACTGCGATTGAAACACAAGATTGAAAATAAAAACATTGGCAGAAAAAAGGTAACATCCCGTGGAAAAAACATTATAAAATATCATAACACAATTCAGATGATGTTTCAGAAGACATAAAGATCGTCAAAACACGGATGAAGTTCTGGGTGGAAGAAAAAAGATCGTCGAACCAACTAAAATTAACAAAACAAAAAAGCATGTTTCCCTCATAACATATTGCAACCTCGCATTCAACTAAATCGAATTGGAACCTAAAATTATAGAATATGCTAGTGCCCGCGCGGTTCTAAGAAATCCGTAGCTCATGGGGTTACCACAATCCGGCCTGCAACTTGGTCAAGATCGCGTTGACCGTTAGATGTGATTCTCCTCCCCCTGTCACAAGTTCAAAAGCAAAAATGCTCGGTCAGAGACGACGAAACAAAACAAGCCAATGCTGCCCAACAAAACCTTAACAGTTTATAGATGATATATCAACCACATCACTCACCCCTTTGGATCAACATCAACGATGTTCAATTTCTGTAACTGTTGGAGAATGTGTCGGGCAATAGCACCACTGCTCTCGCAGAAATGTGGTGGCCGACTTCCATTCCTCTGGCTTCCACCATAAATCCTACGGAAGGCACCAACACCAAGTCCTCCCCTCAAGTAGATCTTCCTTGCCATGGAGGCTGCACATTATTGAAAGTCACATTGTCAATACCACAAACAACGAACAATTTGGGAAACATAAACAAATAAGTACAACGGTTTAATCAAAAGCGAAAGAATGCTCACCAGCTCTGACATAGTACCAGTCAGGATCATAAGGAGCCAACTCCTTGAATCTTCCAGTCTTAACGATATCAGTCCATGGAGGAAGCTCAACCTGCTCACAAACATCAAAAGTTCAAAACCAAATGGACTCATAAACACAGTGTGGAAATGACATAAAAAATAAGAAAAACACAGAAAATTACACCCCCGAAATAAGTTCAAAATCTAAATGAACTTAGCTACAGCAAAATTCTACAATTGCACACAATGTTAACAGAGCAGCATGCTAAACATAACTTCATCAAAATCATCCAGAACAGCACAATCTACTACGAGATCTTATTACTTCCGGGCTTATAACACGACAACCACCATCAAATAATTTTCTCAAGTAAACAAAATATACGAAAAAGTGAGGGAAAAAAACCACAACGACCATAAGCAAGGCAAGATTCAATCAAATATGTACAATCCAACAAGGCAAATTAGATACTTCATAACAAGTTGTAATTGCATTCGCCACGGCTACAATTTCAACAAAATAATGTAAATTTCCCAGCTTTCTAAAATGTTTCTAGAAAAAATGGTTAATTACAAGCAACAGAAGCAAAAGGGCATCATTTTCTGAGTGTTTTCTATAATTTCCCCCCATTTTCTCGGAATCCAAGCAGGTGTTTAACAGACAAAACAAAAGTCAGCTACAATTTCAACAAACTAGTGTAAAGGTCCAAACTTTTTTAAATTTTTATAAACAAAAAAAAAAAAAAAAAAAAAAAAACACAATAACGAACATCAAAGGCAAAAGGGGATCGCTTTCTAAGAAATATTTATCGATTATCCATCATTTTCTCGGAATCCAAACAGGGGGTTTAGTAGGAATACCTTTCCAGATCGCTTCAGATGGGCGGCGTAAGCCTTGACAAATTCGTGAGGGGAAACATCCTTCACAGTTTTCGCAGTCGCCATTGCTGGAAATCAGAGAGAAGCAAATTAGAGCGCCTCTGAGCTGATGAGATATAAGACTGAGGAGGCTGACGAAGAAGATGGCTCTCTCTCTCCCTCTAGGGTTTCTGGTTCTGCTTTCGCAATTTATTTATAGCTCTTTCTTTCTGTCGATTTGGGCCCATTTTTTAGACCCAACTGCCGAGTTTGACCCGAAATAATGGGCCTCGGATAAGGGCTCAATTTGTTCTGTTTCAGCCCAAAGCAAGGATAGAAACGACGTCGTAAAAGGTGTTTCGTTCCTTACTTGAACAGCTGAGCCTCTGGAATCGCAGTTCGAACTTCTTTGCCGTATTTCGTTTTCCCCAAACCGAAACCCTAGAAGGCCTCTCACTGAGACAGCCATGGCGATGAAGCACCTTCTTGCTACCCTAGCTCGCCGCCGGCCCCACAGACCGCCGGCTGCTCTCACCGTAGCCGTCCGATCCCAATCGACCTCACCCGCCGTCGCTACGTCACCTTCATCCCCATCCCTCCCCTCCCCTCCTCCACCAACCGCCATGATCTACGATCGATTGGCCGAGGGCGTCAAATCGAAGATCAAAAGGCTCGAGAACCCGGACCCGAGGTTCCTCAAGTACGGGTCGCCCCACCCGAGTCTCACGGACCACAGCCACATCCTCACCGCACCCGAGACACGTGTCACCACACTCCCCAACGGCCTTCGGGTGGCCACCGAGTCGAACCTCGCGTCTAAGACCGCCACTGTCGGAGTCTGGATCGACGCCGGGTCAAGGTTCGAGGACGACGAGACCAACGGCACTGCGCATTTCCTGGAGCACATGATCTTCAAGGGGACGGAGCAGAGGACGGCCCGTGATCTGGAGGAGGAGGTCGAGAACATGGGAGGTCACTTGAATGCGTACACATCGAGGGAGCAGACCACGTACTATGCCAAGGTGCTCGATTCCGATGTGCCTAAGGCGCTTTCGATTTTGGCTGATATCTTGCAGAACTCCAAGTTCGATGAGGACCGGATTTTGCGCGAGCGCGATGTGATTTTGAGGGAAATGGAGGAGGTAATCTCGTAAAATTGAAAACTTTTAGAAAATTGAGATATTGGGGTTGTTTGGATTTTCGGGGATTAGTGGCTTTCAATGTTACCTGCTGTGGATGTGAAAATTTTAAATGTTCAATTGCATTCAAAGTAACTTGATTTATATGAAATTTGTAAACTTTAATGAGAAAATGTTCCTGGATATATGCATTGATTAGATACACTCTTCTAGACTTGAACCGGACATTTTGCAGTAGCTTGTGAACAATGACATATTTACTCTTATTCTGTGACTTGTATGAAAAACTTTGATAGGGATCCCGAAAACTATTAAAGTTGAGGTTGCTTGTGATGGAAATGTACACTATCCAAGATTGGTTCATAATGCTTTTGAATAAATGTTCATATCATCGCCTTGGTACTGCAGGTCGAGAAACAACCCGAAGAAGTCATTTTTGACCATCTGCATGCAACTGCATTCCAGTACTCTCCTCTAGCCAGAACTATTCTTGGACCTGCTGACAACATTAAGACCATCTCCAAGGAGCATCTTCAGAACTATATCAAAACACATTACACTGCTCCCAGAATGGTAATTTAATATTTATGAATTTTTGTTTAAAATTTTTGTTCGTACTATATAGTAAAGCATGGAAGTGGTGTTGTCATTGTCCTTTGGTATTACTTTACATTACACATTGATAATCAGGAGTTTGTTTCCAGAAGTTGACTGTCCTGTGCTTAACTTGTTCTATTTTAGGTTATTGCTGCTTCAGGAGCTATCAAGCATGAAGATCTTGTTGGGTCAGTTAAGGGTTTGTTCACAAAACTCTCAGGAGATCCTACCACCGCCGGTCAGTTGGTTGCGAAAGAACCTTCGTTTTTTACCGGTTCTGAGGTAATGCATGTATCCTCTTATTTAACTTTTTTCTTGTACTTAATGTTTTTGCTTTCTCTTATAATTTATACATTTCTATTGATGTTGTGAAAATCAGGTCAGAATTGTGGATGATGACTTGCCTTTGGCACATTTTGCGGTTGCGTTCAGTGGTGCATCTTGGACTGATCCCGACTCTATTCCTCTAATGGTCATTCAAGCAATGCTGGGTTCATGGAATAAAAATGCTGGTGGTGGAAAGCACATGGGGTGAGCAATTTACATGGTTTTCAATTTCTGTGGGTTGAATACTTGATATCAACTCTGAGTTTATATTTTTGAAGATCATGCAATGTTTAACTTTGGCTGCTTCCTTGTAAACAGTTCTGAGCTGGCACAGAGGGTTGCCATTAATGACATAGCAGAAAGCTATATGTCTTTCAACACCAACTATAAGGATACTGGCTTATTTGGTGTTTTTGCTACTGCTCCGGTGAGGGTGCCTTCTTTGATATGAATCTTAGTTGTTTTCACTGGTTATTTCTTGTCAACCCAAATTTTTTACTTCTCGTTCTGGTCCATAGTACCATTCTATTGCGAACTTGTGAAGGGATAAACAAATACAAACAACTCATGTCCTTGGTTGAGATTTGTATCAATTAGTTTGAGTTTAGATAGCTTTCCAGGGTTAGGACTTGGGCTTAATTCTTCTGTTGAACACCAAGGAGGAGTTGTCCACTTTGGAAGTAGTTATTGTATTTTAATTTGGAAATTTGGGGAACTACCGAGGAAGATTAATCTTATTTTTTGTTCGAGTGAAATTCGGTGGAGCCGAAGGATGAAACTACCGGACAATCACCTAACCAATTCTTTCTTCTCCTCTTGCTCTTTATCTCTATCTTTCTTTCCCCCTCCCCCTTTATTGTGATTAACAGTTGTATATGTTTATTTATACATTAGCAACTACTCATAATAATTTACTTCTACAACTCATATTGTGTTTTGTTTTAATTGCAGGCGGATTGCTTAGATGATTTGGCCTATGCAATCATGTATGAGGTCACCAAGTTAGTTTATCGAGTTTCAGAAGCTGATGTTATTCGTGCTCGTAATCAGGTAGCGCTTGATTTCTAACTCTGCTTCACTTCTAGATTCATGCTTTCTAAAGCGAGTATGCATGTTTTAATTTGTTTTTTTTTTTTGGCGGTGCCCAATATAAAAGTGGTAAAACAGTTATGTTCTCCTTTGGTCATTGCATGTTTCTGAACATATCACTATATATAAGTTGACCCACTTATCATTGTTTCTTTTCTGGCAGTTGAAATCTTCGCTGCTCCTGCATTTGGATGGGACAAGTGCGGTAGCTGAAGATATTGGGCGCCAGGTACTTTTTTCTTCCCATATAGAAACACTGTTGAGAGCAATCAGATTCGAACAATTGGAGTTGCTAATTTGATCTACTCACCTAGACCTGGGGTGATTCCCCAAGCTTATTTGTAGTCTTAATTACATTAATTGGAGTCTTAATTACATTAATTGGAATTGGTGTATGTTTGCTGGTTGAGTTTAATTGCAGTAATTGAAAATCGGTACTTAGTGTTGATTGTTGTTGCCTAGTTCCAGTGACAATGTAGGAGTAGACTACAAGAACTAATGTCTCTACTGGAAGCTGATTCTGTCCCTGTTTTTTTTATTTTTTACACTGCTTTTGCAGTTACTTACATATGGTCGAAGAATCCCCTTACCCGAGCTGTTTGCTAGAATCGATTCTGTTGATGCAAGCACCATCAAACGTGTTGCCAACCGATTCATCTATGACAGGGTATGAGTACAATCTGTTACCTCACTTGTCATAATTTATAATACATAAAGAGTATTCTCTCAACCTCGTAGATCATGTAACCAAACCCTCATACATGTGTTTGTTTCTTGCTGTCGGCAGGATATTGCAATTGCAGCCATGGGTCCGGTTACAAAATTGCCCGACTACAACTGGTTCAGACGCCGCACCTACTGGAACAGATACTAAGCTCCTAGTTTCTCTTTGCCTTGATTATTTCATAATTATCTTTCACGATCGATCTGGTCTTGGAATATTTATTGCTTATATGCAATTTAGTTACCGGCCTCGGAGAGAGAGGCATTGAAGGCTGGTATATTTCTTCCCTCGCACCCACCCACAAATACGTTGTAGGTTCTCTCACTGTTTTGTAACACTTGCATTTTCTTCAATAAGCATCGACGACGACGACAGCGAATGTGAATGTGAATGTGATTTGCTAGACAGATTTTCCAAATGCGTTTTGTACTGAACTAGCTCGGCAATTTGTGAATGAACTTGCCAATTTATTTGGTTTACCTACATTCATTATTTCACCAATTTTGGTGTGCAAATTAAATAGTCGAATTGGTAGCTCAACCGTCACCTGAATTCATGCCTGCTACCATTTTAAATGTTTGGAGGTCGAAATTCTTCTCTCAAATTGGGAACTTTTGTTTGGATGGTTCCACGCGCGGACAAGAAAATCGTACGAGGCCTGCGATGGAGTTCAAAAGAGCTCCTCCTGCCTTGTCAAAGCCGTCGTAATTTACTGTCAAAGGCCTTGCTTTTAAAAGGGTAAACTGTCGTCTGACTCTTTGAACTAGCAGAAGTTTATTTTCTGAATTATTTTCTTTCACTTTGCTGTGAAGTACTATGAAAATGAAATTTTCAGGAGTGAATCATGTGTTAGTCACATGCTAGTATTTGACGGTAAAATAAATGAAATTTTATCGATGGATAGGGGATAGCTACCTAATTTCAAATAGTTCGAGGGGTTAATGTACCAAAAATAAAGGATCAAATAACTATTTACTCGAATTAAAAATGTTTTGTATATAGTCAGGCATCTGATTATATCTGTTTATAAACTACTATTCTAATCTATAGGGAAAGAAAGATTTGAACTCCAGTTTAATGGTATAGACTTAACAAACTTGTCTAATCACATTTGTCTTATAAAGCCTTGTTTGGTACAAAGGATTAGATTGGATTAGAATAGATAGCTCTCTAAATTAAAGATAAATTGAAGGTAGGAGGAGAAATATTTTTCGTTTTGAGGAGATTATACGTTAAAAAATGTTAGTTCAATCCTCTATACCAAACAAGATCATGCGTTAATATCAATAAGCCCAATTTGTACATCATTGCTTATGGAAGTGATTTTCTTACACTTTTTTTTTTTCTTCTTGCACCTTCGAGCTTATTTGTGGCCAAAATGACAAATTTACATTTTACTCAATGCAAATACCAAAAGCTCCCATTTTGATACTCTATCATTTTTAATTTTATCAGACTTATAATTCCAAACTAATTCATTTAAATGAACCGAAACCCATGTTGTTTTTATTAGGGGTGAAAATTTTTACCATAATACCGTACATACCGCCTTACCATACCGTACCATACCAAATTTTTATCAAAAATTTGTACCAATTGGTAATTGTACGGTATTTGTACCATACCATACTATTTCGGTACGGTACTAGTATTCAAAACCAGTACCGATGGTATACCATACCTACCGATAATTTATTAATATTATATTATGTATTTATAATATATATATATATATATATATATATGTAAATATAATTATGTATTATGTAATTTTTATTAATATTTTTATATCCTAGTCTGAAGATTTTAGTTTCAAAGTATTTCTGAGTCATAATGTTCTAAGTCTACATGACCGTATATGTAAACAAGAAAAGAGAATGGTTACAAGCAACCATCTTTACATAAAACCCTAGAGACCGGGTAAACCTGGGACACACACTTTTCCTTAATTTAAGGTGATTTACATCAAACCCAAGACTAAGAAGTAATCAGCAAGTTAAGTGCCTTGAATCAAGGAGGAGATAAAGCTGGAAAGCAACTGGCGGTTGACAGATTGCTTGGAGCCTTGTGATACAAGTTGACATACGAGTTGACTTGCTTGAGCCATTTAGCACATAAATTTTAGGTCGACTGAATACTATTACAAACAACTTTAGGTCGACTGAATACTATTGCTTGAGCCATTTAGCACAGAAACTTTAGGTCGACTGAATATTATTCCAACATAGTCATTAGTATATTGTGGAAACTTCTATGGCTTGTGACTTATATTGTGGCTTGTAACTTTTATGGCTTGTAACTTCTTGAATTAGGTTAGAAAAATATTAGATTTTGGGCAAACTAAGTGGCCTAAAACAAAGTAGTAATTACTATTGGTATACCATACCAACCAAACTATTTGGTATACCGAAAGTTTGATACGATAACGGTAATAGATTTTGCTGTACCAAATATTTGGTATGGTAATCGGTACAGAGGTTTTGGTACGGTAATTGTATCAAAACCACCCCTAGTTTTTATGATATAGGTTTAATCCAATCATATCTTACTAAGCCCTAATGAAAAATATCCAAAAAAGGATAGTCATGAATTCATAAATGGGAAAGATTAAAAGTTAAAAGGAAACCCAAGGTCCCTCAGTTGGAGATATTTTTTAGTATACTGAGAATACGGTCTGTTACACCAAATATCATAATACAAATTGTTAAACACTTAAAAAAAGTTTTAATCATTTATATTATAACACTTAATGTATAAGACCGTATTTCAGACACGCTGAAAATTTCTCCCTAAACATTTGCAGTTGGAGTTGGAAGGAAACCCAAACACAATGTCAATGCGTATCAATACTGTCAATGTGGATATGTACTATGTAGGGCCCTTTAATTCTAGAGAGAGAAACAGAAGAGAGAGACAGAGAGAGAGCGGCGCGTGAGTTGTTAGCTGTTAGTTAAAGAGTGGGTTTTTCAATATGGTGTCTCTCTCTCCTCTCTCTCTCTCTCTCCCTCCCTCCCTCCCCGCATTGTAAGTATCGGAAAATAAACAAACACATTGTGATTAAGTAGAGAAAAAAACACACACAGCAATTGACATCCAGTCCTTCCCCTTCTGCCCATTTCCCCCCTCTCTCAGATTTCTCAGTCCCCAAACACCAAAACAAACCCACCTCTTGGATCTCATCGCCCCTCCCTCCTCTACATATCCCTCCCCCACCATTTCAATTCCCCCTTCAGATCCCACCTCCCCGTTTTCCCATTTCCCCATTCCCAATTCCCATCTCTCTGCGGGAATCAAAACGAGGAGCTCACTCTGGTTTTGCTTTGCTTCACCGCACACTCCAATGGCTTCCTTCACTGTCCCCTGTCCCAAGGCGTGCTCCGCCCCCGTTACCCGCCTCGGCTCCGCCGCCCAGCCGTCGCAGCCGCAGCAGCACCTCCTCTCCTTCCACAACTGCCTCAATCGCTGCCCCATTCCCTCTCTGCAGATTTCTGGCCTTCAGGTGTGATTAATTCCGCATACCCTTTACTTGTTTAAGCTTTGTTTGTGTAAATTTCATTGCTTTTTTGTATTTTCATGCTCTAATCTTGTAATTTGCTTAAATGGGTATGTTTGTATAGGTTGTATATCCTCATTTCGGAAGCTTCTTGAATATTACAATAATAAATTGAATTTAACACGTGGGAAATACTGTTGCTGTGCATTGAAATTCTTGTAGTTGAAGAATTTGTTAATCACAATTAGGATTTTGATTAAGCTGTACCTTAGTAATGTTACAAATTCTTACCAAAATGCTGTCTTTGGATTAAACCAGCAAGCTTTGACCGATAATTGATTCGATTTTGCTATAATCATTACTCTATGCTTTCATTTTTCAATAGGTTTTTGTAGCAGTGACAGTTCTACGTATCGCAATCTAGATTTTACGTGATAAGTTGCCATTAATAATTGTTTTCTGATCATATGGTTAACTTGTGTAGAGCTCCGTCAGGAAGCAATCCTCTTCCTGGAAAGTGCAGGCACAGCTTAATGAGGTAAAATTGTTTGGAGTCAGTTTAGTGGGTGGGTTTGATTGGCAATGTCGTATTGAATGTTAATTGATTACTTTCTGAATCCAAAGGTTACTGCTGAGAAATCCTCAAATTCTAAGAAGTCTGAAGATGGATCACTGGAAGGGAAAGACGAGTCTTCCAGTCAAACCAATATTCCAGATGCAGCATCAATCTCCGCATTCATGGCTCAAGTATCAGACCTTGTTAAGTAAGTTGCTACGACTTTTGTTTGTAATTGGTATCCATATAGCATTGACTATGTTTTGGACATCAGTTATTTTCATTAACATGATATCATTTTCGTGAACAGGTTAGTTGATTCGAGAGACATTGTGGAGCTGGAAATGAAGCAACTAGATTTAGAGCTTGTGATTAGAAAAAAAGAAGCGTTGGCGCCACCACCACCAGCTCCCGTTTCCCAACAACCAGCACACTATTATTCCATACCACCACCTCAACAAGCACCAGCACCAGCATCAGCTCCTGCTCCAGCACCCGGTCCAGCAGCACCTGCATTACCCGCCCCTGCAAAGACAAGCACATCATCTCACCCTCCACTGAAATGCCCCATGGCTGGAACCCTTTACCGCTGTCCTGCACCTGGTGAACCACCTTTTGTCAAGGCAAGTGTCTGTTACTTATCTATTAAAGCTTGAGTTCCACAAGATATGGGAGATGACACACATCATTACCTAAATTATGTGTGTGCATGAACATGTCTTCCATATTAACGTATAGAAATGTTGTGTTAGCCCTTGAGAGTGCTTATGCTCTGTGTTACTCAAATAAAT
Organism: Heteromeles arbutifolia; assembly: GCA_024362995.1. Classification (NCBI taxonomy): domain Eukaryota; kingdom Viridiplantae; phylum Streptophyta; class Magnoliopsida; order Rosales; family Rosaceae; genus Heteromeles; species Heteromeles arbutifolia. Next base: position 4,474,194 of record JANCRC010000007.1, read on the forward strand.
GTTCAGGTTGGGGATAAAGTTCAGAAAGGTCAAGTTATTTGCATCATTGAGGCCATGAAATTGATGAACGAAATTGAGGTTCGTTTTTACATTGCTTTAGTCGATGATATGCGCTGATGTGGCTTTACTTTCATTGGAAAGTTTTCTCAACTAATTGTTCCCTTCATCCTTCTGCAGGCTGATCAATCTGGAACCGTTGCTGAGATACTGGTTGAAGATGCTAAACCAGTGAGCGTAGACACGGTAAGTAATCTTACTGCCTCTCTCTCTCTCTCTCGAATAATCTGTTAATCTAAGCGATTTTTCTGCTTCTATGCAGCCTCTTTTTGTCATAGTACCATGAGAGCATTGAGCAAGGTTCGGATTCTTCGGAAGAAGTTTTTTGAAGGTTTTTTTTGGTGATAGACATTCTTTAAGATGTTTAATTCTCGAAGGACCTTTTGATACTATTTATGTTTTCTTGTAACTTAAATTTAAATAATGTTTGTTTCAGTTGTCGAAAGATCGTCGCAATTCACATTTTTATAGTGTTAGGGACAGAGGCCGTGGTGTGTTATCAAAAGATCAAGCAATGTGCTCTCCTTCAACTTTTTTTATGCCTTTTTTCCTTGTTAGTCAGTTTTAGAAATTATGCGTGAACAAGTTCCTTTTTAATTATTTTGTTACATATAAAAGTCATTGTGTATTATACATTCAGCTTATTCTTCATTGTTTGCAAAGTGCTTCAATCCAAACTCGCTTTTCGACTTTGGGAGGGCAGAATCACTTCGAGGAGAAGCACACGAGAGGTGCTTCGTAAAAGTGATTTTGATGGAAAAGGATTAAGGGTTCATTTAAATGTGCTTTTAAAATGACTGAAAGCATATTTAGAAAAAATATTTTTCGGTTTCAAAAGCACTTTAAGTGCTTTTTGTAAGGAGCACCAGATTTATATTTCTTGCAGGAAGCACTTTAAGTGCTTCTTTAGGATTTACTTGCATCTTTACTAATGATTGGTTCTAAAAACATTTCCACTAAAAGCACTTTCAATCATTTCAAAAATACATCCAAACGAGCTCTAATTCTTGTGATTTTGTGAGAAGCGGCTTATGCTTTCTTACCTTCCCAAATCACTTTCCATATGATCCGATGTAAATGCGTTTTAAATTGATTTCTAAGGTATGTCCGAATGAAATGCATAGCATCGGCCTGTTTGAGACTGCTTCTGAATGGTTAAAAGCGGACATTTTCTAGTGTGCCGAAAATACAGTCCAGTACACCAAGTGTAATAAACTTACAACAAAAAGTTGACGATTTGATGAGAAACTGTCAATCTCGGCAACATTTAAAATTTAAAACAAAGACGATTTCATTCACAAAAATACGATTGATATACTCTCTTGGGCAAATTTCAAAATACTGAAATCTATTTTTCCGGATTTCTCTACGGTTTCCAGAAATCTACTTTTTCAGCTCTCATCATACCATCCCCTATCCCCTATCGGCTATTGCTATTCCTTTCTCCTACAACATGTACAAGTTAGCCTACCTGTCATATTCTATAACCGCTGTCGACTTCTGATACTGTAGCCACCTCTCCTTCCAATATTACTCGGCCTCCGAGCCCCGCCTGAATAATCCTCATCATCATCATCGCCCTCATCGTCTCCAGCCACAGATTTCCTTCCCTTTCTGGGGGCCGGGCGTTTTCTCTTGATGTTTGCAGTGTAAGTAGAGAAATCAATTGTATCCTCCCTCAATGCATTCTTGAATTCCTGTACAACAACGATATCGGTAAGAATTTAAGCATGGACATGGTTGCTAACATCCACAAAGAGAGTCTCACAGCTCACAGTACCTGATATCTTTGTACCAATTCTTGATAAGTTGTAGGCAAATTGGTGTGCGTATCACTGAGGTCAAAAGGAACGTTCTGCCTCGAGAGTACTTCTCCCGGTTTAGGGGGTTCACCCGGAGAAAAAGCCTGGTTCAAAAGAGGAATTACGAACGATAACAAAAAAATAATAAATAAAGTTCGTAACTCACTGTAATATATTTTCCTATAATTATCTAGTGATTGCTTACCTGGCACCTTGCATCATTCAGGCTATACACAATTTTTAGGTGTCTCTTTAGTTTCAAAAGAAGCTGCACTGCAATAGCTGCCAGGCAGTCCGCCTACAAAAGCACGTAAAACATAAGAATAATCAATGAAAATTAACCGAGCAGCAAAACCCTAATGATGACAATAATAGTCTTATCTCAAGGAAATTTTTTCTCCGGCTTGTGAAAAATCAATTTAGTACAGGACAACAGGATACCTGGAATTTCTGTACGTCATCTATTGAGAAGCCACCAGAACTGCTAGAGCCCGTAACATGCATGTTTGCCTCAAACGGGGTAGCTTGATTGGAGACAGACTGATATGTTGGCTCTTGTTGTAATGTACCATTCCACTCCATTGACATATAATTTGTAACAGGTTGAAACGCTGGTTCCTGTTGAACTATCCCATTCAAGTCCAACGATGCCATCCCTCCCGTAAGAGGCTGAGCAGCTGAGCCATCTTCAATTATGCCGTTGCCATGAGATGCACCTCTTTGTAACAAATGCAAAGTCAGAGCTTTCAGCTTTGCTTCGAGTGCCCCAGCCCTAACTTGTACTACTCTATTTATAGAATAGACCAAATAAAGCGGCTCGTCTGGTGTTGTGAAGGGTAGCAAGGCAAGTATTTCTGTGCAGTACCTGTAAAAAGAAATTAACTTCCACGTCAGCACCCTCATCCAGAATACATGAACTCCAAGACTGACACCAATGATTAAACTCACATCAGGAAAGGGACTACTGAAGGTGTCCAGCTAGCATTATCAAACTTGCGAACAATCGAAGACATAAATTTGTTTCTTGAAGTCCGGTTAGCACGAATAAGCTTGTAGATTCGAGAAACCCCAAGTCTGCCTTGTGCGAGAGAAACACTATCAGATTTTCCCTTTGCATTTCCAGAAGCCTTTGCTTGAACTTTTTTGTTCTCGTGTTCAGAACTAGTACTAATCGACTGTATGAAAGTAAAAGACATTTGAAGGCCATCTCCCAGGCGGCTTTCGAAAAATGCAGGGTACCTAAAATGATCCTTCGGTTAGAAAACCTAAGCAAAAAATAGAAGATATGGCAAGTCAAAAAGCACTGAGAGGAGAATACTTTTCATTCATTTGCATCAGCAAATGATGAGCTAACTTCGAATTGGCCTCAAGTGGATCTGTTTCGAGAGCAATAAGGTATGGAACACATGTAATAGGATGTACAAGCCCTTGCCGCAGTACAACTTCAACAATCTGCAGTTATATTAGGAAAAAGTAAATAAATTGACGTAATATTGCTCTTCAATTTTCAAATACATCTCATCCTTTCCACAGCATAATTTTATTGGGAGTTGGTTGTCAACAAGATTCTGATTCTCCATATAAATAACAATCGTAGAGAGAAAATAATGCGCACAAAGAGCCAGTAACAGAACATAGAAGCCCAATACTCACCTTAATCGCAGATTGGCGAACTTGTTCATTAAGGTCTAAACATCTTGCCAACATGTTATCCCAATACAACTGAACTATACCACCACAGATATTAGTATCTCCAGCACCCGCAGCAACAGATACAGCATTGCCGCCTTCCACATTATAATGAATCACATTATCACTCGCCGCATCTGTTCCCATTTGACTTTCGGCATCAAGAAGATAGTCGTACATGTTTTGCAGTGCTTGCATCTGGTAAAAAAAATGATTAGTTTAGTATACAGACTGACAATGTAGTAGAAATCAAGGGACACAGTTATCTTACCCTAAGACGAACATCAGAGCTAGAAGAGAATGTTGCCTCTACTATCTTCCCAATATCTTTTTCCAACATATATTTGGGCCTAGCTATTAGAACAAAGCCCAATGCCTACAAATGTTACAACACAACATCACTACATTCCATTATAAAACCAGGCCTTGCACATTTCAAGATCAAGCTAGGCTTTTAGGAAAAAGTAGATTAAAAAGTTCATACCTGCAATGACCGAACCTTTATTACAAAATCCTCCACTAGAAGATATTTTTTAAACAAGCTGAGACTGCTAACAACATCAATTGTTTTGTCGGAGTTACTGGGCAAAGAGTTGCCATAACGGATAAGCAATCCGAGACAGAAAAGAGACCGCCCCACTTGCTGAAATTAGCAAAGGTTGCAAATTGTCAAAATTTGAAGCCCAATTACATGTATATGTACAAACCATCAACCATGCACCAACCAGTTCTCTGTTTGAGCTTAAAGCTAAAAGCCAAGATGCAAACAGCTCAAAATATGACAATAACATAAAACTCCCCCATGAGTAATTTCTTGATACATAAAACCTGACAACATGCTGCCTCGTGAAAGCAATATCACTAAAAGTTTACTCTGCAGCCCAATATTACAGAAGTCCTACATATAACTGCCTGCAAGAGCAATCAATACTGCAGCTACCCAATACCGAAAGGAGGGCCTTAACTTTAACTGTAGTCTCAATTTTGCTCTTTACTCGGGTCTGAACAATGCACCCCCAGAACTATTACGATGTTAATTATTATTTTTGATAAAGAAACAAATTTATTAACAAGAACCGAGGAATATGTTAATTACTCAATGAGTAAATCCTAATTTGTAGCATATAGGACATGGAAAGTTTGCTTAAAGTTTCTACTCATAGTTTTACTCGATTGACGGCCATACTTGAGCAGCATAATCTGCAAGTTCACCATTGTGGTTCATTCTAAATTCCTGTCGAGTAACCATATAAATGCATGGCCATGCGCAAAACTGTAATTTCTCATATCAAACTCTTTTAGAAGAATAAATTCACATATCATTTTGCCTATGAAGTGCTTGAAGGATTAGGCATACAAGCATAACTCTTAGGAAAACTTCAAAGTGGGCCACCAATGTAATAAGATAATTAATTTAATATAAGGTATCTTTACCATCCCTCAATAGATCAAGGACGATGTTCAAACTTCAGAGGTAACTGGAAGAAACATTGATCCAAGCAACAAACATTGAAAATACACTTTTAAGTAATTAAAGACATAATCCATTTACACATAACTTAATCCACTGACCTGCTTGTTATCTATTGCCTGAGCATCCAAACGTTTGAAGAACACCTGGATAAGATTCTCCACTATAGCAGCACCTTTTCCTGCCACTTTACTCACAGCACAGAGGCACCTGTAGTGAGGACGAAGATATAAAATCTAGAAGGCATCCAAATCGGCATAAGATATATTAATAAAAGACAAATGTCTGAAAGCAAAAGCCTGAACTTGAACTTACTTTATGCAAGCATGAACAACAGTCAAGAAGGAATGCCGAACAATCATGTTCTTTAAGTCCTGTTCAAGTTCTTCCACAACAGCTTGTGGTAACTTTCTTACCAAAGGCAGAACAGCATCAATTATAAAGATTATACTCTCCACTAATTGTGCAACCACTCGATTATCAACCTGAACACAAAGCAAACCAACTTAAAATGCAGGCATGATTTTTGCTTTACTAGTATCTTTCTGCATTTTCGATCAAAATGAAAAAAAGAAAAAGAGAAATGAATTGTAACAAAGACAGCGTAAGCACTCAAATTCCCAATACAGAGCGTAACAATCCTTTGCAGAAGAAAATCCTAAGATCTTGTATAGGTAGCGTCTAGCTTCATATTATTTAGAGAAAAACAAGACTGGGTCCTAGAAGGCCGCTCTTCAGAACACGTATAACCAATGATAAAATGCAAAAGTAATATGTGGAATTAAATAACTTTAAAATCCAAAACACAATTCTAAGGGTGCTCTAAGGCACATTGGAACCATTATAACAAAACGCATTTTACCTGACTCTTTAGATAAGGCTGAAGAGTGACCACAAACTGTGAAGGGTCAGAAGCCGGTGCACAAAGCTTTGGATCCACAACACAGAATGCATGCAAAGCTAGCACATACGGAAGTGCCCACCTCTCTACCTCCTGGATATTCATTTCCTCTACCTGAAAAATAAGAGTTTCTACACATTCAGATTCAAATAATCAACCAAATCTTTTTAGCATGTCAAAAATATCAGGGAAAAGTACCTGCAATATCTTTTCCAGTAAGCACTTGCACATTAACTCACAGCGCTTGCGTACTGATGCAAGTAAGGCAGGGTTGATACCAACAGCTTTAGCTGATTGTGGAAAAAAATCAAGGGCCAAGTTGCGTTTAATGACTGTCACAAGAGGTTGGTGACTTGGCATTCTCCTCAACATCTCAACGATCTGTTCAGTTTTTTTAGCCACCTCCAATGGAACAGAGCTACCATCTCCAAAGAATTGAGTTTGTGAACCAGTAGGTTCCTCAAACCAGAACTCATAAAATGTCTTGCAAACAATATCCTGTGCAAGAGGAAAAGAACAAAGAACTTTGTATACTAGTTTTACATGTCAATGAGCTTAATGCAACACACTCATTGCTTCACAATTACCTGTATGCTTGATTCATCGTCACTAATACGGGAGATGATAGCAATGCAAGCACTTGTAAATTCGGAGAAGTTTGCATTTGAAACGCACATATCTCGTATGATTTTGATAGATCGCTTTCGAACACTTACTCCAGTATCTTTAATTCTCTCAGCAACCTTCTCAAAATACTGAGAGAAAATGGCAATGATTAAGCAACATGTGTTAATAGAGCATGTACGAAGAAGTTAGTAGGATGAGAGTTCAATTGTGCACACCTTCAAACCAACATCAGGATGAGAAGCAATATGCCTTCCTACAAGCTCCAGTGCTGCTTCTCTAGCGGAAATTGCGGAATCACAAAACCTTCCTTCAACAGCTGATTGAACGCGTTTGTCTCCTAAAACCTGCGGATCAGCTTCTACAATGATACTGACCTGTATTTTGTATTAAGAGAATAAGACATTAAATTCTGTCAACACAGTCATAAAATGAATATTTAATCTCCATTTCGAGGATTAAAAGTTCAAGAATATAGTTTTCACTTACCGCTCGTAAAGCCTTGGCCCTGATTACAGGAGAATTCTCCATTAAGCTTGCCTGAAATCCACTAAAATGTCAAAATTGAGATTTATTACATGAAAAATCAGGGAGTCAATAGAAAAGATATCTGACCAGAAGCAAATGAAGAATCTTATCAAACCCTCTGGAGAAAGAGTTTTTTTGTGCCAATGCTAAAGTAATTTTCTTGACTGAATCCCTTGTCAATAATGAAAAAACAGTCCCAGAATCCCGAACTATTTCTTTTGATTTCAGTCTAGCAAGATAGTACATGAACTTCTGCTGTGATTTCGAATCATCCTTGTACCACAACAAGAGATAAAACCTGTACAAACAAGCATAACTTCACTATGGAAACAATGGAACCACAAAATCAAGAAGGAATGAAGTTAAACAAGTACATACCAGCGAACAAAGAGATGCCCATCATCAGCTGATGTGGTATCTTGAAGGTAATTCAAAAGCATCTGTTGGACTACCTCAGGCTTCGTAATTGAAAAAGCAACTTCAGTGTTTCTTCCTGAACGACTTCGATCCTTTATTCCTTCATCTTTGCATTGTGACTTACAGTAGGATTGTAAAACAAGAAGTTGCTTCCTGCAGAGGCATATCTGACAGTGCCAACTTCGATTTGGAACTTCATATTCTCTCACTCCCATACAATCAGCATGAAACATTCTCTGACAACCTTGACAAACAAAGACATTTTTTTCAACCCTACCATCTAAACAAACTGAGCATGCATCTCTTGGATATGTCTGATCAACCCCATCGTCACTAACCAACTCCTGAAGTATCCAGATTTTGTCCCTACTGCAAAGGAGAGAATCACGCTTCAATCTCGCAGCAATTGTGCCGAGAAGGTCTATAGCCATTGAACGTGCGGCTACGTCTTTAGATTTCAGCCCAGCATTCTGGAGTAACAAGACACAAAGAACCTGCAACTAAATCTACTTCAGAATGGCGACTTACTAATACAACCAATGAAATTACAGTCCACACAAGTCACACATATTTTACCTCCAGAATAGGAGCTGAAGCCGGATATTCAGGTAAATTCAATGTTGTCAAGAGATCGGTAACAAGATTCTCCATCATTACTTTCAACTCTGAAGCTTCCTGAGTCTTTGCACCAGCAAAGCGCTGAAGTACACGAGTCCAAAAGTGACAACATGCCTCTGTTGCTGCCTCGTGACCTTTAGTTGGATAATCGGCATTGACAGAGAGTTCTAAGATAGAATTACTACTTGATTCCTGCCTTAATGATCCAGGAAGGTTTGCACTATAGTGAACCACCTGAATCAGCAAAGCAGTGATCATCTGAATCTGCCTTTGCTCTTCGTCAGGTAGGTGATAGGCTCTCAAAGCTCGCTTTGAGACCGGCAACTTCCAAAGCAACTGAATTAATTCATCTATCACATATGTGCGATGCTGAGTGTACGAATGGAATATCTGTACCACCAACAATGAAGATGTCCAAGTTTCAGAGTAGATAACATCAAAATGCATGTGCATGAAGATATGTACAGGTATGTGTAAACAATAGCTGCCAAGAGGAGATGAATAGTGCAGATCTGTACCCCACTGATCAAACCCATTGCCTTCAGTTGCAAGAGCTGGATATTATCCACCATAAATGTTGTGAAGCATGTTTTCACTAGTTGCAAGATACAACCATCTGACAACCTTTCTATTAACAACAAATCCTTGAGTAAACCAAGAATGGTGCACATTTTCTGAAGAATATTATTCACAGCAGCAGAGACCCTACCAAGGCAAAGATGTAAGGAAGACAGCACCTAAGTTCTGTTACATAAGGATCTAGTAAAAAAAATCCTACAACCAGGAGCAGAATATCGATAATCATACCTGTTAAATGAGGATTTCTGCACTTTCACGGTCTTGATACTGCGTCTCTTCTTGCTTGCTGAGCCAAATTCAGCATCAGGCTCTTCATCTTCCTCAACTGTCAATATATTGGAAAACATTGTTACTCAAATCAAACAAGTTGGAACGAACCACTCCTGAAAAGGCAAACTGATAAAAAAAACTTACGAAGATGGTTTCACTTGCAGATTAAAGAATTGTATGAAAATACAGAAAGAAAACATTATGGAAACATATGAGTGTAGTGGATTAAGGAAATCCCAACTGTTCAAGAAAAACTAACCTTCGTGCGACCCATTTTGACTTGGCCTATGCAAAGCACGATATGATGGATCATAAGCACACATAACATCCATTATCTGATGCCTGGAAAACTCCAGAATTCTTTCAATGATCTGATATGATGGAACAAAATTAGAAACTACTAGTCTTTTCGGTAATCATTAAAAAAATAATATAAAATTATATAAAAATCATAAGATAAATTTACAATTATGCGATATAAGGGACCTCCACTAAATGTAAAATAAAGAGTTAACATCTTAGCATGTACCTCTTCTTTATATAGTTGTTTTGGCATCTGGTTATGAGCCATTACTGCTAATGCTGCGTGAATGGCCTCCAGTGCACATTGTATTGATGAAACCACATCTGAATTTGACTGACATATTAAAAAAGAGAAGTAAGATATGAAATGATCACAAATACTATTACAGTAAAAACTCCAAGTGCAGAATTGAGTGCATAAATATCAAAAATACTGCTAACAAATTTATAAATTAAACTACCAATTGTAATCACTGCCCAAAAGAGAAGTAAGAAGTGAAAACTATTTTTCTAAACAAAAGCAAGAAGCTAAAAACGAAGCTTGACAGACATGATAAATGCAAGAAAGAAGCTCACCTGCTCATATTCAATTATAGTCAACCCTTCAGCTCGATGTATCTGATGATCTAAAATCCTTAACAATCTAACAAAAGTATCTACAGGAACCAAATGTAGCAGCTTCTTTGCTCGAAGAGACATTATTTCATTTGCAAGCACTCTAAGATCCGAAAGAGGCATAGATAACCACTCAGTTTCTTCCCGATCATCACTGATAATTTCAGCTCTGCCACAGAACTCCTCCACCAACTCACAAAAGCTTCTGATGGCGGCATCTAAACAATATTTTTTAAGATAAGTCACTCACATGAATATTAAAAGAAGAATGTGTTTGAGAGGAAGAGAGAATTCTAAAGCCGAAGAACCTTGAATTTCAGCAGAATCTGGTCCAACTGATGACATAACATCACTAGCTTTTTTCTTGGATTTGGGTTTTCTAGAAGATGGTGTAGATATGTCCTGCAGTTTCATCTTCTAGATTATTAAATAAGAAGGGGGGGGGGGGGGGGAAGTATTAATTGCCAAATAGATGCACACATACATTAGGAGGAATATCATTGAGCTGATTATTGTCAGATACAGAATAGTCCCTTTGCGAAGGCTTTAGTATAGGTATACTAGGCTTGAAGGGCTTCTTGTCAGCTACCGTACTACTAACAGGCACTTGCCCCTTAATAGGACCTGCGAAACTTGAACAGTGCAAGAAACAATAAGCACAGAAACATAAATTCATACAAGAACAAACACTATAATGCACAACTAATTCTTCTTCAGACTAAATAGTATGTGTAATACCTATAGATATTTATTCACTGTGCATCTAACATATACAAAGAATAAAGAAAATGATCTTGGAAATTCTGGAAATTTGCATGCATCTTTTCAACAGTGAAGTAAAAGTGCATCATCCAGAAAGAAAATAAATTTTGAGCTTAAATGAAGCTACGCTGTCTAGTAAGTGTAAAAATATCAAGTAGCACTCTAACTTCTGCAACTTGTGCCTTGAAACCAAAAAAAAAATTGTTACTATTTTATCATACCACTCAATATTTTCACTCGTACAAAAAAAGATATGTTTTCTCATTTCTAGACATGTTACTTTAGATTTTTGTTAATTGTTTTCAGTGAATAATATATATTCGGTCTATCATTATTGTAAAATCTACATAAGCATTAAGTCTATAATGTCACCAAAACTTCTTGCACCAGAGATGTGATTGCATTACTCAATCATGTTATAACCTATGTAAAGGCTTATTGTTTATATAATGAAAATATGGCTGCCACATTTATCTCCCTGCATATTAAAAGGAAAATAGATTTATATATTGCTTATGCTGTTATTTTATTCAGGGAAATAAGAACACCTGCCATTTTCAGTTCTAGCCAAAACAGCTATGCAGAAACCTTAAGTAATAAGTAGGAAGCCAAAAAATTCAGTAAAAATATTATTTATTCACTTATTTATTCTTAACGAATGTTGTATTTCCTAAATAGGATTCCTGAGGATATGACAGTACGGAAATACCAAAAGTTTCATGCCAAGAAGTTGTAAACATGCTTGAGAAGTTAGAAACATTTTGGCTTCAACAAGAAGGTCCCATGTTGACAAAGTATTGCGTACCCACAGGGTAAAAGACGTGGCATCAACTCTAAAAACTAAAACATTGACAATTATTACTATATGGAGGTGTATTTCCTTATGATGGGGCAAAATAAATTATAACTTATTACAATGTGGAGTTTATTCCTATGCATAAGTATAACTGGTCCCAAATTGGGACCGGAATTTTTTATGCAGAGGTTATTCCTTTATAGAGTACCAGAGCGTGTGGCAATTTGCTCTTTTACATCTTATTCTTTATTATTATTTGTAATTTTTATTTATGTTTAGTTTGAATTTTTTTTTTAAATTAAATTGTTTTATTTAGAATACTAATTAGGGAGGGGTATTTTAGAGATTTTGAAAGCTTCACCATTTTGGTGTGCTCCCTATATATATTTACTGTAGCATCTAAAAGAAAATTTTGAATCAAAGCATGACCGAAAATATAAAAGCAGGTATGGAGCGACTAAATACTCGGTTTACCTGGACTATTGTACTCAAAGGCTTCTGGATTGTACTGAAGAACTACATCGTGAAGTTTTAAAGGTTCTTCATAACCGTATGGGACTGCCCCAGCATCCTCCCTAAGGTTCCTGTGCATGATACCATACATGAACACTAACACGGAAATAGAAAAAGCAAAATTCAAACCAAATTTAAATAATGTAACCAATAGAACTCAGTAGAAATTTGTATCAGCACAGTTCCCTAATCACTTGGACTTTTAGTCAAAAAATAAGATCCTGGAATACAGTTTAATACGCGGAGCGAACAAATCACGCGGTTGCTTTATTCCAAATTACTAATTAAAAAGTCGCCTCCAAATTCATATTTCACAATTAGTTCAGTTAAAAGTAGAAAGAGAGAGCCTCCGAATTCACATTTCACAACCTCACCGAATTCACATTTCACAACCTCTGAATTCACATTTCACAACCAAATTACATACAAAACGTTGAGCTGCCTGTTAGTTCAGTTAAAAGTGGAAAGAGAGAGCCAATTCCAATCAATAACCATTACATTTTTCTTCAAATTACTTAAATTTTAAACAAACAAAACCTACTCCATCACAAAAGGGGGAAAATTCAAAATTCTAATATAGTAGCACACAGCAACAATCAAATACGTCAAATTTCAAATCGTAATTTAGAAAATAAGCAAAAATCACAATCCAAATGCAACATCGCGCACTTCTAACAATCAAATTTCAAATTTAAACCTGGAAATGAAATTGCTGGCGCGGAACACAAAAAAGCACTTACAAGTACGACACATCGGTTTCTCGAAGCAGATCAGCAATCCTACTCGCAACAGCTGCGTCAGGGCGGTTCAGCCACGCGCTGTTCCGACTCGGCTCGTCGAACAGCCGGAGGTGATCAGATGCGCCGCAGAACACCGGCAGCGATGGCAGAGGCAAGCAAGGCGCGACCTCAGAGTGCACCGTGTTGGAGAGGCTGATGCCGCCGTGAGCCGAGCCGGAGCTCGAGCTCGAAGTGACTACCGGATAACTCATCATTGCTCAACCGGTGAGTTCGCAATCGGCGCCGCAAGGGCATGTAGGGAGAATGATGAAGTGGCGGGGTGGCAGGGTTCGTAATTACGCTGGAACCCGGGGGTATTTCGGAGAGAATCAGGGTTTCGGTCGCGGAGCCCTAGATTTGGGAAGGAGAATTTGAGGAAGCAAATGGCGGGGAAAAGTGCGGTGGAGGAACTAAATTTTGGGGATTTTAGGTGTGCGACTGCGAACAGAGTCTCAATGCCTCAGTTACGAAAATGCCCTCGAAGGCACTGTGCGAACCGTCGAAGCTTCCCGCTGACGACTCCTGAGTTGACTTCGTTCGGAAGGATTGTTTGGGAATTTTATTTTAGTCGACGGAGGATTTTGCTGGCGGAGATGTTGGGAAAAGATCGAGGTATGAAATTACCAAAGTAGTCTTCGGGTGGTCTTACGAAGGTCAACAGTATAAAGATTGTGTGTCGTCCTTTTCGGTCTTTTCCGCTTCCTCGCCGGAATAAGAGGAGTTGAGACCAAATTAGTACATTGAACCGGAGAGTAACTGTGAATGATTAGTAGATTTTATTGCTTGAACTTCGAAGTGGTAAAATGTGCCGAGAAATTCTTGGATTCGACAATCGTGTCATTCCTCGAACGGCATACAAAAAAAAAAAGATATCTTCAGAGGTTTTTATGGATCAGCATTCGTCCATATCGTTGAGTATTATGTTTAATTTTGGCGCCAACAAACAATGTGGTTTGCGCAGATGAATTTAAGAATTTCTTTAATTTATAATACGCACAGTAATTAAAGATTGTCAGCTCTAACACACATAAGCGATGGACTGCCTGTAGCGTTTTTATTAAGTAAATTCAATTATTTTCTACATGCACTTTAAGAAGTGAGGAAAATAAACGTTTAATAGGTTTTGCTTCAACTATGTAGTTAATTACTTTGTGTTTTCCACACATGCACAATTTTGCATGCTTACTAATAACATTAAAAAGATCTAACATAGGCATAATATTAATCAAAAATTAGTATTCGAGAGTGTACCCCGAGGTATCGTATACTGAAATTTTTCACCGTTAAACTCTTTCAGGAGTTACTTGCATATTTGCTAAAGATTAATTTTAAAAATATTTTTAATAAAAACGATTTCGGTCATTTTAAAAGCATTTTTAAATGAGCACTTACTTGCCAATTTAACAAAACTTAGAAGCGCTTAGAAGAAAAGTACATAATTTCGGAGAAGGTTGACTTAGGCCCCATCCCAGAGAATAAAAGCTGACTTTAAGTTGACCTAACCTACTGTAAGTAATTAAGCAAATTACAAATTATCATTTTTTTAATAAACAAATTACGAATTAAATATATCAAGCCTACTATATCGCCCAATTTATAAGTAATTGCATTAAAAAAAAAATTGGTAACTAATAGCGCAAAATTTGGAAATCACACAAAATTGTATAAAAAAAAAAAGTGTTGTTATCCACGCATCTGTTTTTACGTTTCACACGCCATCTGTTAATTTATTTTTTTTTTATCTTCTTCAATTCATTCGATCCGACAATTAAAAATTAATAGGGTATATAAAAAAGTAAAAATTAATATATGAATAGCACCACCCAAAATTTAAACTAATTAACCACCACGGGATGATCAGTGGTTATGGACGAATTTCAGGCCTATATTCCACATGGCACGTTATGAGTTCAATTTATGACGCTGGTCAATCATACAATGGTAGCCAGAAGAAGGCTCTGTGTGTCTTCCCAGCCCTGAAAGGGTGGACTGATTTGGCGAAGCCACCAGCTGATCATTTAAAAATAAATTAAACTAATTGAAAGTTTTGCAATACTTTGAGGTCTTAATTTTTTTTTTTAATTTTTGTATTCTTTTTGGTCGTTTCCCGTTGTACTTTAGATCTTCTTTGAAAGTGTAATAAGTATACATATCTCTCACATTTTAACGTAACAATAGGATTATAGGAATTAATCACGTCAATTAATGTGAATTCCTTCTTTCACTTAATTGGAATCCTCATATTTTCTTTCCTTTTACAATTAATCTCAATTATGCTATAAATTAACTTAATTATATCATGAACCTGCATAGAACTTGTTTTCACATAGCCATGGCTAATAAGCTTCGGAAGAACTTGTTCACACCTGCAGTGTTGATCTCTCTTTTGGTTCAAGCCATGGGTTACATAATCCCTACCGATATGAGAGCCGGTCACGGCTATATAATCCCTACCGGTGGAAGCATCGGTAACGGCTATGTAAACCCTACAGGCGGAAGAGACGGCAATGTTTGGCAAAATGCACATGCAACGTTTTACGGTGACATGAATGGAGGAGATACCATGCGTAAGTGAAGAACTTTTGTTCGCTCTGGTTACGTACGATTTCTTTGTTTTGTTAACTAAAATTTGATTAGGTTTTGACTTTGTGATTTGTTGGACAGAGGGGGCTTGTGGATACGGCAATCTCCATGAACAAGGCTATGGCCTCGAGACAGCAGCCCTAAGTACGGCCCTCTTCAACAATGGTGGTACTTGCGGTGCTTGTTTCCAGCTCATGTGCGTCAATGATCCCCAGTGGTGCAACCCTCACGTTAGAGCCATCACAATTACCGCAACCAACTTTTGTCCGCCAAATTGGGTTCCCGCTCCTGATCACTGGTGCAATCCACCCCAGAAGCACTTCGACCTGTCCATGCCTATGTTCGCAAAGCTCGCACAGACAAAAGCCGGTATCATTCCAGTCAAGTACCGCAGAGTCTCGTGCCGGAAGAGAGGAGGGATTAAGTTCGAGCTCAAGGGCAACCCCTGGTGGGTTACCGCGACAGTGTTCAACGTCGGCGGTGCTGGCGATGTTACGAACGTCAGAATCAAAGGATCTAGCAGGAATTGGATTCAAATGTCAAGAAATTGGGGGCAAGTTTGGGTGGCGACCGGAAACCAACTTGTAGGGCAAAGCTTGTCATTCCTAGTCACTACGAGTGATGGGAAAACAATAGAGTTGGATAATGTCGCACCAGCAAATTGGCGGTTTGGACAAACCTTTGAGGGGAGAAGAAATTTCTAGGTTTCTAGGGTTTAAGGTGTGGTTTTCTAAGAGTTACTTTTACAGCTTTTGTTTTACCTATTTACCAGATTTGAGAACTGATCTGTAATGCAGATGGTGAATAAAAACAGGTTTTTTCGCTCTTTTCTTTTGGCGAAAATACGCTATTTACGAAGATACTTTTTACAACAGATCGTTAACGGACTCAGAAGAAGTCACATTAGGTCACAAGTTGTACGAACTTCAAAATTTTGAATATGCAATTACACAAGAAAGAAAGTGACCGCTTACGCAAAGTGTTTATGCTGAAAATGTGAGCGTTGCGCTGTTTTCTTCCGTATGCACTGAGCATGTCAACTAAACAGTAGAAGACAAAAGCCAAACCTTCACTTCCAATCAAGCATGTCTAATAGCCTCAAAACCTCTTCCTTCGAGTTCGCAGCATCCGTGAAATCCATTTCGATCCCAAAAACATCAACAACTCCTTCATCTCCGTTGTCCATGAAAAGCAAAGAGATCTAGGCCCAGATACCTGAAGTGAATGGGTAACCGGGGAGAAGTCAATGTAGTCATTTGCCGTGGCTCTATATGCCAATCAATCAATATAGTCAGACATAGAATTATCAATTATACATGCAACCCTATTAGAATCCTTGCGCCCAACAAGCACTGAAACACTCACAGTCTGGGTCAGAGGAACGAAAAACCATCTCAACAGCGAGTTTCATCTTGTACTCAGGACCCTTTAGGTGAAATCTAAGCATGTCACGTACTCCTGGTGGTGGGATTTTGATATCTCTATCTAGGACTCGGCCAGGGACCACTTCAGAAAAGAGAAATCGTTCTTCATCCCATATATCAATGAAAAACTCCAAGTCATCAAGGGAAAGCCTTGGTGGAAGAAGAGTTCGACGATGGTGGCGTTTATAAAAGGTTTGATACAGCTTGTAATATGTTGAAGTGGGAGGGTTAGGTCGCTTCCAGGTAGAGGGCCATCTATTGGCGCATAAACACTTCCAAAAGAAACCATCTTGAGCTAAGCGTCTCCACTGCTTGCACACTATCCCATACAAGAAGCAAGATCCACCCCCTCCAGTAAAGGAAAAACCGCCTCTTCAGAACCTCTTTATTCACCATTTTTCAGCTCACAAACAATTCACAAAAAGAATCCGCCGCTGCAACTATCACTACATCGGAGGACTAAAATCAACAGAGATGAGAACAGATAGAACACCCTGTGGAAAAAGGATAAAATTCAATATCAGAAAATATACACTCGTAAGTTTTTGTTAAGATTAGCACAGTCATGAATATGCTGTATAGCGTAACGAGGAAAACACAAAAGATCATATCGAAATCAGTTCAGATATAACGAATGACTTAAGTGTTAGATGAATCATAAGAAAAAAAACTTGTTCCATATAACAGGTAGCCCCGAGAAGGAGTGAAGAACGTCGCATTATGTCTATCAACTCAGTAAGAACCTCGCATTGTATTGACAATCGGGATGGGCGGTCTAAATAAATAAGCAAACTTTCAAGCTTCAACCAAATAGCTAATTTTCGTATCGAACAACCACTGAATTCTTCCTACACTTGAATGCCTAACAACGTGCATTTTACATATGTGATTACAAACACAAGGCGGATTATCAATACATATGCATACACACACAGATATATATGTATAACAAGGGCGAGCCTTGGCACAACAGAAAGGTTGCTCCTTTGTGACCGAAAGGTCACAGGTTTGAGGTGTACAAACATGGTCTTTGTAAAGGTAAAGCTGCGTACGATAGATGTTGTCCCGATCTTGCAAAAGCGTCTTGTTGACTTGGGATCGTCCTTTTATATATGTATATATATAACAAGGCAAGCTCAATTCTTTCTATCTCCTGTTCAGATTGTTCAGTTCCAACACACATAATGAGCACATATTTCTAGCACTTGATTAGATCAGATTAAGAGGCATAGAAAACAGGGAATTAAGAAAATGAAATACAAAATTTAAAATTAACACTGCCAAAAAAAAAAAAAAAAAAAAAAAAAACCCAATCATAATTGATTGGAATGAAAAACCCGGAAACGTTGATGGAAGTTGGAAGCAGAGGAATGGGGGAAGTGGGAGATTATAGTTAGGCAGAGGCCGGGAGGAAGGAGAGAAAAGTAGCAAATTAACGATAAAAAAAAAAATCGCAATAAGGGACTTTGATGTAAAATTATTTAATAGTTTTGGGGTCGCCAATGGCCCAACAAAGCAGCAAATGACCGTTGGGCAACCCTTCTCTATGTGGAAGCGAGGTGAGAAATTTTGATAGGGTTGCATCTCAGTTATTAGTATTACAGTTTAGTTTATTATTTTTATTTTAGAAGGAAAAGTTCTTCGTTAGATTTCTATAAATAATGTAGTTGATATTAAATAATTGTTGGTCCGTTGTTGATTTAGCCTAACACTATCGAAGTTTCATGTTTTTGTGAGATTGTTCTACAAACGACGTGGTTGAATGAACGTTAAATCTCAACCGTTATCTTTTGTTCTCCATGTGCGGGAGAGCAAAGCTGGTTATTATATTTGGCGGGTTCAGGTTTTTCGTGGAGAACCCGGTCCAATTTGGTCATTGTGGACTTGAGAGACTTAAAGTCCGGAATATTATGTCGGCAGAGCCACTAGAACTGAAGTCGGGATGGGCGGTGGAGCAGGCCATCTTAGCTGAGGAGGAGCCCCTGGTCCTGGTCGTTATCCGATTCGGCCGCCAAGGGGGGATGCATGCATGCAGGTTGGAACTTTGAACTTGAAACCCTCATTTTTATTAATTTATTTTATATATTTTAACAAAGAATTCAAAGGAAAAAGGATTAAATAGTTTAGAGAAACCCTAGTTTGACAATTAGAAAAAGATGTGAAATAAAATATAATTTTATGGAAAAATAAGATGAAAATGCATGATTTTGGCAATGTGATGAACTTCCAAACTTAAGGGGAAAATGAAAAAAAGACCAGGTGTTCAAACCAAAATTAATAATATTGTTGGTTAAGTCAGTTGGGTAGGATCGATATTATACCGTCGTTGTACTTTTAAATTTGAATCACCGTCTCTGTAAATTAGAATGATTCAGAATATATCGCATAACAGAATAATCAAAACCTCACTTGTTCGTTATGGATTAGGTGCCGATAATGGTTAATTTGAGTTGAGCATATATATATATATATATTTATTTATTTATACACACTTGAAGAGGGTTGAGCATCTATATAAGAAGTGGAAAAGTGGGAAAAAAATACTAGAGAGGATAAGGAAAAAGGAGAAGGCAATGAAGCATAGTAGGGCAAAGTTGGTTGAGAATAGACAAAACAAGTGGGGTTGCAACCAAAAGAGCGTTGAGTGACTGAGCCATGTTCGATTATGGCAGCCTCTGCCGACCCAAAAACAAAAGGAATAAAGTGATCAACAACTTAAACCTAGCTCCACATGATATTGCATCTCTCTCTCTCTCTCTCTCTCTCTCTCTCTCTGCTTAGCTAGTTCATGAGCAGTAGTACTCACTCACCTGTCCTCTCTATACAGAAAAGTGCAGCGGATCATGAACCAGAAAAAAGATGTTACATCACATCTACATCTCTATCTCTCTCCCGATATAATTGGATTTGAATTTTAAACAATTATATGCCTTTCATCATCTGCATAATCACAAGTAAAAGGGGCAATTTCATGCCAATAAGGCTTCTGCTTTGCGAGGGTCGGCAGGGAATGTCTATCTTATGCAGCCTTATTCTTGTTTTGCAAAAAGTTTGTTTCTACGACTCAAACATGTGACCTTTAGATCATAAAAGAGCAACATTTCCCTCACACAAATACGCCTAGAATGACCGTTCATATCATTAATTTGGACCTATAAGTAATTAGCACATGATGATCATCAAATTTAAAAGACGAAAACAAAGTTAACTTTTTACTCTCTCAAGTTTCTTATAATTAACCCACAAAAACACCAAGAAAAACAGAACCATTAGTGCGGTTGGACCAACTCACTTCCAATCCAAAGTCTCTATGTCTATGTTTACATGGAAGAGGGTGTGAAAGATAATTTTGGAAGAAAGATTGTTCGACTTCTTACCTGTAACGAAAATTTTCTGCCTACTTACGGTAACTCGTTAAAATCACAAAAAAAAATTGCGTTCAAACATCAAACTACGATCTATCTATTAGAAAAAATAAACTACAAGATGATTTCGATATTTGGGGAAGATTCATAAAAAATTGAACTCATTCTTTTGAACTTGTAGTACACAGCAATTGTTTTCACATTAAATAGATAAAGTTAAATATTTGTTGGAAGTTTGCAGTGGGTAGTTCAACAAAAGTCCACCTAAGAGAAGACAAGATCTTCTGTTTAGCATTATAAATTGAAGAGAATGGTACTTTCATAATCTTAAATAATTGACAAGGTATATATGGGAATGATGTCATCATGTGCACTGCTTACACACATGTTACACATGCCTGATTGAAAATCAAATCAAGTCTAAACATGCATGTGTATAATAAAATTTAATTAGTAAACCCGATTTCGGTAAGACTTTATTGAATCGTAAGTTAAAGTCAAATCTGTTCACTTCGACGAAGAAACTTGAAATTATTTTTTTCATTAACGTGAAGTTCATTCTCAACACTCGATAAGTATTATTGTAAATTACTTTTTGATTTGTATAGTTTTAGGGATCACATTGTGATATTATATTATTATTTTCAAAAGGAAAAAGGGAGGGGGAGAGAGAGAGGGGAAAAGGTGCATTTGCTGCCACTCGATCAGTTCCATGCAGGGAATGTGCAAAACAAGCGGTATATTTCATGCTGCCTCACTGTCTCTCATTTGTCACATGCCCTACCCCCTCTCCCAAACTACCCTCCAAAACTCCCTCTTCTGCATGTGCTTCCCATGTGCTCTCCCTCTCTCTCTCTCTCTCTCTCTCTCTCTCTCTCTCTCTCTCTCTCTCTCTCCCTCTCTTTCTCCCCCTCCTTCACAGCCCTCAGATGGGGTCTTTGCTGGCCCATATCACCTTCACATGCAGCCTCACTCCCACCCCCAATACAACTCCCTAGCTAGCTTACACTCTCCAACATTTATTTATGCCCCAAATGTCCGTTTTACCCCTTGATTAGCTTCATCGTCATCTAAACAACCCAATTACTTTCTTCACCTTAATAAAAAGACAAGCTTTGTCTTCTAATAATGTGCAGAGTAGAGAGAAGAAGAGAAGGTTAATTTGTTGTCTTGCTATACCTTCTAGATCACCCCATATAATATTTTCTATAACTTGTTCCATTGGACTTTGGTATAGTATCATATTTGTCCTTTGTTGCTTTGGTTGCCTAACATGACAGTGTCTTCCATCTGATGCATTGAACTAAGTATTTTTCGATCCAATCCTAATGAATCGATTTGTTTCAAATACATGTACTGACTGTTTACTTACAGTGGACATAATTTATTATGTACTACTCACACGCGTTGTTCACCCCAAGTAAAACTTGCACCAATTATCATTATTTTTGGGTCTAAAAGACAAGAACCCTTTGATTAGACGTTAATGCTTCTCAACTCTCAAACACAAAAATCAAAGACAAACTTGAGGGGTATTTTCGGAATGAGGGTTTTATACGGTCCCGGACCTCTCATGTGCCGTTACAGATGGGCAGGCTTTATGCCTTTGTGGCTCGCAAGTTGTGCCGTGTTCCAGCTTTCTCCTTTTGATTGAGATGCCAACTCCTTGAAGGTGGAATTACAAAAACACCCCCCTTTCTGTCCTCATTGGAAAGATCTGCATTTTGCCATTTTCCTTCCACCCTTTGCTCCTCGCATGATTATTTTTCTTTCAATTATAGCCCAATAAATAGAAGAAGGCACAACCTTTTACCAAATGCATCCAAGCCAAAGGCCAAAATAGAGAGAATCAAAATAAAACTAGTAAACAATAAAAGTAAACTTCCAAATATGTCTAAGGAGAGCACATTCAAATCAGGTGGACTTTACGACTCACACTTTGTGCAAAAGTTTAATTTCTTGTGAGGCAGTGTGTTGAATATTCAGCTTGATCTTCTCGTTGGACACAAAAATTTCGTGTGTTACGATAGTTAGTTCAAAAGTGTACCCATTTCCTTGCATTGAGTTCTAATGGACGGTTCGGCACAAGAACTTATCGTGTATTTTTTTAACAAACAATAGTCTCTGCATTAAGAGGGGTGAGGTAGGGGCTAAGTCTTACAATGAATTTATTATAATAATGTGGTTCAATTTTGGCTTTGCGAGAATCGAACCTAAGAATTTATCGTGTATTAGGCTAGTGAGCCGATAATGTATCTGTTTTCTTACACTCAAGTTCAAATTCACAAATACTAATAATTTAGAGTAGTTTACAATATCGTCAAAATTGAGAGAATCATAAGAAAATGGCTAAACGACAAAGGAAAAACCATAAGTGGCGCTTTCGTAGTAACCAACAACCCGAGTGTCAATTTACCAACCCTCCATTACTTAAACCCCGTAAGGCCTCTTCTTCCTCCTCACATTCTCTCTGCGACTCTGTTTTTCCGTCACAAAAAAACACAATGAGCTCGGCTCCTGGAAATTACCTTAAAGCCACGGTCGCCGGAAGAAGAAAAAGAACCACTTCGAGAAGAAGACTTGTGTCGCGCAGGTGTCGAGCTCCGGTAAGAAAATTCAACAACGGCAGCCGCAAACGGAGGTGTTTGAAGGCGGTCTCCGCCAAGCTGGAGACCCTGAAGAGCCTCGTTAATCCGACCCACGTCGGGAAAACGCTAAAAGCCGACGAATTGTTCCAGGAAACGGCGGATTACATCGTCCTGCTGCGGACCCAGGTCGTGATTTTGCAGGGACTCGTCGAGTTTTATGGATCTAGTGAGAAGGAAAATGCTGCTGCTATATTATAGTCGTTCCATATCTTTTAATTTGTCAATGGAAAACAAGAAGAAGAAGAAAAATATGGGTTTTTTGGGTTTTTTTTTCCTTATATTTTTCTCTTAATTTTTGTTTGGAAGTTTAGATGTTGCATGCTTTGTTTGGTTGAAGGTCATCCCCCAAATGAGGCTCAACTAAATAAATAATAGCTATTTTTTTTTGCCAGATCTTTTGTGGCAAAATGTGTTACTTGTAGCAACGAGTTTGATCGTTAGATCTCTCTCTTGTTGATTATAGTAGTTTAAAATATCGTTCGTTAAAAAAGAGCTTAGCTTAGGTAATTTTTATCTTAAATAAGACTGAAAGTTTTATGCTTTTTCCCTTTTTTATCATCATTTTTCTTTTACTTGGAATATTTTTGCTTGAAATTGGTTGAATTTGAATATTAATCATATTTTATTCCTGGGTTTTTGCTTTTATGTCTGAGTTAAAATGCATAAACAAAAACTGCAGGAATTGTTTGGCACCCAAGAGCTAGACATCCCTTCTGGCTCTCTCCATGTATGTCTCTCTTGCAGGCACACACTGCACACACATCATTTTCTAACCACACAGACATATGCATTGCAGAGAAAAGAATAAAAAAAGGACGAATCTAAGCCAACAAGACTTCTCATTTTGCGAGGGTCGGGAGTAGAAACGTCTATCGTGCGCAGTCTTACCCTTCCATCACAAAAGAGCAACATATATATATACACACACAGATATATGATGAATCTATATATACACATATAAATCCAAGGAATGCATGAGTGAATGGCATGGCATTTTCACAGGAAAGCCTTGAAAGCCATATGTCAGTATTAACCGTGGGAAGAGAGCATGGGTTGGTGGTGGTGGTGACAGTCATTGCAGAGGTACTACACTAGAAATTAAAGGAATGGGGATGGATGGGTGCATGTAGCAAATTTAAATGTGATAGATATTTCACATAATATCTCCATGAAGTTGACAGCAGTGCCCCTTGTGGCATGCAGTGTTCGTGATGATAGTGGCAAGTTTTTATTTCTCAGCACGGTCAAGAATCCCATGTGCAAAAGCCAAATTTGAGGGGTCTTTGCCTGGGAAAAATTTATAGGTGCGGCGACCACACTGACACGAGAGACGTTGTTAGTTTATATATTATAATATGGATAAACGATTAATTTGATATTTTCTAACTTCTTTTGGTTTGGTTTAAAAAAAAAAAATCATATTCCAATGAGGATTTGAATTTTGGTGCAAAGGGTTGAACACACTGCCGTAATCAACTACTTTAATCCACGTATTCTAAAATATAATATTATTAAATATATGGATGTGATATAACATGACTAGATTGATCACCAGCATGTATGATATTCACACCGAAGAATTTCATCTTTGCCGGTTGGGATGCCTCGTGTGCTCTGTAATTTTTTAGGTGTGGCGGTTGTATTACTACTGGTATTACTAATTGAGTACTATTATATGGGTGAATGGTAAAGCTAATATATTATATTTTTGTTTTAATATTTAATAGATATCTTATTTAATGTCATTATATTAAATTTTAAATTTATTATTACATACATTTTAATTCATTAATTTTATTTAATTTCCTTTATTTAGTTTACCTAAACATCTGTATCATAATATATTTTACTAAATTAGTGTACCGAAATGTATGTACCTAAATAAATTGCAGTGAATTAGTGGTACATAAGAAAATGTGCAAAAAAATAATTGTACCGAAAATTCCGTACATAAATATATGATACTAAATTAATGTACCGAAATATCGGTACCTAAATATATTATACTAAACTAATGTACCGAAATGTCCGTACCTAATTTTTTTTATTTTTTATACTAACCTAGTGTACCAAAATGTTTGTACCTAAATATATTGTAATGGATTAGTGACACATAAGAAAATATGCAAAAACATAAGTGTACCAAAAAATCTCTACGAAAATATTTTCTTATATAAGATACTTACCATAATGAGAATTAAAATTTATAATATTTTCATGCAAATTAATTTATGAACATTATAAAATTATAAATAAAAAAGAGATATTTTAAATAGAGTTTATGGACTAAAATCAATTTTTAATCTTGTATAAGACATTTTTCTAAACTTCATCTTATTTAAGGATTAAAATCTAGTTTTCTATTTGCAAAATAGATACACGTGGTATAACATGAGTTGATTGATAACATGTCAAACGACAGTAATGTCATCTTTGCCAGTTTGGATGTGTCATGTGGTAAGTAAATCTGTATGTTACTTAACGTTCTTTCTGCTATGTGCAATTATGTGTGTTAAGCTTGTAAAAAGAAACCATGTGCAAAAGCATGAGCAAAGGTCCACAGCAACTCAGCATGCTGTGCTGGTTTTGCTGGTTAAGGGAAAAATTGAGCAACCTTGTCACAGGCTTCATTATATTGATGAATCTAATTTCGGTTGCTTTTCAATAAATTTGGTAACATGGAGTTCAGAGCTCGCTTTTAATATTTGTTCATTTGTTTGCTTTTTTGGTAGCAATTAGTTGACCAAATTTTAGTAATGTTTGCCCTAATTCTTTATAGATTCTTAACCTAATTGCGACAATTGTTGAAAGAGTGAGGGAGTGATCTGTGCTAGCGATAGTTGTCTACGTGCATGAGGATGATTGTCAATTGTCATTACGTTATGAGATTCACTTGCATTGACGACGACAACCGCTAAATGTGGCTGATTAATTGTAGCATTACTCTTGTTGGGAAGCGTCCATCTTCTATTAAAGCTAGCTCTACTACTAGCTAGGGTTTGCATTTAAGAATTATATATTCCAAAAATGTGCAAAATTGAGCACAGTGACGTTCTAGGATTCATACAGCCGACCTCACTTAGTAAGATAAGATTTTTTTGTTGTTGGTGTTGTTCTTACTTCACTTAAAACAAGAAGGATGATACTTCCACGATCTTTCATTTCAAAAAGGGTCCAACCTCCACAACCATGACTAGATGCAAACAATCATCATTGTCACATCTTCATCTGCTACCATTTGTCTATACATTGAAGCTGGGAGAAAATATCGCTCCTCTTTTTTTCCCAATAGCTCCAATAAAAGTACGTTTTTTGCTACGTTTGCCCTCTAGTTGGATTACCCTGTTGGCCATCACTGTAGTTGAATGATCACGAAAGTTGAATCAAGGAGTCATTTCGATTAGTCACATATAAGATCGTAAATTATACATTGTACAAATGTTTACCAATCAGGTAAGATCGACACTCTTTAATTTGATTCATACTTCATCCTATTAGCCATGCTAATCCGACCTATAAACCCTAATTATATAAATAATTTCAAATACAAGTATATATACCTTGAACTGTTCATCATGTAATATTGTAGAATTTTAATGTGTGGAGATTAAATTTTCGGATCACGATTGACGGATTGACAGATATAATTAAGATTTAAATAGATTTCATTTATGTGAGAGATGTGAACATTGACCAATTTGGTGCAAATAGTATTGTTGTATCACTGTATTAACTAAGCCACTAGTCTTATATTAATTCTTAAAAACCAGATGATCAGCACATTCTCTTCTTTACCTCTTCCACTTGCACGCCTATGATTTCATCCATTCAACAAAATTCTTGAAGATCTTGTTCTTGATTTCTCCTTCCTGATGATGCCGGTTTTCCAAACATCACAAATGTAGCTTTCATTAGTGAACTGGTCTGCAAAGTATGGCCAGCACAAGAAAGGAACCCCATTGCTTAGGCCTTCTAGAGTAGTGTTCCAACCACAGTGGCTTAGGAAGCAAGCAATCGAAGGATGAGCCAGAACCTTCTGTTAAGGCGCCCAACCAACCATCCGACCGCGAGAGGCTACTCGCTCTTGATATCCTTCCGGGTAGGGATTACTTGTCTTGTCAGTGAAATCCGGCCTCACAATGCAGAGGGATGGCCTCTCGGATTATTCAAGAGCCAGAACCATTTCTTTGAATTGGGTTGGATTCAAAATTGTAAAGCTGCCAAATGCAACATAGATCACTGAGCTGGGTGGCTGTTGGTCCAGCCACTCTAAACAAGTTGAGTCTTGTGGCCAAAAGTAGTCTGCTGAATTCCCAAGCCAGCTGCTCGCTAACAGCGGGCCTTTTGGTAGAATCTCGGGTGCAAAGGTGAATGTTGCTGGCTCAAGATTGTACGCCGAGTTGCAAAGAAGCCAATCAGCCACTTGCACAGCCTTGTTGCTTCTTAACATCGATTAAAACATGATTTTGTGAGTGGTTTTATTACCAACACTTGCCCACACAAAGTCTGCAGTTTTCAAGGTGGGCATGTTTGATGCCAACTGAATCTCCTGGTTTTTCAACATGGTTCCTGCCATAAGTGAATGTTTTTGAAAGATGACCATAGAAACAGAACTTAAGTGTTGCATTTCCTATTACTAATCATGGAGGTTTCAACTGTCAAGAGGACTAGTCACTAATCCCCAAGGAACCCGGTCTCTATTCGCTTACTTGTTTGTTCGATGCGTCGTTTGTGTAACACGTATTGGCGAGGCTTCGATAATCACTTACATATGCTAGATCTATTAGGTTACCGATGTGACACACGCCACACAACCCGAAGTTTCACTATAGTAACAAAAAATTTAGAACAACTTCAAATAGTAACTAGCAAGAACGTCTATATCCATCCCTAGTGGATCAGTTTGAAACTGCTTATAGCATAGTTAAAAACATTTTCTGACAACTAAAAGCACTTTTAATAACATTATGAGCTCTTTCTGGACTTCAAAATCTCATATTTCAAATGAGTGAGCTTTACGAACTTAATTTAGAACTAGTTGGACTAAAATATTTACATAGCATGGTTGAATAACTAGCGATAGAGGATCTCACAGGTCTCAATTTCCTTCCAAGAAAACTAATTTTTCTACGTAGAAGTCGGTTAGGCCAATTAGTCAAGGACCGTATACCTGTTGAATTTGTCCCTTAACACTTAAGTTTGAATTAATTTCTTTGTAAATTAGAGTAGTTTAGAATATTTAACGATATGACTTAAATATTATTTCAAAGGACCAAAGTGAACTAACCTTAAAAACTCTTGGGGCAAAGTTGATATTAACCCTTAATGTCAATACGAGTGACATGACATTGATCATATTTTATTTGGGGTGGAAATTCGAATGCCTAATAATATGGGTGCCATTCATGCAATTTTACGAAATAATAAAAATTGCAGACGTTATTCCTCCATCCTCCCGTTTCGAAGTATAAACGTTATCCCCTTCATCTTCTCACCAGCAGCAGGCTCAGTGGTCTGAAACATTGAGGGCAAAAATGGCGGTTTCGATAACGGCTCTCACATCATCCCTCTCCTCTCTCTCGTTTTCCTCCCACGTGGCTCAGAAACCCAGCGTTATGTCGTTTCCCGGCTCCAAATCAGTGTCTGTTTCGCACGAGTGCGGAGCCCCCGCACTTGCCCCTCGTCTGGTGGTGGCTTCCGTCGCGGCAGCTCCTCCAACGGAAGTGGTGGAGACTGAAAACCTCAAGAAGTACGTGAAATCGAGGCTTCCCGGCGGCTTTGCAGCTCAGACAGTCATCGGCACCGGTCGCCGGAAATGTGCGATTGCTCGTGTTGTACTCCAGGAGGGCACCGGAAAAGTTATCATCAACTATCGCGACGCCAAGGTCTCCTCTCTCTCTCGCTCTCTTTGTTAACACATGTAGTTTAGGGTTTCGAATTGGGGCTTCAGTGCTCATCCAATTTTACCGATTTGTTAGCTACAGAATTCGATTTTTTTCCCAAAAAGAATAATGATTTTAATATAGTTGATTTGTGAATAGTGTATAGTTAAGCTGATATCTCTGCGGTTAAGCAATTTCATGCTCAAAGTGTGCTTCTTTGGGCAGCCAAAGATGTTTGCTTTTGTACTTTTTACATTGTTTGTTGCTGAGTCTAGACACTAGTAATATAAATGTTGTAAGATGAACAACATTCAGAAATTCTTCAATGCCGGAAGAATGTTGCCGGCTATTCACCTCCTGCAACTATCCTGCATTGGACAAAACCCCCTAACAACATTACGATAGCAGATGCGGTTGTGGGGGATGGCCCTTTATCTATCTGCTACGATGTTCTTAGTTCTTTATGTTTTGCTTTGTTTGTTCTGTTCTGTTCTTTTCGTTTTATGCTCAAAGTGCCCAATGATTTTTATGTATTGAATTCAAGCATTCTTCTTTGGGGATTATGTTTATGATGGAAAGGTTTGGGTAGTGGTTAATTCGTTCGTCTAATCTTGTATTTCGATCTGTTATCTGTTTCTAGATACAACTTTGAGTGGAATGCGATGATTTGTGTTAGGTTTTGTTCATGGTTGCCGACTACTGTGATATTTCTTGTGGTCCGAGTCCTTTACAGCTTTTAGTGTCAGCAGTTCCTTGAACAATGCTTTCTTTTTTGCATCTCATGGTCTACAAATAATTGTCTCATCTGTCGTGAATATCATGATCATGTAACAAGTATAGCAGTAGTTGGAGTACAGGCACCAAAGTTACTTGTTAGGGGATTTTGTTTGTTTGTAGACAATGTTAACGAAACCCTTATGATTCTGTATTTTAACATTGTGTAGGAATATCTGCAAGGCAACCCATTGTGGCTACAGTACGTAAGAGTACCGTTGGTTACTTTAGGATACGAAAGTGGGTACGACGTGTTTGTCAAGGCTCATGGTGGTGGCCTTTCTGGTCAGGCGCAGGCGATATCCCTTGGCATTGCTCGAGCTTTGCTAAAGGTCAGCGAAGACCATAGAAGACCTCTCAGAAAGGAAGGGCTGCTGACCAGAGACGCCAGAGTAGTTGAAAGGAAGAAGCCTGGTCTCAAGAAAGCTCGCAAAGCCCCTCAGTTTTCAAAGCGTTAGACTCGTCTTTCCTTTTCTATGCTGTGGACATCGCAAGCCATACAAAGATCTCGGCTTCCATTGTAGATTAAGTGGCTTTTGTAGTGAAATCTTTTTGTGCACTATATGAACAGGTTTTCATTTGGAAATGTGAATGTAGATTGAAAGCAAGGAATTTGGATTTGGTAACTTAATTTGTTTCTTCACATAACTTGATTGCTAGACATATTTATGTTTCCTAGTGGTATATCATATGATCCTAGAGTTTTCGGGCATAAATTCAAGTACCGGGCAGAAGGCAGCTTGCTCGCTAGATCGCCTTTTTTCTCAATAATTTCCGGCGTATACTCTACTCAGCAAGAACACAAGTGAATTGATCCATCGAGTTATTCGGCTATAACATGCACGATTTTTTCAGATAACCTTGTTACCACGTAAGACTTGTTATTACTTTTTTAGTTAATAGTAGATTATCACTAATTTTAGCTATAGAAAATGCTCTATATCCCAAAATTTTCTTTTCCAAACCTAGGCGTCAAGTGATATGCACCCTACATCATTGCATAAAAAGTACAATAACTTTGTAGGCTCCAAGGATAACAAAATTGAAACCAAAATTTATGCCAGTTTTCCAAGCGTGATGAAGGTCGCTTGAAGTTCAAGGGCTTTTTACAAGAGATGGTGGAATGAGGAGACATTTAGGGTTATGAACCAGCCCTAAAAAAGGAAAGAGTATCAGATACAAAAGGTGAAGGGCACGAGTCAGTGGGTGAGATACAATATTGGGAGTTAAAAAGACCTTTATATGTCAAGTCGGAAGAAACATGTGATTTATACAGTTGTATTGGAAGTTTTTCCAGCCCATATTTTAGATTAGTTACTTATAGATTTTGTATCTTATTTTTGGACCTATTTTGGTTAATTTTGGATCTAATGCTGCATCCTTTTTTGGTACGTTTTCTATAAACCCTAAAACCCTATAATATATGTTATTTTCTTCTGTCAATCTAAAAACATAAGGATTTTTAGCAAAATGGTCTTTGAAATTGTTATAACTCCTCACTTTGGTTAGTAAATTTTAAAATCGATAGAAATAATCCTAAGATTGTCTATTATCAAATCAATCATTTTAGTCCTGTGGAAAAATCTCTGTTAAATTGAAGAAACCACCAATCCAACTAGAGTTTCTGAAACTATAAAGTATCTTTAGTCAAATTTCATTACCTACGTGATACTATAAATAGAAGGAGCTTTTGGATCCTTTACTGTAGGTTTTGTATTCATGGGCATTGGTCTTGTTGATGCTTTCGGTGGTATCCAAAGTCAACATATCTTACTGAATATAAAATATTATGACTACACAAACCGTTGAAGGTAGTTATAGATCTGGCCGCCCAAAACATCACGCCATTGTTTTGAATTCTTGTTTTGGTACTGTTGGAAAACTTTATTTAATGAACACAAGATTTTAGATTACCTTTTACATTGGTCTCAGTTGAATCCATGGCTACATTTTCTTTGCTGCCTATTTCCTTTTGTTTATTTCGAAGAAAACGAAGATCGTTGGGCGTTGCTTTTAAGTCCCCATTTGGGATTGCATTTTTTACTAAAAAACAGCTTCACTTTAAAGTAAAGTACCAAAAACCTGTTTGGTAAGTATTTAGCGGCCTGCTTATTTTTAAAGTTTGGGCCTAAAAAGACCAGCTTTTAAAAGCACCAATTAGGTTGCTTTTTAAAGTCATTTATTTCTTAAGCACATAATAAAAAAAACACGGAGGTTTAATGAAAATTTTCTAGGCCTAGAATACCCCTTTTTATTTTTCTAAATGACCTAATCTATCCCTGAATTTTAAGCACAAAAATTATATCCTAATCTGATTGATACCCTAGCTACATATTTATGCACGTCTCTGCACAACCTCACCTTTATACTTCCATCTTTCTCATAACTTCTCCTTGTTGCTCCACGAACTATTGATTGCTCAAAGGTACAAAATTAAGCTTTGAATTATATGGTTTTCATATTAAAGTATTTATTTTTCTTTATCTTTGGTGTATGATTTTTTTTTCTTTTTGGTGGTTATGTGTTCTATAAATGACTGATGTATTTGATAATCTTGATCGATTGATTTTGACAGAGTTCTTCATCTTAATTTATTAGTTTTGGATTACATTTCTCTTGTTTAAACTTTCAAGTGATCTTTTTCCATATGATTACTTCTATTTAAGGGCTCATGGCCTGGGAATTGTTATACTATTATCACCTAAATGCTCATGTAAATTGAATTCGATCAAATTTTTACTAGAGTAGTCGAATTTTGGGTAGAGTTGTTCGTAGTCATGTTTGAATTGGCTTGTTTATCTTATATTTTCTTTATGCAAACCTGGTCATTTTTTTATCCATGCATCCAGAGCAACAATCATGTGATTTCTTGACAATGAATTGGACTTGGGTATTTATTTATATATATATATATATATAATTGTATACACAGATGGTTAAGAAGGAAAGTAATGGGGCAAGTGGATCACAACCACCGGCTGTATGGAATGCTCACAATACATCACTATTTTGTGACGTGTGTGTCAAGGAAGTGGAGGTAGGAAATCGTCCTGGTACTCACTTTAAAAAATAGGGATGGGAAAATGTGAGTATTAATCTAAATAAAGAGACTAGAGCTGAGTATAGTAAACAACAGCTGAAAAAGAAGTGGGATGCACTTAAAGAGCAATGGAAATTATGGAAAGAACTAAAGGGAAAAGAAAATGGTATAGGATGGAATCCCAAGCTCAACACCATTGATGCTTCTGATGCGTGGTGGCATAATAAAATTCAGGTTTGTAAGCTTCTTGTTAGTTTTTGGATGTTGTCTGTTTATTATTTAGCATGAATGCATTTTAATACTTGTTTCTTTAAATTGCAGATCAACAAAAAATATAAAAGTCTGCGTAGAAAAGGAATTAGCCCTGATATGGAACAGAAGCTAGATAGGATGTTCACGAATACTACTGCTACTGGTGATCATGCTTGGGCACCCTCGTCTGGTGTACTTCCATGTGAAAATAATGATGAATCTGATGAGGATGATGGCATTCAAATTGAAAGTAGTGATTATGATGATGCTATCCCACTAAAAAATACTCAAGATGAAAAGTATTTGTGGAAGAAGAAAAAAAGAACTCGACAATTTGATACACAAGTTATGAAAGAGAATAAGGAAAAAGGAGTTGCTGCAAAGAAGGGGAAATTGGGAGGTATTGCTAAGTTGTCAGAACAGATTGATCGTTGGTTGGTGCAATTGAGATTAGAAATACAACTTCAAACATGGCCAAGGACTTACAAAATAGTAGCATTGCTGAAGTGATGAAGATAGTTTTATCTTTACCTGGTGCACGGTCTGGGAGCCATTTGTGGTTATTTGCAACTCGATTATTTCTAAAACAAGAGAAGAGAGAAATGTTTTTAACTATAGAAGCTCCGGACATCAAGTTTCAATGGCTTAACTATGAGCAAGCTGAAAATTAACTGCCATGTGATGCATTTAGTTTGCAAAGCTTTATATTTCATGGTAGACAGTAGAGTCTAAGATATCTTAGAACTTGAGTTTATTATTTTGGTTTGTCATTTGGGATGGTTACTTGGATTTCTTTGTGTTTTATTAGGGATTATAATTGGATTGTTCTGGATTTTTTATTTGAGAATAAAAAAATTTCATGCATGTACTCCTATTTGTAGGAATAATGATGAGATTTTTTTTTTCTTTCAAAATTGCAGATCTCTTTCAAGATATGGACATCCTGCAAGATGAGGAAGAGTTCAACCAAACTGTATGCCTTTGTGTTCGTACTATAGAACATTATTATCAAACATATATCTCCAAAACACCTTGTATGGATTCATCTCAAACAGGATATAAGTGGTTGATGGAAATATTACGAGGAAATGAGAGGTGTTGTCATAGGATGTTTAGTTTACCAAACGCTTAGCTGCTTTATTTCACAGCTGATTATTCTTAAAGCACAGCAGAAGCAGTTTTAAAAATAAGCACAGCAATCCCAAACTAGCCCTAAGACTTCATCCATTCAATAAAGTTCTTGAAGGTCTCGTACGAATGTCCGCCTTCTTTGATGTTGTTCATGGCCACTTCCTTCAGTTTCGAAGCTCTCGCTGTGAAGTTTTCATCACTGAGAAGTTGCTCCACCTTGGTCTTGATTTCTCCTTCCGTGATGATCCCGCTTTCATTCTTATCAAATCTCAGTCCCACCTTCCAAATATCGCAAATGTAGCTCTCGTCGAGCAACTGATCAGCAAAGTATGGCCAGCACAAGAAAGGAAGCCCACTGCTTAGGCCTTCCAGGGTAGAGTTCCAACCGCAGTGGCTTATGAAGCAAGCAATCGAAGGATGACTGAGAACCTTTTGTTGAGGTGCCCAACCGACCATCAGACCGCGAGAGCCTACTCGCTCTTGATACCCTTCCGGGTAGGGATCACTTGTACCATCAGTGGTATCCGGCCTCACGACCCACAGAAATGGTCTCCCTGACAACTCGAGAGCCAACGCAAGCTCTTGGAATTGTGTTTGATCGAAAACCGTGAAGCTGCCAAATGCAACATAGATCACTGATCTGGGTTTCTGTTGATCCAGCCACTCTAAGCAAGTGGAGTCTTGTGGCCAGAAGTTTCCTTCTGAGTTCTCGAGCCGGCTGCTTGCCAAAAGCGGGCCTATTGGTAAAATCTCGGGTGCTAGGGTGAACGCTGCTGGTTCAAGATCATACGCCGAGTTGCAAACAAGCCTGTCTGCCGCTTTCACAGACTTATTGTTTCTTACTATAACTTGAAAGGCGATTTTCTGAGTGGCTACTGTATGAAAGCATGTCCACGGCAAGTATGCAGTTTTCGTTTTGGGCAGATTTTTTGCCAACTCAATTTCTTGGCTTTTCAACGGAGTTCCTGCCATAAGGGAATCATAACAAAAATATAATTAGTGAATTAGATCAAGATATTTCTTTGTTAATCAAATTATTCTTACGGTACCATCATCGTCGTCGATGATTCCTTCATGAATCAACTTTGGAATATTGAAAATCAATGCCAAAGTTGCAGCTGATGCAGGCCAAAAGGCAACCCGCCGGATTTTCATTTTCGCTGCCACATCCAGAGCCCACCCGGAATTCTCATCGGCAAGGACACAAGTGACCTTGTCACTTTCTTCTTCATTGATCTTCTCTATCAACTCCTCCAACTTCCCCGGCATGACTCGTTGTATTCCTTCACACAACAGGCCTATGTCATTCCTGTCCTCCTTGGGTTCTAAGCCATCTGGAAGCGAAACTAGATGAATACGATCTCCTACATGAGTTTCGCCAGCCAAGGCGTTCACGATGCGTTTGTGATTGAACTCTGTGTTCACAAATGTGACTTTGAAGCCATGATTGATTAAGCATTGTGACAACTCCATCAAGGGAAGCACATGGCCTTGTGCCGGATAAGGAACAGCTATTATGTGTGGGTTGCTCATTTTTGTTCTTGATCTTTCCTTTTTTCGCTATGAGATGTTTTCGAATGTAGCTTCTCTATCGTGTCATATATAGAAGAAGCCCGGAGCATCGGGTTAGTAGGATTCATTGGGGGATCCACCATTTTGTCTCTTTTCATTCCGGTTACTTTTACCGGTTTTACACGTGATTTTGTTCCTTTCTTTGGTTTATTAGACCATCTTCAACTCTGGCCTAAAACCCAAAAATATTTAGCCCAGAAAATTTAAGTTTTAGCCCAGAAATAGTTTTTCTGCTTCAACCCTTCTGGCCTAAAATTTTAGCCCGGGATTATTAAAGAATGAACTTAGGCTAATTTTTTTCTTAAATTAACTTTAAAAAAAAATTATGTAGACTATCGTAATTTAATTTTATGAACATTTTAATCTAAAAATATTTAAATTCCGATAAATATTGAAAAATCACTAAATCGACACATGAAACTCACCAAACTTTCAACTTTCACCAACGGTTCAACTTTCACCAAACTTTCAACTTTCACCAACCATTCATTTTTCATCCTTTATATAAACACAGGTCTAATATCAATTGATCACACAATCTTTCAACTTTCAATCATCCTCTATATTCACCAATCTTTCAACTTTCAAAGTGTTTTTATTTCCTAAAAATCCTCAATATCTCATCAAGGTCATGACACACTCCGCAAGTATTTGGTTGAGCATTTATGGCACCGAAAAGGTGAACGTTGATGATGTTCGTTGAGCATTTATGTAATAATTTTAAGTGTACTATGTTGGTATTTTCTAGTAATAAATTTAAGTGTCTTCTTGTGCAAAGTATTTTGTATAGTACATTGGATAAATTATTGAATGGAGGTTGAATTATTGAAGGCATCTATTCTACATCAAAGTGTGGAATAATAATTACAATAATTATTGAAGGCATCTAGATTAATAGAAACAATAATTAATACACACCACAATTAATAAAGTACATAAACTTAATACAAACGACAATTAATAAACCACATAAACTTAATACAATCGAAAATTCATAAACTATATAAACTTAATAATGATATCCACCATCTTGATTTGGTGATGGACTTAGTGGTGGACTTGGGGTATAGCCTTGAGATGATATCCACCGATCATAAACACCACCAGCTTCCCTTCGACTGACGTTGGAGTTTTCATGGAACTTATCAACGATTTTACCCTACAAAACCTTTCTATTTTGATTCGTACAGACGGCACCATCTTCGCTAATAGAAATCCATGCCAAACATAAAGTAATATCTTCGTCAAAGGTCCAATTACGACCTCTAACATGCTCTTTTTCCATCTTGAAAAAATTGGAAATGAGAAGAAATGGTAGAAAGAAAAATTGGAAGAATTGTAGGAGAAAAGTGAGTTTTGTGTGGATGTTTGAACAAATACCTAGGTATTTATAGAGTTGTTGGGTGAATTTTGAGTTAAATAATTTTTTTAAAATTATTTTAACCGTTGGATTTAAATTTGGACCATTAGATTTTTTTTTACCGTTAGATTTGATTATATTCGATCTAAGCCGTTTGATTCAATAAATATATAAATATAAAACTAAAAAAAAAATTTGAACGTACCAACGGTCCAATTAAATCCAGCCGTTGGATTCAAAAAAGTAGCCGTTAGGCTACCGACACCCACTGACAGTCGGGAGACACGCCCATGTGGGTGGGGTTCGCCTCGGCTTCCGTCTGGCGCGTCTGGCGGGTTGGGCATGTCAACTATGGTGTCTGGGCTTCATAGTCCGTGTTTCACTCGCACCCAGTGGGGCCCACTCCAATTTGTGGCCTAAACTTGGGCCGGTATTTGGCCCTGGATGAGTTTTAGGTTTTAGGTTTTGTTTAGGGCATGGGTTGTGTTGGGTTTTTTTTTGGGGGGGTGGGGGGGGGGGGGGCGGTGGGGAAATGGGAATTATAGGTTTTAGCCCATGGTTGAAGTGCGTCGTAGGATGTTGTTTGTTGATACATTGATGCAGCCCAAGACAATTAATATTGTCTATGTATTAAACATGTTGGTGGCTTTTCATCTTTCAAAGTCATCTTCTATATTTAAAGAGAATGGAAAAGGTGAATAGTGATTTTGGTGTCACCAAGCTTCAACAAAAAATTTTGGACAAAAATGCCCCCAAGACAAAAAACTTCAAGGCATCCCAAAATAATGCATCAAATAAAGCAAGGGTATTTTTGTCATTTCAACAGTATTTTTTAATAATTAATTTTTTTGTGGTTTTTATTTTATTTTAATTAGTACCTCACAATAGGCTAGCAATAATGTGATTCAATTTCTCTATTTTTAAACACGTTCAAAACATCTTAAGAGGCGTATAATGCCGATTATAAAAAAAAGTCATTCGCACACGAATAATAATGTGATTAAATTAGTTGTCAAATGATTGTTTTTTTTTTAACAAACAATATTATCTACACTAAGGAGGAGGGGGTGTGTTTACCCTCATAATGGACTAGCAATAATGTGATTCAATCAGTTGTTTATTAAATATTATTTTCTCTATTTTTAAACATGTTCAAAACATCTTAAGAGGAGTGTAATGCCAGTTATAAAAAAGATCTTTTGCACGTGGATAATAATGTGATTAAATTAATTGTCAAATGATTGTTTTTTTTTTAAACAAACGATATTATCTACACTAAGGAGGAGATGGTGAGCTTAGCCTCACAATGAGCTAGCAATAATGTGATTCAATCAATTATTTATTAAATATTATTTTCTCTATTCTTAATGTAAATTTTATAGAGACCGATTTTATTATGTGAATTCAGCTGGTTTAGTTGGTTTATCAAGGGTTTCTTCTAGCATTATCTAAAATTATTTATTTACTTCAAATATTTAACTTTCCTTTTATTAATTTAAGCATATAAATATATTTAAAATCTATAAGTCATACGTAGCATGGCGTGATTCAAAAAATACTTTTTGCACGTAAGCGCGTCCATGAGTACTAGTTATTATCATAAGTGATAGAGAAGCTGGACTGAGGAGATACACGACAAATGAACTTCGTTGTACGTACGTAGTCATTTTGTTTTTAATGGAAATGATAATTCATACAAGGGTGTGTCTCTTTCACAATTAATAATTGTACTAATTTTATCTGACAGCTGTTGATGGTAGATAGTATTATGTGATCTCAAGGACATCCACATGTTTATTTGGTGAACGAAATGCACGTTATTTTTGTTAGGTGGAAATGCCATTGATTGCTGTCCCTAATTCATGAGTAGCAGCCACCTCATGTGTGTTTTTCTGATTTTATGAAGAAAGATGGAAAAAGTGAATAGTGATTTGGTATCATCGTGCTTCAACAAAAATATTTAGATAAAAATGCTCTCAAAACAAAAAACTTCAAAGGTATCATAAAATAATGTATCAAATAAGGTAAGGGTATTTTTGTCATTTTAACAGTATTTTTTAATAATTTACTTTTTGATGCTTCTTTTTTTTTTTAATTTTATTTTAATTAGTAACTCATAATAAGCTAGCAATAATGTGATTCAATTTAGCTATTTTTAAAAACGTTCAAAACATCTTAAGAGGTGTGTAATGCCGATTATAAAAAAAGTTTTTCGCACGCGGATAACAATGTGATTAAATAAGTTGTCAAATGATTGTTTGTTTTTTTTCCTTAACAAACGATATTATTTACACTAAAGGGGATGAGGTGTGCTTAGCCTCACAATGGGCTATCAATAATGTGATCCAATCAGTTCTTTACTAAATATTATTTTCTCTATTTTTAAACACATTCAAAACATTTTAAGATGCGTGTATTTTTTAAATAAATGATATTATCTACACTAAGGGAGAATGGGTGGACTTAGCCTCACAATAGGCTAGCAATAATACAATTCAATCAATTGTTTATTAAATATTATTTTCTCTGTTCTTAATGTAAATTCTATAGAGACTAATTTTATGAAGTAAATTCAGCTGCTTTAATTGGTTTATGAAGGGTTTCTTCTAGCATGATCTAAAAGTATTCATTTACTACAAATATTTGACTTTCCTTTTGTCAATTTACGCATATAAATATATTTAAAACGTGTAAGTTGCGAGTAACACGCCGTGATTCAAAAAATGTATTCTGCATGCGCATGAGCGCCTGTATGAAGGCTAGTGTTTTAATTAGATGTTTAGAAACTATAATCTTTAGCATTAAATATTTATCCTATCAATTAATTCGTCATTCACGAGATTCGAACCTAAAACCTCTCATTTCCAAGTGAAGATGAACATCAACAGATCGTAGTACTGAGTGATAAAATATTAGATGAATTAGATATTAATTAAAAATAATATGTATTATGAAAATTTTAAATATAAAATTATGGTAAAAAATTTTGAGTTGATTGTATTACCATTCAACGTCGTTTAGTGACAAATTAAGCTCTACACAAATTTTTTTCTAGGTCATGACTCACCTACACTCATATAAAGTTGGGTGAGACTTGTAGCTCAACGATCTGCTATATCAATTATTATTGGTCATAAATCAACTGGGACATGAAAAAGAAAACCCAGATTTCCTTTTCTCTCAGCAAAATATTTGGTATTATCTTCTTCTATATTAACTTTAAGGGTAAATTATATTTTACACT
Source organism: Heteromeles arbutifolia (assembly GCA_024362995.1). Lineage (NCBI taxonomy): Eukaryota > Viridiplantae > Streptophyta > Magnoliopsida > Rosales > Rosaceae > Heteromeles > Heteromeles arbutifolia. The sequence continues at coordinate 4,514,193 of JANCRC010000007.1, forward strand.
CTTAAGTTTAGATGTGTTGTAACTTTTTACAACATCTTGTAAAATATTTTATTTACATATCAATATGTTAAATTAACAGTTAAATAAATGTGGCAAGCGCAGAGCCCAGATTGTACTAATTTGGAGTCTAAAGTGGTGTGGTTAATTTATTTAATTATTTTATTTAGAAAATTTAAAATAAAAAAAAAACAGAAAAAAAGGCCAAACAATTAAAAAAATAAAAACGAAAAAAAGAAGGGTGGGGGACCGGCGCGAGGGTTTGGATGATTTTCTCGAGATCTTTGACGAGAGTTTTGAGAGGGATGCGAGGATTCTCTGCTGGACCTCCACCATGGACAGGTGGGTCGAAAGGGAAGAAGAAGAGGATTTTGGTGGTTGTTGCGACTGCGGCGGCGCTGTGGCTGCATTGGCCTCTCGGGCTACGTAGTCCCGACCGAATTTCCCCTTTCCGAGGGGTTTTCCGATCTCGAAGTCCCGCAAGGACCAGTCTTTCTTCTGGGTTTCTTGCACTCTTTCCTCTGATTTTTGGAATGGATTTTCTGGAATTTAAAAGCCTCAGAGAGAGAAGAGAAGAGACGATGTGGAGTAGCTCAAATGGGTTATTTCTATTGATCATTATGTTTCTGTGTTGGGCTATAGTTGCAGAGAAAACAAACATGCACTGAGACTTGCATTGAGTCGCGCCGATGGATGGGTTGGGGACTGGGTTCTTGCGAAGATGAAGATCTTGTGTAAGGTTTTCTTAATTTTTTGGGGTTTTTCTTATAGATAAAATAATTAAATGAATTAACCAAGTGGCACAAATTTAAATTTTAAATCAGAAAAATATGAGTTTAGCCGTTGTCATATTATCATTTAACCGTTAATTTAATAAATTAACAAGCGGTGATATGAAATTGAACAAAATAATAAATAAATATATGAGATTAAAATATTTTTAAAATGTTAGATGCGGTTGCAATTGCATCAAAATATGCGGAGATAAAACATAATTTACCCTAATTTTAAGAGTAAATTCTGCTTTCATATCTCAAGTGTGGGCTCTATTTCAATTCTTTACAACATCTTTAAAAAATTTCACTTTCATACCTTAAGTACTATTTTATTTCAAAATAATACATCTGTTACATTTTTCATCAATTGATCCGTTAAGTGCTGATGTAGCTGCCACATTTGTGCCACGTGGCTGGCAAATGTCTGCCACGTGGCAAAAATAATAATTTTTTAATTTTTTTTTTAAAAACCTGAATTTTCTCGGGAAAAAAAAAAAATTTGAAACCCACTATCCCTTCCCCCGAGCGACCCTAACCCAGAATCCAAAAACCTGCAACAAGAAGAAGAAGAAGAGGGAGAAAAAAAAAGAAAAAAAAAGCCCCAGTTTGTCCCCCCAAAACCTGCAATAAGAAGAAGAGCAGGGGGAAGGGAGGTGGGTCCCCGGGGGGGGGGAAGGGTTCTGGGCTTTTTTTTTTTCCTCTTCTTCTTCTTCTTCTTTTCTAGGTTGCAGATGGAAAACATGAATGGGCGGAAGATGATTGGGGGGGGGGGGGGGGGAAGACGATGAAGATTGAAGGGGATGGGGCTTCGGCGGGAGGGGGTGGGATCTGGGTTCTGTAAGGTTTTTTTTTTGTGCGTTGAAGATTCAGGTTTTAAAAAAAATAAAAAAATTGTTTTTGCCATGTGGCAGACAGTTGGCAGCCACATGGGTTTTTTTTTGTGCGTTGAAGATTCAGGTTTTAAAAAAAATAAAAAAATTGTTTTTGCCATGTGGCAGACAATTGGCAGCCACGTGGCACAAATGTGGTAGCCACGTCAGCGCTTAACGGATCAATGGATGGAAAATGTAACGGATGTATTATTTTGAAATAAAATAGTACTTAAGGTATGAAAGTGAAATTTTTTAAAGATGTTGTAAGGAATTGAAATAGAGTCCAAACTTGAGGTATGAAAGTGTAATTTACCCTAATTTTAATGTTGAAAAGTTGCAATTGTAAACTTTTTTTTCTTCCAATTAAACACAAAGGAAAATGAAACATGAACTTGTTTCATTTTAAAAATCTAAAGAGGGTGTATTCAATTGAAATTTTGAAGGATTTTAATTCCTTTAATGAATCTAGGGGTATTCAATCAGGATTTTAAGTGATTCTCTGAAATTCAATGTGTATTCAATCAAGATTTTAAGTGTCACATCCCGGCCCGGGGTGGACCACTTTCCGGGCCCGCTCCACCACCGTAGCACGATATTGTCCGCTTTGGGCTTACCATTCCCTCACGGTTTTGTTTTTGGGAACTCACGAGCAACTTCCCAGTGGATCACCCATCATGGGAGTGCTCTGGCCCCCTTCTCGCTTAACTTCGGAGTTCCTAAGGAGCCCGAAGCCAGTGAGCTCCCAAAAGGCCTCGTGCTAGGTAAGGATGAAAATATACATTTAAGGATCACTTCCCTGGGCGATGTGGGATGTCACATTAAGATAGTTTATTAAAATCTTTAGAAATTTAGGTGTATTCAATTAAGATTTTAAAGAAGTTTATAACATTCCAGATGTATTCAATTAGAATTTAATTTTAAAGAATTTGAAAAGGTTGAGGAATTATAGGGAATTAGAGAGATTTTGTAATGTATTTTAAGTATCCATAAATCTCACATCTGTTTCAAAAGAATTGAATCAAAATTTTACATGAAATTTCTATAAATTAATTAAACTCTTTAAAAATATGTAGATTTATAAATGTATTAAAATCTCTTAAATTTTTAATTAAATACATCTTTATAATTTTAAAATGGTTATGCACGGGATGAAGAGATCATCCATCTTTTTTTTTTTCATTATATAAATATTTTTAATTCATAGGACAATTTTTAAATAGTCACTCGAATTTTTTATATTCCTTATCAAACGACTGGCATGTGAAATTGACGTGAGGGGTATAGAAGGGCTGGTTCGGTATGGGATACCAAACCGAAAATCATGTTTCGATTCTCAAATCGAAGTTTTCGGGAATCCTAATTTCAAGACTGATTCTAAACTAAATTTTCTGAAATCCCAAAATAGTAACTAATGCATAATTTTCCTTAAGACCTGCAGAAATCGAACATACAAATCCAGAAATCAAATAGGAGAAATTGACCATGCAAATCCAGAAATCCAATCAACCAAATCCACATAAAATTAAACAAAAAATCCAGAGAAAATTAATCTAGAAATCCAAATCCAAAAATAATCAAAAGCCGTAAATCGTAAATCCCTAATTTAAACTGCTAGATCCGTTGGTGGTATGAATATCTGTCTCTGCCGTAATAGCCTTGGGTAGTTGGGGGTAATTACTTCGAGTCTGATTGCCATAGTCTTCAGATCTGTAATTAGCCTTTGCTGACGCTTTCTGCGGATAGAGGAGGGATTAGCTGTCCCATCCCCCCAACTCTCCAAACCGGACCACCAGGGCAAATCTGGATTAAGAGATTTGGGTATTTAAGAGTATCAAGGGTTGGGTGCATACAGACAAGGATCTAGTGGGGACGTAGGTGGTGAAGAAGGAGGATTGTCCGTCCTTCCAGTTTCAGTGCCTTCCATGTCTTTTTGTTTGTGTGATCATGGTTAAACTATGTTAATATTTTATATTACTATTTATTTTTGTCTTATTATTTTTATAAAAAAATAATATAAAATATTGATGTAGCTTAATCGTGACCACACAAAACAGAAAAGCATGGAAGGGCACCGAAACTGAAAAGGCAGACAATCCTCCTCCGGATTTGTTAAGGTGGAAATTAAGGTGGGGTTGTTGAGGGAGTTGAAGGCGTCAGACGGTTGGTCAACGAATTAAAGACGAGCTGAAATGCGTTTAAGGTTTCTCGATCACCTTTGTGTGTGTGAAGCATATGGATACAAATTATGCGTTGGAATAAAAAAAAACTAGCAAAGAACACACACTTTGTGTGTGTGAACAATTTCTCTTAATAAGTGCATATTTTTTGTCAAAAGGTACAAAATTAAAGTCTCTTCAACCGCTCACCTCTTCCCACGTTCTCTTCAAGCGCAACCGTTTTAGTTCATTCAAACTATAAAAAAAACATCATGTTTCACTTACCTGTATGAAAAAATGATTGTGAGACAATTTCTTTTAATAAATGCATATTTTTTATCTTATGTAAATATTGTGTATCAAAAGTGAAGTTAAAATAGGAAAAATAGGAATATGATTGTCATTTTCTTAAAATGTACAAAATTACTATTTTACCCTCCTTATGTAAATATTATGTGTCAAAAAATGAGGGCAAAATAGAAAAAAAAGTGACAAAAATTTGATAAGAATGGTTCTCTTAATAATAGTATAGGTTCGCTCTTAATAATAGTATAGATTCAGAGACGGTCTGTGATAAAGACGCAGAGATGAAATATGAACGTGTGTTTCAGGGAAAAGTTGTGCCACATACAACACTGTCCTATTTAAACCATGTTTACTTTAAAAAAAATAATATTATATCATGACTCATGACAAGAAGTTTGGTGGGACTTGTGGTAGAGAATGTTGCAACTGTTTATTGATTATAAAACATTTTTTTATTAATAAAAATAAAAACAGGTTTTTTTTTTTTTATGAAAAATTACACTTAGAGTATACTTTTAATACTTAATTATATATTGAGACAATATTTTTTAAACATTCCAAGAAAGGACATTTTTAAATTCCGAGTAAGATGACGGAGTTCTTATATTCTGTTAAATAGCGATCGTCGATGATTCGAATCATTCGAATTATATTTTCGTTTTCTATGCTGTTTTTCTTTCTCTCTGAAGTTTATCTGTTCGGATTTAGATTTCGTCATTTCCCTCAATTATCTCTCGCCATAATTTCTATTCGAATCATTCAAGCTTTCTTCGAAGGTATGTGTTTATCTCTTTGAATTTTATGTATTCAGATTTAGATTTTCGAAGTGTTTGTGTGTTTTGAATTTATTTTGGTTTAGATTTTGAAAAAGACTCTGATTTTTCAGTTTTTATTGGTCGCATTTAGTCTTTTGGATTGTTCTTGTTTTTTCAGTTGTGATTATTTAGTTTTGAAGATTTTGATTTGGTTTTGAGCTTATTTGATCGAGTGTTTGGCGAAGGCGATTTTTCGTTGTGCTGCTTTTGGTTTTCATTGAAGTTCCTTTTGTTTTTTGCAGTATAGTTGTCATATATATATTAGTTTATGCATCATCAGTTCATAGAATCGTGTAAAATCAGTTGACATTTGGGGGGGGGGGTTGGGGGGACCCCCATAAACATTTAATATTTTTCAACATAATACGTGTGTTTCATAAATGTGTAACATCAGTTTATATAAACATTAATTCTTAACGTAATACTTGTGCAACATAACTGTGCAGCATCAATTTTATATAATACTTAATACTTGTGCAACATCAATTTTATTTAATATATTAGTTTATGCATCATCAGTTTATAGAATCGTGTAACATCAGTTCATAGAATCGAGCAGAATCAGTTGACATAAGTATTTTTGGGGGGGGGGGGGGTTGGGGGATCCCCCATAAACATTTAATATTTTTCAATGTAATACGTGTGCAACACAAGTGTGCAGCATCAGTTTATATAAACATTAATTCTTAACGTAATACGTGTGAAATATCAGTTTTATATAATACTTAATACTTGTGCAGCATTTATTTAATCAACATAATACTTGTGTAACATCAGTTTATATAAATATATTTAAAGGACTATGGATTAGAAAATTGTGCAGCATCAGTATTAGCAATTCCTTGAACAATGCTTTCTTTTTTGCATCTCATGGTCTACAAATAATTGTCTCATCTGTCGTGAATATCATGATCATGTAACAAGTATAGCAGTAGTTGGAGTACAGGCACCAAAGTTACCTGTTAGGGGATTTTGTTTGTTTGTAGACAATGTTAACGAAACCCTTATGATTCTGTATTTTAACGTTGTGTAGGAATATCTGCAAGGCAACCCGTTGTGGCTACAGTACGTAAGAGTACCGTTGGTTACTTTAGGATACGAAAGTGGGTACGACGTGTTTGTCAAGGCTCATGGTGGTGGCCTTTCTGGTCAGGCGCAGGCGATATCCCTTGGCATTGCTCGAGCTTTGCTAAAGGTCAGCGAAGACCATAGAAGACCTCTCAGAAAGGAAGGGCTGCTGACCAGAGACGCCAGAGTAGTTGAAAGGAAGAAGCCTGGTCTCAAGAAAGCTCGCAAAGCCCCTCAGTTTTCAAAGCGTTAGACTTGTCTTTCCTTTTCTATGCTGTGAACATCACAAGCCATACAAAGATCTCGGCTTCCATTGTAGATTAAGTTGCTTTTGTAGTGAAATCTTTTTGTGCACTATATGAACAGGTTTTCATTTGGAAATGTGAATGTAGATTGAAAGCAAGGAATTTGGATTTGGTAACTTAATTTGTTTCTTCCCATAACTTGATTGCTAGACATATTTATGTTTCCTAGTGTTATATCATATGATCCTAGAGTTTTCGGGCATAAATTCAAGTACCGGGCAGAAGGCAGCTTGCTCGCTAGATCGCCTTTTTCTCAACAATTTCCGACGAATACTCTGATCAGCAAGAACACAAGTGAATTGATCCATTGAGTTATTCGGCCATAACATGCACGATTTTTTCAGATAACCTTGTTACCACATGGGACTTGTTATTACTTCTTTAGTTATAGTAGATTATCACTAAATTTAGCTATAGAAAATGATCTATATCCCAAATTTTTCTTTTCCAAACCTAGGCGTCAAGTGATATGCACCCTACATCATTGCATAAAAAGTACAACTTTGTAGGCTCCAAGGATAACAAAATTGAAACCAAAATTTATGCCGGTTTTCCAAGCGAGATGGTCGCTTGAAGTTCAAGGGCTTTTTACAAGAGAGGAGTGAATGAGGAGACATTTAGGGTTATGGACCGGCCCTAAAAAAAGGAGAGAGTATCAGATACAAAAAGTGAGAGGCACGAGTTAGTGGGTGAGATACAATATTGGGGGTTAAAAAGACCTTTATATGTCAAATCGGACGAAACACGTGATTTATACGGTCGTATTGGAAGTTTTTCCAGCCCATATTTTAGAATAGTTACTTATAGATTTTGTATCTTATTTTTGGACCTATTTTGGTTAGTTTTGGATCTAATGCTGCATCCCTTTTTGGTACGTTTTCTATAAACCCTAAAACCCTATAATATATGTTATTTTCTTCTGTCAACCTAAAAACATAAGGATTTTTAGCAAAATGGTCTCTGAAATTGTTATAACTCCTCACTTTGGTCCGTAAACTTTAAAATCGATAGAAGTAGTCCTGAGATTGTCTATCATCAAATCAATCATTTTAGTCATGTGGAAAAATCTCTGTTAAATTGAAGAAACCACCAATCCAACTAGAGTTTCTGAAACTATAAAGTATATTTAGTCAAATTTCATTACCTACGTGCTACTATAAATAGAAGGAGCTTTAGGATCCTTTACTGTAGGTTTTGTATTCATGGGCATTGGTCTTGTTGATGCTTTCGGGCAAACGACAATGGGTTGGAATGGTATACAAAGTCAACAGATCTTGCTGAATATAAAATATTATGGCTACACAAACCGTTGAAGGTAGTTCTAGATCTGGCCGCCCAAAACATCACGCCGTTGTTTTATATTCTTGTTTTGGTACTGGTGGAAAACTTTATTTAATGAACACAAGATTTTGGATTACCGTTTACATTGGTCCCCGTTGAATCCACGGCTACATTTTCTTTGCTGCCTATTTCCTTTTGTTTATTTCGAAGAAAACGAAGATCGATGGGCGTCTCGTCTAAGACTTCATCCATTCAATAAAGTCCTTGAAGGTCTCGTACGATTGTCCGCCTTCTTTGATGTTGTTCATGGCCACTTCCTCCAGTTTCGAAGCTCTCGCTGTGAAGTTTTCATCACTGAGAAGTTGCTCCACCTTGGTCTTGATTTCTCCTTCCGTGATGAACCCGCTTTCATTCTTATCGAATCTCAGTCCCACCTTCCAAATATCGCAAATGTAGCTCTCGTTGAGCAACTGGTCAGCAAAGTACGGCCAGCACAAGAAAGGAAGCCCATTGCTTAGGCCTTCCAGGGTAGAGTTCCAACCGCAGTGGCTTACGAAGCAAGCGATCGAAGGATGACTGAGAACCTTTTGTTGAGGTGCCCAACCGACCATCAGACCGCGAGAGCCTACTCGCTCTTGATATCCTTCCGCGTAGGGATCACTTGTACCATCAGTGGTATCCGGCCTCACAACCCACAGAAATGGTCTCCCTGACAACTCAAGAGCCAACGCAAGCTCTTGGAATTGTGTTTGATCGAAAACAGTAAAGCTGCCAAATGCAACATAGATCACTGATCTGGGTTTCTGTTGATCCAGCCACTCTAAGCAAGTGGAGTCTTGTGGCCAGAAGTTTCCTTCTGAGTTCTCGAGCCGGCTGCTTGCCAAAAGCGGGCCTATTGGTAAAATCTCGGGTGCTAGGGTGAACGCTGCTGGTTCAAGATCATACGCCGAGTTGCAAACAAGCCTGTCTGCCGCTTTCACAGACTTATTGTTTCTTACTATAACTTGAAAGACGATTTTCTGAGTGGCTAGTGTATGAAAGCATGTCCACAGCAAGTCTGCAGTTTTCATTTTGGGCAGATTTTTTGCCAACTCAATTTCTTGGCTTTTCAACGGAGTTCCTGCCATAAGGGAATCATAACAAAAATATAATTAGTGAATTAGTGAATTAGATCAAAATATTTCTTTGTTAATCAAAGTATTCTTACGATACCATCATCTTCGTCGATGATTCCTTCATGAATCAACTTTGGAATATTGAAACTCAATGCCAAAGCTGCAGCTGATGCAGGCCAAAAGGCAACCCGCCGGATTTTCATTTTCGCTGCCACATCCAGAGCCCACCCGGAACTCTCATCGGCAAGGACACAAGTGACCTTGTCACTTTCTTCTTCATTGATCTTCTCTATCAACTCCTCCAACTTCCCCGGCATGACTCGTTGCATTCCTTCACACAACAGGCCTAGGTCATTCCTGTCCTCCCCGGGTTCTAAGCCATCTGGAAGTGAAACTAGATGAATACGATCTCCTACATGAGTTTCGCCAGCCAAGGCGTTCATGATGCGTTTGTGATTGAACTCTGTGTTCACAAATGTGACTTTGAAGCCATGATTGACTAAGCATTGTGACAACTCCATCAAGGGAAGCACATGGCCTTGTGCCGGAAAAGGAACAGCTATTATATGTAGGTTGCTCATTTTTTGTTCTTGATCTTTCCTTTTTCCGCTATGAGATGTTTTCGAATGCAGCTTCTCTATCGTATCATATATAGAAGAAGCCCGGAGCATCGGTTCAGGATTCATTGGGGAATCCACCATTTTGTCTCTTTGATTTAGGGTTCATTCCGGTTACATTTACCCGTTTTACACGTGATTTTGTTCCCTTCTTTGGTTTATTAGGATGTTGTTTTGCTGATACATTCAGTGAACGGCTTTAGTTTCATCAATCTATTGTTTTATACTTTTGTTCTATAACTGATGGAACTAGGTTTCATTTTCTTTTTCTGGACGCACTGAAAGATTTAAACACGTAAACTCGGTTTTAATTTGGTTTCTGTTTTTGTAGTTTACACCAGCTTGATCTCAACTCCTTCCAAGAAGTAATCCAAGTTTGAAAACAATGCTCAAAGAAGTCACCTATCATTTCATCCAATCGACAAAACTTTTGAAATTTTTGTTTGAGCCGCCACCTTCTTAGACAGTATCCATAACCTTTTTTTCTTCATATCCGAAGTCCTTGCTCTTATTCCGTCATCCTCCAGCAGTTGCTCCACCTTGTTTGCGATTTCTCTGCGTGTTTTGCCTCCTCTTTCATCGAGTTCAAAACCCAAGCCAACCTTCGAAACGTCACAAATGTTGGTTTTGTTTGAAAACTGGTCAAGCAAAGTAAGGCCAGCATAAGAAAGGCATGTAAAACCATTTTGTGAATGACAAATAATTATGCCGAGAATAAACGAGGGAATAATTGACTTGGCAATCAACACTACTAGAATTTGGCTCATAGGCCACCATTTTTTACACACCCTTTGCAATTGGTGGCCATAGATGTAAAGTTGCTACTCTTACTATTTATTGGTGGCTTTACAATGGGATGCCACTGATGTTGGTGGCCTTCAACATTGAGCCACCAATGATTGGTGGCTGTTAAATATCTTTATTTCTTAAAAATAAATTTCTTCTACTTTTTAATTTCATTATTTATTTTGTTGGAAACGTACTGGTTAGTTTTTTTTGTTTTTAAAGCTGGGATATATATTGATTATCAGGACCTACGGATGCAAGTCCAATACAAAAGGGAGACAGAGCCAAACGTCCAACACCTCATTCGCTTCATTCTCTCTCTCTCTCCTCTCCCTCTTCTCTTCACGCAACAGCACCGACAACGGGAGTCGAACACAAATGACGGCGATGAGAACACCAACGACCGTCAACTTGTACCTCCAAAATTCTCTTCCCGTCCTTTTTCCAGCTCCCAAGTTAGTTTCATCAAATTCGAAGCCGAATTTCCTCAATTTCATATCTAAGAAACGGTAACCGTGGGTTTTTCGGCCAATTTACGGCCAAGTGTGAAATCCTGACCCCAAAATTTCACTATTCATTACGTATCTCGTTATTTAAATCCGTATTTTATAATTACATTATTTTTATTAGTTAATTTTAATTCTGTTAATTTTGGGAATTAAATCGAATAGTTTCGGGTTTGAATTTTCATAATTAGTCTTTAAATTCGTTGACCTTTCGAGGTCACAAGTAACGTTTTCAAATAGGTCTTGAAGCCACGAAAGCATAGGCGAAAGCCGTTTGCGAGTTCGAATTATAACAGTATAGTTACGGACGTTTGAAGTTGTGAAACTTTAGGTTGTGGAAATTATTTAATTTCCATTTGAGGGTAAAAGGCCGAAATATATATTTGGGTTAAGGGACCGATTAATTAGAGGAGGAAAGGGACCAATTAGAGGTAGGGGTGGGTAAACGGGTAGAGGAACTGCAGGTTGGGGCGGGTAATCAAGGTTCGGGGCGGGTACGGGCAGGTTCCTAATTTTTAAAAAGAGAAACGGGGCGGGCCGGGTCGGAACCTTGAAATTTTAGGGGCGGGCCGGTTCCAGAAGTATAGAAAAACGGGTACCCGGACCGGCGTGTTTGTAATTGCAATGGACAGATGAGATTGAAAAGGAACCTACCATCAAATCTGAACCGTTAGTTTTACCCTACCTAGGTCACCTCGAGCTCGACTCTGTCACTGGAGTCCTCGAACTCGACTCCATTCTCTCTCGCCCTCTTGCCTCGTCGTCTCCTCCACCACCCCAACATCATCTCCTCCACCACCCCGACATCAAAGAACCCAGGCACCCGCACCACTTTGATAGATAAACGAGTTCGACTCTGTCACTGGAGTCCTCGAACTCAACTCGATTCTCTCTCGCCATCTCGCGTCGTCGTCGTCCCCTCCCCTCCACGGTTTCACCCACACGTCGTCACTCTCCGTCGTCGTCGTCCCCTCACCTCCATGGTTTGTAGTTCTTCCCTTCAATTGCATAATTTCTTAATTTCTGGATTTCAATGTGGGTTTTCGATTTGAATTGGATTGTAGTTCTTCCCTTCAATTGCATAAATCCCTAAAACTTGGCTGCTTTGTTTTCTGGGTTGTTGTTGAAATGTCTTGTTCCTCTGAGAAAGAGCTGGAGGAGCAGCTCAAGGAGGCTGGAAATATTCTCCTAAACCCTCATTCTGCTACCGAGGAGCTTCTCAAATTCCTTGGTGTAATGGCCCATATACCCTCTCTCTATCTGTTGTATTTTGTTGCTTAGACAACATACACAGATAGATACAAACATATGTTCATATACATGTTTACTGAGCTAATTTTCTTTATTGGGTTTCATGAATTCACGGGAATGCTGAAGTGGGTTGATCATCATTTTGTTGAATTACTGACTGTTGGTGTTTTATATAGGTTTCTGTGTGTGTATTTGGTTTTCTTTGTGTAACGCATGAGAAGCCACATCCCTAGTCTCTCCAAAAATTGCACCTCTGGGGACATACTACTTAAGCAGTGTGGGAAGATAAATCAGCAGCTAAGACCTCCGTTTACTGTGTTGATTCAGAATGCTCACAATGTAGAGAATCTGCAAGACCAGCATAACGGGCATAGCACCAAGGAAGTCCCTGGGAATGGTAAATCACCTCAAATTGAAACTTGTTCGGCAACTCATCAGATTTCTTTACAATGCTTGAATATCACATTGCAGGAAATGTGTGAGAACATAAGAATATTGTTTGTATTGGGTCAGCAGAAAGTTGGCCTATTTAGCATGTTGAAAATTCATTATGCATTGATTTATATGTTTTCAACTACAAAACTCTAAGGTCACTCTTACTTTCATTTATCAGCAGTACAAAATTGCAATTTTCAAGGATCATTTCTCAAGAAGAATGACCCGAAGATAATTGCTTTGATGCAACAAGCGGAGTTGCTCAGCTCGCTGGCATTAAAAGTTATCTCAGAGAACACAAACCAGAGTCTTGAAAATGCTTGGATGGTGAGAAATAATTATCCATTTGCTGTGGTCATGTGGATTGAGCATTAACATTAAATTGCTTGGTTTTTAAAAATCGTAGGAACATATAAATATACATATAACTCGCATATATTGCGAATGTGATATTCAGATGCCTTTAGTCCTTGATTCCTCCATATCTAATTTCATAATTTAGACTGAATTAAAGATGCATTTTAATTTAGGAAATCAAGGTTAGTATCGTTTTGTAAATTTCAGCATAGTAAGCTAAAAACTTGACGTTGTGGGAAGATGGAATGGAATCATCTCGAATTAGTTTTGGTTGATAAGGGTTAAGGCTCGGTGTGGAATAGTAAGATTGTTTAACTTAACCTGAACCTGTGTGGGTTTCATTACTCTGCTAGGTTACGTACTTAGTTGCCTGATTATTTGGACTAATTTATTGTGTTTGTGTGTGTATGTTGGGAATGTGTACGTTCAGCTCAGGGAGGAAGAACATGCTCAAGCTGCGCTTCAGAATCTCACTGGGAGGTTCAATGCAGGTTAGTTCCCTTTCTTGATATCTTACGAACAACATGATCAATAGTCATGATGGTATGGTGGTTTTATCGTCGTTGTAATATGTTTCACCGAAGTCACTTTCCTGTCTTTTGATTGATTTGTGATTGGTATATGTATTGTGCTACATGACAGTTCAGTGTTTATAGTTTGCACATTATTGCCGAACTTCCAACTTAGAGTCGAGCTATTTATGAGAACTGAGTTTATTTTGAATTTTCGATTGATTGAATTTTTAAACATGTTGTCTATCAGGGCTGGCCTTGAGAGAGTATTGGATTTCGGGTGAAAGCAAATCGTTCATTCACACAATCGCACATAAGAAACTTCTGTTTGTATATTGTTAGAAGAGCATACATATGTAATAGATTTTCAATCATTTGAGCAAGTTACTCAAATTTCAATTTGTGATGGTGTTGCATAATTATTTCCTGGCTTGGCATTATCGTAACCATATGCATTTCAAAATAATAATCTGGATGTCCCCTGAGGCATCCTTTTTTTTTTTAATATTATTTTGCAACTTTGCCACCAATGGGAATTAGGATGGCATCTTTTTTTTTTATATTATTTTGCAACTTTGCCACCAATGTGAATTAGGGTGGCTTTGATTGCATACCCACCAATGCAATATTGGTAGCCATTGTTACAATAGAGTCCTCTACATAGGCCACATAACTAGTTTAGTGGGTGCTTGGGGGCCATAGAGGTTTGCCACCAACGTGAGTGGCAACACTTAACAATAGTCACCAATGAAAAGGGTGGCTTACAGCCAAATTTCTAGTAGTGCAAGTTAATGAAATCTCTAGAACTCTCGGTGTCTTAAGGAAATAAACATATTGGAGTCCTAATTCAATGCAATCAATTATGGACCTTTATTCAGTAAATACAAGGAATGAGAGTCATGATGGGACTTAATCTTATTGAAGAGATAGAGATTATCACTCTTACTGATAATAGGCTGGTTTGAGTGAAACTCTAATATGATAATGTGAGGATATATACATATATATATCAGCTGAAGAAGTCCCTGCTTCCACACAATTAGATTCTCAAAACTAAACCCTATTCAATAGTAGAGATCGTTGCTGTGTGCTGGAAGTAGAAGACTACTTCTGTTATTCATTCAATGGCGACTCCATCAAGTAAGTCATCCTTGCGACTAATGTGATGATATGATTTGGTTGTTACTGATCTGTTTGTTCATGTTGGTAATCCTAACACTGCGTTGGTAATATTGTTAGCTACGATGCATGGACACGGATACGGATACGGGAATACGACACTGGGATACGTTAAATTTCTAAAAATGAGGACACGATACGTCTGGGATACGACAATTAAAAATATAAATAAATAAATATATCTAAAACATTATAAAATAATCATTCAAATTTATTACTCAAGTTCAAATTTATTTCAATAAACTCTAATCAGTTAGAAAGATAGTTCATCCAACAAGCAATAAGTATAATAGTATAATAATACAAAAAGTTAAAAACAAAAAAACAACTTCATCATATTCGAATGGACAATGGGTTGCGGTATGGGTTTTATAATATACTATTGTGGGTAGTGGTATGGATATAATAATATTAGTTTCAACTTAGTAAAACAAAAGGCTTTATATCAGATTAAGCTTTTGCCTTTTTGCTTTTGGGTTTCAGTTTCACTATTTCAGAGATGGGTTTTGTGATGTCTTCGGGGAATCAGAGATAGGTTTAGTTTCAGGAGTAAATTATAGCTATGGTCCTTTAACTTTAACTCAATTGGAGCAATGGTCCCTCAACTAAAAATCCATTACCATTGGTCCCTCAACTTATCAAAACGTGCAGCTATGGTCCCTCAACTAAAAATCCATTACCATTGGTCCCTTAACTTTAATTCAACTGGAGAAATAGTCCCTTAACTTTAATCCAATTGTAGCAATGGTCCTTCCAATATAACTCGTTTTGACAAAAATTTTGACATAGTTGACGAAAAGAACCATAATTATACACTTTGATGAGTTGAGGGATCCTAATTGTATAAATTGCCATTCCAACATAACTTATTTTGACAAAATTTTGACAAAATTGATGAGAAGGACTATAGTTACACATTTTGATAAGTTGAGGGACCAATGGTAATAGATTTTTAGTTGAGGGACCATTGCTTTAATTTGATTAAAGTTGAGGGACCATTCGTACAATTTACTCTAGTTTCAGATATGGGTTTCGGTTTCACAGTAGCAAGATTAACAAAGTGAAAATGAAAACTCACCAGTTACCACTCACCAGGAGTTGCAGACATAGACGAAGGAGACGACAGAGCAATTATAGACGGGGAAGATAGAGACGACGACGTAGTTGCAGATGGCGACGACAGAACGGTTGCAGATGATGGTCTGATTCGTGAAAGTCTCCCAAGCAGAGTGATTTCTGAGGTTCTAGATGTAAATCCAAATTTTTTATTTTTATTTTTTATTATCCTCCGATTTTAGAATGATTTCAGTTAGCTAACTTCGATCAATCACGATTCTGTGCGGATTTATTTTGATTATTTTTTATTTTTCTTCTGATTATCCTCCTATTTTAGCCTCAAACGTATCCGAAAAGTAGGATACTTGTATCTGGACAATACGATACGTGTATCTTATCAGTCTCAAACGTATCCCTTCATTTCGATACGTATCGGACGCGTATCCTTTGTGTATCCGTATCCTCAGAGTGTCAGATACGGGATACGAGGGGCTTTCTCCTGTGTCCATGCATCGTAGATTGTTAGCTTAATTTTTTATGTAATTCTTACAAGGCACCCCATGACTTACACCCTCTGTGGTGGAATTCAACCACAACGACTCAAGAAACATGCGATGGACGGATGAGACAACCCTCTGCTGTGGAACCCAAGCTAATATCCGCCCTCGATCAACAATGCTGTCAAGAAATCCTTCCCGGTAGGGTTCATTTTCTGTGTGTGTATCGGCTCTCACCACCCACAGAAAAGGCCTATCGGAGAGTTCAAACCCCTGGCACAATTCTTCGAACTGTTTTCGATAAAAAAACTGCGATACTACCAAAAGCAACAAATATGACTGATTGTGGAGAGTGTTGGTCAAGCCAATTCAAACAAGAGTCATCCGATAAGATGCTTCTGGCAGAGCTTTCTAGTCGGTTGCTTGCCAAAAGTGGACCTATTGGTAGAATCTGAGGAGAAATGGCAAATGCCGCCGGCTCGAGGTCGTAGGTTGAGTTGCAAATTAACCAGTCTGCTAATTTTGTTGATTGGTTGTTTCTGACCATAAGTTGAAACACATTCTTCTGCAGAGTGTTACTGCCACGGCATGCCCACACAAAATCTGATGCGTTCATGCCAGGCATTTCTGGTGATAATTTAATTACTTGTTTCTTTGTGGGAGTTCCTGCAAATACAAGTCACAATTGAAGGTTTCAATACAAGCGCTATTATACTTTACACTAACCTTTTTTTGGATGAAATACTATACACTAATCTAAACTGCAGCAAAGGGGATCCGAACTCGGATGCATAGAGAGAGCACATTCGCTCTAGCCGATGTGGCTACACCCACGTCTACAAGTCATAATTGAAGTTGGTCACGTAAAGAGCTTTCATTTGTTTGCTACATTTAATGGTATATTCCTTGCAGACGTGGAAGAGCAGATGTGCTATTGCAACGCACTGGAGTTTGAATCCCTTCTCTGTCGTTAAAAAGAAAAAAAGATATATTTCATAATTTTCGTCTGCTAGTGTTCTATTATATTGTCCTGCAGTTGACTATGAAAATTTAGACATAAGAAAGTGTTACCACTCACCATCATTGGCAACAATCCCTCATCAATCAGCTTTGGGATGCTAAATCCAAGCACCAAGAGTGCAGCTGTTGCCGGGCAGACGGCGGCGTGCTTGATCGCCTTCTACTTGGAAATTTCCAGGGCCCATCCAAGACTCTGATGAGCAAGAACACAAGTGATCTGATTCCCATTTCCTCCATTAATCTGCTCGATAAGCTCCTCGAATTTTCCGGGCGTAACCTGCGCGATTGCTGCAGAAAACTTCCCTGGTTTTGCCCTATCTTCCAAGGATTCTAACCCATCAGAAATAAACACATGATGAATTTTACTCCCTATGCTCTGTGTTCACAAAGTGAACTTGATACCGTGTTTTGCAAGGCATCTTGAAAGCTCAGACAAAGGAATTACATGCCCTTGTGCTGGATAAGGAATCACCAAAACATGTGGGTTGACCATTTCTCCTTTTGTTTTCCGGGCTAGGTTTTTTTTTAACACAACGATACTCAAACTACTTTAATTTATAGGGAGAAATATTCGAACTCTTGTATTAGGAGATGGGAATAGTGACTTGATCAACTTGTCTAACTCATATATGTTTACGATGTTGAGTCTCAAGTTTGTATCATTTTTATAGAGAGGTTGGGTGTATAAGACCAAAAGGTCAAGAAGTTGCCTTGATATTAATTGGAATCAACAACTAAACTAATCCTAACCACCACAGTATTATACACGATACGTCTTGGATGCGATTCGTGGCACATGTGAATCACACGATTGTGGTAAGGAGAGGCTGAAATTCCTCTGTCAATCTTCTTGACCCCCTGAAATGTGGAGTGCCGTGGCGAAGCCCCCAACAGAGCGTTTTAATGTCCCGAATTTCCTTTCCCAAAACCCTCTTCTCTGTTAGGAGTTTTACAACGTCGTAGACCAAATACCAATTCAAATTAAGCTTTTGACTTAAAAATTTTGCAGTTAGTAAAATAATCATAATCCCCAAAACTAACTAAAAGCGGAAATTAAGCCAAATATCCCAACATTCTAGTCCGATCAATTTCTTGCTCCCATCGAACACATTCAAGCAGGAGTGGTGTGAAGTCTGTTGAAGTTCTCCGACTAGGAAAGCCAGCTGGGTATCATACTTGAAACAAATGGATGAATCTCCTTGTATGTGCTCTTAATTGTCCCCATCGCAACATCAGTTACCTGATGCACATCTTCAATAGTTTTGCCATTCGAAAGACGCAGCGCTCTCATGTACAAAACCGTTGCCACGACAGATGCCGGGCTTCTCCTTATGTCGAACTTCTTCAAATTCTTCAGAGTCTCCTCCACAGCGTTCCTATCTTGAATACTGTTCATACCAAGATTCGAGCAATATCTCCGCCAAAGGTTCTCGGCGTCTGTAGCTTTGGAACCGATCTCTAGCTCTTTCTCCAACAGTTTTACCATTTTGTTAATTTCTTTCCTAGAGGGTCCGTTGGCAGCCTAGGCGATTTCCTTGGGTGTTCGCGAGTTATGGTTTTCTGGCAAGCAAGAAAGAGGCAAGCGGCCATCATAACCTCCAACTTTCTTCCCCTACAAATCTTCTTATCAACTGCCTTCTTGTATAACACTTTGGCATCATATAGAACCTGATCGGGAAGGCCATGTTTGTCTAGTCAACAAGCCATCGATTCGAGGTATTCGGTAGCTTTTGCGAGAGACTTCTGGGGGTCCGACACGGCGTTGTTCAACCGGTTATTCGGAGGAGCAATGCCATCGACAGTATCCTTGTTCTTGTTTTTCTTCTTCTTGTCTTTGGAGATGCCAGTAGTAAGAACACCATTACCCAGCAAAGCATCCAAGGAAGCGCCCACGCGAGTTCGGTCCTCGCCGGGGTTCTGATCATGAAACCTTCACCACTCGGAGGTGACATCGACGCAGTGGTCTCCAAGAACCAAACCACAGTCGGCGCAGACTGCAGATTGTGTCACCTGACTGGTGGTCGATCATAACTTGTCTGGGTTCCTTGCAATCCGCACAGAACTTGGTTTCCAAGATTTTTCAGAAAGAGAGAGAGAAACGCGGTAGCTAGCTTTTGTTTTGGGGTTACAAATTAAGAAGACTTGCCAAAAGCCTGGATATGTGATATTTATAGGAGCAAATGAAGTATATCTTTATCCCAAAAATTTCCCCTAGCAACTAGGGTTTATCCCAAAACATTGTGGGATGTGCCACTAGGGTTTTATTTCCTTGTACAAAACGGAAAATAGATAAAAGTTACCGCAAAGGAATTATCCCAAAACATTCCTAACAAAAATGGGAAGATCATGGTATGATGGTAATATGTGAAAGATAGTAGAACAAGATTTGTAATCTCAACTCAATGAATAAGATTTGTACCTTTTCAGGTATTAAAAACACTTCACCAAAAGTGCTTTTCCAATTGCATCACCAACAGCTACGTGAAAAGTGGAAAAAAAATTGTTTCAAGAGATTTTTAATCGGGTCAAAAATGTTCTTTTAATAGCCGAACTATACGAGTAGGCTCGTGGCCAAACTAAATCGAGACCCACTCCTTTGCACTCAAGTTTCAAAGAAAAAAACACTTTCTTACAAAGGAATTAAGCTAGGCAGAGTCACAGACTCCCTCTTTTGCGCTTAAGTTTCAATAGATACTCCTTTATAGTTTAAATTAAAAATATCAGTCGTGTTTGTATGAGCAATCAAGGGCTGACCAGGACCACATAAATAGTAGAGTCAAAGGAATTAACCATCCCTTCCCACATACATTCCATGAGCAATCTAGGGCTGAACAGGAGAAGGAATGGTAATTCAGGTTCCACATTCCACGTGGCTGCAAGTCCCATGTCCTAATCTAAACCCACGTGGACAACAGAAAATGATGGTGAAAATTACAGTAAAAACACCAAATCCATGGTGTTGTCAGCCGTCAACATTTCTGTTGGGAAAGTACCCAACAATCCCACCAAATCCCAAGCTTCTTCGTACATAACCAACCAATCAAGCAACCCCACAGAATTTTATCGTCATTTTCGTCAACAATAAAACACTTTGGTGGATCATGAACGGATCAGATTCTGATGATGCAGACAGACAGACAACACAAGTCCTTTTCAAGAGGGCAACAAAAGACAAACAAATCGTTTTTAAAGTCCCCATGAAGTTGGAAGTTTCGGCAACCTTTTCAGATAGATTTTCTGAGTTCCCCCACCGAAAATTCAAAGGCCAAAGTACATGCATTTACACGTGACCAATCAGATTAAAGAAAGATACTATCATTAATGTCAGAAAAAAAGTTCAAATTACAACCAACTTTAATAATATTATTCAATTTTTCCTAACTAACTAAACTGTTTTTCATCTTCAACATCGCAACTCTCTCTCCTGGTTCATCCAGCACAGCTTTATGCAGAAAAAGACCTGTGAAATGGGCGAAAAGAGCGGTGGAGGAGGAGAAAAAGAGGAGGAAATACAACAGTGACAGTGCCCGTAGCTACCAGAGATTCTTGTATAAATTAGGTATGGCTAGATTAAAAACTAATTTATGCAACTCAGGGCAACTGAGAGACAGATCCAACGACGATCCTCCTGCTACTTCAGGCACTCTACCTATTCTCCTCTGCAACTTCCTCAAAATATACAAGAGAACCATATGTACTTTCTCAAAAATGACAACAATAGGTGTTGGTTCAAAAATGAACGAGCGGCCTTTGTTACTTGGGGTCGACTTCCTGCATTCCATCATTTTCAATCTTCTTTCTTCAATGCCAGAATATTTGTCAGTAAAAGCGATCATAAACGGGTGCATGAGCGGGATATGGAATGCATATGGATGAAAAGGGGAGAGCATTCAGGCGGGAGGAGCACTCAATTCAGAATCACAGTGAAAGACAATGAACCCCTTCTGGTAGATGTCTTGGCAGTGGCTGTCCAGTGACATATCGTTGGGGAAATGGTTTTGGTGCAGTTGGAACTGTACCGGATGAAGAAGAGACCCCAGACGTAGCTGCTTGGGGGATATGGAACCTGGCAAACCGGTTGATGACGGAAAATCTTTCCAACTCCTGGCATTCCAGTCTTAAGTCTAGAATTGATACCTTGTCTAACCTGCATCATTAAAAGATAGCATGATTCATGACACAAAAGAAATTTAACTAAACGGCCGAAGACATAGCGACATATACCAAATGTGGTTATTCTGGCAGATTGACAAGGCATAGTTCTAAGGATTTATCCAATTTTCGCACATTCAAAGGAACAAATGTAGTTCTGAATCCAAAAGCACCTATTCTTTTCACCCTTAGAAATAGGGTAAGTACCTGACGTCTGACATAACTAACATCTCTGACTATACCAGAATTTGAAAACATGGGTTGAGTACCCCTGTAAACTTCTAGCAGAGTTGCAGATCTGGTTATTAAGGAAAAAGCATATGCAACTGAGCCTTAGTCCAACTGCTTATGGTCAGTTACAAGAAACATTTTTCTACCATTCATTCCCGATGAAGACTTCATGAACAGAAAACTTTGGCATACCTCAGTAAGTCATTTTCCAGCTTCTTCGATCTATTCGTGAACTCTTCCACAGCTTTTGACAAGTACTGCTCATCAATATTTTCAGAAACTTTAGGCTTTTCCCCAATCCTACAAAACATTTGCAGAGGAATTATGTCTTAGAAGGCCAAAACCTCAAACCATACAACTCGAAGCACTATAACTTTTTATAAACTTCATATTTAAAAACTCTCTCCCTGGCTCTCTCTCAAAAAACCATGAAAGGTGACTTACATATCACTGTCGTTCAGTGGCACATGAACACTATTTCTTTTGCTGCAGGTCAGGGTGCATGCATCTCCTAATGATAATTTAGCAACAAAATATGTCACACTATCATAGTACAGCGCAGCGTCTGCTGAGAGAATGGATGCTGGTGCAGGGCCGAGCAATTGCTGCAGAAACTGTGTTGTGAAGATAAGCCTTCTCTTAGATCGAAGGATCGGACGTCCATCTTCAATCATTTCAAACTCATGTCCAACCTGCCATTAAAAATGAACAATACATAAACACTTGGATCCAAATACCTGGGAAATTTTTTGAAGTGGAATGAATTGCATGGTGTGACCCATACTTTCTCAATCAGCCAATTGCATGCCAAGGCCCATTCTTGCTCTGCCATACTGCATAAACAAATGCAATTTAAAAGTTAATAAACAAGCAGAAACGACCCAAGGGTTGTGCGCTTCAATGAACAAAGGAGTAACTCATCTTCTACACACCAAATTTGACATAAAGAAAATAAATGGGGAGCAATAGTAAATACCTGACATCTTGAACCCTTTTGCAACCTTGTGTCACTTTGTGCCATGGTAGAAGTTCTGATGTTTCAATTTTGCGTTTCTTTGGTCTCACAATACCCATACTTTCATCAATGGCATCTGAAGGTAACACACAAGGATCCATGAAGGGTTCACTTGTTATCAAATTCGTCGCTGTACTTGGCCAGACTCTGTTGCTTTGACTAGCATTAGAAGCATCTATCTGTTCCACAGAAGAATGTATGTTTAGGCTCTGAGAAGGCTTCATAAGTGAGAACTGCCCCGTAGCAGGCCTTGCATCATACATTGGTTGCATCTGCCCATTTCTGAAAGTCCCATACTGTTTAAACCAGTTCGATGCCATGCTTTGATTGGCCCGAGAAGTTTCACCATTATGAGATAACACATTATTGCCAGTAGATTGACTCTGAGAATCACTTTCACCAAATGCAACCATGCCTTGGGCTTGGAAAGCAGCTTGTGAAGAAGTTTTTACACTTGGACCTTCTCTTGCATCTGCCAGGAAACTTGGTGCATTGGAATTTCCAAGTGGCGATAACTTGTGAGCTGATGTAGAATTCAGTTCACCATCATTGTTATGACCATAAATTGACTGCTGTCCTTCCATAGCAGTTACCTGTTGTACATCCAGATCCCTCCTACTTGGATCGGCCTCTTCATTCTTCGTAGCCTGCACTTGATGTAGCCGGGAGTAGTCATGATGAAATCCATGTGAATGTTTTAAAGCATGGCCAAGAAATCCAAGATTTCTTGCAGAGGGAGCCAGGCCATTGTTGTTGCTATGTTGTATTCCACCAAGATCCTGCAGTTGCGAATGATTCAACAATGAACCAGAGGCAAAAGCACTAGGATCAGAGACATTCCTTACCTCTGTCTGTGAAGCATCAAGCATCCTCTCTTTCCCTTGCTGCTCTTGTGCAGAAATGAAGCCTTGTAAACTTGTAGAGGAATGGCCAAATTCGGATGACCCATATCCACCATCCTGGGTATTCAGACCATTTAGCTCCTTCAAAGCCAACGAAGTAGTTTCCATGCCAGAAAGATGTTGCTGACTTGGGTTATTCGTCCATAAACTCTGTGGCTTCACTGATACTCCACCCCGTGCAGGCATGCCTGACATAAAAGGAGGCTGAGAAACTGGAGCAGCTTCAAGAACAGGGAATTGTTGACCACCAGAGTTGACAAAAGACTGCTGAGAAGTATCTTGAGATAGAGCAAGGTTGGAAGGTGGATGTCTTGCAGCAGAACCAGTTAATGTTGTCTGATTAGATGGACCAGGTACATTAAACAGATGTTGCGTTTGAAGCTGATTCCTTGAAAATGTAGGACTGGATGTAATTTCTGCAAAAGAGCTTCCAAGCATATAAGATGTAGGGATGCTCGATTGTCCACTGATACTAAATTTATCATCCCAACGGGATCTCGGTGATGATTCATGTGATTGGGGCAAAGATTGAGAAGGGGACGGAGTAGACCAGGTCTGATTTTTCTCTCTTAAACTAGAATCCATTTGCATTTGATTGGAATTAGTAGCTGATTGGATCATACCCTGAGAAGAGAAAAGAGTGTTTGAATTGGATTGTTGTTGAGATGGAGAAGCAAATTTCAAAGCAAAACCTTGAGAAGCAGAAGACTGATTGTAGATATGAGAACCAGAAGCTCCAGGAGTTTTTGCCTCGGTTACCTCAGATAATGGATTAAATCCAGAAGGGCCAAACTGTGTGATAGAACTATTCTCCTTCGACTGGTCAACCCTGCTAAGAAGATGAAGCATATTTTGACTGTTGTGGTTAAGCCATCCAAAGATTCCACAAGAATATACAAAATAGAAGAGTGAATGTACAATAAAATTATATTGGAACAACGCAATAGTAAATATGCTAACGAATGTGAATACGTAAGGTAAATAATAAGGAAGGCTGCAGAGAGAATGTTTAATGTTCATTAGTATTCGAAAGAAAACTACCTTGTTTGTGCAGTCACACGCATGCCACTAGATTCCTCTGATTTCCGGTCATACGAGTTGTCCCTCTGGTAGCAATTTCGCTGCTGCTCATATGTTCCACCTTCCCTCCCATAAGAGTTATGCATAACACGAGAGCTGTCACTCATTTGACGCTGTTTTTCTCCAATGGCCTCATTATCCTCCTTGTTGCTAGATATAAAATGTTTCCCGTAATCAAGCTTATTATTATATTGGACTTGGTGACTGGTTTCCTGATGGACATTAGTCATGTGTGAATTTTGCACAGAATGAAAGTTAAAAATATTTGAATTTTCTTTGTTCCTAAGAGTATCCTCAGAGCCCGATTGTACTTGCTCCAATTGTCCAGTTGGTCTGGAAAATGAAGTTACCCTGGAATCACCCTCCCTATTCCACATATGACTCTCAGAGTTCCTATTGTACATGCCTTCGTTAATATCACCTGTCCAACAATCACCCACAATGTCAGGGAAACGTAAACAAGCACCATTTCCATTACAGGGTCGAAAATGAACAATCTTACCTTCTGGTTTACTGCTTTGACTGGTCCATGTGCCGTCCAAATGCATATGTGGCTGAACCTGCTGAGGGTTACAATCCAACCACTCGCTAGAGTTTTTGGGAGACTTCTGATTGGATTCGTGAGATTCATCCCGGTGAATCCCTTCTCGACGCTCAGATGTGTATTGGATGTCTGGCTGCGGAAAGCCGGGGAAGCTAGAATTAACACTTGAGTCATTAAGCATGGGAAAAGGTTTTGAACTTAAGGAAGAGACACTCTGCAGATTGTTATCAGCCCAACTTCCTTGTTGGTTCTCATTGTCCACGATGTTTGAAGGCTGATTACCAGTTGACAGCTCGGTATTCTGAAAAGTCAAACCACTCCACTCCTCTTGTTGGCCAGTATCACTACTAGAAGCTTCTGCTACAGCAGACTGCATAAGCGCGCTCCAGCTTCCACTTTGGAGAGAAGGAAATGAACTTTCGAATGCATCTCCAAAACCTCCAGCCCCAATATCACTGTGCTTTACCATAGAAGGATCCCAAGTACTATCATCCATGTTAAACAAAATCTTCTCTTCCATTGGATCGAGGGGAACCAAACCCTGTGAAGGGCTAAGCTGCATTGTTTTTTGCTGAAAGGTTCCCAGCCAGCCAGCTTGAACTTGCTTTCCGCTGAGTTCTTGAAGTGATGTATTTGTTTGCAAGGTATTCCCTAGCTGGAGGTTACCCAATGGGGATCCACAATTTGAACCCTGAGTAGTAACGTGTCCAAATACATTTTTTCCCTGAAAGTCTTGTCGGGATACGAAACCCCCTTGAGGTGAGCAAATCTGGTCCGGAGAAGCAGTCATACAATGATCACCTACAAAGGGGTTACTGAAGGCTGATGACTGCATAGCAGGCTTCTGCATTTGATCATTAGCCTTGGTCAACAAATTTTCAGAATCCTGAGACATCGCCGGGAGATGGTACTGATTCATAGTCCCTCTTCCACTAGCAACAGGAGTACCATATAAAGATACATCAAACTGCTGAGAAGCAAGACCCATTGAGCTCAAAGTTTGACCTTGCTCTTGAGAAAAAATAACTCTATTAGAAACATTTTGTCCTGCTGGCGATCCACCCCGCTGCACCCAATTCATAAACATTTGTGGCGTATCATTAACGGGTGTTCCATTGATTAGTGGTGAAAAATGAACCCCAGAACCCTGCTTATTGATTGCAGAGAGCTGATTTACGGCATTATGTTGCCTCGCATCACCGAACTGTTGTACTTGCTGCTGCCTCTGAAGTTCTTGCAGTTTCTTAAACATCAGGTGCTGCTGCAACATCTGCATGTCATTGTACCCAGACTGCTGCATCGAGTGAACCTGTGGAATGCCTTGTTGTTGTCCCCTCACAAGTTGTTGCTGCCTTCCAACGAAGTTAAACTCGCTGGAAGCTTCAGTAATTTCAGACCTTTCTGAATTGGTAGTCAAAGTGGGACTATCGCATGATGCATTTTCTTGCTCTGATTGAAGGATAGATAAGCCTCTTGAGGTTAAAGTATGTGGAATGAAAACTGAGCTATCACCAAAAAAATGGCTTTCCTGCAATTCCTGCTGTCCAAGCATAAACCCATTCGTTTCCAGAAGTTGGTTTCTATACAATTCCGGTCTCTGAGACAACTGTGTATAGTTTTTATCAAACCTCAAGGACTCACCGCCCCGTCCTCTCCCAGAATCTGCAAATACCACAACAGATACATTAGGGCATTCAAAAACACAAACTTGGTATTTAATACGTTACATTATGCAACTGTCCTGGGGGAAAATTCAAAGATTTATCCACTAATTGGGAAACAGAATGCGAACTCCAATGCAGACATGACAATCAAAACACAGAACCTAACCTATAAAGCAATCAAGAAGACCATAGAAGGTGAAGCCACTTATACCTAGTTCCTGTACATTACTCGTCTCTCTTTGTTTTCCCTGCCATTGATTATATATATGCGCAGGCCAATTACCGTCTGCAACTTGAGATTGACGGGAATAGTTGTCTAGCTCATAAAAATTATGGATCCTGCCTTCAATTTCGTTACCAGGCATTAAATTCCCAGGCACCAAATTTTCTCAGCTAACTGTTTCCGTGAAAAATAGCTACGACTGTATATGAGACCATTATGCATACGGCACCCTTATCCCACCAATTCTGGGCACTCTCCAAATTGTCCTGCATATTTCATTGGACATATTGAGATGAGAAGTACTGACAGACAATTTGACAAAAGACCAAATAATAAATATTGAAAACTTAAACACGAAAACCTCGAAAATAAAGTTACATCAGATTTCAAACTCAAGCCTGTCTCATTATGGAGAACCGCTGAAACAGTTTGCCAATTGGTACCCGCAACAACAAAGTCGCATGTGTCTTATTCGATTGCTTGCAAAATAAAATTTATGGGAGAGAGAGAGAGAGAGAGAGAGAGAGAGAGAGAGAGAGAGATCAAATTAGGGACTTGGATGTCCAGCTACAAGATTCAAACTTTCTCAAACATCTGAAATGAAAAAAGATTCGAACTTTTCGATATTCACAGTTTCTTTTCAGCACCCGAATTTACGAATCTTATGAGAGTATGACAGCTAATACCAAAACATGGGAAAGATAGCAAATTCAGCAGAAAATTAAGTTAATGCGAACTCGGGATTTCGAAAAACAAATCAAAGACTAAACACAAAGCACTAAAACTCTATATTTAAGCAACAGACACCCAAATTAAATCAAAACCAAGATTCAAACTTTCCACCCAAAAACCCTAAAAAAATCCAACAAAATCTTACCCAACAACCAATGGAACCTCAATTCTCCCAAAAGTACTAAGAAACCACCTGAATTTAACAAATTCCCAGGTAATTTGACTAAAATTAGAAACAGCAAACCTTAACAGCTCCAACTCTAATGTCTCATTCTTACAAGCTAAAGCAACAGAGTGTGAACTCAAAACCACAAACGAGCAAAAACCGGAGAGTTGGGAGCTCACAGTGTGATCCAAGCCAGGAGAATTAGGGTTCTTCAAAATCGCGGACAGTACGGCGTCGTTCTGCTTCTTTGCAGCTCCCAATTCACACAGCAGTTGCTTAAGCTCCAAAACGACGTCGCAAATGGCTATCTCTCTCTCCGGTACTGAAGTTTCTCTCTCTAGGACTGGAGGAGTGAGAAACCGAAATTCATTTTTCGGACCCGAAGCCGAAGATAAAGCGATCCAACCAAAACACCGCTCCGAAAAAATTGTCTTCCAACAAACACTGCACAGTCTCAGAAGAAAACGCCTCCCCAGCCTCGGAATCCGAACCTCAGGTTCGGACAAGGTTCGAGTAACCGAACCTACGGCACGGGGTTAGAGGCGTTAGAGTGCTTCGCGGGTGTTGGTGTGCCTTGATTTTTCACCCGTTGGATCAATAAATTTGGATGATTGACGGTTGGCTTAGTGGGGAGACGTACGCTGTAGCAAGTGTGCGTCATTGCTTGTGGCGTGAAAGGAAAAAGTGGACGGGATATTCGGTGTCACGCGCTTTTGTGCACGCGTGGAGCGGTGCACTTTATTTTCAAGCCAAACTTTTGAGTTTTTTTTTTTTTTTTTTTAAGAATTTTGTAGATAATAAGTTTATATTATTTCTTTTCTTTTTTTCGGTTTATTTTCCCGCCGCCGGTTTATACAATCGATAGGGACAAGTGGGTGGCTTACTGGGTTTAATGGCAATAGGTAAGAGAACAAGCTAGCAATAATAGCGCGTTTATTAATCCGTAATCAAATTAAGAGGAATTGAATTGATGAGGAATTGAATTGATGCGGAATTAAAATAAGGCATAATCAGAATCAGATTCTTGTTGAAATTGTTTACCAAAACTGTCTGGAATCGGAATAGAATTTCATAAAGCTGTTTACTAATTCAGCAGAATCGGAATATAAATCAATATGATTACTAAAATACCCTTGTCCCAAATCAAATATTTTATTCTATATTTATGTTTAAATGCATTTTAATTAGTTACTTTTATTTATTTAGTTAAAGTAAAGAGTTAAAATGTACATTATTGATTAATTGTGTATAAATTAAAGGGTTTTTATCACAAATGGTCCCTAAAATTGACTCACCCCATTAAGATGGTTCCTGAAATTGAAAATCAATCAATGTAGTCCCTGAAATTGGATGTCGCAAATCAATGTAGTCCTTCCGTCATAACTCCGTTAAAAATTATGTTATGTGCTGATGTGGCAAGTGACGTGGCACCCTTTGTGACAGTCCGTCCCTGATTTTACAATTATATAAAATTTTAAATAAGTGATTTTACGAAATTGCCCTTCGAGGCCGTGAGTCGACTGAGGTTAATTTCAGTATCGTGCCATCTAAGATTTGTTTTCTTGGCATACTCTCGTAGTACTCGTCGCTACGGACGCGTGGGCGCAAGCGGTTTGTGATTTGGAGCTATATCGAAGAAGTTATTAACGTTTGAAGTTGGGGGTATTTTAGTAAATTAAATAAATTCTAGAAAACCCCAGATTTTTGGAGTTAAATCTGGTGTGCCACGTGGATGGCCCAGATTTAAAGGAAATGGGATGGATGGTGGAGATTAGAAGGAACGGATGAGAAGGGGAAATAAATGAAGGATTGAGGAGAAGAGAGAGAAAGGATAGACCAGTCAGAAAGAGAAGAAATGAGGGAAAGGAGAGAGGGGGAGAAGGAAGAACCGGCCGGGTTCCCCTTCGACCCGTATGACCCGATCTCGACCCGGAACAAATTCCGGTGATTTTCACCCTTTTTCCGACGAATTGAGCCTAGCCACCACTCCCAAACATCATCTAGACCTTCCCTCTTCCTATTACACCTCAAATTTCAAGAGATTTAGCCTTGATTTTGGACAAAACCGTGCAAAAGGGGGCGCACGGGTTGGGTGTCTTTCCGTCACGATTTGAAGCTATCTCTTCCAACTAATACCACCCATGGCATCCTCTTGAGGTCTGGAACAAAGCCCAAACAAGTTTGGAGGCGTTGGAACAAGTTTGGAGGTCGAATCGGAACACACCAATTCGAGGGTTTCCGTACGGTTTTGATGAAATTGGAGCCTTTCTTGACCGAATTGGACTTGGTCACAGGTATGAAAGTTGTTCTACTCTTTGAGATCTTCAATTCTGCAAATTTTGGTAATTTTTGGAGAAAGTTGGATTTTCCGGCGAGCCGGGGCGGCCGACCGCCACCCACGGCGGCGCGTGGCCAGTGAGCCACTAATGATATTTTTAGGCCATAATTCATGTCTTGAATTCAGTTTTGGTGAATGAATGACGTAGATTGATTATTGAACCTAATATCGTTACGATTCGGGGTTAGGTAAAAATATGAATCGACGATCCAACCGTTGGATCGTCACAAAACTCGGATACATGGTAGTACTTAATATTTGAAGAATGTGGAAACTTACGGATTGGGAGTCCGATGTATGGATCTTCCCGAATTGGATTTGTAAGTTATAAAATAAAAGGTTAATCGCCACATGGTTTTGGAAATTGGCGGAGATCCAACCGTTGGATCATAACGAAATTTTAGTATGTTGTCCTAGAAGCATAATGTGAATCTTGAGAAGTTACGGATTGGAAATCTGAGTTGCAGATCTTCCGGATCGAACTATATAGTGACGTGTTTTATATAAGTTATATATTCTATCGATATGATTTCTGAGGTATGATTTGATGATTGTTCTAGGCGGCGATCGTTGTGACGCCTTGATGGGTTGTGCTAGGGAGTTGTAGGGCGAACTCCAGGTGAGTGGGCTTTTGGTTTTCAGTAGATATATATATAATTGATTGATTTCCCAGAAATGCGTTTTAAAATGCTTTTACGAAATGAATGCCATGTCGAATGCCATAGATATATTTATATATATATATATATATTTGTGTGATTATATATTGTTGCACCGCGGGCGCCAGGTAAGTCAGGTAAGTATGTATGTGTGTGATGTGATGATTAAGGTGATATCGATGAGATTGTTATATGGCTCATTACCTGCACATCGGGGTTGTGCATGCCTGCGGGCTTAGCCTTCACGTGATCGTTCACCTCCCGCACCGTACGCTCACCTTGGATCCAAGGCAGGTGCCAGCCTGTCGTACAGACCACATTAGGTGGTTCCGACTCGTAGGTGACTTGCGAGACGTCGCTAGCCTTCACGTGATCGTAGCACAGAGCGTATTTACCCAGCTTGACGTACAGACCACATTAGGTGGTTCCGTCATAGGTGCAGGTTACTGATTGTTGATTATTGATGATTGGATTGAGGATTGGATTGAGGAGCCATAGATTCAGCCGTACAGGTCACTTGAGGTGACTCCGGCTGATTGATATATATATATATATATTGCCGGCATGATTTGAGATGAGATATCACCTGATTACTTGATGGTATTTGGTATATGTTGATTAATGGTTATGGTTTATTCGGGCATGGCATTGCTTAGTTGATGTGATTGGTTGATTAATGGTTTTCAGTATTAGTACGTATATATATTTATTTTCTGGGAAGTATACTTGTTTTACAGAGAGGGGTTACAACTTTTATATCAAAATGATTTTGTAAAGCTTTGTTTTTGCCCACTCACGCTTTTTGGTTTTGCGCCCCTCCAGGTTCTAGTAGCATAGTTTCGTTATCCACAAGGACTCGTGGCATATCCCAGTTCAGGTGGCTACTTTTGAGGGTATGATCTTTACCTACACTACTGTACTTACTTATGCTCTGACAACGCGTGTGAAATGGGTCTATACCCACTCGCAGCGCATTCTGATATTTAGGTATCTTTAGGTTTAAATTTATTCGCATTCTTCCATATCATCACTTTATGGCTTCGTCACCTTCCAGGTGATGGCCAGCACAGCTCGATTCGGAGTCCTAGTGGACATTCCGGGTCGGGGTGTGTCAGTTTGGTATCAGAGCATAAGTTGGGCAGTATTGCATTCATCACACGCGTGATGTGAGCATTCTTGGTTTTCGTGTCTAATATTTGGATTATGCCACCTTGTCGATTTTGAGAAAATGTGATAGCTTCTCTAAGTTGTGGTAATTTGGTCGATGTGCTGATGTTTTGGAATAGCTTTTGGCGAAGGTTCTTATAATTAAAGTGAAATTTTTAAGGATTGATGCAGAGGCAAGTGGATGGCATAAATGTGGGTTAACATATTATTGGATGTTATCAGATGCTTTACCAATCGATGTGATACTTATCCTCTAGCCATCAGTATTAAAAGTTGAGATTGGAATCTCTGAGTAGTTTGATTCCTTGTCAGTAACGGTTAGGCTATCACCTATTGGAATTCTTGTGAAGTCTACCTTGTTAAGACTTTAGGATACTCTCGTGTGACGATGGTGCTAAAGTGGTAGTATTTAACGGAAAAGCACTTTGGGAAGATCACTTTCGGTGTACGATTGGATTTGGGAAGTAATAATGTACACTCTTAGTGCGAAATATTTTGTATATGTTGAGAATGTGAGAATCAGTAATTATGGTGTTGAACCTATGCTATGCTCATGTGGTGTTTCAATTGGTGGAACTTTGCTTAAGCCTTGGGAAGTTGTATTCTTCCAGCCCTAATGCTTAAAGTATTGGCGATGTTTTTCTTTCCTTAAGTGGGCGCTAAAATTTTGACGACAAAGCATTGGTGGATTAGCTAAGATAGAAAGGTGAGTTGTTATTAATTTCTCTCACCTTGTGATATAAAAGTTTGTATTCATGATCTAATCAAGTGTGGAGATATAAAAGGAATTAAAGTCGAGGCTTCACTTGATATGATTGAAGGAAATTCTTAGTTTAGGCGAGTCTACATTTGGTTAGAGCAGAAGAATGTTTGAGGATATACAGTTTAACTTCCTGGGCAACCACAGTTTCTTATTGGTTGTTCCAAAGGATGATGGCATTATGAGGAAGTTATTTTTGGACTCTTATACTAGTTCAAGCAAGCAGAAATCAGAACAGATTACTAGCTAGATATAATTATATCTCACTGTGTTGCATGTTTTATTTCTGAGCTTTGGGAAGTCTCTCTAAAAGATTATAAATGCTAGATAGTATGTGATTTATAGAAGGGCATTGTAATTAGGTATCTGGATGACCCGAGGTTACTTTTGGGGGGTATGTAAAATGGAGTGAGGTATGTCGTTATTTCTGCTGGGAGAGCAAAGAGATCGTTATCGAAAGGCTGCCAAGGATATTTAGTTCATGCGGTACTAAGAGATATTGCTCTGAGTAGCGTGGAAGAGGTCAAGGTGGTTAGACATTTTCCTGACGTTTTCCCCGAGAATTTATCTGGATTGCCGCCAGGCAAAGATGTGGAGTTCTCTATTGATTTGTTTCCAGGTACGGATCTTATATTAGAGATTGGTTCATGATGAGTTAAGGGAATTGAAAAGTCAGTTGCAAGAATTGGTTGATAAAGGTTCCATTCAACCTAGTATGTCGTCGTAGAGAGCCCAGTTTATTTTTGAGGAAGAATGTGGACATTAAGGCTATACATTGACTATGGATAATTGAATCGGGTAACGATTGAGAATCGTTATCCATTACCGCGTATTAATGATTGTTTGATCAGTTTAGAGGTGCCTGTGTATTTTCAAAGATTGATTTGAAGTCTGGTTATTACCAATTGAAGATTAAGAGTGATGATGTCCCTAAGACGGTTTTCAGAACTCGTTATGGTCTTTATGAGTTTTTGGTGATGCCATTCAGATTGACGAATTTTATGAGTTTGACGAACGAAGTATTCCAGGAATATCTCGACAGGTTTGTTATCGTTTCATTGACGATATTCTGGTACACTTAAGACTAGAGCAGAGCATGCTAGACATCTTAATTTGGTATTACAAAGTTTGAGGGATTGTCGATGTATTCTAAGTTTAGCGAATGCCAATTTTGGATGAATCAAGTGGCATTACTGGGACATGTTATATCTACTTAAAGTATTCAAGTGGAATCTTAAAAGGTAGCAGCGGTTGAGAATTTGGAACAATCGCGAACCGTGACTAAGATTCAGAGTTTTTTTAGCTTAGTAGGCTATATGGACGGTTTGTGAAAGATTTTTCAGTCATTGTCTTGTCATTGCCGAGGTAGACGAGAAAAGAGGTTAAGTTTGAGTGGGGTGAAAATGGTGAGCAAAGTTTTCAACAGTTGAAGTATTTCCTCACTCATGCACTTGTGTTAGCACTCTCAGATGATAACGTGAATTATGAGGTCTATAAGGATGCATCGCGATGGGGTAATGTTTAAGGTCCCTAGTAGTGGAACCATTAAAAATGAACCATCTTATATGCGATTAAACTTTGGTTATAGTAAGTTTCTGGCAGTATCATTGGAAAGATTAAATTGACGCTTATGATTGCACTATCGAGTATTATCTCAGTTATGCAAACGTAACTATTGAGCATCGTAGTACAGATGGTTTCTACCCTAAATATTTTGGTTTTCCTTATTCCATTATAGTTGACCTCTTTGAGTATCATTGTGACATTACTTTGAATCATCAAGGAATAGTTGAATAGTTATAATCGCTTACCATATCCAGATGCAAACGGGATAATTATTATGAGCTTCTGGTAGGAGGTATTTTGGTAAATGTGGAGTTGTGATGATGTCTTGATGTTTATGGATCGATTCGATAATCAACTCATTCTTCCATTGATCCCGAGGGAGATTCAGTTGGACCATTGGTTAATTTACATATTCTTGAATTTATCGGTTATCTGACATTTTGGTCAGCATCTTTTCTGATCATGACCTAACATTCATTCTGTGTGCTGAGAATATATTTTGGTCAACGTTGGTGCATGGTTACTCGATTGCAGCTTGAGTTATTTCCAAAGACAGATAGCTATTGGGAAGAATTGCTTGGATATTGAAACCTAGTTGCGATCGTTAATTCCTCAATCATCTGTCAATCACTTAGTGGAATAGATCATTATCGTTGATGATTGAGCATTTTGGAAGTTGTTTTTGGTAGGGTAATGACCACCAATCAGTATGGATATCTTGAACTTTGAAGTTGATGATCTTGTTTTGGTTCTCGGATTCTCAAGGGTGCTTTAGTCTTCTTGGCATGGTTTCTCGCTCAATCAATGAGTAATTCATGATTCATTCACTTGGCGGATGCGTGTGTCAGTTTTATATCGATGCTTACAAGAAATATTGGAGTACAGTCTTCTCGTGAGTTTATTGGACTTACCAAAAAAAAAAAAAAATGAATTTCATGTAGTATTGAGAATTGAATGGATTTCAGCATAGTATTGGTGAAGGTATAAAGCTTGGTAATTTTGAGTGTCATCTTCCAGATAAGATTGAGATTATAATTGTTGTTCGAATGTTGTCGATAAAGATTTGGATTCTCGAATTTTGGATTTCAGAGGTTATATTCTTGATTTGGTGAGCAATGTTGGTGATTAGTTGCGAAGAAAATATTTGATGATATATATATATATATTTTTCTACACGCATCATTTCAGGACGTTATTAGAGGACTTAATGATTTGGGGAGTACATGGATATCAAAGCACTCTTAAAAAGCTAAATTGATGCGCTTGAAGAGTTTATGGCGTTGCGATCGAGGCACGAATCGGATGATCTGGACATATTGGTATTCGAGGAGCAAGATGATTTTTACTAATTTATTGAGACAATGACGAACTACCGACATTTCAGGTCGTAAACAGTAACATTGATGATTTAATTGTTGGGTTCTCTAAGCTAGTAGGCAAGACGACTCATCTATGGTAGTAGTTACTAATTAGAGATAATTCGAACTTATCCTCGAAGTTCGTGTCACGCCAAATGTTTGGCAAGGACCATTTTCGTTTTGATTTTGATTTTTCGTGCAAGCATTTTCTAAGAGACTATTCTATTTATTGGATTTATTTCCATTCTTGGTTTAAACTTGATGCAAGTATCTGAATTGAAGGTTTTTATACTGATAACTATTTTCGATATCCGTAAACTTTTCTTATGTCATTGCGTAGTAATTGGTGTTCTTGCTTGCGGTTTGGGTGGATATTGTATTATTATATTGCCAAGGAAGGAAAAAGGTATGAGCTTGGAGGCATGAAAGAGGAATAATTGCAATCCGATCGCGACGGAATGGCATACTCTTTTATGCAGCCGCTCTAACTTAATTTCTTCCTTGTGTAAGTATTTATATAGAGGTACTTTTCTTATTTTAGAGTATTTTACTTTTAGCGAATTATTTTAAATTTCGGGGACGAAATTTTTTAAGGGGGGAAGATTGTGACAGTCCGTCCCTGATTTTACAATTATATAAAATTTTTAATAAGTGATTTTACGAAATTGCCCTTCGAGGCCGTGAGTCGACTGAGGTTAATTTCAGTATCGTGCCATCTAAGATTTGTTTTCTTGGCATACTCTCGTAGTAATCGTCGCTACGGACGCGTGGGCGCAAGCGGTTCGTGATTTGGAGCTATATCGAAGAAGTTATTAACGTTTGAAGTTGGGGGTATTTTAGTAAATTAAATAAATTCTAGAAAACCCCAGATTTTTGGAGTTAAATCTGGTGTGCCACGTGGATGGCCCAGATTTAAAGGAAATGGGATGGATGGTGGAGATTAGAAGGAAAGGATGAGAAGGGGAAATAAATGGAGGATTGAGGAGAAGAGAGAGAAAGGATAGACCAGTCAGAAAGAGAAGAAATGAGGGAAAGGAGAGAGGGGGAGAAGGAAGAACCGGCCGGGTTCCCCTTCGACCTGTATGACCCGATCTCGACCCGGAACAAATTCCAGTGATTTTCACCCTTTTTCCGACGAATTGAGCCTAGCCACCACTCCCAAACATCATCTAGACCTTCCCTCTTCCTATTACACCTCAAATTTCAAGAGATTTAGCCTTGATTTTGGACAAAACCGTGCAAAAGGGGGCGCACAGGTTGGGTGTCTTTCCGTCACGATTTGAAGCTATCTCTTCCAACTAATACCACCCACGGCATCCTCTTGAGGTCTGGAACAAAGCCCGAACAAGTTTGGAGGCGTTGGAACAAGTTTGGAGGTCGAATCGGAACACACCAATTCGAGGGTTTCCGTACGGTTTTGATGAAATTGGAGCCTTTCTTGACCGAATTGGACTTGGTCACAGGTATGAAAGTTGTTCTACTCTTTGAGATCTTCAATTCTGCAAATTTTGGTAATTTTTGGAGAAAGTTGGATTTTCCGGCGAGCCGGGGCGGCCGACCGCCACCCACGGCGGCGCGTGGCCAGTGAGCCACTAATGATATTTTTAGGCCATAATTCATGTCTTGAATTCAGTTTTGGTGAATGAATGACGTAGATTGATTATTGAACCTAATATCGTTACGATTCGGGGTTAGGTAAAAATATGAATCGACGATCCAACCGTTGGATCGTCACAAAACTCGGATACATGGTAGTACTTAATATTTGAAGAATGTGGAAACTTACGGATTGGGAGTCCGATGTATGGATCTTCCCGAATTGGATTTGTAAGTTATAAAATAAAAGGTTAATCGCCACATGGTTTTGGAAATTGGCGGAGATCCAACCGTTGGATCATAACGAAATTTTAGTATGTTGTCCTAGAAGCATAATGTGAATCTTGAGAAGTTACGGATTGGAAATCTGAGTTGCAGATCTTCCGGATCGAACTATATAGTGACGTGTTTTATATAAGTTATATATTCTATCGATATGATTTCTGAGGTATGATTTGATGATTGTTCTAGGCGGCGATCGTTGTGACGCCTTGATGGGTTGTGCTAGGGAGTTGTAGGGCGAACTCCAGGTGAGTGGGCTTTTGGTTTTCAGTAGATATATATATAATTGATTGATTTCCCAGAAATGCGTTTTAAAATGCTTTTACGAAATGAATGCCATGTCGAATGCCATAGATATATTTATATATATATATATATATATATTTGTGTGATTATATATTGTTGCACCGCGGGCGCCAGGTAAGTCAGGTAAGTATGTATGTGTGTGATGTGATGATTAAGGTGATATCGATGAGATTGTTATATGGCTCATTACCTGCACATCGGGGTTGTGCATGCCTGCGGGCTTAGCCTTCACGTGATCGTTCACCTCCCGCACCGTACGCTCACCTTGGATCCAAGGCAGGTGCCAGCCTGTCGTACAGACCACATTAGGTGGTTCCGACTCGTAGGTGACTTGCGAGACGTCGCTAGCCTTCGCGTGATCGTATCACAGAGCGTATTTACCCAGCTTGACGTACAGACCACATTAGGTGGTTCCGTCATGGGTGCAGGTTACTGATTGTTGATTATTGATGATTGGATTGAGGATTGGATTGAGGAGCCATAGATTCAGCCGTACAGGTCACTTGAGGTGACTCCGGCTGATTGATATATATATTGCCGGCATGATTTGAGATGAGATATCACCTGATTACTTGATGGTATTTGGTATATGTTGATTAATGGTTATGGTTCATTCGGGCATGGCATTGCTTAGTTGATGAGATTGGTTGATTAATGGTTTTCAGTATTAGTACGTATATATATATATATATATTTTTTGGGAAGTATACTTGTTTTACAGAGATGGGTTACAACTTTTATGTCAAAATGATTTTGTAAAGCTTTGTTTTTGCCCACTCACGCTTTTTGGTTTTGCGCCCCTCCAGGTTCTAGTAGCATAGTTTCGTTATCGACAAGGATTCGTGGCATATCCCAGTTCAGGTGGCTACTTTTGAGGGTATGATCTTTACCCACACTACTGTACTTACTTATGCTCTGACAACGCGTGTGAAATGGGTCCATACCCACTCGCAGCGCATTCTGATATTTAGGTATCTTTAGGTTTAAATTTATTCGCATTCTTCCATATCATCACTTTATGGCTTCGTCACCTTCCAGGTGATGGCCAGCACAGCTCGATTCGGAGTCCTAGTGGACATTCCGGGTCGGGGTGTGTCACCCTTTATATTAAAAAACTAAAAAAATATTATTAAAAACTAAAAAAAATCATTTAATATTTTTTAAATGTTAAAATAATAATTAATTATTTATAAAAAATAAAATAAAAAAAATAAAAAAACCTTATGTTCGTGCCCTTCCCCCCCCCCCCCCACACCCTACCCCTCTTCTCTCTCTTCTCCCCAATCCAGCTCCCTTCCTGCAACCCAGAAAAAAGAAGGAAGAAGAAGAAGAAGAAGAAAAACAAACCGAATCCGAATCTGCAACCTAGAAGAAGAAGAAGAAGGAGGAAGAGGATGGAACAAGAAGAAGAAGAAGAAGAATAAGAAGAAAAAGAAAAAAAAATCCCGAATCTGCAACCCAGAAGAAGAAGAAGAAGAAGAAGAAGGAGGATGAGGAGGGGGAAGAAGAAGAAAAAAAAATAAAAAATCCTGAATCTGCAACCCAGAAGAAGAAGGAGGAAGAATGAGGAGGAAGAAGAAGAAGAAGAAGAAAAAAAAAGAAAAAAAAAAAACCCGAATCTGCAACCCAGAAGAAGGAGGAGGAGGGGGAGGAGGAGGAAGAAGAAGAAAAGAAAAGAAAAAAAAAAAAAAAAAACCCTCAGTAACCCCCCGGGAAGAAGTAGAAGAACAAAAAAAAAAAAACCAAATCAAATAATTTTTTTTTACTTTTCTTTTAATATTTAAAAAATATTAAATGATTTTTTTTTAGTTTTTAATAATATTTTATTAGTTTTTTAATATAAAGTGTGCCACGTCACTTGCCACATCAGCACATAACAGAATTTTTAACGGAATTATGACGGAATGACTACATTGATTTGCGACACCCAATTTCAGGGACTACATTGATTGATTTTCAATTTCAGGGACCATCTTGATGTGGTGGGTCAATTTTAGGGACCATTTGTGATAAAAACCCTAAATTAAATTATAATCTAATTAAAAGCCATAAACAAAGCCACATCCATCTTCTTATCCCGTAGAAGAAAAAACCCAGAACCGCTCCCAGTCGTCAAGACCTTCAAACCGCGCAGAAGAATGAACGCAAAAACCAATCGGAGCCGTCAAGATCACACGAGCATTGACATCACCAAGGTCGCAATCGTCAAAGCGACGTCGCACGACGATGAGCCATCGCCTCCTGAACAACGATGTGTGTCGGCGGTGTCAAAGCCTCTGGTCCATCGGCTCCTGAACGACGATGATCCAGAATGACGAAGACGAGATCTGATATGCGATCTCTTGAAGGCAGATTGATAAGAGGGCATAATAGGAATGCAAAATGCATTCCTGATTCCTCACCCTCCGGGAATTCAATTACCTCATCCATGGAGGGAGTCCAATTCCTCCGTTTTCAGGAATTGAATTCCATTTTTCGTGTAGGTCTCACACACTATTGATTCCTCTCAATTTCAGTAAACAGAAGAGTGATCTGTAATCGGAATTAAACTCCTTGTTTTCATTCCGATTACGGATTGGTAAACACACCATAATTGTGTTATCTAAGATAAATTTTAAAATGATGTATTTTTATAGTCGAGGTAAACAACTTTTACATCAATAAAATTTTGAATTCACCTCATTCCAACTCCTAATTAATAAAATTTAATTTCTCTTTATTCTAATTACAGATTAAAAAACGAGTTATAAGTGTTTAATCATCTAGGGTTATTATAGGTTTGGGCCAAGCCACCTAACTTTCAAGGTAGTGAATAAATCGATAGATCAATA
The DNA here is from genome assembly GCA_024362995.1 of Heteromeles arbutifolia. Taxonomy (NCBI): domain Eukaryota; kingdom Viridiplantae; phylum Streptophyta; class Magnoliopsida; order Rosales; family Rosaceae; genus Heteromeles; species Heteromeles arbutifolia. The sequence continues at coordinate 4,554,672 of JANCRC010000007.1, forward strand.
TTCTTAGCAACTATTTGTAGAAGAGAAACATAAAAATGCAACCATCTTTGGTCAATTCGTGTTTATGTATGGGTTAAGCTAAACCAAAACATGGGTTTAACTAATCTGAGGATCAACTACGAAATGAAGTATGTAACGTCAGCTGAATTGAAAAAGTGGGCTTTATTATGTAGATTTATATTAACTAGATTAACAAGTTTGAGATGAACAAAACTCAAACCTGACATTTATAACAATATACATCATCGCCTTCTAGGCCCCCAATTGATTGTAGGGAACTTTAACGAAAAGCTCCCGGTACTATTCACTTTAACGAAAAACCACATTTTTACACTAAAAAGTCAGTCTTGGTACTATTCACTTTACCCTTTATTTTGTCCTTATCATTAAAACTCAAAGTTTTCAAACCATTTTCATTAGTTTTCCTTTGATTCTATCATAAAGGTCAATGATGGACAATAGCATCCCATGAACATAACTTATAATCGTTGATGCATGTAGTAAACAAACTCAAAATGTTGATATCCACTACAAAGTAGCTACTGCATTTTAGGCTTTGTCTGTAATAGAAGTCAATGATAGACAACAACCTTCTTCCAAACACAGCTTAAAATTGACAATTTCTAACTGTTAGTGCATGTATGATTCGTAATTTATGAACAATGTGTTAGCAACGATGAAGAACATCTACATAACCAAGTTGTGTGATTGTAATATATAACATGTGTTTATGTAGTGGTAGAGTGGGTTTTGATAGTTCCTAATTTAGATAAAATTTTTAGTGTGCTGGGAACACAATTCGGTACACCAAGTGTCATAATATAGGTAGTTGAAATTTTTTTTCTTTCAAGTATCCAACTACTATTATAACACTTAGTGTACTTGACCGTATTTTCGACACAATAAAAAATCTCTCCCTCGTTAATGTTTAAAGATAGTGGAGTATTGCAGGGTTGGTGATAGAGTTTCTGATTCTTAGTACACCTATCATGCCACAATAACACTGATCGGTGGCTGAATCAGTACATTTTTAAATTGCCCCGATAGAGAGAGAGCACATGATGGACGATTTTTGAAAAAAAAAAGGTTTGTTTCATTAATTATAATTTGTTTGAGTATAAACACCAAAACGGGGATGTAGCTCAAATGGTAGAGCGCCCGCTTTGCATGCGGGAGGTACAGGGTTCGATCCCCTGCATCTCCAAGTCATTCAGTTTTTATGTATTTTTTATTATTATTTTGGATAAATTACACAAAACTACCTCAATTATAGGTCAAAGGACATTATCATACCTCATCTTTTAAAAATGACATTATCATACCTCATCTTACAAATTCGTTCCAATTGTCAGACATCCGTCAGTTTTTCTGTTAATTTCTCTATTAAATGCTGACGTGACTAGAGACATGGTCCACTCACTAATCAAACTGAATTAAAAAAAATTAAATATATTTTTAATAATTAAATATTAAAAAATTAAAAGTAAAATTATTATTTTTATATAAAATTATGAGATCCACCTCTACAAACCCTTCCCCACCCGTCCCCCCCAACCTTCCTCCACCTGTCTCCCCCATTCCTCTCTTCTCCGATGAAACCACCAACCCAGTCCTTGTCTCCGGCTACCCCACCTCAACCTCTTTTCTCCGACGAAACCCAATATCTCTCGTACGGACCTCGTCATACCATCTTCCAATATATCAATCTCCTCGTCATCCCACCCCCTCCTCCCTCTAACAAATCTGAAGCCGCAGTTTGCCTTCCCGAAATGCGAGGCCATTCCCTATGACCAATTCGAAGTCACCTTCCAGGCCGTCAAGCTCTAGATCGCCGACCGAGTAGTTTTGCTGGTCGAAAACTCCTTTGATGGGGACGCAGAGCTCCATAATTTGACGAACCTCAAGGAATGGCTGGGGTTCCACGGCTCCGTTTTGGAGGGAGGGAAGGTGAAAAAATTAAAAAAATCGCCCTCCTCTTAGTGCACATGGAAGGTTTGTTCGTGATGGTCTCTCTGCAACTCATGAGATGCAAAGCCCTGCCACTCCTTCAAAGGTATCCAAAAAGTTTTTGAATTTCTGTGAAATTTTAGAATTTTTTGGCTTCTGGGTTCTGTTTTTGGTGTGGATTTGTTACTGAATTTAGTCATTTTGGGGGCAGATCTGGGTTTGCATGTAATGTGCTCTAAAATTTTGATGAATTCTGCAATTTTTAAAGTCTTGACTGTTACATGGTGTTGTTTCATGTTTTAGGTGAAGGAAATTTAATTGTGTTTAAGGAGGACGAGGAAGAAGGGGGACATAGGAGGGAGTGAGGGAAGACGAAGGAGATGACCGGCGTTCTGGAGAGAAAAGGATGAGAGATTTGTTCGATCCCATTTCCCCTTTGAAAATCCCATTTCCATTTTTATTTCCCAGATTTGTTAGACTTGGATTGTATTTGTGATAGATTAATGTCAATTGCGTTGAATGGCGCCGCCGTCATAAGGGTTCGCGCGTGGTGGGTTGCTATTTGACTCGTCGGAAAACTGCCGAAGAGTAACCTCCGTTGAGGTTTCGGTTTGTTCTTTGAGTACATCGACGATTGGGGGAGACAGATTGGGGGAGACGGGTGGAGGAAGGTTAGGGGGACAGGTGGAGGAAGGTTAGGGGACAGGTGGGGAAGGGTTTGTAGAGGTGGATCCCACAATTTTATATAAAAAAATAATTTTATTTTTAATTTTTTAATATTTAATTATTTTTTAATCCAGTTAGATTAATGAGTGGGCCCCGCCTATAACCACGTCATCATTTAACAGAGAAATTAACAGAAAAACTGACGGAGGTTTGACATTGGAACAAATTCGTAAGATGAGGTATGACGTTGTCATTTTTAAAAGATGAGATATGATAAGTGTCGTTCGACCTATAGTTGAGGTAATTTTGTGTAATTTACCCGATTATTTTTCTAAAATAATCAGTTTTGCTGCTATCTCATGCCCACAGGAAGGAGAGCGATTGGGTGTCGATTGGGTGTCGGACAAGTATATCAACACGTTATTGACTATCTGCTTGTCATTCATATTGCTTCACATGTTTTATACATGTTTGAACTGTTTGTGAGTCTAGATGAAAAGTAAATGACGATGTGACATCATTTCATCATGCAGTTAAACAATCCAAACCTAAAAATTTCCCCACGAATGCAAATGTAAATGAAGATGTGATATCATTTCATTATACAGTTAAACAATCCAAGCATAAGAATTCCCCCACGAACACAAATCCACAAACATCACCGCGTAAACAGAGGCAAATGTGGGTGAACTGATTTACACACCCATCTATTTTGCACTTATTTCTGGTGCCAAGAAGTTACAATTATAAATTAATCCCAGGTTTTACAAGTATATATGTAGGGGTGTGCTATTCACATACCCTATTTTACTTCTCACACACCTCTTGATAATTTATGTCCGTTGATCTTCTTCAATTCATCCAATCCGACGGCCGAAAATTAAAAAGGTGTATGAGAAGTAAAATGGAGTGTGTGGATATCACACCCCTATATGTATCCATTTGAATCGGACTATTGTCGTACCCACAATTTATAATCCGATCCTTTGTCAACAAACGTCTGCCAGCTCCCTTCCAAATGGTTTTCCTTCGACGGATTCCAATCGAAATCTCCAAGCTTCATTACTAGCGTATCATCTATCTGTGCAACGTAACCTTCATTGTTCGCATGGTATATCTTCACTGAGCTCCGGCAATGGATCCCGGCCCTTCTCCGAGCGTCTATTAGCTCGGTTAGGATGTCATGGAGACCAAAGTCGTATAAATGGTCATAGAAAATGACAGGCTGCAACAGAGGTAAAGATTGCAAAGTTAAATAGCAGCTATTTGTAATGGCAACTAAGGGATTAAGAACTCACTGTTCCAGGATGCGTCAGGATGTAAGCGTATCCCTGTGTAAGCTTATCTCGTGGAAACGGCCAATGGCCCTGAAATAAAAAGAAAGAAAGGTCCTACATTAGGTGTCTAGCACTTAAAACCCAGTAACTGCCTTCTTGTGCTTCGTTAATGGTTCTATGACGTCGCATAAGGGGATATTTGGGTTCAGTGCTTGTGTGCGCATGCATGTGTGCGTGTGAGAGAAAAGGGAAGAGAAACCTGTGTTGATCCTGTGTCGTGGTTCTCCAAAAACGTGACAGCACGAGAGGGCCACCATCCCAGAACTCCAGTAGGTTTACCTTGAGGATCTATTAACCTCCAGTATTGGTTATGAAGAGCGGAGTGGAGTATTCCCTGAAAAATTGCAATACTAAGTATGTATTGGGCTAAAATATGCAGCCACATAACATAAATTTCACCATTAGGTAAATTATCAGATATAACTTTCGTTTTTATTTATAACAAGATAACAAAGGTTTGACAAGCAAAACCATATCAATTGTCACACTACTTATCAAGTTTTCCCCGTGGCCCGAGTGACAATGTTCTTAGCCTTGTTTCTGTGGGTCAAACTAATATAGGATGTAGCAGATGCAGTCTAGCAAGTACCTTTGTTGTGACATCAAATGCAGAGGAAGAACCGCCTGTGGCATTGATCCAATTAACAATTCGTTGCCGGTGAGCATCTACAGAACCCAGAAAAGTTAATATTTAAGTTTTCACCATGCTAAGAAAAACAGTAATCATATCGTTGCTTCTGGCCACAAAGGAGTTTTACTAAGTTGAGGCATATAATAGTATCTCGCAGTAACAATATTGTGGTTATCTTCTTTGTTTCTCTTTTATCTTCTTGTTCAACGTTATAAATTCAGTTAGGGTTCACAAGTTCATACCTTGATTGTAACACAAATTTCCATTTTCATAACCTAAGCTGTCCCAATATTCTCCAATAGCAAATGCAGGAACCGAAGCTTCAATATATTCTTTTACATAGGAACCCGAAAAGCCTCTGGAACAACACAAAAGGAGTTAATCGCATGCTATGGATTAAAAGGAGAAAGAAATTTCTAAAGATTTCAGACATCTGCACTTTGGGACAAACTAAGAAAAGACCTTGGACCTTCGCCCCCCAAAATAAAGCACTTTCACCTTACGAAGTCAAGGCGCCATCCATCAAAACCAATATCACTTCGAAGCCAATTTAGCAACTCCTTTATGTCATTTCTTACAAAGTCCTTCGAATGATCAATATTGGGTGCTGCATGGAATATATCCCCTACACACAGCATTAACAGCAGATGAGTACACGGGTAAGCTTAAAATTTCGGCAGCCTCTAGGACATGCTTATACTTGTAAACTTCATGAGGTTATCCCAACATTCCCACACTGATGTGGGGTGGTAAATAGCATGTCTTGTTCAGGTCTGAACTGTTTTAGGTAAACTAAACCAAACAATCAAGACCAGAAGTGAAGCGTAGATTATGTCTCATAGAGACTCTCACCCTTTCCATCTTAATCATAAAGTCGATTGGAAGGGATTCTAAAACAATCAAAACGATGAACCCTTCCAAGGATCATAAAATTTACACAACAATCAAAGAAAAAATAAAGTACCACTTGAAGGATTTCCTTGGCCCTGAAAATTTGGATCATCACAAACAATTGCTTCAGGCCCCCAAGCAAGCTTCCCACCAAAAATGTTCCAAATGCCATTTGGACTCTGAAATCGGCAAGAATGTGAGTTTTACCAAGAGGAGTGACAACACATATGACCAACCGAGCATGCAACATGAAAATAATGATCTAATGTCATAAAATACCCTAAACTTTCGAAACAGGAACAGTAAATCAAGTGTTTACCTGTTTATGTGCACATCTATGATTTAGGACAACATCTCCCAGGGCCTGCTCACAGGAAAAATACGTTACTAATCCAACACGACTATTCACGTGATAATCAAACAGAAAAAAATTAAAGCAGATAATAGTCCTATACATATCCAAGGCATTATTCTCACTTGGCCCCATGATTTGATTATTCAATAACGATTTCTGTTTTGAGCCTATGACGAGCCAAATTCACTTTCTTAACAACTTTTACTTTTTTGAACAAATAGAACAAAAGAATAATAAGGGAAACCTCTTATCAAACAAAAAACCCATGAAATAGTTCAAGAATTGACCTTCGATGCCTAAGATTATACATACCAGAAGATCGTGTGAATGCATTTCCTGAATGCAGTGTTTAAGTTCATCCACGGTACCATACGATGAGTTCAAATTGTACAGGTCAGAAGGCATATAACCTGCAGGCCATTTCATATTGGTTACAAATTCTGCACAATTATTGAAGAGCCGCAAACTTCATCAAATCATGTTTTAATGCTACCAAATATACTAATGCAGGTCCTAAGTATATTTCTACAGATAAACACACACATGCAGGGGGCATGTTAACACTATACAAATATTAAGAACATAAACAAAAGAAATGTACTTCAGACAAGATAAGTTGTTAGGAGTGCAACATTGTTAATAACACCTAAACGGTATCATTGCCATCCAGAATGATTATATGCATGCACAGGAATATCTAAAAATGGCATTAATCTTGCTATATTTAAATTCGATAACAAGACAGATAAAAAAAAACAAAGTAGACGAGGAAGAGATGAACCTTGAGGAGCAACAGATTCTGTTGGTGGTGGGAACCACACTGCCGTTACCCCAATTTTTGATAAATCAGCAGCTTTAGGAGCTAAGTCCAGGTACCACTGCCTTCTCCAGCTTTCCCAATTGAAGCCTTGAAACTTCAAAAGCAATAGAATAACAGTCGGTAGAAGAAACAATCTAGGAATTGCATCTTTATCCCGTGTAAAACAATCAAATATAGGGAGGGAGGGAGAGGGAGCGGGAGAGAGAGAGAGAGCAGGCACATTTTGATCAAAGTAAACTTGAAAACCTTTGGGGGAAAAACTTGAAAATCTAGTCTTGCATAACCAATCTTCACTACAATTGGATAACACATTGGTATTTCAAGTTTCAACCAACGGGTATGAAAATACATACCACAATTTCACGTCCGGTTCCAGTTCCTGGCTCTGCATTGAAGTCAATGCACAATTTCAAGTCAGATACAGGCCTTGTTTGGGAATTGGGACACATGTTTTCTCGGTAACATTAGCAATTTTGTGAGTACAAGAAAACTAACCTAACTTTGTTTGTTCCTCGGTGCTCTGCCATTGTATGGTCTTCCTCTCAAGAACGTGCTCCAGAGCTTTTCGTTTCTTTTCTATTGTTTCTTTCTCACGCACATGCTCAATAAGTGTATCGCCCTCCTTTGGCTTTTCCTGAGCTATAGACCATACTTCATCAGGTTTGGGCAAGTTCAAAGATCTGAACTTTGAACTGGAGGCTTCAGCTACATCGATCTTTCTTGGTGGGAACCTGGGACGGATAGTACGAATTTTCCTAGCCATCCATTGAGGTATCTCTCGGCGAGGGCCATCACTTAAAAGTTTCCATTTCAGTGAATCATCATCTGTCAAAAGATCTATCCGTCCACCATTAACAACATAAATGGAATCTTCATCCCCCTCACCCAGTGGTCTTTCCTTCAACAACAATGATTCTGCCATTTCTCCTCTCTGTCTCCACATCTTTGTAGTAGCTTCAGATGCCTTCAATGATCTTTGCAGTGCTTCACATCTTCTCAAGTATGCGTCATCTTTCGAACGTGCCATTTCTTTGGCAGCACCAATAGCATCCATAATGCTTTGCAACTCAGCCTTGAAAGCCTTGGAAGAAGACTTCTTTCTTTCTGATGAATCTTTCTTCATTTTCTCCAACAAAGACATAATTTCCTCCTCTTTCTGGAGAGTATTTTTCCTACTTGATTCCTGAAATTCAAGCAATGATTTCTCAGCATCATTAGCTCGGAGCTCAAACGCATTTGCATGTGCATGGGCCTTTTCCAACTCCAACTTCAACCTATCAATGTCACTTCTTGTAAGCAACGACTGAGATTCTAAATCATTTACGGCACCCTGTAACATCATATTTTTTGACTGGAGGGAAGCAAGCTCATCCAGTGGACTCATACCTTCAGTATATTCTAATACTGCTTTTGATGCATGCTCACCAGCTTTTTCCGCCACATCAAGTGCCTTCTCTATTGCAAGTTTTGACTGTTCCACAATTGACAATATACTACCTTCTGTCACCTCCTTAATTTGTTTTTCGATCTGATAAGCTGCTTCAGCAGCTGTAGTTTCTGCCGCCGAAACCCTCATCTGGGCATCTTCTAGAATGTGAGATGTGGCCTGCTGGAAAGCAATTTCCGCTAACTTTTCTACTTGTACCGCAAGTTCAACAGCATCCTGTTTTGCAAGAACTAACTTAGATTCTAAGCTGAACTTCTCTTCAACAGATTCCTGCAGCATCTGATGGAACCGCGACTTGGCTGCCTCAAGTTCTGCAATAGCCAATTCCTTGTCGTGCAATATGCTAGCAACATATTCCTGTTCTTTTTCCTCGGAACAGGCCAACTCTTCAAGCAATTGATCTCTCTCTTTCTCAGTGGCTTCTTGTTTAGCTTGGGCCTCCAAAAGACCTTTTCTAGATGTCATTAATTCATCTTCTACTATATTCAACACTTCACTACTTCCTGAAGTATCAACTACGTCGGTAAAAGTGTCATTGGAATCATCCTGTCATAAAAATCAGAAGCCATGAGTCGCAAAAACCGTGAATACTATGAGGAGAAATACATCATTCTTTTAACATGAAGAGACATTACCATGCTTGAAAAAATACTTGTTCTTGATTTACATAACCAATGCGGCGTGCAGAAAAGGTTCCTGCACGAATTTCATTTTGGTCATGATATTGAAAACGCAACCTTCACATAACTTGCAACAGTTTCCGCCACACGTAAAAGAAGGAAACATAGTAAAATGTCAACAAACAATACAGGAATGAAATTACAAATTCACAGGAGCATCAGTGGAGAGAAATTACACACTTTTTTCTGTTCGAATTAGTTCTGAAGACAAGAGGGCGAAGCCCCAGGCGGCATAAACTCGTATCATACTTGCAATGTAGACCTGAAGATGCAATGGGGCAGCGGTGAATAACCCCAACTGCCATTTCAGGCAATGAAATTGTATTCATCTCTTCCTGCAAGGAATTCAAAGTTTTGATCTTTACCAAGATATCAGGCACACAAGCATAAACATAAATAAATGATCTTGTACCAACAAAACCCAGGTTCTACAATTTTCAATTACAAGTATATGTAAACACAGAAAACTTATTTCATCAAATTACAGAGTAAAAAGAGCGACCCAAGCCAACAAGGCTCCCCGCTTTGCGAGGGTAGAGCAAACGTCTATTGTACGGAGGCTTACCTTGCTTTGCAAGGGACTGAAAGGAGAAATATTCACTTCAAATTGTTTGATTTTACAATAAAATATTGCAAACAACAAAAATAAAAATATGATTTTTTCCAAGAAAACCCAAATCTATAATTCCAGGTTACATAGTATTCAATTAAAATTTCAAAAATTCAAGCAATAATAACCCAGAAAACCAAATTCATCAAACAGCATGCATGTGTACATTAGCGACCACAGAATATTTTACATCAAATTTTCACATCAAACACTTGATCAGCTGATTTGATCCATTTTTTTCTTGAGATTCCCAATAAATTTATGCGCAGAAAGAAATATAATCATATATAAAAATGTATAGATATAAAAACCTGATGGAAAAATGGTGGAGCTAATCTGAAAGGAACTGGAGAGACCCCATGATTTTGGGAAAGATAAGAAAAATGGTGGAGAATTGTTAGTGTGGATGGATTATTGGATTATTGTATTAGGATGCGAGAGAGAGACAGAGCAGAGAAATAGGAGGAGAAGGAAATGCAATGGCGCGCAGACTGAGGCTTCCAATCAAGCTCGGGGTTCCCTTGTGTTTGACCATCCTTGGAATGACATTAATGCCCCTCGATTATTTGTATGCGTCTTCACAAAGAGACCGACAAATGTTATTGGGTTAAATAGTTAGATGCTAAGAAAAAGAGGAATCGGAGGGGGTTGTGAACTTGATTGCAAAGAGACGGACACTTTTCCTTGGATAATCGACCTTTCAATGAATTAAGGACAATTGGGCGAGTCAAAATTTAGAGTCTATCGAAAAGGGTCTAAATATTAACTTCACATAAGTTGTTTTACTATTGCACGTGAGTTTGAATCAAACTATTAAAAGTTCATGTCTTAAATAAATTATTATTTGTTAAAGTTAAGCAAATTTGAAGTTTTAAAAATAGTGTTAACGTACAATGAACACAAAAAATGAATTCGGAATGACACACAACAATGTAAATTTTAAGAGACTTTTTTTAGTTACAGAACACAACAAGTAAGAATTGATTCAGAAGATCGAATTAAAATTTTAAAATTATTATTCCATGGTTTACTTACCGCAAGCCGATCGCGATGATCGAAACATCTTACCAGACGATGATCTCCTCCGAACAAAACACGATTATTAGAAAGTCAAACTTCCGAAAGACGTTTGGGGACACTGGATCATCTTCGGTTTCGGCGAGTATTGGAAAGCCGCTGTTGATAATTCGACGTTTCATCATGGGAAGACACAAGCATTATCCATGAAGTAAAACGTAAATTCTTCTTTTATTAATATTATTGTATTGATTTATTACATTAAGATTTTAAAAAGTACCAATGTGTCAAGAAGTCCTATACAATCAATATATCTCCTCACCATGCATGCACCTTCTTGACCTCGCGGAAAATACAAGCAGCCCTAAGCCAAGCCTAGCCTAAGATCTCGCGGAAATTAAAGAAACAATCATCAGAGGCCTCCTACTCAGCCCGATGAATCTTGTCGATAATGTAAACAACGCACAGACCGACTGCGATGGCAAAAAATATGACACAGTAGGCCTCGGCCGCCGGAGAAATGTGACTGGTAGGAGTCTTGATGGGGCGGACGATCAGCCTTCGATTCCTTGCACCACCGACCGTCTCCAACGTACACAGGTGTGAGTAACGGCTGGCAATGAATTCCCTCAAGTTGTCGAAGCCGAGCGCTTGGTGATCGATTTCGAGGCCGGTCTGGAAACGGAAATCTTGTTTGAGAGACGCCAGTGGATATCCGTCACCATCGGCCCAACTTCTTTCAGTCCCGGGGAGTCGGTTGAGCATACTGAGCAACCACGCCTCAAAGTAAAGCAGCCATTCAGGTACCGGTACGGTGGCCGCAGTGGCGGTGGCTTCCATGATGTGCAAGAAGCACGGAAAGAAGAGAAAGCGATAAAGAGAAGGAAAGAAGATGAGAGAGAGAGAGAGAGAGAGGCAGAGATCTAGAGGGTTTTTGGGAAGTTGTGGGAAATTGAGAGAGGATTAAAGTTGAAGGGCCTGTGTGCTATGAAGAACTATGAAGAAATGAACTAGCTATGTACTGCTATATATATATATTCTCTCTTTAACTCACTCTCTCTCTCCAACTCACTCACTCTCACTCACTCACTCTCTCTCTCTCTCTCTCTCTCTCTCTCTCTCTCATTACACTGATCGGTTAAAACCGCCTCTAACAACCTTATCAACGGAAGTCAACCGCCTAACATATTAACGGAAGTCGCTATCCAATAACACTCGGCTTTTGTCTGCAGGGGTAAAATAGGAACTTGAAAATATATTGGGATTGGGTAGGAAGAGAGATTTAATTGGTACAAATAGAACCTGTAACTAATTAACCGAACTCTTGCGCCAAAATCCATACCCTCCTCTATGGGTGGCAATTTCAACCCAACCCATTAACCCGATCCAGCCCACCCATTTAAATCTACATTTGGAAGGAAGCTTGACGGATCAGGGTGTTAACATTCCGCCTTATTAAAAATGCGGTTTGAGCATAGGCTCAAACATGATTTGAAGGTTCTAGCTACGCCATGCATTCGATACAAAATTGGACTTGTTAATCACTCTGTTTTTTCTAGTTGGTCTCGTGTGAACACGCAAACTCGTTACCTTCTGTTAACTAAGGGTGCTTTTGTAAATTCGTTAAAACAAAAAACCTAGTCTCCTCTCCTGTCGATTTCGATTCTCAGACTTACACAGTTACACTCCTCAAGTCCTCCTCCAACTCAGGGCAATCCAGGTCTCCCCCTTCCCTTCCCTGAACTTTTTTTTATGCCCCTAAAGACTTACAAAATTCCCAAATATGAACATTAAATTCGAGAATTTCATTAAAGCATCTTACATGTGATACATATATTACAAGAAAGCATACAAGGAAAGTTTCTTGGCTGTATTTTCTGCTGCAGTTTTTCAAGCTATATTTACTTGCTTCTGCTTGTTAATTATGTTGTTAACATTGCTAATCCTCACTCTTCCATGGGTTACTTACCGCAGGCTGATAAACGTCTTAGCAAACGACGATCTCCTCCAAACAAAATCACAATTATTCGAAATCCAAACTTCCGAAAGACATTTAGTGACACTAGATCATCTTTGGTTTCGTCGAGTACGTATGCCTTCTTGGAGAGCCGCTGTTGATAATTACATGGCAGTTGCAAGCAAAGCTCAACCTCCGTGGCGTAATCTACGCTCTCCTCGCTTCTCCCTGTACAAGAAGACGGGATTGGTCGTGCTTCGTGGCGTCCTGAGGGTTTTCTGAAAACAGCTCAGTGTTTCAACTTCTTACTGCCTGATCATGATCAGGAATATATCTGTCAACTATTTCTAGAATCTAATTTGGAAATCTTTAAACAAATAGACGGTTCATCACGAGGAAACACAATCATTACCCCCTAAGTAAAACGTAAATTCTTCTTTTATTATTATTGTATTGGATTATTATTACATCAAGATTCTAAAAAATACCAATGTGTCAAGAAGTCCTATACAATCACTATATCTCCTCACCATGCATGCACCTTCTTGACCTCGCGGAAAGTAATACAAACCTTAAGCCAAGCCTAGCCTAATAGGCCAAGCCTAGCCTAGCCTAAGATCTCGCGGAAATTAAAGAAACAATCATCAGAGGCGTCCTACATAGCCGGAAGAATGTTTTTGATGATGAAAAAAGCGCACACACCGACTGCGATGGCAAACAGTAAGACACAGAAGAACTCGGCGGGCCTAGAAATGTGACGGATAGGAGTCTTGATGGGGCGGACGATCAGCCTTTGTTTCCTTCCACGGCCGACCGTCTCCACTGTACAGATGCGCGAGTAACCGCGGGCAATGAATCCTCTCAAGTTGTCGAAGCCGAGCGCTTGGTGATCGATTTCGAATCCAGTCTCGAAGCGGAAATCTTGTTTGAGAGACGCCAGTGGATATCCGTCGGCCCAACTTCTTTCAGTCTCGCAGAGGCGGTCGAGCAGATTGAGAAACCACACCTCAAAGTAAAGCAGCCAGTCAGGTCTCGGTTCGGTGGCCGCAGTGGCGGTTCCTTCCATGATGTGCAAGAAGCACGGAAACAAGAGAATAGCGAGAAGGAGAACGAAAGAAGATGAGAGAGAAAGAAAGAAGATGAGAGAGAGAGAGAGAGAGAGAGGCAGAGGGTTTCTGGGAAGGTTTGGGAAATTCAGAGAGAATCAAAGTTGAAGGCCAGTGTGCTATGAAGAACTATGAAGAAATGAACTAGCTACGTACTGCTACATATATTCTCTCACTCTCTCTCTCTCTCTCTAACTCACTCTCACTATACCTCTCTCTCTAATTACAGTGATCAGTGAAAACCGCCTCTAATTAACAATCTTATCAACGGAAGTGAACCGCCTCTACAAACTCATCAACGGAAGTCGTTATCCAATAACACTCGGGCATTGTCTGCAGGGGTAAAATAGGAACTTCAAAATACTGGGATTGGGTAGGAAGAGATATTAATTGACTCTCGCGCCAAAATTCATCCCCTACCCGAGAACGGGTGGCACTTTCAACCCAACCCCATTAACCGGACCGGACCCAACTCATCCGTTTAAATCAACATTTGGGAGGAGACTTGATGGATCGGGTTGTCAACATTCCGCCTTATTTTATAAGGCGGTTTGAACCCAGGGTTAAACATGATTTGAAGATCCTAACTACGCCATGCATTCAATACCAATTCTCGGTTGGACCTGTTAATCATTCGTTTTTTCTGGCTGGTCTCAGGTGAATCCGCAAACCCGTTAACCATCTGTTAACTTGGGGTGTTTTTGTAAATTCGTTAAAACAAAAAACCTATTCTCCTCTCCCGTCGACTTCGATTCTCAAACTTACACAGTTACAAAATTCAAGCAAACCTCCAAAAGTACAGAATTACCAAAAGAATTATAACATATAAATCATTCAATTGTACATCGAGCGCACGTATTAAGAAGTCAGTCTGTTGCTGTTGCTCAAGCCATAGTATCCGCCTTGGACCGAAATATAGCTCCGAGACTAAATATATCCTCCGGCCATGTTACAACCGAGCACCAAAAATTCCGGTCAAACCTCCCCACTAGACACGATACTTAAGACTGCCCATTCTCACTACCAATTTCCAGAAGATCATGAAAAATGCAGAGAGAGCTCCAACGACGTGCCAAACTATGCAGAAGTCCTTCCGCCTTCAAATCACTCTTCTGCTTATAGCTGGAAACAAAGGCAAAAGTACCGAAATTATAGCCCAGCAAAAGCACAAATTAACGCAAATATTTAGACAGTATCTGCGAGCTTTTGATTCTACGTGTAAATACAGAAAAGAGCAGGATTTTCAAATCAACCGGCTGATAAGACAAAGCTCATCTATGTGGTATGCACCCAGATGAACAAAGAGAAGGCATAGAACTGATAGATATATGTTATCTTGTTCCTCTAATGAGCGTAGTAACTTTCTGTGCTTTGATAGTTGGGAGGGACATATCCCAAACTTAATTAAATTTTCCAAATAACCTCTAAAAGTTGAACTTTTACCTCTCACAGCACAGAAACCCCGGACGTCATGCAAAGCTTGAAATCTGCACCACCACTAAGCACAGTATCACCTTTCCACCAGTCGGCGCATAGTGCCTGATTACAGCAGAGATCACCGAATTATAAAAAGTAGATTGAATTTTCAAACACTGACGGAAAAAGAAAAGAAAAATGATAGAAAGAAAGAATAACATTGCACCTTGTCCTTGTGTGAATCAAAGATAAACAAGGGCCACTGCAAGAGAAAACACTATTATTGAGTAACGAATTTATCTAAAGTTCATGCTGGGCAGCAGTCGTGAACTCTTGTTAGAGAACAAAAAGAAGAAGAAAACATACAGCAGTTCTCGTATCCCACAGCATAACTTTTCCATCATGAGATGCAGAGACTAAATGAAACGGAGACTTGTCATGCCACTTGCATGCCGTAACCCAAGAAGTGTGAGATGAGAAAGTTTTGATAGAAGCAGAAGTTCCTACAAAAATAATAAAAGCTTTTATGTCAGATGCTTGTGTTCTTTAGTTTGTTTGTGTGCATGGAAGAGAGAGAGAGAGAGAGAGAGAGAGAGAGAGAGAGAGAGAGAGAACATAACACTTGACTCATCTAACGGACGAGAGTGAGAGAGAACATAACACTTGACTCATCTAACGGACCTGGTTTACGAGGATCCCATACCCTAACAATGGGGTCAGAACCACCAGCAGCAATCAAAGCAGAACCTTCACCTCCAATATCAATGCAGTTGAGTACTTTATCATGGTACTGTCACCAGGAGAATGTTTATCATACAAACATTTAATAACTCTGAGAGAGCAAATGCCAGATATTGAGTGATTTGATGCCACAGATGAATACAAGCATGATTATAAAAGAAGACTTCAGACAACAGAATGCTAAGGCTATTTGTACTTACTATTGTCGACGTGGCTGTGCCTCTCTCGACATTCCACTCTTTTATAGAATGGTCCCAAGATGCAGAATAGATTGTTTTAGGCTCTGGCCACTTTACAGAAGATACGCATTGTGTATGACCTACTAGAGAAGAAACAGCCTCCCCCTGTGACGTATATAATGTATAATAACTATCAATTAACAGGGAAAACAATCTGGCTCACTAAAATATTAATATTATAATATTTTCAAAAGAAAAAAAAATTGTCAAAAAGGACACAAACTAGTCTAATTTAAAATGAAAATTTGGAAAAAGTAAAGTGACATAGGATGTCAGACCAGGATGATTGATGCAATAATCTTTTAAATCTTAATAAAAAGGAAACATTTCATTCATTTCTAGCTCAACAACTCTCAAAGAAATAACCAAGCAGTTAGACATCCCGTTCAAAGAAATAATTGAACCTCTTTTTCTTACATAGATATTTCCTTTAAATGACAAATCTTTCCATTACTTATGGCAGAACCAAAGAAACCATCAAGAATTCACTAGTGCAAAAATTTCAATCGATAACAAAGTGTTAGGCCATTTGTTAGGGCTTGGAAGTTGTATATACCGTGTGCACCCCGAGTTAAATATTAATAAGCTTGTCCCCACTTAGTCAACTGAATGTCACCCTAAAATAATTAAACCCCTTTATATAAATTAATAAACGCATATCACATACCTCCAACTGCAATTCCTTTTCTTGACCAGTCTTTTTTCTCTTCTTTGTTGACACAGTATCACCTTGTGCATCAGGCTCATTTGTCTGCCATAAATTGATAGTGGAATCCCAAGAGCCTGAACAGACCTAAGCATATGTAAGAAGACAAAAGAAAAGGTAAATTATAGACTTATGCCAAAGCCCAATCTCACATACACTACTTGTCAAATTATATATTGGGCTTGTCAAATTATATATTGGAAATCAGAAGTAGACAAGACCATGTTTCCAGAGGTATGAGCAGCAACACTTTGAACAGCAGCTGTATGTCCACGTAAAATTTTGAATGCTCTTATCCTCAAAGGATTTTTTCGGGTCTCTTCTGCATTGAACTTTCCCAAAAAACAAATAATAAAGATTTAGTAAACACGTCATACTATCCTTAAGAAAACAGTATGGTCATCCAATTACCTTCCACAGCCTCAGTGTCCGATCTTTCGAAGCAGTAGCTACGGTAACACTTTCTCCACCTGCATAAAAAAATGAATACCAGCTTAAGCACTTGCGACAAGATAGATATTGGGAACTGCACTACCCAAGCAGCTACCATGTAAAGACCACCTCCCTAACACAAACAGAAATTCATGTACAGAAGTATCCCATTAGACATGAAAAGGTTTTCAAATCCAAAAGCAAAGACAATGAGGATGCCATAATAACTTGGTCCTCTAAAGGCCAGAACTGAAAAATTGTAAGTAGTTGACAGTGCCAATTGACATTCACTAGAGAACTGATAACAAAGTATCATGGCCATATTCAACAAGGAATAAGCCAATCATGAACACTTATATCTTATAGCTACCTTTTGGATTGATTATACTAACTGAAGTAACAGGTCCACTGTGTCCTTCCAGTATATGTGTACATGCTCTAGGGGCTTTCCACACCCTAAAAGATGATCAATTCAAAAAATCAGATATCAAGCTTCCGTATTATGTATCCACATAAGAAATCGCAAGTTACACAAGAAAAGAAACCAAAAAAAAAAAAAAATTAGTGCAATTACCTTCCCAAGCCATCATAGCAGCCTGTCAAAAAGAACCTGCCACATAATACAAATTACAGGAGTTTCAAACTACTTTAGGTCCAAAACAAGAATATCAAATTTAGAATAATGTTTTCAGAGATAACTTCATATTGTGCCGCGATGCATGAAAATATATCCAATGAATACCAAACATTCTGAAAAAGGACAATTGGAGGTTTCCTCTGAAGAGATTTGGAGTTGAACTGAAAATTATACTTTCCAAGAGAGCTACTCCATGCTACCTTATTTAATAGTACGAGGACCAAACTACAACTCCCCAGCTCAAATAAATTACTCTAACTTTAAATTTTATTAGCAACAGATATATCCTTATTGTTTACTTACATCACCTAGCATCATGTGAAACCCAAGCCATGCAGATTGTAGGATAAGAAATGAAGCAATGAAGTACACGTTACAAATTGTGATGTGCGTACCTGGGACTAGAACCATCAACTGCACTAACCCATTCATTGTGTAAAGAAGGTTCTTCTTCTTTCCGTGGGACCACAGCCCGTATATATTCGATCTCCAATATCCTCTCCTGTCATAGTCATAAACCCATCATTAGATATCAAATAAGAAGGCGGATAAAATGACAATGATGAAAATTACTTCTCTCAAATCAGCTTGTTAGAGCAACATATGCACCCTAGAGCTGCACTTGACACTAAAGTTAAAAATGCACCAAAAATAAACCCAAATTCCAAACTCAACCAGTAAATTTAAACACAATAAATAATCGGTGAAACCAATTTTTCATAGTTGTGAAACCCAAAAAATAATTGAAAAACTCATCTTATGTGGCTAACTGGAATAATTTATCCAATTAGCTAAACTCTTGTTGGTTTCTTAGCCCCAGTTTGGATTCAGAACTTCAATACGGGATTTAATGGTATACGGGATGTACAAATCCCAAATCTTTCAAGTATCCCATTTGGCAACTCTGAAACTGAATTTCCTGAGTTCAATTTACGCCTAACAAGGTGTAGTTCAGAAAACCCCGCTAACGAATGGAAATCTATGTTTCTTTTTCTCAAAGTTTATTTCAGTTTGTTTTAAGATGGAACAAGTAAATTACAAATCCTGCAGTGAAGCCCTGTCATTAACCAAGCTGATAACTTTCTAACTTCCGCTGTTCCAATCCCGTCATTTATTACCATTCTCTCAGTTAGATTTTATTCATTCTCTCAGCATTGCTTTCTATTTCACGTTGCTTACTTACAATTGCATAAACATACAGCATTTTATCAGAAAACTTATGCACACAATTCACACAACAAATTGCAAATTGAATCCGAAAAATTGGAGATACACACCGCGGAAATGTTCTTGGCAAGAAGGAACTTTTCAAGCGACATCCGGACCAGCTCATTCTTGATAAGAAAATCGAAAGGCTCCGATTCCCAATCAGGGTTTCCTGCTCACAATCACCAATCAAAGCTTCAGAACACTAAAAAGTGAAATCCTTTTTTTTCCTCAGACAGCAGCCAATCAGAGAATCAACGGCGGAGGGAAAAACACGTGTAAGCACATGAGAGGTTACCTGATGTAATGAGGTTGTTGACGACGGTGGAGAGGCCGAAGCGGGTGAGACTGGCGGGGATGGAAATGGAGGATTCTGGAACTTTGTAGGGGTGGCCGAGGTCCGTTTTGAAGCGGACGAGGACCAACCGCGATGGCTCTTCGGAATTTCCGTCGGCGTCCATCGCTTTGCTTCTGGTGGAAGAGATTGTAGAGAGAGAAAGAGGAGGAGGAGGTGAAGAGAGAGAGAGGTGGTAGCAGGCTAGCAGCAGGGTTTAAGACGAAAGCGAGGGAAGGAGACTAGGGTTTAGTAACTGAAAGTAACAAGAGCCGTTCGTAACGCAGCGTTTTGGTTGACAGAGAATTATTTTTCCAATATTTAGTAGATTTTTGAACCAATAATTATTTAGTTCTTTAATAGTAAATACGAAGACAAATAACATAGAGAATTGTTATTGGCATTCAAAAAATCTCATTTTGTACTTCAAACTTTCTATAATTAGAAAGAAAAATACGTGTAGAATTAAATTTTTTGAGTGCTAATAACAGTTTTCATAATATGTTAGCTAGAACAATGTTTTGTTCTTGCACCAAGCTCGAATCTTCTCTCGTAGTTTAGATTAATTTAAACTACAGTGTGAGTAAACATTTGAAGCTTAAAACACACCAATGTTCTAAACGAAACCTAAAGCACCCGAATATCGAAATCAAAAATAGAATTGACTATGGATTTGAGCCATAGCACATGGTTTAAAAAACCATACGATTTTCCTAATCTAAATAAAGTAGGTTTACCAAATAACATCTAGGTCCGGCTACAATAGTGCATATTACCCAAGAGTATAAGTTTTACGCAAGATCTAACCATTACAAAAATCTATTGTTCTATTAGATTCATATATGCAAGATCTAACTATTAATTTTTTGGACCACTCAATCATATGCACCATAGAACAAACATTGCAATTTTTCTTTCATATTATGTTAAACGTGTGAAATAAAAATAAGATTGCAAGTATGTACAAGTCTGTTGATATTTTTCTGATTGAAAGATGCAAACCAATATTTTGCTATATTTTGTATTTTTCAATAGAAGTGATATTAGTCCACGGAAATTCGAACACAAAACTTGTATACCGAACTATTTAATCGTCATTATTTTTTGTCTCTAATATTCATAGTCATTATTTTTTGTCTCTAATATTCATAATATTTCTTGGCTAGCAGTTCAATCTCTTATTCAGATTCACATTATATAAACAAATATGATTAATGTTAAGTCCTGGAACTACAACTATAAAAATAAGTACAACAACAACGAAGCCTCATGCCATTAAGTGAGGTCGGCTGTATGAACTATATAACGCAACTGCGCTCGGTTTTGCGCTAAGTCTTCCACTAGCTCACAACTATAAAAAGAAGTGTTTAAAGAAAAACTTAGTATTGCCAAGAAGAAGAACGGGCCTCTTAGCAGGGAGTAAGTCCTAAAATTCTGCCAGAGAGGACCAGAGGTGGGATTCTCTCAGCAACGACCGTTCCGAGCAAACCCTGCGATTAGTTT
The DNA here is from genome assembly GCA_024362995.1 of Heteromeles arbutifolia. Lineage (NCBI taxonomy): Eukaryota > Viridiplantae > Streptophyta > Magnoliopsida > Rosales > Rosaceae > Heteromeles > Heteromeles arbutifolia. The sequence continues at coordinate 4,575,350 of JANCRC010000007.1, forward strand.
TGCAACGGAGGCGGGATTATCAACGTGAGGGAGATGACCGCTATCCGGTATTAGCCGCATGATTGCAGACGGAAGCTCACAACGCAGCCTCTGCATTTTGATTACAACAAGGAGAAGACTCATTAAGGAATGCATATATGTTGACATCTTAGCATGTATTCCGGTTTCTACCTTACAGCAACCGGCAAAGTCAGCGGTCACACAATACATTTCGCCTCAAGTTTTCCAAAACGCTTCAAACAGGCCTATCGAGTATTTGCAACGATTTTGAAGTAGGATTTGCAATCTCTCGTGCTCTTTTTAAGATTAAGAGAATAAATTAAGTCCTCCGTCTTAAAATGATTGCGAAACATGCTTGGTTTAAGTACGACGGGAAAAGTTAAGTAGCAGGTAGGAGCTCAAAACTCACCAATATTTGTTTGTAGCTGATAATATTGTCTTGCTCGCTGCAAATCACTAGTACTTTCTGCTTCACCTGCAAAATAAGATTTCAGAATACAAGCTTACTATTGCCTACCCAACTTGCGGAATTCTGCATACCACTTATATACCGTACTCATTAAGATGGCGAGAGTTTACCTGTTTTATTTGGGAAATGACATTATAGCCTCCGCTAGTCATAAAACTGACTGATGCATCTTTCCACCAAGGCAGCAGACAGTGTAAGCGTCCAACCTAAATATGGCACGATCTCTGTTAGCTTTCCATTACACATACTTCAAAAATCTAAGACAAAGATGCCAAGATAAAAATTTCGACAATATACTAGATGGCTGTTTCAGTTGGAACTTGAGTATATTAACAGAAAGATTATCTTACATCAGTCCAATCAAAGGTTGTAGCTAATGAAATGCCGTTAAAGGCCAGCATATTTGGGTAGAAGCGTAGAGGGGTGCTCTTCAATAAAGAAACCCGGTGAATAAAAAGATCAGAAGATTAGGCAAGCAAGCTAAGAGAATTCACATAGGGTTGAAATACCGCTGCAAGGGGACACCAACCCCAGCGTAGGCCACAGCTTTAGGTAACTTTGCCATGTCTCCGGTGCCTTCTGCGTAGACGCTTGCATTGATTAAAACCAGCTTTTCAACCTGAAATAGAAAACAAGAATTAAATTTATCAAATGCACACTATATAATTTCTGAAACAACGCTTCTAGAGCTAAGGAGCTCAATATGATAGACACTCACAGCTACTGGATAGTGGTATGCAAAGTCAATTGCAACAGAACCACCGAGGCTTGGTCCAACTAACACCATCGGTCTTCTGATGTAGGACTTCCAAAACTATACTTCGAATGTGAAATCCGGTTATATCTCCGAGCTCAAACAATAAGATTAGATTCGAATTTTCTCAACAGATGATGAAAAATGTAGACCATTTTCGACTTAAGTAATTAACATAACAAAATATCAAAAAGATTGCGGATAGACCGAAACAATATTCACTGGAGCAACAAAAGAATAAAGAAAAGAAAATCACACTGCATATATACCTGATAGAGGTGATGCCGCTTGGATGCCGCGCTGCATGGTGGACACCTTTCTAGTACAGATAACAGATAACAAATGATTAAACGGATGAACATTAAGCACTTGTTGCAAGAAAGAGACTGGAAGTATATAATCATATCCAGCCGGAAAAGAAAAAAAAACGATGAGGAAAAGGCAGGTAAACGAACCTAAATCAGAGAAGCCCCACCCAAGAACATCAACAGCCCAAGCCTCCAACCCGGCCTCTTCAAGCAGGGGGTACGCGCACCTCCATTCTAAACAAGAACTAAAAGATACAAACATGACGAAACATGTTCAGCACGAAATCACCTTGTAACGGTCAATCTGCAATTTGCAAGCGTTACAAACCTGTCAAAGCAATGGAGGAGAACCACCGGATTGATCTCACTTTGTTTTAGAGGCCTTACACAACTACTCATGATACAACTTTCCGACGACCCAATCTGCAATCGCAACCGGCTTGCCCCATTAGTCACGCCATGTTAGCAGGGGTAATACCCCTACATTAAAGAGAGAAATGAGAAATTATTCAGAGTCAATGTAACTTCAAAGTGAACTTGAAAATTGAGAATCATCGGTTCATGACATATACTATGTGCCACATACAGTTCTAATGAATATTTCAACTCAATCACATACTGAAAGTTCTAGTTCCGTCACTGGTTGCAACTAAAGTTATATCTTAAATAAAAACTTGGAAAAATTAGTACCTTTAGCTTGATTATTTTGTATTCACAAACCATAGTTTTATGCAAAGAATATTCCCACCATATGAAATGACTATTATGACCTTGTATCGATCACTCCAAAGTTGAGGGAGTTCACTGTTCACCATCCCACAAAAGTACTTTTTCCTTTTGTTGAATCACGTAAAAAAATCAAGTAAAAACAAAAATGCACTTATTCAACCACTTCCCAGTTTTGGCTGAAAGCTCAAGCACTTCCCAGCTTCTGAGTCAGATGTTCTCGAAGAAGATGATGAAAATAGTAAGAACAGAGAATCCCTTTAATCGGTAGAAAATTGATTTCCACACATTTATTTTCTTCTCAAAAAGTATACATAAAGAAAAATAATAATAGCATGCGGAAATCATCTTCAGAATAATTAGTGGCATTAAGCATACATGTGTTATAACTTATATATGTGGATTAGATCAGTTTACGAGCTCATCAAACTCCCTCTAGTTCTAAATTAGTAAATTAGAGTAGTTTAAATTATCGTGTTTGTAAAGAAACGAAATTAGTCAGATTAACAAAAATGAAAAGGAGATTAGTGGGTAACCGGCACAGGGAGCCTCTCCATCCTCTGAGCCAACGTTCTGGCATATGGGTCCTTAATTTTCTCAACCTCCTTTGGAAGAAACGACGGGAACCCATTATTTGTGCCTGCACCTCTCACATTGATCACCACACTCCTAAAGCTTCCATCTTTCTTTGCCATTAACGTACCCACTACCGCTTCCGGCGGTGGCGACGGTGGCGCAGAACAACACATTAGCGGCATCATTCTGATTCTTCCGTTGATCTGGCAGCAGCAGAACGCCGTGCGGATTGTGCAGCTGGTTTTTGCTTTCCACTGGAAGTGAAAAACTAGAGAGAGAGTGTGGGACCTGGATTGTCTGCCCTTCCTCGTTCCATCCTCTTCCCATCCCTCCTATTTATGTGGTTATGATTAAACCACGTTAATATTTTATATTAATTTTTTTTATAAAAATAATAAGACAAAAAACAATGAGAATATAAAATGTTGACGTGGCTTCACTGTGACTACAGAAATAAGAGAGGATTGGAAAGATATAGGATGGGGAGGGCAGACAATCCAGGTCTTAGAGTGTGTGCTGCCAAATAGAAAAACGAAACAAAAGGGGATTTCTACTTGGATTGCTGAGGACGTGACAACACAGTAAGGTGCTCAGAAATTTGTCAACTTTTGCAGCAGTAGTTTCGTTGAACGGCTTGTATCAATTTAAGAACAGCAATTTACATGAAACACATTAAACACATTAACAGTCAGTCTCATCCTGAATATACCTTACGCACTTGATGGTGAACTCATCTAAATTTACCTTACGTGCAAACCCCGTGGACAACTCGATGATAAAAGTGAATTTAGGTAGACAATGGGTGTCACATGTCAAATTTTGAGATGGGCTAAGTCTTCCTACTATATATGCTACTAACCTTTATGCACGTGTTCACGCGCGTGCAGAATATATTTTTTTTAAATCACGACGTGCTACGTGTGACTTATACGTTTTAAATGTATTTATATGTGTGAATTGACAAAAAGAAAGTCAAATACTTGAAGTAAATGAATAATCTTAGATCATGCTAGAAAAAACATCCCACAAGCCAATCAAAGCAACTGAATTCACATAATAAAATTGGTATTTCAATTTCCATCTACATTATATTGAATTTACATTAAGAATAGAGAAAATAATATTTAATATAAACAACTGATTCAATCACATTATTGCTAGCTCATTGTGAAGCTAAGCCCACCCTCTCCCCCTTAGTGTAGATAATATCGTTTGTTCAAAAAAAAAAAACAATTATTTGACAACTAATTTAATCACATTATTATGTGCGTGCGAAAGACCTTTTTTATAACCGGCATTACACGCCTCTTAAGATATTTTGAACGTGTTTAAAAATAGAGAAAATAATATTTAATGAACAACTAATTGAATCACATTATTGGTAACCTATTATGAGGTACTAATTAAAAAAAAACTGTACAAAAAGAATTAATTATTAAAAAACACTATTAAAATGACAAAAATACCCCTACATTATTTGGTGTATTATTTTGGGCTGCTTTTGAAATTTTTTGTTTTGGGGGCATTTTTGTCCAAAACTTTTTGGTGAAGCTTGTGACTTTAAAAGGGTTGTCTTTATATTCTCTCAAAAAAAGGGATGGTCTATAGCCTATATTGCCTAAGCATGGGTTTGTCTTTGTCCTTATGTGCGAGAGCAGCAACTCGTATAAGGCAACTAACTCAATCGCATGAGATTAACATGGATTCGATGAAACCATGCGATTAACATGGATTAGATGAAACTAAATATAGAGAATCTTGCTGTATTGTAAGGGGTGTCGGACAAGAAATTTTTCAAAGTCACCAGTATTCAAACGGATACTCTACGTTGAGAAGTTTGAGTTCGGACATGTGCATAGGTAGTGATCATGGAAGGGTCGATCAGAGGACTTGACATCTTCTTCAATGGTGTAAAGAGGGGGAGTTCCATGGGAAGAGGAAAATTCACAAAAAGAGAGAGAAAAGAAGAAGATTGAATGGAATATCCCGAACCCGCCTCCAGCACTGTCGCACGAACCATTTATGATGACCGCATCTAGGTGGATTGTGGTGTGTCATAAAATAAGTGGAGGGGCACGAAAAAAATATATTTTTGTCACTGTAACGAAGTTGAATCTTGTACAGAATTGATATGTTAATTCTAGTTTAGTTTAGTTTGAAATGCAAATTTTGAGCTACTACTGATATTTCCAATTGCATTGGCATAGAAGTCGCATTGGTGTTGATGGTTGAAAATTGGCTGTCGACGCTGGTGGAGCAACTATTGGTTTGTCCTTGCTCATGGAATCCGTGGAGCTAGTCTAGCTCAATACTTGCTAATGGAACATAATATTTACAACTACCTTTTCCTCCTGTACCCTTCCAAGACGCAGTACGCAAAAACAAAAATATTATAGGGAGTAGCTTGTCGACTACCTGACGCATTCTTTCTCTTCTTTTATTCGGGCTTACGATCGGCAGTGTAAGATAAACTTATACAAGTGAAGTTAAGACGCAATACACAACTAACCTTGTATTTTTTTCACATAAACCTTCACTTTTTTTTCGGTTATTTAGCTGTTAGTTTTTGCTGTACGAGAAAAGTGAAGGTTTATGTAAAAATTTCTGAGATTCGGCTTTGCCCCGACCAGGTTCACAGGTCACCAATATAACCATTGATACAACGGTCCAGTCCCTCTCATATGATGGGCACAACTGGTCTCACGCGGGTTCTACTACCCGGTCATGTGTTAGATACAACTAGCGGACACAAAAACTTCTCCATGGAAAGAGACAAATAAGGGAACGACTAGATCAAGTAGTTGGAAAATAGTAGTTGGAAAATAAAAGAAGTTGAAGAGGTGAGAAAACAGAAAACAGTAGATTTTACTAGGTTATGCTGCAATGGTGTAAAATACTCGTTCAATGTCTCTTGTATTTGTAATTTGAATGGGGTTCTTGGGAGGCATGACTCAGCCCCTAGGGCTTCTTCTCAGCCACAAAAATCAGACATAGTAGCTCTCCATTTATATCTCCAACCACCAATAGCGACCTACCATTACATTACAGGACATTTTTGGCATTTCCTAACAAAAGCAAAGTTTTCCAGGGACCTACAGGTAATAAAAGTTAGCAGTCCCGTCCTTGAGTCCTTGTCAAATGCGAACTGGAAAATTTTGTTAACCTGGACTGGACCAGAAAAAATGAAATGCAATGTACCTTGTGACTCCATTTTGACAAGTCTTGCTGAACAATCTTACTGCAACTTGGACATCGACTTCGAGAGGAAAACACGGATGCAGACGGGAATATATCCATGTATCTATCTCTTGCTCGTCACGTGACTTCCTTTATTTTGTTTGCGAGTGAAACGCTTGCTCATGTGACGAGTGAGACAGAGACAATGGTGTATATCTCCGGTTACATGCAAAGGAGCTCCCCAACTTCAAATACATTGGCCTTTCAAGCCTTTCTGAAGAATTTTTTGTGCAACCAGTGATTTACCGTATGTCTGTCTCAAGCGTCATGTGACCTTATGATGAATCACCAGTTACAAGAGATGAAACTTCGACTTGGTACTATGGACTACTGGGGCCAAATCTACTCACATGGTATCATAGTCTTGAGTTTGCTGCAACAGCTGAAGCATAGGACTTTATGACAGAATCACCTCCCAATTTTGACAAACTTGAAGAGAAACAGATTCACCAAAATCACATAAGTTGCATACGAAAATCTGCTTCGTTCAATCTTATATCAGTTAGGACATCCAATGCAGTGGTCATAAAAGTAAACCGAATTCATCACATTATAAACGATACACACATGAAAACTTGCTTCATTCAATCTTATATCAGTTAGGATATCCAATGCAGAGGTCAGAAAAGTGAACCGAATTCATCACATTACAAACGTTATACACACGAAAACTACCGAGGGAAAGAATCCCTTTTCAATTTTCATGGGGGAATCCTGGCCTGTTGTAACAATCAAAACATACATGAGCATGAAATTAAAAGCCTTCCTCTGCTGTAAATAATAACATGACAATAGTCACAATACCACTTATTATGCTGTCACCTCCTGCTGGAATTTTGTAATGATTTTGGGGACCCCTCGAAGAGATCCAAGAGGTAATTCTGCAAATCGTCCGCACTGTACTTGATGAGCTTGTCACTTATGTCGTTTGAATGTCTTCCCACGAATGTCCTATAAGCTTGGATTACATTCGGGGATGCTGAGATTTGCACATCTTCTCGAAGCTGAGGATCCGGAATGAACCATGTTGTTTGGCTTTTGTAGATCTCCTCTAACGCAAGATAAAAGCTGCGGAGCCTTTCCTTGAGGAGGGTTAGTGAGATAGAATTTGAACCGGGATTCTGAATGCCCTCCTCTCTGAGCAAATTAAGGATGGAACTCCAACTAGGGTTTTTTTATCATGGAGGGAGGTTTGTGAAATGATTCTTAAAATGTCAAGTGGTGTTTGTGATATGTTGAAAACCTGAGGGGGTTTTGTGAAAACACAAAAAATCTCGAGGGGTATATGTGTATTTAACCCAAAAAATTATAAAAATTAATTAAAAATACAAAAAAACCATAAAAAATCATAAAAAAAACTAATTAACAATACAAAAAAAATACTATAATTTTTTTTAATAAATACCTAACCATGTTCTTCCACTTTATACCACATTTCAATACTTTTAAATACTTTTAATCAATCTTTTATTATTATTCAAAATTAAAAATAAAATTATTTTTTATTATTTAAAAATAAAATTATTTTTTATTATTTAAAAAAAATATCTTTAATAAAATAATAATAATTTAATACGAATTGTCTGAGCTATTCAATTTAAGAGTGGAGATGCACTTGAATAGTTATTGTTTATTAAAGATAATTACTATTCATTTAGGGGAATTAGGGGAATTGAATTGTTTATTTTCCAGTGAGCTTTTTAAGGGTGAAAGTAGGGTGGGCACCGGCCGGGTCGGGCCCAAAATCGAAGGAACCAGACTGGACCCGTTGAAAAATAAAATGGGGCGAGCCGAGCCGGGTAACAGAAAAATAAAAGTTGGAACTGGACCTAACCCGGCCCGTTTAAAATGGGCCGGTTCTTACGGGTCCGCGGGTCCTTCTCCTGCTTTCTCTTGACCTGGAAAAAGCAGCGAACAGATTTATGAAGCTTCAAGAAATTTCAAGTTCCCAGTGCCCTACATGCATGTTTCAGCTCAAATTCTTGCAAATAACAACAACCTATATATCCAATCAGCTACAAAATTAGCAAGAACCCAAAAAACACATACATGATAATGCAACCTTCAACCTAGATAAAAAAAAACAATTCAATAAGAACCATATGATTGAAATTAGCTACGAAATCAGCTACGAACACTGGAAATTTCAAGATGGATTGTCATATTTGAATACCTTTTGTTTGAAGATTTGGCTTTGAGATGGATTGTCATGGTGGTCGGAGTTGAGAAGAGCTGAGGAGGGAGCTCAGCTGTCGAGAATTCAGTCAGTCTAGGAGAGTAAGAGTCGGTCAGTTTGGGAGAGAGAGATCGAGATGGAGGAAAGTCTCCGCGCGACAAAGATGATCTGGGAGAGAGAGATCGAGAGGAGGAGCTCCGAGTTTAAGAATCAACGAACACGATATGGGAGAGAGAGATCGAAAGGGAGGAAAGTCTCCGAGTATAAGAATCGACGAAGACGGTCAAGATTCGACGAAGACGATTGAGGATTGAGGAGAACCGGAGAAACCGAGAGAGGAATTGCAGAGAGTCTCAGACCCGTGTGTGTGAGAGAGAGAAGGAATGCAATGAATGAGTACATGGTCCGGGCCGGGGGCCCGTGCATACTCATAATTGGACCCGTCCCACCCCGCTTTCGTGTATTAAATATAAGGCCCCTCCCCGAACCTGCCCAAAACCCGCCCCACCCCGATCCATTTCGTGTATTAAATATAAGGCCCCTCCCCGAACCTGCCCAAAACCCGCCCCGGACCACGGGTCCCGGCCCGTTTGCCCACCCCTAGGTGAAAGTGCTGTAAAAAGTGGAGAGAGAGAGAGAGAGAGAGAGAGAGAGAGAGAGAGAGAGAGAGAGAGAGAGAGAGAGAGAGAGAGAGAGAGAGAGAGAGAGAGAGAGAGAGAGAGAGGTGGGTGCCAAATAAAATAAAAAATAAAAAAAAGCTAGAAAGGAGTGGGGATTTGTACTTGGATTGCTGAGGGCTTAACAAAACAGCATGGTAGTTTTCACAAAAAACAAAACAAAACAAAACAACATGGTACGGTGCTCAGAAAGTTGTCAAAATTTTCACCCGTACAATTCAACGAACGGCTTGGTTTAATTTTAAGAAAGCAAGTTATATGTAACGAATTCACTGTCACGTAACATTCTGATTTAGTAATATATTGTTGTGTAAGAAAAATTACATATGACAATGCATTATTGAAAAGCGCACATTGGATAATACTATTTACACATTATATTTTTACTTTTCATATACTCTTATTAATTTTATTTTTCATTTCATTCGATCTGACAATCAAAAATTTAAAAAAATAGAAAAATAAAAATAAGAGTGTGCATTAACTATCTTTGTGCTTCTCCAGTTTAAAGATCTGGGCCTTGTTTTTTTTTTTTTTTACCAAAAAAATAGGATCTGGGCTTGTTGCGGTGTCGGTATCCAGTTAGCACATGTGCATTGTTTATTTTATTTTATTTTTTTTTTGTCAACCACGTGGATTTGTTTGAGCATGCGTTTGACCAAAAGAAAACTACAAACAATGGGGAACAAAAAGAAATCGTGATGTAAGTCCATTATCGCGAGGAATGGAAAGAAACATATTAGATTTGTTCTTGAAATACTCATATAGCACTTATTCCGACCCGATAGTATTCATTTTTAGAACATTTAATGCCAAAGTCACTGAATGGGTAGGTAACCATTCACAGCCTGATTAATGCGCTAAGCACACTTCTATGACCCTTCGCCAATTTAAAATAGACTTTTCAAGTATTTCAATATTATTTAATAGATGAAGAAATATATTTTTTTATTCTAAATATTTGATATTTTGATAGAACGAGAGTTCTTTCATCTTAAAATCCTATCTCCCGGCATAGAATCTACTCTACTTATACCAATAGGAATATTCTGAGGGGTGAGTCATACGAACTCAGGATCGGTAGAGGACGGGGATGGGCATGAATAGGAAGCATTGTACGACATTATTTTCGGAACATTTTGAAAATTATCAACATTTTGAATAGGATTGGTAGAGGACGGGGATGGGCATAAATAGGAAGCATCGTATGACATTATTTTCGGAACATTTTGAAAATTATTAACATTTTGAATAGGATCGGTAGAGGACGGGGATGGGCATGAATAGGAAGCATCGTACGACATTATTTTCGGAACATTTTGAAAATTATTCTTTTTTAGAACTTTTTCTTTCTTATAAAATACTTTAGCTACTTTTAATTGCTTTCTCGAGTCATTTCTCTGGTATTGATTGTTACATTTATCCGAGTACATCAAACTGTTATTAACATGTCAACAAATTATTTGCACTTCTTATTTTTTAATACATAATAATTTGTATACAAAAGAGTGTAAAATGACCTTCTTGAAATGCCAATAAATCTCTCAAATTAAACTTTTTAGTTTGGAAATGCCTAAAAGGATGGCCTCTTGTGTATAAGATTTCAAAATAAACGGGACTAAATTTACAGTACGTGCCAACTCGATGACAGGAGTGAATTTAGGTAGACAAGGGGTGTCTGGTGTCATATGTGTTCAACTTAGAATGTGCGTCACAGAACTCCCGTTGGTCTGCACTTGCAAATGGTAAGATTAGTTTGAAATGTGCCTTTGTGGACCCTTTGATAGGCTCTCAAGCTCACTTATCAAACTTAAAGTATGTCGAGCGTGCCATTGTTGGCTTAGAGTCTTAGACCAACATATGTGATTCATTGAACAGGATTATGTTGATTTCTTGTGCACACAAGTTTCTCATAACTTCTTAGTTCAAAGGACTATTTATGGATGGGTTAAATTCATAAAAAGGTTCTTTTCCATGCCTTATGATCAAGGACTTTTGGTTTGCATTGTATGCCAATAATCAAGCCCGAGTTTATTAAAAACAGCAGTTTATAATTACTTGCAAAGGAAGGAAAAACAAAGTAATTAGTGCAAAAGGATAAATGAAAACTTGGAAAGATAAACTATCAGAAACCATTGAAAACAAACTTAAGTAACAAGGAAAAGTGTTAAAGAAAACAATATTTAATACTACAAAAAGCAAATATTGGAGTTCGCTAGTTCGGGCAAAGTTTCAACCTTGTTGGACAAAACCTGTTGTTTTGAACGTTATAGAGTATGAACTGGCTTACAAAAAGTGTAAACACAACTTGAAATCGATACTACAAACAAAGAGTGTAGCAGAGCTATTAACTATGAAGGGGATTGCTTGACTACAAAGGGAATAAAGAGAAAGTGACAGAGCTTTTAAGAGTCTTTGATGGGAGATTTTTTGTTGAGTTGAGTGTCATTTTTTACTAGTTCTCCAGCTGCCTTTATAGAGTCCTTTTCCATGTTGATTACCCTCCGTTTTCTAGCTCAATCCTCCTCTTGCAAGTGGTTGATGTGACTGTCTTCTGCAAAGGGTAAGTTCACACTTGATCTTCTTTTTATTTACAAGTTTTTGTCATTGAAAAGCACATTTTCCTGCAAAACCTTCTCTGCAAAACTCCCATCACTGTAGGTTTGCCGCCCAATAGCTGCCACGTCATATTATTTAAATATCCTTCGGGCCGCCGCCTTCTCCAAAACCAAATGCCCAGCAAAGGCTTAGTAGTTTTGGATGTCTGGGCCTTACTTAATCCCAGCCCAAAGTAAATATTCAGCCCAAACAATTATGTCAAATTTTGATATGGTCTAAGTCTTCATACTAATGCTATTTTTCTCACCCAAAAAAAAAATGAAAAAAAAAATGGGATGGACCATATCGCCTAAAACATGGGTTTGTCTTTGTTCTTGTGTGCGTAAGCACCAGCTCGAATAAGGTAAATAACTAAATCGCATGAGATTAACACGGATTGGATGAAGCCAACTATAGAGAATCTCACTATTTTGTAAGGTGTGATAAGCAAGGTCTAAAATATCGATGATATCGAAAATATCGGTAGTCCAAAAACACGGAAATTTCGATGGAAATATCGGGATATTATCGATATCGATAAAAATTGAATAAAAACCACGGAAATTGTAAGAAAAACTTTGAAATTTTTATTGAAACTTTGCAGGATGTTTATTTAGTCAATTATCTATTAGTTTATCATAAAAAATTGGAAGGAAATGCATTGCATGATGGATTTAACTGATTTAAGTTGATTATATAGCGAGCTGGCAAACATTGTGAGTGTAGAAAATATATAAATATTTTAGCATATTTTCACAAAAATATAAGTGATATGGTGGTCAAGGTGTTGAAGGAGTAAAATGGGAGGGGTTCGAATCCCCTTGGTGTTTTTTTAAATATAGAAATTTAAAAAATACGGAAATTTCGATGGAAATATCGATGACATCGAAAATATCGGTAATCTAAAAACACAGAAATTTCGATGGAAATATCGGTATATTATGAATATTTTAGACCATGGTGATAAGACACTTCATGTATTATAAAATGAACAGCGAAACACAGAAAGACATTATTTTTTCCACTTGTATTATAACATGCGAAGTATCCCTTAAATGCCCGATACTTTTGAGTTCTAACACTTGAAAAAATATATCATGTTAGACATGTGTCTTGATCCAAATGGCAGATCCGAAAAGACTTCCATTAAAAATGGAGTGTCTAAATCATTATACAACTACTATACCCCATAAAAATTCTTATCGCTTCTTGTCAAAATGAAAAGGGATATTTTATTTGAACCCACATAACCTCTTTCTACACCAAACTTAAATTTTAAAGGAAAACTAATGAAAATGGCTTGAAAAGTTTTAGTTTTAATCAAAAACCATATTATAAGTTTTGTTTAATGATTAGTACAAGACCCATATTAAAGCAGTCCAACTAAAAATGGCCCAACTATAATAAATTATGATTTGTCGATTTTACAACTAACTTTTTTAGGTTGAGTTCCAGATTTTCATCGTTAATGGAGTTCATCGTTGTTTTGCAGATCTTCTTCTTTTTCTTCGAAAGAAAAATATAGATCTTCATGCTATCTAATTTATATTTTGTATTATTTCATTGAAATGTCATCGTCGTTATTATTCATAGTGTATTCGAGGTACTGTTTTTCAATTTTTCTTCATCAGTGGAGTTCATCGTTTGTTTTTTCAGAAAATAAATTTGAGATCTGCATGCTATTCAATAATAACGACGGGTCACTGTTTCTGGACTGTAAAAATAAACTGTTTCTAGATTTTAAGTAACATTGTTTCTGGAATCTAAGTCACTGTTTCTGGAATCTAAATCACTGTTTCTGGATCCAAATGAAATAGACACACTGTTTCTTAAATGTAAGCTAGAAAATAAATAGTGAAATTCACTATATATGGATTCAAAGCAAAATAAACACCATGTTTCTTAAATATAATCAACTGATGCATGAAAGAAAAGAAACAGTCAAAGGTTAAAACATAGACTGTTTCTGGAATCTAAGTCACTGTTTCTGAAATTTAAGTCACTATTTCTGGAATTTAAGTCACTATTTCTGGATTTTGGTTCTTTTCTTTCCAGATACAGTGTTTGTTTGTGCACAGACAAAACAAACATTGTGTTTGATTTTTTTTCCATAAATAGTTTTATTTTTTGGGTTATCCAGAAACAGTTTTATGTTTTGGTTTTTTTTTTCTAGACACTTTTTCGCCGGTTGCTGCCAATGTTCTAAAAAACGTTAGGCGCTAGTCGGGCGGCGGGTTGGCACCTAGCGCCTAGGCGGCTTAGGCGGATTTAGGTAAATTTCTTGTATATTTGTAAATAAGTATATATTGACACTTACAAAAAGTTATACTTGTATGAAATTCATGGATAAGATAATAAAAGAATGATAAAATGCAAAAATAAGTATCCAACAAGTCTAAAATTTAAAAACACATTAAACATATATGCCATATAACCATAGTGAGGACTATTGTAGGAACCACATAAAATGCAAAATAGAACGAAAATAAAGAAATATATTAATGTAAGATACTTAACTGTTAAAAGCCCATAGTACACATTATTTAGTTTGCAATTAATTTTGTAACAATGCAAATTGCTTTGGTACAAATCTGTTCAAAGACCTTTACAAATTCCAAAACCAAAAAGCCCACGATACTAACCCCCCAAAAGGCTGACCAATTGTAAAAAAGACATGCAAATTACAAATTTCTTTTATATTCAATTAAATTAACACAAAATCCAAAAAAAGCACTGGCAGCAACCTAGGCCTTCCACGCAACCTAGGCCTGCACCTAGCACTTGACCATTTAATCCAAAAAAATTGCTAAGTTACTGGCAGCAACAGTAAAATACAATAAAAGAATTTAAAAATAAGTAAAAGGAAAAGATGGTGGGGACCATCTTAATGATTAAACGGTGCAATTAAACAAACCTAAGAACTTCATCTTCTTCCTCGCGACGTCGGGATCTGCAACAAAATTTTTTTTCAGATTCCGTCGTTCTCCACATACGCCCTGCCTAGACCCCGTCCAGCCCTGCCTAGACCCGCCTAGTCTCGCCTAATCCCGCCCAGTTGTCCGCCTAATATGCTTTCCGATTTTGTGACCGATTAGGACTTAATCGCGACAGTCATCGGCCGTTTAGCGCCTAGGCGGCCGCCTAGACCGATTTTTAGAACACTGGTTGCTGCCATTAAACTTCTTTGAACTTGTTTCAGATGTTTTGTTCCAATGAATGCTTCATTTTTCAACTTTGATTTGAACTTTGATTTGGTTGTTTTTGAAATGGGGGAATTCGATTTGATAGGAAGACATAGAGTTATTATGGCGGTTTCATGCTGGGTTGAGGTTGGTGAAGAGTCAGGACAATATCGAATTCATTTAGGGGTATTTACGGAAGTGCAAATTTGTAGCGGGTTGGGCATGTAAGTTTGGCCCGTGGACAATAGTTTTGGATGGTTTTTTATTAAACTTTGAGCCCTTTTGGTTAAATAACATTTTGGGATGGTTTTTGGTTAAATATTTGTTGGCCCAAACCCTTTCCATTAAAGCTCCCAACTTTTAAATGTTAATTGTCTTTTATATCCTATTGTATAATTACCATCAAGTACGATATGAAATTAATAATAAAACTTAAATTTATCAATAAACTCATACTCTATAATTAAACCCACCATCACTCCTTGTTTATTCTACGTTCATTCCTACTAAAACCTAATAGCTGTTATAGAGAAACACAAGTTTTTATTTTATTTTATTTTATTTTTATTTTATTTTTAAATTTTATTATCAACAGATGGTGATTTTGAAGTTTTGAATACTCCAACTAAAGTATAAATCGATTTGTGAAAAAAAGAATAATCGTTTGATTTCAATTTTTTTTTAGTTTAGAAGATGTGTATTTGGGTTTCATATTTTTTTCATCAATCCAAGTTGCGCATAGTTTGTTAAACTTTCTATGGGAAATAGTGCAGATGTTACAAAAGATGTTGCAGACACCAAATTTACTAGATACGAAATCCTTTATGCAAAAACCGCAGTGAAACTATTAATAATTTGTAGCAGACACCAAATTTCTTGGATACTAAACCCTTTCTATGGAAAGTAGAAGTATTAATAATTTGTTTGACATATATATTAGAAAGAAAAAAATTGTTTCTTTGGCATTACAATTTGTTGCCGTGCTAGTTTGTCCTCCCATATTAAGCAGGTGTTAGTTACCATGCTATCAATGACCTTTCATGAAAAAGTTGATAGCCTATGAAAATTGAAATTTGAAACTTAATGAAAAAATCAAATAAGATGTAGTGAAGCAATTGATAGAAAAATTCAAAGATAAATTTCAAAAAGCTCAGTCACTAGCTAAAAGCTTAAGAGGAGACAAAGCTCTGTTTCAAAGAGCTCAAGGTGGGAGGGGAGAAAAAGGACCCAAAAGATTTTTTATTTCAAGTTTCTTTGAATGCACAACTTTTGAAGCATCTTCTTCCGCTCAAGAAAATATATTATTCATACATGCAAATAAAATCACGGGTACATTTTTAATAAGGTTTGAGAGGGTAATTTAGGTAATAATTTTGGGTTTAAAAAGATATTAATTCTTTAATTAAAAATAATAAGGGTTTAAAGAGTAAGTTGGATGTAGAAAGAGGTTACATAGGTTCAAATAAAGTTTTCCAAATGAAAAATAAGGATAGTAGTATCCACACACCTATTTTTAATTCTCATATACTCTCTCAATTTTTGGTCGTCAGATCAAATTGCTTGAATACGATTAATGACAAAAAATTAATACTGATGTGTGGAAAATAAAAATGAATGTGAGAATATATGTAAAAATAATTATGACATTAAAATAATTTTGCACATTTTTTTATATATTTTTTTCTTACCTCACCCACGTCATCAATCAAAGCATATCTCTCTCCCTCCCCCATTGATAGCGGGTTATTTCTCCTCCGACTTGCCCAACGAACGATGCTTCACAGACAAGGCAAAGGTAGCGTCTTTCTTGTCCCGCTGAAAACCTAATCCTTTATCAAATTTAAATTTCGTATGTTTATTAAAACCCTGTTCATGGCGCTAGGGTTTCCTCTCCATTTTCTTCTTCTATTTTTTGGTTGCATGGAGGGTTGTTTTAGGATTTTCATTATTTTGGGAGTTTTCTCATGCTGCTTGTGAAATTTGCATTGTGATAGCTTGACGATCAATTTATATATATTTGTAAAATTTTGGAGCAAGACAATTTTAGAATTTTTTTTGTTTTGTTTTTAGGATAGAATTTATCATATTGTAATAGCAATGCTTACCTCTTTAACAAGAACTTTAAAAGAAAAATTCGGACCAAACTCGTTCCATAAGAAAGAACCACCGTTCAAGGCGGCATACAAAGCAACCGCATGAGCAGCAAGATTGCCACCTAGCAGAACAAACAAAAACTACACCTTCCTAATTTGTGCAGCAATCAATCGATATCAAAATCCCCTTTAATAGAATCGATATCAAAACTTCACCTTCCTAATTGAACTTTTTTCGAGCAAAAAAAAAAAAAAAAAAGAAAAAAATCGATATAAAAACTTCACCTTCCTAGTGGACTCCTAATTGGACTTTTTCAACCAAAAAAAAATCGATATCAAAACCAAGGTTCTAAAAAACGTTAGGCGCTAGTCGGGCGGCGGGCTGGCGCCTAGCGCCTAGGCGGCTAGGCGGGATCTAGGCGGGCGCCTAGGCGGCCTAGGCGGATTTAGGTAAATTTCTTATATATTTTGTAAATAAGTGCATATAGACACATAAAAACTTATACTCGTACAAAATCCATAAATAAGATAATAAAATACAAAAAGAATATCTAACAAGTTTAAAATTTAGAAACACATTAAGCATATATGCCATATAACTTAAGATATTTTGAATGATTATATCTAATTTTTCAAAAATAAAAATAAAAATCTCACGTAATGAATTGGATGATTCATAATAAAACTACTAGAAAGCAATGTCAGGCATCCCCTAACCAAACTACATACATTGCTATCATCAAAGAAATCCTCCTTCTTTTATTTATGATTTTATCTGGTGTTCCACTTTGAAATTTGGAGCACCAAAACCGGTCAGAAAAGCATCCTTTCCCATTTCAACCACCACGTGTGTGGTGTGACCCATCCCCTCCACCCCTAGTTCCCATCACTCACATCAGCAAGAGACTCACAAACAGAGACCATCTTTTATTCTTTTTTATTCTTTGCTTTTCCCCATCTTGAATATAAAAATTTAAACCTGGGTATTGACAGCTCATTTTTCTTTTTTGAAAAGGTCAACTTAATGCTAGCTATCCAAACATGATTGGACAAAATTATAAAATAAATTAAATGGGAAAGTTTGAGGATGGTCACGTGAGAATGAAAGGATGAGAGAGAAACTCATCTTCTTCCTTCATTCGTCACAAGAACAGAACCTGAAAAACTTAGAAATTCCAGAACACTGCACTCATCCTTTCTCAAGTTTGAAAATAGAAAAAAATTGAAATTCCAGACCGCCTAGGCCAACCAGTCGGCCGCCTAGGACGCCCAAGGTCCGTCCAAGCCGCCTCGGCGCCCGCCTAATTCCTTCCCCGATTTTTCTCCCGATTAGGAGTTAATCCCGGCGGCTGGCCACCACCCAGCGCCTAGGCGCCGCCTAGGCGGCCGCCTAGACCGATTTTTAGAACACTGATCAAAACTTCACCTACCTTTTGTGGCCAGGCTGGACAGTGTACATGCCATACTCGGAGTCTGCCAATATAAAATAGATAGTACCTATATATATAAAGTGAGCACCCTAAAATGATGAAACATTCAAAATACCATAAATTGCCTTTTAAGAATTTCAAAAATTACAATTGAACCAAAATGAGTTAAAGTAATTCACCACATTTTAATTTTAAAATTTAAAATTATAGAAGAAAAAAAAACTCCCACGTTGGGTGGTTTCATGTCTTTGCTTAATTTCCTTTTTTTTTTTTGAATAAAAATATAAATTGGTTATTTAAATAAAAAAAATATAAAAATGTCAATTGCCACACGCAAACACGTGTGGCAAGAGGCTAGTTTACAAGAAGTATAATACATATTTGAAGTTTGACCTAATTACATTTTTTTGAGGTGCTAAATGCTTTTTGTTTGTGTTGAAATTAACCTTCCAATATCAAGTCAATATAGAGAATGGTTAATCAAAATTAAAGAGGATTAAGAGAAATTAACCTTTTCAATATCAAGTCAATTTAAAAATGCTAGGAAGATCATATTTTTTGGAGACCACATAATGTGACGGTTGATGAATAGATTTCTTCTTTAATGATTTAAAGAAGTAATCCAACCATTAACCGCTATATCTTCACGTGGTCTCTCTAGCAATAACCCAAAGTTAATATAGAATAAATTGGAAATTTTTGAACAAAAAATGAGAAGAATGGATTGGAAATTTGGAGAACAAAATATATGAAATTTTAAAAACTTGTAAAAATTAAAAGAGAACAGAGAGATTTACAAACTTTAACTTTTATTCTGGGTTGGGAATTTTGAGGACAAAATATATGAAATTTCAGGAAAGGGAGGAGGAAAGCTCAAAGTTTATTATTCTTTGGTTGACAGTATAAAAGAATTTTTTTTTTTTGATAAAACTACACTTGACTTTAGATTTTAGTTTTAAGAGTTATTGATTTGTTTATAAAATGAGATGTTAAATTAGTTTTAGGATGAGTTGCTGTTGGGAGTTTCAAAGAAAAAGAGACCTCTTGTTTTAATGATTGGTGAATAGAACTTAAGAGTTTTGTGTAAACTAAAGAACAATAATACTAAGTTAAAAAATATATCTATGGGATATTGATCAACGGACAAAGATTTTCACAAAGATTTTTACACTTTTTTTTAACCTTTAGATTTTATAACATTAGATGGTCCTAATTAAAAGTGATGTAAAGGATTTCAATCAATAAATGACATGAATGATGATATGGATTACAAACAATGATAAATAAAATAAAATAAAATCTGCAAAACGTGGGAGGGAGGAAGGAAGACCTACATTTCTTTCGTGATTGCACATAACCACCAAATTTGGTTTAAGTCTTCATTAATAGTCAGTAATCTTGTAGTGGAGCATTGTAGTCAGTAATATTGTAGTGGAGCATTGTAGTGCCTCCGCCCCTGCGGGCCGTAATTGTCTCCCGTAATTGTCCCGTAGTCACTAATCTTAGGAAATTAAGCGTCGGGGTATCAACAAGAAAATTACATTTGTAAGTAAGATCAACCCTAAATAAGCTCATGTAAGTACAATAATATTTCCAAGTTGTGAGAGTCATTACCAAACGGGTCGACCGCAATTGTCTCCTTGTGAGTACGTACTTATCTTCTTTTTACGCACAAGAACCGCTGGGATGGATCATCAAGCTGCTAACCTTCCCACGAACTCCGCTATACCTGGGTAAGTTCACCTCCGTAAGCTCTCTCTCTCTAACCTCCGTACTCATAGTTTTTGTTTTTAAAGATTACAGTTTTCTCATCGTATAATTATAATATAGCAGAAATGAGACGCAGGAGCGTCTCACAGTGCGAGAAAGGCATTGCACAAAAACATTTCAGCTCTTATGAACCTGCTAGCCGCGCTTCTGAAGCTTAATATCAATGCCGGAATTATGCCTCTGCGTATCACAGACAAAGTTAAAGTACTGGTTTTTATAGTTGCTGCAGCCATTTACTACTCTTTCAAAGATGAAGATGGTGATACAGATTTGGCTAAGCTCAAGCAGATGATTAGCCTCCTGTCTGCACGTCTTGCCTTGGTTTTAGAGGTGGTGATCATTTTTCCAGCATTCGGGTGGTTTGGCGTCATGGCATGGATAATTTGCTTCGTGATTACAGTCGCTAAGTCGTACAAATTAATTGCAGCTGTTGTGGGTAAAATGTATGGAAGGGCAGTTGATGAACTTGTTATTGTCATTGACAAGCTGAAAGTTATCTTTTCAGGAACTACGTTGCCTAGTTGACCAAGAAAGCCGACAGCAGCACAAATGGTTGCCTATATAGTTTGTAAAACACACACACACACATATTGCAACTATATGCCATTTCTTGTTTTGAGTATGAGATATGTTATTTTGTACTATTGAATATTATGTCGCAATTTTATTTTAATTATTAATGAAAGGACAAGTTTTATTTAGTTACAGCATTAATTATACTTGAAATAAAATAAAATGCTACCAAGCTTACAGTTTTTAGACCACACAATACTCAACCAACATCTCTAAAAGAGATGCCAAATCCCACGTAACAAAGGCATCTAACTTTCAAACCCGTTTATTTCTACAGCAAACTGTTTGGTATTGATATGATGTAGGTGTATTTGCATATTGGTATATTTACATATCAAATCCATTTACTTCTACAATAAAAGTTAGAGGAGAGAATGCTTTGATTTTGGTTTTTTATTTTTCCAATGGGTGTAAAAATAAATTTACATATTGAATTAGGTTTATGAGAGTAGTTTAAGTAGTAAATTTAGGTTTAAAGAGATATTGATAGTTTTGTTAAAAATAATTTGGACGTACAAAGATATTATATGGGTTCAAATAAAATTTATTAATTGTAGAATTTGAACTAATCTCCTAACTGGAGGATTTGAACTAATCCCTTAATAAACCTCAACTCTCTCGTTGGAAATTGGTCTCTCTGCCTTTCTTCTTTATCTAATTAGTTCCCTCTCTTAGGTTTTTGTGTTTGGAGAGGCCATACATCTCCTTTCTTTGTCCCTGATTCTTTATTTTGTTTTTTAATAAACCATAAATTGTTGTAAATGTGGGCTCGGACTGAGATATGGAGTCGGTTTAGTATGTGTGATGTTCTTAGTTTTAACCAGGTCCATAGAATGTGAAACTTTAGTTTTAATTTGCTACTATTAATTTGTCTTCCTTTTTTTGTTACGGCTACTGGCGACCAATTGAAGCAATGAGCAAATGGACATGAGAACTACAGAACTTTCTGATGAATGTTAAGAAATTTGGTGTACACCTTGATAAATGCACTCAACCCTTTGTAATTTTTTATGTGCATTTTTTCGTAGAGACTTATTGTGGGTTCACATTAGTTAATTTATTGGTCGATTATCAAATCAAATCCTCGCCACCAAATACCAAAAACCAAATGTGAGGTATGCAAGTTGAGTAAGGCATGTGCTCACCCATTTGGACTCTTAAGTTCAAATTTCCCATTCTTTAGTTTAGGATAAACCTGGCAATTTCTTACCCGACCCGTTAACACGACACGTAAACGACACAAAAATAATGGGTTTCGAGTCAACACGATAACTAATCGGGTCATTATCGGGTCACACGATAATAACCCGTTAATAACGGGTCCTTAACAGGTTTACACGAGAGTGACACGCTGGTAACCTGTTTCGACACAATAAGAAAAAAGTTATTTTGATGATTTTAATTTTTTAAACTACTAAAAAAACTTACTATAAAATACAATAGATATAATGAATATGTATATATTGTTTATTAATTATTAGTTTTATTTATTTATTTATTTTTATAGTATATTATAGGCAAAGATTGAGATTAAAAATCATAAAACACATTAAAAATAAAAATATCAAGTAATTTAAAAATACCAAACACATTAAAAAAACTTATAATAATTAATTTACATGTGCAAAAAATATGAAAAAATATGCAAACTCTCATAGTCGCATCCTCTACGCTTTGAGGATGGGTATATGATCGTTTGAATTTTTAAAACCATACAAACTCTCATGAATAGTATTTTTAAGGGAGTTCAAAATAAACAAAATTCATAATCATTAATGTATAAGTCTAAAAGATGTGAAAACATAATAAACGTTTATAATTGCATCCTCAACACTTAGACGATGGTTACAAGGTCGTTTAGATTTTTAAAACCCTCCAAATCTCATGAACAATGTTTTTATTTGAGTGCAAAATTAATAATAATTATTGTAGAAGTGTGAAAAATGTAATCACTTGTAATGAAAAGTTTTACAACTTTCATGAATGGGTTAACTCCGAAATTTAGTATGTATATACTAATTTAGTATTATGTTTTATGTTTTTTAGGTCAAATTAGGTTTTTCATTTTCATTTTTATTGATTTAAAATATATTTTTCTTAACGGGTAATGGGTCGGTTCATATTACCTGATAATATTAACGGGTTGATTTCGGGTCGGGTCATATTAGCCGTTTACTTTAACGGGTATTACACGACACGACCCGTTAAGCTATTGAGAATGACATGAAAACGACACGAACATGAGAAACATGACACGAATGCCAGGTCTAGTTTAGGATATCATCTTGTAAAAAAAAATTATCGTAAACAAAGGCACCATCTCTTGATATAAAATGATATATATATGTGGTGTTTAATTGGGTCAGCCTTAAAAGGCACAAGATTAATACTAGAAAAAACTATGGTTCAATTGAATTGACACTAAATCATTTTATTGACTTGGAATTATAACAAGTAAACATTTTTGGCTTCCCAATTTGGTGGTGCTCTTCCTTTTCCCTTCCTTCTGTTATGATGAACGTTGTTGCAGAAATGTGTTATGCCCTGTGATTTATAGTTTGTGGTGTACAACCAAAAGTTGAGATATCAGTGTTAAATAGAAAATGTCTTGTTGGGAGAATAGGAAGCTGAAACTAGTAAAGTGATCGAACGGCTATAATTTGATAAGTCAGCTTTTAAATTTTTTATATTATGCTCTAATCTAATTATGTTTTGATGCAGATTTACCTTTGTATATACATATATGAAATTCTTATACTTTCATGATTTTCAGGATTGAAGGTGCCCAAGCTCTGATGTAGATTGACCTTCAAGTTGCTTGTGAGTCTGAATTTAATTCAGTTTATTTATAGTAATTTCAAACACTCACTTGCATATATTTATGTTCAATGATAGATATTATTTGTGGTGGACCTATCCCATCCGAAAGATGATTGAATATATTGAAAAGAAGATGGCGAAATTGTATTCTCAGTTTAAGCATCGGTTACATTGGCACTACTTGTTATGTGAAACACCTAAGAGAGGACGAGGTAAACTTCCAAATGATCTAATGTTGAATGGGAGATCAAAGAGTCATTTGGAGTGGTTATGCAATAGTGTTTACACTCTTTTTGGTATGTATTCTATACAATCTTTTCTTGTATAAGTCCAAGTTAGATACCGATGCTTTCTTGTTATAATTAATTTCTTCCTAATTAATATACGCCATTAGATTCATCTCATAGTTTATGTTTTTTTTCCTCTTTCCTCCTCCTCTATTTCTTCTGTGATGCAGACTGGTGGTGGTAGAAGGAACCAATTTTTTGTCAAAAAGAAGATACTTCCTCTTTGAGGACATATCTGAAAAAACGCGTTTGCATCATTTTGGTCAATATAGAAATTGTCAACCCATTCTTGTATTGTATGCACTCCCATTTGTTTTTACTTATCGTGTACATCCAGTCAAAAATTATAAACAATATCATATACATATGCATGCAACACAAACTCGGTCGAAAAAGAAAAGTTCTACGTGGAGAATATTAAATGATTAGTTTTGAAACTAGTAAAGTGATTGAACGTCTATAATTTGATAAGTCAGCTTTTAAAATTTCTATATTATGCTCTAATCTAATTATGTTTTGATGCAGATTTACCTTTGTATATACATATATGAAATTCTTATACTTTTATGATTTTCAGGATTAAAGGTGTTCAAGCTCTGATGTAGATTTACCTTCAAGTTGCTTGTGAGTCTGAATTTAATTCAGTTTATTTATAATAATTTCAAACACTCACTTGCATATATTTATGATCAATAATAGGTATTATTTGTAGTGGACCTATCCCATCCGAAAGATGATTGAATATATTGAAAAGAAGATGGCGAAGTTGCACTCTCAGTTTAGGCATCGGTTACATTGGCACTACTTGCCATGTGAAACACCTACGAGAGGACGAGGTAAACTTCCAAATGATCTAATGTTGAATGGGAGACCAAAGAGTCATTTGAAGTGGTTATGCAATAGTGTTTACACTCTTTTTGGTATGTATTCTATACAATCTTTTCTTGTATAAGCCCAAGTTAGATACCGATGTTTTCTTATATAGTTAAAAAAACAATTTTTTAATTAAGAGTTGATTTTGTGATAAAGCTCTGATAATCTATATAATGTTACCGTACAGTAATATAAGGGTGCTTTACAAGTATTTTGTTAACATTAGGCATAACCATATGCATATATTGTTTGCATTCGTTATGCTTCTCAACGCTTTTAATTATGCATTTCAAATTGGTAAAATTTGAGAATGGCTACAAGAGTACTAGAGCTGAAAGCAATTTAGATAGTGTTTATGAAAATTTGAATGAATATGTACAACTGAAATATATCACTTTATATATTACAAGTATAGGATTTGGGAACTTTCCAAATTGTACACATATCTAGTTAAATAAATCTTCCTTGTACGTCATGTACTACATGTGTAACGTAAGAGCTTTCAAAGCAAAATGCTGATAATTGGAAGAAACAAAAGTATCACCATAAGGGGAGGGCAAGGCCATTCATCCAACATACTAGGAAGGCTCACAAGGTAATTAAATTAAATTTCTTATATACTCATTATGCAGTTTACATATTCTAATATATGTTTCTTTATTTTTGAGCAGGAGCTCTATTATCTATGATTGACAATTAGAGGCTCTCCACAAAGACAAGAATGGCCAGTGGATCAATGATTTTGCTCAAGACAAATATGTATGTCATTCAATTCACATGCTTATCATTTTGTCATTTCAAGGGAGTTGGAGACTGCAACTCCCTTAAAATGACTAGCTACAAGATGATTTTAAGAAAAAAAAACTTGATATAACTAGCTAGAAGCTAAAAGGTCTGGAGTCTGCCCTTATGAATTAAATTACAATTGTGTTCTTAATTAGTTCATGTTTCTTTTCATTTTGTTTGTCCCAACATTATATGCTTATGCTATTGACCCTTCTTGTTACTTTTTGAGAAAATCTTTTAGTATCTAGTTCAATTTAACCCATATTCAAACAGAAACTACAAAATCTTTTAGTATCTAGTATCTTATGGTTTGTTTTTTATATCAGTAGTTAAGGATCACATACAAGTAGTTAAGTTCTGTTTTCTTAAGTATATTGTAGCTGATCTGTTTGAAATAAATGAAACTGATATGTTTATATTTTATTAAGGATAACATGAAGAAAAAGAAAGATGAAGTTAGGGAGAAGCACCTGAGGGTACTCCATCGGATTTCATACAAGTGTCATTAGATGATGAGTTTGGAATCATGGCTGAGCTTGAAGCATGCACATGATAGAACTTTTTGGTTACCAACAAGGACTCGACTTGGACCTTATGTTGTGTTTGGTAAGAAATTAGAGAGAAAAATATTAAATATCTGTCATGGTTGAGATATTTGATTCATTTCATAAAGGAATAATGGGGAAATTGATGGATTTAAGTACTTCAGGGAAACCTACCCTTTTGTCATCAATGTGCTACTGCTTACGTTGCAAGTATTGGTGAGCATTCTTTTGTTACTTCTGGGTATGAGGAAGCATTGATGGGAATGGAAGGCAGGTTAAGGTAAGGTTGTGTTGATTGGGAAAATAAGCCATTAAAATGCTAAAATAAAAATGAGAGTTTGGTTCGTTTAATTTTTTTGTTTGTTTGTAATATCTCGTTTTCTCGAGGATTTGTTTTGTGATGTAGTCTATAAACCTTTGATGATGGCTGGCTATTATATGTCTGCATTTGGTGTGTTGTGTGTGAGTTTGTGAATGAAAATAATAGATTTGTAAATGAAAATCTATGTGTTGTATCTGGAGATGCCTTGAAATTGTGTTTTTATTTCGTGCATAACAAAAATATTTAGTGTTTAGTTTAAGAAATAGTGATTGTACGGTAGTACTTATGTTCAGTTCTAGAAATAATCAATGTACAATTCTAGAAATAATCAGTGTTCAGTTTCAGAAATAGTACTCATGTTCAGTTTCATAAATAGTACCCGTGTTTTAGTTTCATAAATAGTACCGTGTTTAGTTTCATAAATAGTACCTGTCAGCTTCATAAATAGTACTTGTGTACAGTTTTATAAATAATATCTGTCAGTTTCATAAATAGTATTCGAATTCAGTTTCAGAACTATTACCTGTGTTCAGTTTCAATGATAGTATTGTGTTCAGTTTCAGAAATAGTTTAATACCCATGATCAGTTTCATAAATAGTCAGTTTAAGAAATAGTGTGAGATCCAATATTTTAAAAAGAGAATTGTTATTAGCACTCCAAAAATCTCATTTAGCACTCCAAACTTTCTATAATTAGAAAGAAAAATACACTTTTGATGTAATACCCTGAAAATTTAAATATATGAATTATATATTCATAATTATGAATATGTGGGAAAAATCGAAAATAAATTGATTTATGATTATGAAGAATTTAATCGAGAACTTTTAAAGTTTTACTTTTGGAAATTATGATAATCTACATATTTGTATTATTGAGTTTTTATATGATTTCTCGAGAATTATAATAATTTATGTGAGTTTAGTTTTAAATTAAACTAGTTACGAGGTTTAAAGTTTGGAAATTAACTATTTAAAATCCGTAGACTTTTCGAGGTCACAATTATATTTTTGAATAGAGTTCGATCTCACGAACGCGTAGGCACAAACCGTTCGTGAAACGAAGTTATAACGAAGAAGTTATTAACATTTAAAGTCAAGGATATTATGGTAATTTTATTTCCATTTAGAAGGCTCCAGAAAATCTGGACCCATGAGTTGTGCCATGTGTGTGGCTGTGATGAAAGGAAAAATAAATGATGGATGGCTGTGATTAAAAGAAAATGATAGAAAGGAGAAAAGGAAGAAGGAATCAAGGGAGAATGGCCAATGGGGGGAGAGAGCAAGGAGAGGAAAGGAGAGAGGGGAGAAGGAGGGGAAACCAGACCCCCTTCGACCCTGTTACGCCCATGACTCGACTCAGACAGATATCCCAATTTCGGCCACCGTTGACGACGGGAAGGATGCCAAATTGATCCTTACTTTGAACCCAATCGTTCCTTCTTCCTATAACACCCCAAAAAGAAGATATTTGGCCTTGAAATTAGGAAAAACGCACCGGTGGTGTGGCGGCTCTTGCTCGAGATTTCCCAAATTTTGAAATGTTTCCATCCAATAACTACCACCATTACACTCCCCTTGAGGCCCGGAACAAACCCATGCATTGGTTGGGGCGTCGGAGTTTTTTTGGAGTCGAATCAAGAACACCCAAAAACAAGAGTTTCCCGTTCGTGTCCAATTTGAGGTGTTTCCCGGAAAAATTGGACTTGGCCGCAGGTATGAAACTTGCTCCACTCATTGAGATCTACACCTCTGTAAAATTTGGTAATTTTTGGGAATAGTTGATATTTTCCGGCAATTCGGAATGGCCGACCGCCACCGACGGCGGCGCGTGCGGCGGCGCGTGGCCAATGAGCCGATGCCGTAGTTTTAAGTTAATTTTAATGTTCTGAAACCAAGTTTGATAAGCTTTGGATGTGATTCGCTTGTTTGGAGATAGTTGTTGATTTATGGTTACTTGTTTGAATTTCGTAATTTGGTTAAATTTGAATTTGTGAACTATGAAAGGCTTGATCACGCTAAAGGGTATGTAGGCAGTTTAACAACGTTAGATGCAGCCTTAAATACTCGAGAATTAATCTTTTGTTTAGAGGTTGTTTGATAGAAGAATTTGGGAAATTAAATTGATTGTTTTGGTAATTAACAACATGGATAATTTAGTAAGAATTAAATCGTTTGGAGTGATGAAATGTGATTCACGAAAATAAGTTTAACCATGATTCTAATGAAAATTTATCTATGAAAGAGAAAGGTGATGTATTGGGAATGAAATCATACTTTTGGTATGAGAAGAAATTATAAGTATTTAGTATGGTTGGATTCAAGGCCTGTGAATAAAGAATCACTATAAAACGGTAGTTTAGATAATTGAGACAAAATCCTTATTTGAGAAATTGAGCTAAGTAAGGTGAAGAATTGAATTAAGTAAAGGAATTTGATGCATAAATAGAGATTTAACCTTATACTTTTGGGAATTAAGTATTGTCTTTTTTAAATTTAGTGTGAGGGATTTGAAGATTTAGAAGTGAATTGGAAGAAATGGTAGCAAACTAAACAAGAGTTTAGTTTGCACCTATCACTAACATTATTATTTCCCGAAATAAAGCAAATAATTCGGGACGGGGCGTTACAAAATGGTATCAGAGCAAATGATCATACTCTGTAATATTTCATGTTCTCGAGTTCTTGTTGGTGTGAATGATGATATGCATTATGGTTGCATGATTTCACAATTTTTGGGAATAAAGTGGCATGCATGTGATAAATATATATGTGAGATACATATGGGATTGGTCTTGTGTTGTGGTGTAATTTCCATGGTGATTATGAAATTCCGTTAGTGTGGATTATGAATTTCATTGATATTGCATTATTTTATAAATTTTATGAAGTGAAGAGATTTATGTGAAATGCCTATATTGTCAATCCCTATGAAATGAATTGGATTATTTGAATGTGAAGGAATTTACTTGAATATGAGCATTTGACTCAAGTCCTTGATAAATCTTAAATTGGAATGGTATTATATTATGAGTTATGAAATTTTTTGAATGTAAGTGACAAGTAGATGGGAAGTTGTATTATACCTAGGCAATTGAGAAAAATTGAATTGGGCGAAAAAGGCCCGTGGATGTGAGAAATGAATGGGCACAAAGACCTAGTGTTCCGGAATAAAAGCTCCTTGTGTGGGCTGTGAGAATGAATTAAGCTCCTTGTGTGGGCTGTGAGAATTGAATGGGCACAAAGACCCAGTGTTTCCAGAAGAAAAGCTCCTTGTGTGGGTTGTGAGAATGAATTAAGCTCCTTGTGTGGGCTGCGAGAATGGAAGGAAAAAAAAAAGAAGAGAAAAAAAAAAGAAAAGAAAAAGAAAGTGTGATGTGTATTGGCCAGGTATATTACAATTTTTTCCAGTCTACCAGCCACTGTTTGGGGCAAAAGGAAAAAGTGATGAAATCATTGTTTTTTTCCAATGATAAGTATGGCTAAAAATTTTAAAATCTTATGGCCAACGATAAATATGGTTGGAAATTTTAATATTTATGGAAGATATGGTGAATTATCAAGTGGGAATGGAATTATAAACTGTGGTTATGGTGTGCTCATTATAATTAGAATGGTGGGTGGACATGAATTGAAAGTATGGAATGAGATTTTAAGTTCGTTTAATATAAACGATTTTCCAGTTGTTTTTTTTCGTTTGATGAAAAGAATGGATGGACAAAGTTTGCAATTACAAATTTGATTAGTTTGGTTGACATAGTCATGAGTTGTTATTGATAGTTTTGATATTGCGAACAGAACTGGTGATCCGTACATATTTCCATGACTATGTGATTAATAAGGTTTAGTTTTGTTGGCCAAATTGTGTGACTCTAGCCTTATAATTTTATGTTTTGTATGAAATAAAGCATTAATGTTGAGTGATTTTGAGATCTTGTGACGGATGGCATGTCATTAAGTTGACTAAACAAAATCCAAACTAGAATTATTCTTATACTGGTACGACAACAGGACGTATTAAAGGTTTCAGAGTTTTATTGAAAAAAATATATTATAACAAATAAAATAAAAATTCCCAGTCAAAAGGAAAATTTTATTCGCTTGTACAAGTGCCGTATCCGCGCATACCCATTTATTGCAAGGTAAAATATTTCTATTAAAGTTTTGGAAATGATAATAGGCGTTGTGAAGGCTATTGTAGTTATAGAATGAATTTGGTGTTGAATTTAGTTGTAACCACCATTGTGACGTCGTATGTGTTTGAGGTGATATAGAATCTTGAAATAGGGCGAGTTTTGCATTTGATGAAGAAAATTGACGGGGAAAGTTATAAATTACAAATTTGATTAGTTTGGTTTGCCATTAACAAATTATGGCATTAAATTCTAATATTTTGTTAGTCACGATAGTCATGGCTTGAAAATTTGACAATTGATTTTGCCAATGTTGTTCATGACCTGAATCTTTGATATTAGTGTGGGCTGGGATTTCGGATATCTATCTTGCCAATGTGTGTGGCTAGAAGTTCTTATATTTTTCCTTACCAAAGAATGTGGTTGTGAGAATCACGATGAATTCTTCGTTGATTTATTTATTTTCAACTTGAATAAAATTGTAGACGGAGATTTTAATTGTATTCACCATAAAAGAAATGGTGGAAATAGTTTTAGTTCCTTCTCGTAACGCGACGGTTGAAATCTCAGGGACAAAATTTATTTTAACAGGGGGTGAATGTAATACCCTAAAAATTTAAATATATGAATTATATATTCATAATTATGAATATGTGGGAAAAATCGAAAATAAATCGATTTATGATTATGAAGAATTTAATCGAGAACTTTTAAAGTTTTGTTTCCGGAAATTATGATAATCTACGTATTTGTATTATTGAGCTTTTATATGATTTCTCGAGAATTATAATAATTTATGTGAGTTTAGTTTTAAATTAAACTAGTTACGAGGTTTAAAGTTTGGAAATTAACTATTTAAAATCCGTAGACCTTTCGAGGTCACAATTTATATTTTTGAATAGAGCTCGATCTTAGGAACGCGTAGGTGCAAACCGTTCGTGAAACAGAGTTATAACGAAGAAGTTATTAACGTTTAAAGTCAGAGATATTGTGGTAATTTTATTTCCATTTAGAAGGCTCCAAAAAATCTAGAGCCATGAGTTGTGCCATGTGCGTGGCTGTGATGAAAGGAAAAATAAATGATGGATAGCTGCGATTAAAAGAAAAGGATAGAAAGGAGAAAAGGAAGAAGGAATCAGGGGAGGATGGCTAATGGGGGGAGAGAGCAAGGAGAGGAAAGGAGAGAGGGGAGAAGGAGGGGAAACCGACCCCCTTCGACCCGGTTACACCCATACTCAATAAACCTGACCCGTTTACAGGTCTAGTCTTAGCATGTGTTCCAGTTTCTACTTTCTAGCAACCGGTAAAGTCAGCGGT
Organism: Heteromeles arbutifolia; assembly: GCA_024362995.1. Taxonomy (NCBI): domain Eukaryota; kingdom Viridiplantae; phylum Streptophyta; class Magnoliopsida; order Rosales; family Rosaceae; genus Heteromeles; species Heteromeles arbutifolia. The sequence continues at coordinate 4,607,002 of JANCRC010000007.1, forward strand.
CACACAACACATTTCGCCTCAAGGTTTCCAAAGCGCTTCAAACAGGCCTGTCGGGTATTTGCAACGATTTTGAAGTAGGGTTTGCAAAATGCTGCAAACAGGCCTATCAAGTATTTTGGAACAATTTCAACAATTTATCGTTTATTCAGTCTCTTGTACACTTTAATCAATTCCAAATCTCTCGTACGTTTTATGAGATTAAGAGCATAATTTAGGTCCTCCGTCTTAAAATGATTGTGAAACATGTTTGGTTTAAGTATGACATGAAAAGTCAAGTAGCAGGTAGGAGCTCAAATCTCACCAATATTTCTCTTAAAATGAATGCAAATGAGTATTAAAATTAACAATATTTTTCATATAATTTAATTCATGGACACCATGCAATTAAATAAATAAAAAATTCATATATATAATGACTAAAATTAGTTTTTAATCTTGTATAAGATATTTTTCTAAAATTCATCTAATTTAAGATTTAATTTTTTTTCTAATATTTCATTTGGGTTCGTATTTTGGTCTCCGGAATGTCAGCATTGATTCAAGAATATTTGAACACGGATCCCCTTCGGATCCATTATGTGGGGATCTTAAGGATTCTTATATCTCAGTAGTTAATCGTATATCATGCGACCAGTTTTCGTTAGGTATTATTCATGTTTAATTTAAAATAATAAAAATAAAATAATTTCTGACCGTACGATTTATAATCTATGGCTGAAATGTAGGAATTCCTAAAATTCCCTACATGGATCCGGAGGGGATCTATGTTAAGAATACTTCATTTGGGTCATTTTGGTCTCCGCATTGTCAGCATTGGACTTTTCGGCATATCTGGACTACTGTTTCATTCACACATTGAAGATTCCAAACCAGTCAGATTATTAATTCAAAATGCAAATTCAAAATGACGTACAAGCCCAGATTATTAATTATATATTTATATCTTTATTGGAGAATGATTGTCAGCCCTCCCAGTTCCGTTGCCCTCTCATACTCTTCTGTTTTGTGTGGTCACGATTAAGCCACGTCAACATTTTATATTGCTTTTTATAGAGATAATAAGACAAAAATGAATAGTAATATAAAATATTGACATAGCTTAACCGTGACCACACAAATAGGAGGGCATGAGAGGACACCGAAAATGGGAGGGCAAACAATCCTCCTCCATCTTTATTCCCACGGAAATTTCTAAATCATCGGTTTTCGTGAAAGAAATTTTGTGAAAGTTCAATGCAAAAGAGCATTCAAAAGTTTACGTGGGCATAAGAGAAGATAGGGGTCTTTATGGGAGTTCAAATCTTCTGCGCCCAAAAACTCATGTGGTCTCTTTGTGCATTTGATTTTATTGAGCATGTCAACAGTCACACCCAATCAAATCAAGCTTCAAGTCCCGAGTCCCAAGACATGCTCAATAAAATCAAAGGCACAGAGAGGCCACATGGGTTTTTGGGTGCAGAAAACTCTCTCTCTCTATGGTCTTCCTTGCCTCCCGGTTGAATAGATTTTGTCTTTTTTTTTGTGGGATGACGGTTCTGTCATTTGTGGTTGCGTCTGTATATAATCTCATGTTGTCAATACTTGTACTGTCTCTTTGTCAGCCTTCGTCGGCTTTCGTTGCTCTTGTTGGCCGTTGCGACCTGGTTAATCCCAGTTTTAGTTCAAAAAAAAAAAAAAAAAAGGTTTACGTGGGCATAAAGATATATGTTTTTTTGGTCGAAAATAAAAAAATTATTAAAATCGAATGACAAAGTTTACATCAGCTGCAAGAATATTAAATAAAAAATTCAGGCCAATCTCATCCCAAAGGAACTCGCCACCATGCTTGGTAGCAAACGAAGCCACCTCGTGAGCAGCAACATTACCTTCCCGTGGAACGAACCCGAGCTTAACAAAATCAAAATGCATAGCTAAAGAATCAATATCAAACCGCACCATAGCTAAAGAATCAATATCAAACCGCACCCCTTCATGTTTGTCTTTTTGAATTTGCATTTTAATTAATAATCTAACTGCATACAAAATGAAAGATAATGCTAGGAAGATCAATTTTTAAATTAAATTTGTAAACCAAAATGATATATCATCAATAAAAAAACATGTTAATCAAAATAAAGCATTTTATTTGATTAGGGCAAAGAATGAAATTATGAAATTAAGTGTTTAAAACTACGAAATGAAGTATTTGGCCCTTATTGGGATCCGTGCAGACCGTCCCGCGACTTTTCCTACCCTGAAAAAAATCAAATTCCACAAAAGCAAATTCCTTTAGGCATGGAATGGTTTATAACATCCTCATGTACGTCTTTAATTCCGTAGTTTGCGGACCAAGCTGCTCACTACTTTGAGACCTTCCTTTTTTCGAATCCATATAATTTTTTGACATAGAAATCTTCTTATTGACGACAGGAAGAACACTACTCTCCTCCAGACCTCCATACTCCCACTGAGGAAAGTAGGGATCCAAAAGAGTACTACAATTTTAAGAGAAAAGAAATAAGAAAAATTTAAAAATAAAGTGATGACATGTAGGGATCAAGGTTCTAAAAGATGCTAGGCGCTAGTCGGGCGGCGATCTGGGGCCTAGCGTCTAGACGGCTAGGCAGAGTCTAGGCGGGCGCCTAGGCGGACTAGGTGGATTTAACCAAATCAATTATATTTCATGTAAATAAGTGTATGTTTATACTTAAAATATATATAATTTCATCATAAACTACAAAATAGAATGACACATATATTATGAAGTATTAGAAAATAATGAAAACATGGGAACAAGCTTATAATGTGTGCTCATTTAAGGTATTCAACAAGTATTTTACAATTTATTGAAAAAAATAAAATGCAAAATGAAAGTTATCTATTTTCTGCCTAAGTGAGTCGCAACCTAGGCGGGTATGGGTGGGCTAGGTAGGTGCCTCAGTAGGTCTAGGCGTCATTTCTTAATTTTCAAACGTTTAGACATTAATCGGAGTGGTGGCCAGCCGCCTAGCGCCAGTGGTAGGGACACAAATCTTTTTCCTTGTCCATAAAGAAAAGGCTTTAAATCCAAAAGCAAATAGACCGAACTGAAAAATTGTAGGTAGTTGGCAATCACTACTTACGAACAATTATATCAAAAAAAATTAAGTGCAATTACCTTCCCAAGCCTTCGTAGCAGCCTGTCACATGATACAAATTACAGGAGTTTCAAACTACTTTAGGGCCACCACAAGAATATCAAATTTTGGAGAATGTTTCCAGAGATAACTTCTTCTAGGGTATGGAAAGCCGCTGGAGCATGTACACATATATTGGAACACGGTGGACCTGTTACTTCAGTTAGTCTAGTCTTTGGCTTCTCATAATTAATTTCTTCTTACTTAAGATACACCATTAGATTCATCTCATAGTCCATGTTTTTTCTCTTTCCTCCTCCGGCTCTATTTCTTCTCAGATCTCAGATTTTATCACATAATTGTATTTAAAGTTCTCATAGTTAATCTATTATTTCATAATTCATACGGTGTAATAACATATTCTCCTCTCCCGTATTCTCAGACTTACACTGCTACACGACTCAAGTCCTCCTCCAACGCACACCATTCCGAATTCTGAGAACTCTCACGGCAGTCCAGGCTTCCCCTTCCCTTCCCTGAACTTTTCTTAATGCCCCTGAGGACTTACAAAATTCCTAAATATCAACAAATTTTGTTAAAGCATCTTACATGTGATATATGTAGATATACATACATACATACATACATACATACATACATGTGTGTGTGTGTGTGTGTGTGTGTGTGTGTATTACATTATAGGACGGACCACATTTACAAAATTCAAGCAAACCTCCCAAAGTACAAAATTACCAAAAATATTATAAGGTATAAATTAAGCAATTATACATCGAACGCATGTATGAATAAGTCAGTCTGTTGGTATTGCTCAAGCCATAGGTATCTGCCTTGGATCCAAAAATAGCTCCGAGACTCTATATATCAAAATCCGAAGAACGGATAATATAGATACTGGGAGCTGCACTACCTAAGCAGCTACTAGGTAAAAACCACCTCCCTAACACATACAGAAATTCGCTAGAGCATGTACACATATATTGGAAGGACAAAGTGGACCTGTTACTTCAGTTAGTCTGGTCTTTGGCTTCGTTAAGTGACTCTAAAATCATGATAAATTGAGCTTATATATAAAAATTACTTAAGAAATGATCATAAGTATCATAGCATAAAAAATATTCCAAAAAGTTTCCAACCTTGATATCGTTATGATTTAATTAATTAAATTACAACAGATGTCGATTTATAACAATGAAAAAAAAAAACAATCATACCTATACACCGTAGTGAAAATTCGAATAAAAATAATTGGATATGATCATATGACTATGAGGACATAAAATTAAATATCTTTTATTTGATTAAGAGGCAAAGGATGAAATTATAAAATTGAGTGTTGAACATTATGAAATTAAGTGTTGGGCATCAACTAGCAAATTACATTTGTAAGTAAGATCAACTATAAATGCGACAATGTTTCCAAATTGTCAGGTTCATTAACATTTGTCTGCCCGCACATCAAGGGGACCAGTTTTAAATTATTATTACTTGGCTATTTATTCATTGCTTGCTTCGCCTGCCGTACACACTGACCTTGGGGGTCTCTGCAAGTAGACTGCAACAACAGTACTGCTGTTCCCTTCAACTTTCGAGAATACCGACCTGTGATCGTACGTACAAGACCGCTGGGATGAATCTTCCAGCTCCTATCCTTCCCTTGAATTTCGCTTTACCTGGGTAAGTTCACCTTTGTGAGCAATTTTTAATAAATTACTCTCTTGGATCACTAATCTCGCTGCCCTAACCCATTACTCTCTCTCTCTCTCTCTCTCTCTCTCTCTCTCTCTCTCTCTCTCACCTCCGCATCCGCACTCAGAGTTTTTCTTTTTAAAGATTACATGTTTCTCATCGTATGATTATAATATAGCAGAAACGAGGCGCAGGAGCGTCGTCGCAGAGCGACTAAGGCACGGCACAAAAATATTTCGTCTCTTATGATCCTGCTAGCCGGGTTTCTCGAGAATAAGATGGATGCCGGAATTACGCTTCTGCCTGTCATAGACAAAGTTTTGGTACTGGCTTTCATAGTTGCTGCAGTGATTTACCACTTGTCATTGGCTGTCAGAGATGAAGATGGTGATCCAGATTTGACTAAGTTTATGGAGATGATTAGTCTCTTGTCCGGACCTCTTGCCTTGGTTTTAGAGGTGGTGATCATTTTTCCAGCATTCGGGTTGTTTTGTGTCATCGCGTGGATAATTTTCTTTTTCATTACAGTCGCAAAGTCGTACAATTTAATTGCAGCTGTTGTGAAAAGAATGTATCGAAGTGCAGTGGAAAAACTTGTTCAGCTCTTTGACAAGATGAAAGATTTTTTCATGAACTACGTTAATGCTGGCTAGACAGAGCCGATAGAAGCTCGGGTGGTTGCCTATATATATACCTATACTCCGTTTCTTGCTTGAGTATGAGATATGTTTGCCCTAAAGTTTATTTTTGTAATATTGAATATTATTTAGCAACTTCTTTTAATTAATTAATAAAAGGACAAATTTTATTCATTCATGAGTTTGCTTTAGAATTTGATTATAGTGTTAGTAATACCTGTAAAAATAAAAGAAAATACAAGGACTACCATTTTTAGAAAAGAGATGCCAAATTGCACGAAACATAGCGCGCTCCTAAAGAAGAAAAACTTGTGTCATCACGTGGATAATTTTCTTTTTCATTACAGTCTCAAAGTCGTTCAATTTAATTGCAGCTGTTGTGAAAAGAATGTATCGAAGTGCAGTGGAAATACTTGTTCAACTCTTTGACAAGACGAAAGATTTTTTCAGGAACTATCAACCACTCAAAACTTACCACATGATAAGTTTTGAGTGTAATTTTTTATCACATAATTGTATTTAAAGTTCTCATAATTATAATTAATTTCTTATTAATATACACTATTAGATTCCGCTCATAGTCCATGTTTTTTCTCTTTCCTCAGGCTCTATTTCTTGCCAGATCTCAGATTTTATCACATAATTGTATTTAAAGTTCTCACAATTAATGTATTATTTCATAATTCATACTGTATAATAGCATATTCAAAATGAACTCTCTGTGATGACTCTGGCGGTGGTAGAGAAGATTTGGTTGTGATGAGTCTGGTCGGTTGGAATATATAGCTTTAATTTACTTTTTCATCTTCCTTATAATTTTCTTCAAGGTTCTAAAAAACGCTAGACGCTAGTCGGGCAGCGGGTTGGCGCCTAGTGCCTAGGCGGCTAGGCGGGGTCTAGGTGGACGCCTAGGCGGCCTAGGTGGATTTAGGTAAATTTCTTGTATATTTTGTAAATAAGTACATATTGACACTTACAAAAAATTATACTTGTATGAAATTCATGGATAAGATAATAAAAGAATGATAAAATGCAAAAAGAAGTATCCAACAAGTCTAAAATTTAAAAAACATTAAACATATTTGTCATATAACCATAGTGAGGAGTATTGTAGGAACCACATAAAATGTAAAATAGAAGGAAAATAAAGAAATATATTAATGTAAGATACTTAACTGTTAAAAGCCCATAGTACACATTATTTAGTTTGCAATTAATTTTGTAACAATGCAAATTGCTTTGGTACAAATCTGTTCAAAGACCTTTACAAATTCCAAAACCAAAAAGCCCACAATACTAACCCCCAAGAAGGCTGACCAATTGTAAAAAAGACATGCAAATTACAAATTGCTTTTATATCCAATTAAACTAACACAAAATCCAAAAAAAGCACTGGCAGCAACCTAGGCCTTCCATGCAACCTAGGCCTGCACCTAGCACTTGACCATTTAATCCAAAAAAATTGCTAAGTTACTGGCAGCAACAATAAAATACAATAAAAGAATTTAAAAATAAGTAAAAGGAAAAGATGGTGGGGACCATCTTAATGATTAAATGGTGCAATTAAACAAACCCAAGAACTTCATCTTCTTCCTCGCGACGCCGGGCTCTGCAACAAAAAAAAATTTCAGATTCCGGCATTCTCCACATACGCCCGCCTAGACCCCGTCCAGCTCCGCCCAGTCTCGCCTAGACCCGCCTAGTCCCGCCTAATCCTGCCCAGTCGTCCGCTTAATATGCTTTACGATTTTGTGACCGATTAGGACTTAATCGCGGCGGTCACCGGCCGTTCAGCGCCTAGGCCGCCTAGACTGATTTTTAGAACATTGATTTTCTTTTGAAGAAAAACAGGAAACCTATCAAAGGACAGGTTTCTTGTTCTTTTTCATCTTTTTTTTTAGGGGCTACTGCACTATGAAGGGCGAACGCTGAGAAGAAAAAGGGGTGGGACGTAAAGAGTAAAAAAAAAAAAGCGGTTAGAGGAACCTAATGGTGTCTATTAATCAGGAAGAAATTAATTTGGGTTATTTTGGTCCCCGCATTATCAGCATTGGACTTTTCGGCATCTCTCGACTACCCTTTAAGCGTATACTTGCTCATGATGACTGTTATGCGTATACTTGCTCACGATCACTGTTGAGACAATGGAGTGAAATTCATCATTTGAGGTTCACGTTTGAGTTGTCCATTTCCATTTCTTTTTATCTTTTTTTTTCTTTTTTCAATAAGTGGGTGTTATTTTGAGTTTTTCATGATCACTTTTATTATTTTTCTGTTTTTTAATGATGTAAGTCCTAGCTTGTTTTGAGGATGGGATGGAAGTGCTACGTATCTAGGAGTCTTGCTAGACTTGCTTTGCAAGCAAGTTCGGCTAGCAGTTTCCATATCGCATTAGACACACATTATCGTGACCGTATTCAGCGAGGAATAAGCCAATAATTATTAACAATTATATCTTTATAGCTACCTTTTGGTCTGAGCAGCGACACTTGGCAGCATTTTGTCTTAACGTTGAATGGTATTATCCTTAAAAGGATTTTTTCGGGTCTCCTCTGCATTGAACTTTCCCTAAAACAAATAATAAACATTTAGTATACACGTCATACTACCCTTATGAAAACAGTATGGTCATCCATTACATTCCACAGCCAGACAGCCTCAGTGTCCGATCTTTCGAAGCAGTAGCTACGGTAACACTTTCTCCACCTGTATAAAAAATCAATACCAGCTTAAGCACTTGTGACAAGATAATATAGATACTGGGAACTGCACCACCTAAGCAGCTACCAGGTAAAAACCACCTCCCTAGCTAACATACAGAAATTCATGCACAGAAGTATCCCAGAAAAGGATTTCAAATTCAAAAGCAAAGACAATGAGGATGCCATAAAGGGGGCTGCTGCACGATGCAGGGCGAAGGCTGAGAAGAAAAAGCGGTGGGAGGTAAATGTTAACCATAACAGAGAGATTATATAAGAAGAAGGAAACAGAGAGAAAACTTAGAGAGAGAAAGATAATAGTTTATGACTTGTATTTTCTTGAATGATTATCTGGTTACAAAGATACTGTTGCTATAGAGATGGATATTCACCTAATATATACAAATCTTGCTCATTAAGCCACAATCTTATCTTCTTATCCGAATCCTACAATTCCAACAATCCAAACTACCTTAATTGTTAAACTAACGACATGTGTCATGATCCACACCCTCCATATTCTATATTACTCTAACAGTAAAGAGTAATAATAAAAATAAAAATAAAAGTCGTTAGATGAATCTAATGGTGTCTATTAATCATGAAGAAATTAATTATGAGAGATTGACGTATGTAATAGTAATTCAATCAATGAACTTGAGCGATAATATATCACAAGATTTAGGTTATATTCGTTGTTGGAAATTTTCTTATGCATGCATCATGGATTAACTAAGGGGTTGAGTAGTTTTTTTTTTTTTGCCTAAGACCTCGCACTTACAAGTAAAAAGTAATTGGGAAGTAATTGTAATACTAAGTGGCAAGTAATTGTAATTTTATATTTGCTTATTGCATGTATTTTCTTAAAATTGAAGGAATGGAAACGGCCCAAACGTGGGAGGAGACCGGATATATTTCCTCAGTTTAGAAAAAGGAGAACGAAGGGGAAGAAGATCCTGGCAAGGAAAACCCATAAGACCCAGAGCAGCAGTAGTTATGTATCAAACCTGAGTTTGTGGCCACGGATTATGGAAGTTGTTGACGATTTTTTCACTGAATCACTTCTCTTCATGGATGGATATTCCAGTTGATATTCCAACTGATTTGTTTCAAATTTCTTCTTTGTGTTGTTCAATGATTTGCATCTAGCCGAAGATTCAAGATGAGTTAATAACAAGGTTGGTTTTCTTTCAATGGTAGTTCGGTGCATTTATATTTGTTCTCTTTACTTGCTCATAGATCATTTGTGTAACACATACAGTGAATCGCGTTCACATCTTCATATGTCGTCCACCAAATGCATCAACTGATGGTGAAAAGCCATTATATCTTTGTATATCTTCTGTAATGAGCCGTCTCCAATTATTACGAATTTTATAATGTTAAAATGTGATATTACGAAAATGCCCTTCGAGGCAAAGGCGTTGATTTTTGTTGGCCGCCTTGTCGTGTCACGTAAGACTCGTTTTCTTGGCATATCCTCGTAGTACTTGTCGCTTCGAACACGTGGGCGCAAACCGAACGTAATTTGGAGTTATAATGAAGAAGTTATAGGTGAGCAAAGATAGGGGTGAATTGGTCATTTGACCATCATCTAGAAGGCTCCAGATTTTGATGGAGTAGTCAGATGATGCCACATGTGTGGCCAAGATGAAGAGCAGAGAGAGATGGACGGAGGAGAGAGTGAGGGGTGTGCTGCCCAATTGGGAAGGAGGAGAGAAGAGAGTGACCAATCAGAAGAAAAAGCAAGGAGGGAAAGGAGTGAAGGAGAGACCCAACAAAAGGCAAAAAGTACTTGTTCCTTTCGTTGAACCACGTCAAATAATCAAGTAAAAACAAAAAGGGTAAATTACAAAAAACTACCTCAACTATTGGTGTCACGACACTTTCATACCTCATATTTTAAAGTTGACAATGTCATACCTCATCTTACGAATTTGTGCCAATGCCAGACCTCCGTCAATTTTTCTGTTAATTTCTAGGGTAAATGACAAAAAACTACCTCAATGTCACGACACTTTCATACCTCATTTTTTAAAATTGACAATGTCATACCTCATCTTACGAATTTGTGCCAATGTCATACCTCCGTCAGTTTTTCTGTTAATTTTTCTGTTAAGTGCTGACGTGGCTACATACGGGGCCCACTTACTAATCCAACTGGATTAAAAAATCATTAAATATAATTTTTAATAATTAAAAATTAAAAAAATTAATTTTTTTTATAATATTACTTCTATCTCTCTCCCTTTCTCCCTCTCTCCCACCTCCCACGCCTTTTTCTTCTCTGCATCCCCAGAGCCCCTTCCCCCAACCTTCCTTCACCACCCTCCCCAAAAACCCAGATATCTGTGTCCCCCTCCCCTAAAACCCAGCTCCCATCAGGAATTAAGGGGTGAAAAAAGAAGAGGAGAAAAAAAAAAGGAAGTTTTCCTTCCTTCCCGTTGGCACTTGCACCCGCACACCCAACCCAACCAACTTTGGCGATTTTTGCTATTTTTTCCATCGAATCACCACCATCCAACATCCACAACCTCCCCTCTATGATCTCCACCCAAATTTGGGGATTTTTAAGGTGTAAAACTGTGCGGGTGGCCGGAGGTGTTCCACAGCGATTCCTAATCTCTGCAACCTTCAACCCAAAATCACAGCAAGCTTTGAACTTGCTTCGCGTGGGGGGAGACGCAGAAGCTTTTCGTTTCTTCTTCCTCTTCTTCTTTGAAATTGGCGAATTCAAATTCTAGGGTTAGGGTTTGGGTGGAATTGGGATATTTACAGGGATTGATGATGGGTGTGCGGGGGGAGGGGGGTGAGGACACGGGTCAATGGAGGGAGGGCGGGTTGGTGGAAGGGTGGCCGCGGGTGGGGGAGTTGGTGGAACACGGGTGGATGGGAGGAATAGAGGGTGGCCCCAGGGGGCAATACGGGGCTAATTTGGGGGGGTACGGGTGGGGGCCCCGGGGGGGGGGGGGGGAGAGGGTTGTTCACGGGAGAAGGGGAGCTGGGCTTAACGAGGGCAGTGGATGAACGTTGGGGGGAATGAGCGGGTAAGGATGCAGAGAACAGAGAGTGGAGACAGAGGTGGGGGGGGGGGGGAAGAGAGAGATCATAAAAAAAAATTAATTTTTTTAATTTTTAATTATTAAAAATATATTTAATATTTTTGTAATCCAGTTGGATTAGTGAGTGGGACCCGAATGTAGCCACATCAGCACTTAACAGAAAAATTAACTGAAAAACTGACGGAGGTATGACATTGGCACAAATTCGTAAGATGAGGTATGACATTGTCAACTTTAAAAAATGAGGTATGAAAGTGTCGTGACACCAATAGTTGAGGTAGTTTTTTGTAATTTACCCTAATTTCTATGTTAAATGCTGATGTGGCCAGAGATAGGACCCACTCACTAATCCAACTGGATTAAAAAATAATTAAATATATTCTTTAATAATTAAATATTCAAAAATTAAAAATTAAAAAACTAAAAAAATAAAATAAAAATGGCCTAAGCGATCCGGCCTTCCCTTTTCTCCACCCGCACCAAACCTTCATTCTCTCTTCTCTTTATCTTCTCCCGTCTTCCCCCAACCCAAACCCAAATCCCACCCTTCCTCATCCTCGTCTTCAACAAGATCCACACCAAAAACACAACCCAGAAGCAAAAAAGTTCTAAAATTTCACAGAAATTTGAAAACTTTTTGGATACCTTGAAGGAGTGGCAGGGAAGGACGAGAGATGTTGGGGTTCGTTGGAGAAGGGAAAGACGTTTGCCGGAGCAGAGAGAGGTTGAGGTGAGGTAGTCGGAGAAGGGAAAGACGTCTTCCCCTTCCCGTCTTCCCCAAACGCGATCCACCCCCTTTCTCCCTTCTCTCATCTGCAACCCCACCCACCATTCTCTTCTCTGCAACTCGCACTCACCCTCCCTTCTCTCCTCTTCATCATCGACTCCATCCACCAACGACCATCACCTTCTTCCCCATTCTAACTGACGACATCAAAGTCGCCGATCTCCGGCACACCAACTTCACCACTTTCCGAGTACCCATTCCCTCCGTTGCTCTCCTTCCCTTCCTTACCAAACTACCCATATGGGTTTGAATACTTCTGCGAATCCTTGACGGCCTTGTCGCCCCACGATTACCAAGTAATCGACTTCGTCGATAGGTTTGCAGAAGTTGAGGACCGCCTCTGCCACCTCCTTCTGCTCCCGCAGCCCAGCACCATCTTCAAGCCCAGCAAAACGCAGCAGCAATCCCGCGCCCACCACCGTTGCCAAGTCTCTTGTGAATACAACTTGGGTTTTTTTTTTTTTTTTTCTGGGAAAAATTGAAATGGTTTTGCTTTGTTTGGTTGCTCGGAAAATGTGGGAGAAATGAAATGAATTTTTTTGATATTCTGAAGGTTCCATTTTCTTCGAAAAGTAAGGCAAACTGGAAGATAGATTTTTGAACTTTTGTTAATGGTGTGTTCTCAGGATTGGTGGGTGCTTTGTTTTTGATGCATGCTTGTAGGTTAAAAATAGAGAGAACGGCGGAGGAAGAAAAGAGAGGCACCTGGTGGGAATAGGAGTGGCCGGTTTGGGGTGGGATATGGGTTTGGGTTGGGGGAAGACGGGAGAAGATAAAGAGAATAGAGAGAGAAGGGTTGGTGCGGGTGGAGGAAAGGGAAGGCCGGATCCCTTAGGCGATTTTTATTTTTTTTTAGTTTTTTAATTTTTAATTTTTTTAATTTTTGAATATTTAATTATTAAAAATATATTTAATTATTTTTTAATCCAGTTGGATTAGTGAGTGGGTCCTGTCTCTGGCCACCTCAGCATTTAACAGAGAAATTAACAGAAAAACTGACGGAGGTCTGGCATTGGCACAAATTCGTAAGATGAGGTATGACATTGTCAACTTTGTAAAATATAAGATATAGGAAAAAAAATGGAATTTAAAAAAATTTGAAACAAATTTTGTAAAATAGAAGTTACAGAAAAAAAAAAGAAAAAAAATAAGGTTTAAATTCATAAAAAAAAAAAATAAAAAAAAAATTGAATACAACGGCTAGTGACTGGCTAGTCGTTAGAATTCAAATTACAATTAGTGTCAGTTATAACTGACACTATTCAAATTGCTATTATATTACATTACCATTGGTGTCGGTTATAACAGACACTAATAATATATATACATTATTTCTGTCGGTTATAACCGACAGTAATAACAAAACATTAAAAAAAAAAAAAATAGCCAGCCCTCTCTGATTCCTTGGGGCCCTTCCAGATTCCAGAGCCCTCTGGCCTAGCCCTCGGTTGGAGACGGTTTTCGAGCTAATTTCTGCTCTCTGGCCCTTTGGACCATTCGGTTGGAGATGACCTTACGCACTTGATGGTGAACTCATCTAAATTTACCTTACGTGCAAACCTCCTAGACAACTCGATGATAAAAGTGAATTTAGGTAGACAAGGGGTGTCACATGTAATATTTTGAGATGGGCTAAGTCCTCCTACTATATATGCTATTAGCCTTTATGCACGTGCTCACGCGTGTGCAGAAAATATATATGAATCACGGCGTGCTATGTGTGATTTTCACGTTTTAAATATATTTATATGCGTGACTTGACAAAAAGAAAGTCAAATATTTGAAGTAAATGAATAATCTTAGATCATGCTAGAAAAAATCTGTCACAAACCAATCAAGGCAACTGAATTCACATAATAAAATTGGTCTTTCAATTTTCATCTACATTCTATTGATTTACATTAAGAATAGAGAAAATAATATTTAATAAACAACTGATTGAATCACATTATTGTTAGCTCATTGTAAGGCTAAGCCCACCCCCTGCCCTTAGTGTAGATAATATCGTTTGTTAAAATAAAAAACAATCATTTGACAACTAATTTAATCATATTATTATGAGCATGCGAAAGACATTTTTTATAATCGATATTACACGCATCTTAAGATGTTTTGAATGTATTTATGACACACCCCGACCCGAGGATCAGGGCGTGCTGGCCGTCACAAACGTGACGTAACCATTACGCAATGCGGAAGCAATATGATAAAGAGTATGAATAACTAAAAACCGACTACTAGCAATACATTCCTAACAACATGCTAGAGAGATAGTTAAAGTATGAAATACACATAATCAGAGCATAAGGTTCAAATGCAGTCAAGTAGGACAACTACTAAGTTACAACACCCGAAGGTGAATCCTACATGAGTGAAGTCCGTCAGAACAGCCGTGGGAATCCTCGAGAGCCACCAAACACTCCTAACTACAACCTGGAGGGGCACAAAACAAGGTGAGTGGGTCAGTAAAACAAAGCTTTCAAAATCTTTCCTTTAAAAACGTATATATCCCCTCGCTGTAAAAACCTATATACTTTCCCAGAAAAATAGAATATATATAAATATATATAGCATCGGAATCTCAAACACCCTCATTCATCATTTTCAGAGAAATATGTCATGCCATAAGCCAAAAACATAATATGGATGCATCAACAATAATCAGGTGAAATAATAAATCAACCGGAGACCCTGCAGTGGTCCTGTACGGCTGATTCTAAAGCTCATTATCCAATCCAGCCGGAGTCACCAACTGTGACCTGTACGGCCTTGCCGGAGTCGCCAACTGCGACCTGTACGGCACTACGCTGCACATGAGTCGGAACTACCTATAGTAGTCTGTACGACTCGGATGGTGTAATAATACGCTCTAGTGCTTCTCTCATCAATCATCTGTGCACATAATCTAAGGTCACCTACTAGTCGGAACCGTCTCTAATGGTCTGTACGACTAGCATGTCGGAACCACCTCCAGTGGTCTGTACGACTAGCATCTACTTGGATCCAAGGTGAGCGTGTGATGCGGTGAATAACATAAGCACTAACACCAGGGGTGCAGGTTATGAGCTATCAACATAAATCTCATCCAACAATTCAATTCATCAAATGTAACTCACCTGATACTCACATGTGCGTCCGCAGCACCAAATCAAATATATGCATCATATAATATCCATTCACATATTTCATGCAATTTCTATGTATGGCACTTCAATCACATAATTCATATAAATCTATGCATGGCATTTCAAAACATATTTTCATTTTAATTCAATTTCTGGGAAAAGTCATTAAGTATAGGCATATAATGAAAACAAAACTGCCCACTCACTGGTATGTCGCAGGGTCGTAACCCCCGTGACGTCTCTGACTGCGCTCGTCCTCAGGGTAGATCTCACCTATATGCGAAACAACTATAAAAACGTTATTTTAAGCACATATCCAACAATTCGAAATAACTTCTCATACAATGCTCAATTTTGGCATATGAATATACCAACGCGATCTACACAACCTCACGAACATCGTAATATTTTTAAATAAATTTTTCTAGGGCCCACGCGCCCTCACGCGCCGGGGAGGCCACGGCCTCACGCGCCCCCACGCGCATCATCTTCAACCTCCCGACGCCGGAACAGTGTCACCGGCGCCGGATTCTGGGCAACCCTGCAACTGCCCTTTTCTCACTCGTTTTTGCACCATTTTTCATAAAATTTTCACCAAAATGTCACAAATCATGAGAGGAAGAAGGCTATACCTCTTTGGAACCTCAAAACCTTCCAAATCGCGTCGGGAGAATTTCACCAAAACCGGCCACCTTCGAACCTTGTGATCCCGACGTCCCAAACCTTCAAACGAAGCACTCCGAGCTTCGTGGGGACTTCCTTAAGCTCGTGGTAAGCTTGGATTGTCCTGAAATGGGTACCAATGGGTTCGTATGGTCTCTAGGAGTATGATGGTGGTCTCAACCACGTCGATCCGTGAAGGTTTGACAATCTCTGGGTTGTCCGTACCGTTTGAATGAGAAGGAAGAGAGGGACTGTGCGTGCGTATGCGGGAGGGAGAGAGAGAGAGAGAGTGAAAAATGAAAGTGTGCGTGTGTGGTCAACAAGCACCCCAACCACACAAAATAATTCCAACTTAATTTTCAACAATTTTTCCAAAACAACTTAGGATAAGACAATAAAACCCAAATGAAATGTCACATACCGTAGAAGATTCAAGGGCAATCCCGTCATTTCACATCCTCGATTAATTAATTCCGGGACGGGCTGTGACAATCTACCCTCCTTATAGAATTTCGTCCTCGAAATTCACATAACCAAACCAATACTAGTAACCATAAAACAACCTCGGATACATCTCTCTCATTCGATCTTCAGTCTCCCAAGTAGCTTCTTCTACCGAGTGGTTCCTCCACAATACTTTCACCATGCTCACTGTCTTATTCCTTAGAACCTTGTCCTTCCAATCTAAAATAGTCACTGGTTCTTCATCATACGTCAAATCCGGATTAATCTCCAAAGGTTGAGGAGGAATCACATGCGAATGATCCGAAACATAATGTCGAAGCATCGAGACATGAAACACATTATGCACCTTGGATAACTCCGGAGGCAACTCCAACCTGTAGGCAACCTCACCAACCTTTTCAACAATCTCATAAGGTCCTATGTACCTAGGACTTAACTTGCCTCTTTTCCCAAATCGAACCACACCTCTCCAAGGTGATAATTTCAAAAATACCAAATCACCCACATTATATACTCGATCAGTGGCATGCCTATCCGCCAAACTCTTTTGCCGATCTTGGGCCGCTTTCAAGTTAGACTTAATCACTTGAACATTCTGAGTAGTCTCCTCCACTATCTCTGGGCCCACCAAAGCTCGCTCACCTACCTCTGACCAACATAAAGGCGTTCGACAAGCTCTACCATAAAGTGCCTCAAAAATGCCACTCGATTCAACCAAAACTGACATTTACTAAACTTGGCATATAATCGATGCTCTCTCAATTTCTCCAAAACCAAATGAAGATGTCGAATATGCTCTGATTTCGATTTAGAGTATACCAGAATATCATCAATGAAAACAATGACAAATCTATCAAGATATTGCTGGAATACCTCATTCATCAACCTCATAAAAGCTGCTGGTGCATTAGTCAATCCAAAAGGCATCACCAAAAATTCATAATGTCCATAACGGGTCCTAAAAGCCGTTTTAGGGACATCCTCTTCTTTAATCTTCAACTGATAATAGCCAGATCTCAAATCAATCTTAGAGAATACACGAGCACCCTTAAGCTGATCAAACAAATCATCAATACGAGGCAATGGATAACGGTTTTTAATCTTTACCCGATTCAATTGCCTATAATCAATGCATAATCTCAGCGTTCCATCTTTCTTTCTCACAAACAATACTGGGGCCCCCCAAGGTGAACTACTAGGTTGAATAAAACCTTTATCAATTAATTCCTGCAATTGAGCTTTTAACTCTCTCAATTCAGCTGGAGCCATCCTATATGGAGTTAAAGATATAGGATTCGTACCTGGAAGCAAATCAATAGAAAACTCCACATCTCTGTCTGGTGGCAATCCAGGCAAATCATCGGGAAATACATCAGGATAATATCTGACCACTCCAACTTCCTCCACGCTACTAGGAGCCACATCATTTAGCACCACATGTGCTAAATATCCCTGACAACCCTTAGATAACAACTTCTTTGCTCTCATGGCAGAAATAACACCATGCCTCACCCCACTTCTCTCGCCCACAAAAGTAACCTCAGGTAGTCCAGGACGATGAAAAGTGACAGATTTCCCGTAACAATCTATATGGGCACGATTATAATGCAACCAATCTGCCCCTAAAATCACATCAAAATCCACAATATCTAACGGGATAAGATTAGCTGGCATAGCTACATTCTCTATCATCACTGGACATCCTGGATAAACACTATCAACATATCATTTATCCCCTCTAGGCATAGCAAACTCTAAATCAAACCCTAGAGGTGTAGGATGAGGTTGTGTCATTTGAGCAAAAGTATGAGAAATCACAGAGTGCGTAGCACCACAATCAATCAAAACTCTAGCAAAGTGACCAAGGATGTTTAACGTACCCATAATCAAATCTGGATGGTTCTGAGCATCCTGCAGTGAGATGTTGTTAACACGTCCCTGGTTTTGCTGTCGTCCTCCACGACCTCTGCTACTCTGATTACCACGTCCCTGAGAACGTCCCTGACCTGTCTGGCTAGACTGCCTAGATAATCCTGCACTGCTAGTAGCAACCTCTCCCTGCTGGAACTGACCTCCCTGATACCACTGCGATCCACTAGCCGGCATAGAAGGATAAGGAGTATAACCTCCAATATTCTGGGAATACCCACTCTGAAAATAAGGATCCTGGGAATACTGATACTGTCCTGAAGCATAGGGAGCGGCATCACCCTGATAGTGGTAAGCAGCACCACCCTGACTCATCTGCCCAAAACTGCCTGACCTGGGGTTTTGCTGAATCGGCGCTGGAGGAGGCATAACAGATTGCTGAGGCCTCTGCTGACTCTGGGGACACTGTGCAGCTCTATGTCCAGTCTGTCCACATGTATAGCAAGCACCACTAACTCTCCTGCACTCCCCAAAATGTCTGGAATTACAACGACGGCAGAATGGAGGGCCTGAACCACCAGCACCACCAAAATCTCTGTCTCTGAAACCTGGGTCCACTAGTAAATCTTCCACCTCTCCTCGGACCTGTGGCACTAAATCCCCCGCTAGAAGAACTCGAGCTCACTCCACTTTTCTTGAAATTCTGGGTCTTACGGGGTCCCGAAGTGAAAGCATCTTTACCCTTATCATCTTTCCTCTGATTATCCCCATTCTTATCTCTCTCTTCTTCACTTTCACTAGGCAAGTTTTCGGAATCCTCAATCCGAACCAAAATCTCAGAAAACTCATGATAAGTGGTGCAAGGAATAGCACTAGCAATTGTCATCCATCTCTTCTTCGTTCCCAACTTAAAGCGACGAAGCATCTCCACTGGATTAGCAGCCACTTCTGGATCATAGCGAGATAAATCAGTAAACTTCCTATAGTACTCATTTGCCGACATTTTCTTTTGCTTCAGCTGAGTGAACTCCTGCTTCTTGCGATCAATATACTATGGAGGAATAAATCTTCTCCTAAATGTTTCCTTAAATGTTTCCCAATCAACTGCTGCCTCAGGTGACATAAACTTAGTCTCATTCTTCCACCAACTTGCAGGTTCTCTTCCTAAAAACCATGTAGTAGTCTCGACCCATCTACTAGCAGGAAAGTTCCCCTGACTTTGCATCACCTGATAAGTCTTCTCAATACGATCTAACCACTTTTCTGCCCCCTCATGACCTTCATTACCAACGAAATGCTCCAACTTCAGATTATATACAGTCTCCAGGGGTGTTCTCTGAGGAGGACGGAATGAAGTCTGAAAGGCCTGGGCTATAGCTTCCCCTAACTGGGCTACATTAGGGAAACTGGGCTCAGAAGAAGAACGTGGATCCCTACGAGGCGGCATAGTTCTGACAGAAGACACCAAAGATAATTAGAAAGCTCACAATTATACAGGACTGCAACCTAAGCTCTGATACCAAACTGACACACCCCGACCCGAGGATCAGGGCGTGCTGGCCGTCACAAACGTGACGTAACCATTACGCAATGCGGAAGCAATATGATAAAGAGTATGAATAACTAAAAACCGACTACTAGCAATACACTCCTAACAACATGCTAGAGAGATAGTTAAAGTATGAAATACACATAATCAGAGCATAAGGTTCAAATGCAGTCAAGTAGGACAACTACTAAGTTACAACACCCGAAGGTGAATCCTACATGAGTGAAGTCCGTCAGAACAGCCGTGGGAATCCTCGAGAGCCACCAAACACTCCTAACTACAACCTGGAGGGGCGCAAAACAAGGTGAGTGGGTCAGTAAAACAAAGCTTTCAAAATCTTTCCTTTAAAAACGTATATATCCCCTCGCTGTAAAAACCTATATACTTTCCCAGAAAAATAGAATATATATAAATATATATAGCTTCGGAATCTCAAACACCCTCATTCATCATTTTCAGAGAAATATGTCATGCCATAATCCAAAAACATAATATGGATGCATCAACAATAATCAGGTGAAATAATAAATCAACCGGAGACCCTGCAGTGGTCCTGTACGGCTGATTCTAAAGCTCATTATCCAATCCAGCCGGAGTCACCAACTGTGACCTGTACGGCCCTGCCGGAGTCGCCAACTGCGACCTGTACGGCACTACGCTGCACATGAGTCGGAACTACCTATAGTAGTCTGTACGACTCGGATGGTGTAATAATACGCTCTAGTGCTTCTCTCATCAATCATCTGTGCACATAATCTAAGGTCACCTACTAGTCGGAACCGTCTCTAATGGTCTGTACGACTAGCATGTCGGAACCACCTCCAGTGGTCTGTACGACTAGCATCTACTTGGATCCAAGGTGAGCGTGTGATGCGGTGAATAACATAAGCACTAACACCAGGGGTGCAGGTTATGAGCTATCAACATAAATCTCATCCAACAATTCAATTCATCAAATGTAACTCACCTGATACTCACATGTGCGTCCGCAGCACCAAATCAAATATATGCATCATATAATATCCATTCACATATTTCATGCAATTTCTATGTATGGCACTTCAATCACATAATTCATATAAATCTATGCATGGCATTTCAAAACATATTTTCATTTTAATTCAATTTCTGGGAAAAGTCATTAAGTATAGGCATATAATGAAAACAAAACTGCCCACTCACTGGTATGTCGCAGGGTCGTAACCCCCGTGACGCCTCTGACTGCGCTCGTCCTCAGGGTAGATCTCACCTATATGCGAAACAACTATAAAAACGTTATTTTAAGCACATATCCAACAATTCGAAATAACTTCTCATACAATGCTCAATTTTGGCATATGAATATACCAACGCGATCTACACAACCTCACGAACATCGTAATATTTTTAAATAAATTTTTCTAGGGCCCACGCGCCCTCACGCGCCGGGGAGGCCACGGCCTCACGCGCCCCCACGCGCATCATCTTCAACCTCCCGACGCCGGAACAGTGTCACCGGCGCCGGATTCTGGGCAACCCTGCAACTGCCCTTTTCTCACTCGTTTTTGCACCATTTTTCATAAAATTTTCACCAAAATGTCACAAATCATGAGAGGAAGAAGGCTATACCTCTTTGGAACCTCAAAACCTTCC
Organism: Heteromeles arbutifolia; assembly: GCA_024362995.1. Taxonomy (NCBI): domain Eukaryota; kingdom Viridiplantae; phylum Streptophyta; class Magnoliopsida; order Rosales; family Rosaceae; genus Heteromeles; species Heteromeles arbutifolia. Next base: position 4,628,293 of record JANCRC010000007.1, read on the forward strand.
AAATCGCGTCGGGAGAATTTCACCAAAACCGGCCACCTTCGAACCTTGTGATCCCGACGTCCCAAACCTTCAAACGAAGCACTCCGAGCTTCGTGGGGACTTCCTTAAGCTCGTGGTAAGCTTGGATTGTCCTGAAATGGGTACTAATGGGTTCGTATGGTCTCTAGGAGTATGATGGTGGTCTCAACCACGTCGATCCGTGAAGGTTTGACAATCTCTGGGTTGTCCGTACCGTTTGAATGAGAAGGAAGAGAGGGACTGTGCGTGCGTATGCGGGAGGGAGAGAGAGAGAGAGTGAAAAATGAAAGTGTGCGTGTGTGGTCAACAAGCACCCCAACCACACAAAATAATTCCAACTTAATTTTCAACAATTTTTCCAAAACAACTTAGGATAAGACAATAAAACCCAAATGAAATGTCACATACCGTAGAAGATTCAAGGGCAATCCCGTCATTTCACATCCTCGATTAATTAATTCCGGGATGGGCTGTGACAATTTAAAAATACAGAAAATAATATTTAATAAACAACTAATTGAATCATATTATTGGTAGCCTATTGTGAGTTACTAATTAAAAAAACTGTACAAAAAAAAAAACGAAGTAATTATGAAGAAACACTGTTAAAATGATAAAAATACCCCTACATTATTTGGTGCATTATTTTGGCTGTTTTCTAATTTTTTTGTTTTGAGGGCACTTTCGTCCAAAAAATTTTGGTGAAGCTTGTGACTCCAAAATGGGTTGTTGGCTTTATATATAAAGATTTTGGATAAATTACATTTTGCACCCTCAAGTTTGGGTGCAATTGCAACTTCTTACAACATTTTTAAAACATTTCAATCTCATACATTTACTTATCATTTATTTCAATTCCATACGTCTGTTAAAAAATATGTGAAGTTAATTGTTTAAGTGATGACGTGACATACCATTTTAGTGACGTGGATGACAAATGTTTGCCAGGTGTAAAAAAAACAAATAAAATTACTATACCAAAAAAACTAAACACCCATCTTCTTCCATTGATTCTGCCATGGGAATCCGACAACCCCTCCCCCACCAAACTATCCTCCGTCCACCCCACCAAATATCCCTGAAACTCCCATCTTCCTCTCAATCCAGTTCAACGAACTGGCAAGACTGTAAAGAAAAATACAACCCTGCAAACTCACGAAATTGCAGAGAGCAACCCTACCCGACCCCGACTCTCCCACTCTGCCAGCGGACACCCCTTCCCAAAACCATAACCAAGCTTTATAATTTGAGTTGGGGGTCCCTGAATTCGTGCAATACCAGCCCACATCTTCTTCTCCATTTTTCTTCTCCAGTAACTCCACAACGCCTGCAAGCTTCCCAACGCGGATTTTAAAAACCCCCGCACCAGAAAAACCCAGATCTCAAAACCATAAAATGACCGAATAATTGCGGACGAGGAAGGGGAAAACCCTCAACCAATTCGAGCTTTGCACATGATCTTGGGTCTTCGAGCGGCTTCTCCGAACAAACAATTCGAGCTCAGCGACGGTAGGAAAGCCGGACGGTGACCAGACGAGGCTTTTTTATCTCTCTCGCTCCATCCCTGCTCCCTCTGATTAGACGACGAAGCCGACACCACTTCATCGTGCTCTTCGATTCTCAAAATCAACAGCTCGCCTCCAATTTTAGCCTCGCCGTCGTGCACTGCGTTTCGTCGATCCCCATGCCCATACGTTGGAGTGGAACGAGCCGGTGTCGTGCTCAAAGGTTGGCGATGGCCACAAACCACCGTGTACGAAGACTCCAAGCCCTCAATTCCTGTCCGTGGATACTTCTTCTCCACCAGATTTAGTTTGGCTGCTGGGAGAAAGATCTCCACCAGATCTTCTTTTTTTTTTTTTTCAGATTAACATTTAAAATAATTATTTTTATTTTCTTATGTGGCATATTATTGGGAGATAGATTGTCTGCCCACCTAGTTGTGATGTCCTTTCATGCTCTTCTATTTTGTGCGGTCACGGTTAAGTTATATCAACATTTTATATTAATTTTTTAATAAAGATAATAAGATAAAAAATAATAAAAATATAAAATATTGACGTGATTTCACCGTGATCATACAAATAGGAGGGCATGGAAGAACACCACAACTAGAAGGGCATGGAAGGGTATCACAACTAGTAGAGCAGACAATCTGCCTCCATATTATTGACTGCCACATCATCAAAAGAGTGAAACCCATTTGCCACAACATCACTTAACGGTCAAAATTAACGATTTAACTAACAAATGTATGAAATTAGACAAAAATATAAATTTGTGTATAAAATTAAAATGTTTTAAAGATATTATATCGAGTTGTGATAACATCCAAACTTGAACCCGAAAAATTATCAGAAAACTTATGCACACAATTCACACAACAAATTGCAAATTGGATCCGAAAAATTGGAGATACACACCGCGGAAATGTTCTTGGCAAGAAGGAACTTTTCAAGCGACATCCGGACCAGCTCATTCTTGATAAGAAAATCGAAAGGCTCCGATTCCCAATCAGGGTTTCCTGCTCACAATCACCAATCAAAGCTTCAGAACACTAAAAAGTGAAATCCTTTTTTTTCCTCAGACAGCAGCCAATCAGAGAATCAACGGCGGAGGGAAAAACACTGTAAGCACATGAGAGGTTACCTGATGTAATGAGGTTGTTGACGACGGTGGAGAGGCCGAAGCGGGTGAGACTGGCGGGGATGGAAATGGAGGATTCTGGAACTTTGTAGGGGTGGCCGAGGTCCGTTTTGAAGCGGACGAGGACCAACCGCGATGGCTCTTCGGAATTTCGGTCGGCGTCCATCGCTTTGCTTCTGGTGGAAGAGATTGTAGAGAGAGAAAGAGGAGGAGGAGGTGGAGAGAGAGAGAGGTGGTAGCAGGCTAGCAGCAGGGTTTAAGACGAAAGCGAGGGAAGGATACTAGGGTTTAGTAACTGAAAGTAACAAGAGCCGTTCGAAACGCAGCGTTTTGGTTAAGAGAGAATTATTTTTCCAATATTTAGTAGATTTTTGAACCAATAATTATTTAATTCTTTAATAGTACATATGAAGACAAATAATATAGAGAATTGTTATTAGCACTCAAAAAATCTCATTTTGTACTTCAAACTTTCTATAATTAGAAAGAAAAATACGTGTAGAATTAAATTTTTAAAGTGCTAATAACAGTTCTCATAATATATTAGCTAGAGCAATGTTTTGTTCTTGCACCAAGCTCGAATCTTCTCTCGTAGTTTAGATTAATTTAAACTACAGTGTGAGTAAACATTTGAAGCTTAAAACACACCAATGTTCTAAACGAAACCTAAAGTACCCGAATATCGAAATCAAAAATAGAATTGACTATGGATTTGAGCCATAGCACATGGTTTAAAAAACCATACGATTTTCCCAATCTAAATAAAGTATGTTTACCAAATAACATCTAGGTCCGGCTACAATAGTGCATATTACCCAACAGTATAAATTTTACACAAAATCTAACCGTTACAAAAAATCTATTGTTCTATTAGATTCATATATGCAAGATCTAACTATTAATTTTTTGGACCACTCAATCATATGCACCATAGAACAAACATTGCAATTTTTTCTTTCATATTATGTTAAACGTGTGAAGAAAAAATAAGATTGCAAGTATCTACAAGTCTGTTGATATTTTTCTGATTGAAAGATGCAAACCAATATTTTGCTATATTATGTATTTTTCAATAGAAGTGATATTAGTTGAGGGAAATTCGAACACAAGACTTGTATACCGAACTATTTAATCGTCATTATTTTTTGTCTCTAATATTCATAATATTTCTTGGCTAGCAGTTCAATCTCTTATTCAGATTCACATTATACAAACAAATATGATTAATGTTAAGTCCTGGAACTACAACTATAAAAATAAGTACAACAACAACGAAGCCTCATGCCATTAAGTGAGGTCGGCTGTATGAACTATATAACGCAACTGCGCTCGGTTTTGCGCTAAGTCTTCCACTAGCTCACAACTATAAAAAGAAGTGTTTAAAGAAAAACTTAGTATTGCCAAGAAGAAGAACGGGCCTCTTAGCAGGGAGTAAGTCCTAAAATTCTGCCAGAGAGGACCAGAGGTGGGATTCTCTCAGCAACGACCGTTCCGAGCAAACCCTGCGATTAGTTTTGCAACGGAGGCGGGATTATCAACGTGAGGGAGATGACCGCTATCCGGTATTAGCCGCATGATTGCAGACGGAAGCTCACAACGCAGCCTCTGCATTTTGATTACAACAAGGAGAAGACTCATTAAGGAATGCATATATGTTGACATCTTAGCATGTATTCCGGTTTCTACCTTATAGCAACCGGCAAAGTCAGCGGTCACACAATACATTTCGCCTCAAGTTTTCCAAAACGCTTCAAACAGGCCTATCGAGTATTTGCAACGATTTTGAAGTAGGATTTGCAATCTCTCGTGCTCTTTTTAAGATTAAGAGAATAAATTAAGTCCTCCCTCTTAAAATGATTGCGAAACATGCTTGGTTTAAGTACGACAGGAAAAGTTAAGTAGCAGGTAGGAGCTCAAAACTCACCAATATTTGTTTGTAGCTGATAATATTGTCTTGCTCGCTGCAAATCACTAGTACTTTCTGCTTCACCTGTAAAATAAGATTTCAGAATACAAGCTTACTATTGCCTACCCAACTTGCGGAATTCTGCATACCACTTATATACCGTACTCATTAAGATGGCGAGAGTTTACCTGTTTTATTTGGGAAATGACATTATAGCCTCCGCTAGTCATAAAACTGACTGTTGCATCTTTCCACCAAGGCAGCAGACAGTGTAAGCGTCCGACCTAAATATGGCACGATCTCTGTTAGCTTTCCATTACACATACTTCAAAAATCTAAGACAAAGATGCCAAGATAAAAATTTCGACAATATACTAGATGGCTGTTTCAGTTGGAACTTGAGTATATTAACAGAAAGATTATCTTACATTAGTCCAATCAAAGGTTGTAGCTAATGAAATGCCGTTGAAGGCCAGCATATTTGCATAGAAGCGTAGAGGGGTGCTCTTCAATAAAGAAACCTGGTGAATAAAAAGATCAGAACATTAGGCAAGCAAGCTAAGAGAATTCACATAGGGTTGAAATACCGCTGCAAGGGGACACCAACCCCAGCGTAGGCCACAGCTTTAGGTAACTTTGCCATGTCTCCGGTGCCTTCTGCGTAGACGCTTGCATTGATTAAAACCAGCTTTTCAACCTGAAAATAGAAAACAAAAATCAAATTTATGCACACTATATAATTTCCGAAACAATGCATCTGGAGCTAAGGAGCTCAATATGAAAGACACTCACAGCTACTGGATAGTGATATGCAAAGTCAATTGCAACAGAACCACCGAGGCTTGGTCCAACTAAAACCATCGGTCTTCTGATGTAGGACTTCCAAAACTATAATTCGAATGTGAAATCCAGTTATATCTCCGAGCTCAAACAATAAGGTTAGATTCGAATTTTCTCAACAGATGATGAAAAATGCAGACCATTTTCGACTTAAGTAATTAACATAACAAAATATCAAAACCATTGCAGATAGACCGAAACAATATTCACTGGAGCAACAAAAGAATAAAGAAAAGAAAATCACACTGCATGTATACCTGATAGAGGTGATGCCGCTTGGATGCCGCGCTGCATGGTGGACACCTTTCTAGTACAGATAACAGATAACAAATGATTAAACGGATGAACATTAAGCACTTGTTGCAAGAAAGAGACTGGAAGTATATAATCATATCCAGCCGGAAAAAAAAAAAAAAAAAAAACGATGAGGAAAAGGCAGGTAAACGAACCTAAATCAGAGAAGCCCCATCCAAGAACATCAACAGCCCAAGCCTCCAACCCGGCCTCTTCAAGCAGGGGGTACGCGCACCTCCATTCTAAACAAGAACTAAAAGATACAAACATGACGAAACATGTTCAGCACGAAATCACCTTGTAACGGTCAATCTGCAATTTGCAAGCGTTACAAACCTGTCAAAGCAATGGAGGAGAACCACCGGATTGATCTCACTTTGTTTTAGAGGCCTTACACAACTACTCATGATACAACTTTCCGACGACCCAATCTGCAATCGCAACCGGCTTGCCTCATTAGTCACACTATGTTAGCAGGGTTAATACCCCTACATTAAACAGAGAAATGAGAAAATATTCGGTCAATGAGTAACTTCAAAGTGGACTTGAAAATTGAGAATCATCGGTTCATGACATATACTACATGCCACATACAGTTCTAATGAATATTTCAACTCAATCACATACTGAAAGTTCTAGTTCCGTCACTGGTTGCAACTAAAGTTATATCTTAAATAAATACTTGGAAAAATTAGTACCTTTAGCTTGATTATTTTGTACTCACAAACCATAGTTTTATGCAAAGAATATTCCCACCATATGAAATGACTATTATGACCTTGTATCGATCACTCCGAAGTTGAGGAAGTTCACTGTTCACCATCCCACAAAAAAACAAAAACCACTTTTTCCTTTCCTTGAATCACGTCAAATAATCAAGTAAAAACAAAAATGCTCTTAATTTCCAAAAATAAAAAATAAAAAACAAAAATGCACTTATTCAACCAGTTCCCAGTTTTGGCTGAAAGCTCAAGCACTTCCCAGATTTTGAGTCAGACGTTCTCGAAGAAGATGATGAAAATGGTAAGAATAAAGAATCCCTTTAATCGGTAGAAAATTAATTTTCGGACATTCATTTTCTTCTTAGAACTTCTTAAAAAGGACACAAAAAGAAAAATAATAATAGCATGCGGAAATCATCTTCAGAATAAGCCCAAGTACTTCATGAAAATATGTACATCATAATTAGTGGCATTAAGCATACATGTGTTATATATGTGGATTAGACCAGTTTACGAGCTCATTGAACTCCCTCTAGTTCTAAATTAGTAAATTAGAGTAGTTTAAATTATCGTCTTTGTAAATAAACGAAATTAGTCAGATTAACAAAAACGAGAACGAGATTAGTGGGTTACCGACACAGGGAGCCTCTCCATCCTCTGAGCCAACGTTCTGGCATACGGGTCCTTAATTTTCTCAACCTCCTTTGGAAGAAATGATGGGAACCCATTATTTGTGCCTGCACCCCTCACATTGATCACCACACTCCTAAAGCTTCCATCTTTCTTTGCCATTAACGTACCCACCAAAGCTTCCGGCGGTGGCGACAGTGGCGCAGAACACCACATTAGCGGCATCATTCTGATTCTTCCTTTGATCTGGCAGCAGCAGAACGCCGTGCGGATTGTACAGCTGGTTTTTGCTTTCCACTGGAAGTGAAAAACTAGAAAGAGAGTGTGTGCTGCCAAATGGAAAAACGAAACAAAACAGAAAGAGGGGATTTCTACTTGGATTGCTGAGGACGTGACAGCACAGTAAGGTGCTCAGAATTTGTCAACTTTTGCAGCCGTAGTTTCGTTGAACGGCTTGTATCAATTTAAGAAGAGTAAAAACACATGAAACACATTAACAGTCAGTCTCATCCTGAATATACCTTACGCACTTGATGAACTCGATGATAACAGTGAAGTTAGGTAGACAAGGGGTGTCACATGTCAAATTTTGAGATGGGCTATGTCTTCGTACTATATATGCTACTAGCAGTCATGCAGATGCTCACGAGTGTGCATAAGATATTTTTTGAATTATGAAGTGCTACTCGTGACATACGCATTTTAAATGTATTTATATACGTGAATTGACAAAATGAAAGTCAAATATTTGAAGTAAATGAATAATTTTAGACCATGCTAGAAAAATCTCTTACAAACCAATCAAAGCAACTGAATTCACATAATAAAATCAGTCTTTCAATTTTCATCTACATTCTATTGAATTTACATTAAGAATAGAGAAAATAATATTTAATAAACAACTAATTGAATCACATTATTGTTAGCTCATTGTGAGGCTAAACCCACTCCATCCCCCTTAGTGTAGATAATATAGTTTGTTAAAAAAAAAACAATCATTTGACAACTAATTTAATCACATTATTATGCTCGTGCGAAAAACTTTTTTTATAACCAACATTACACGCCTCTTAAGATATTTTGAACGTGTTTAAAAATAGAGAAAATAATATTCAATGAACAACTAGTTGAATCACATTATTGGTACCCTATTATGAGGTACTAATTAAAAAAATGGTACAAAAGAAATTAATTATTAAAAAACACTGTTAAAAAGACAAAAATACCCCTGCATTATTTGGTGTATTATTTTGGGCTGCTTTTGAAATTTTTTGTTTTGGGGGCACTTTTGTCCAAAACATTTTGGTGAAGCTTGTGACTCCAAAAGGGATTGGCGTTGTATATAAAGATTTTCCCCTCAAAAAAGGATGGTCTATAGCCTATATTGCCTAAGCATGGGTTTGTCTTTGTTCTTGTGTGCGAGAGCAGCAACTCGTATAAGGCAACTAACTCAATCGCATGAGATTAACATGGATTAGATGAAACCATGCGATTAACATGTATTAGATGAAACCATGCGATTAACATGTATTAGATGAAACTAAATATAGAGAATCTTGCTGTATTGTACGGGGTGTCAGACGAGAAATTTTTCAAAGTCACCGGTATTCAAACAGATACTCTACGTTGAGAAGTTTGAGAAATGACATGTGCATAGGCAGTGATCATAGAAGGGTCAATAAGAGGACTTGACATCTTCGTCAATGGTGTAAAGAGGGGGAGTTCCATGGGAAGAGGAAAATTCACAGAAAGAGAGAGAAAATAAGAAGATTGAATGGAATATCCCGAACCCGCCTCCGGCACTGTCGCATGAACTATTTATGATGACCGTGTCTAGGTGGATTGTGGTGTGTCATAAAATAAGTGGAGGGCCACGAAAAAAATATATTAGAAGGGTCGATAAGAGGACTTGACATCTTCGTCAATGGTGTAAAGAGGGGGAGTTCCATGGGAAGAGGAAAATTCACAGAAAGAGAAAGAAAAGAAGAAGATTGAATGGAATATCCCGAACCCGCCTCCGGCACTGTCGCATGAACTATTTATGATGACCGTGTCTAGATGGATTGTGGTGTGTCATAAAATAAGTGGAGGGCCACAAAAAAAATATATTATTTTTGTCACTGTAATGAAGTTGAATCTTGTACAGACTTGATATGATAATTTTAGTTTGAAATGCAAATTTTGAGCTAATACTGATATTTCCAGTTGCATTGGCATAAAAGTCGCATTGGTGTTGATGGTTGAAAATTGGCTGTCGACACTGGTGGAGCAACTATTGGTCTGTTCTTGCTCATGGAATCCGTAGAGCAAGTCTAGCTCAATACTTGCTAATGGAACATAATATTTATAAGGGGTGTGCTATCCACACCCATTTTTACTTCTCACACGCCCCTTGTTAATTTATGTCCGTTGATCTTCTTCAATTCATCCGATCCGACGACCGAAAACCAAAAAGATGTGGAAGAAGTAAAAATGGGTGTGTGGATATCACACTCCTATTTACAACTACCTTTTTCTATCCTTTTCCTCCTGTACCCTTCCAAGACGCAGTAAGCAAAAACAACAATATTACAGGGAGTCGCTTGTCGACTACCTGACGCACTCTTTCTCCTCTTTTATCCGGACTTAGGACCGGCAATGTAAGATAAACTTATATAGGCGAAGTTAAGACGTAGTACACAACTAACCTTGTATTTTTTCACATAAACCTTCACTTTTTTTCAGTTATTTAGCTGTTAGTTTTTGCTGTGCGAGAAAAGTGAAGGTTTATGTAAAAATTTCCTTGGAGATTAAGCTTTGCCTCGACCAGGCCCACAGGTCACTAATATAACCATTGATACAACAGTCCAGTCCCTCTCATATGATGGGCACAACAGGTCTCACGCGGGTTCTACTACCCGGTCATGTGTTAGATACAACTAGCGGACACAAAAACTTCTCCATCGAAACAAAGGAACGACTAGATCAAGTAGTTGGAAAATAGTAGTTGGAAAATAAATGAAGTTGAAGAAGTGAGAAAACAGAAAACAGTAGATTTTACTAGTCATGCTGCAATGGTGCAAAATACTCGTTCAATGTCACTTGTATTTGTAATTTGAATGGGGTTCTTGGGAGGCATGACTCAGCCCTTAGGGCTTCTTCTCAGCCACAAAAATCAGACATACTAGCTCTCCATTTATATCTCGAACCACCACTAGGGACCTACCATTACATTACAGGACATTGATGGCATTTCCTAACAAAAGCAAAGTTTTCCAGGGACCTATAGGTAATAAAAGTTAGCAGTCCGGTCCTTGAGTCCTTGTCAAATGCGACTGGAAAATTCTGTTAACCTGGACTGGACCGGAAAAAATGAAATGCAATGTACTTAGTGACTCCATTTTGACAAGTCTTGCTGAACAATCTACTGCGACTTGGACATCGACTTCGAGAGGAAAACGCGGATGCAGCCGGGAATATATCCACGTACCTATCTTTTGCTCGTCACGTGACTTCCTTTATTTTGTTTGTGAGTGAAACAATTGCTCATGTGACGAGTGAGACAGAGACAATGGTGTATATCTCCGGTTACATGCAAAGGAGCTCCCCAACTTCAAATACATTGGCCTTTCAAGCCTTTCTGAAGAATTTTTCGTGCAACCAGTGATTTACTGTATGTCTGTCTCAAGCGTCACATGACCTTATGATGAATCACCAGTTACATGAGATGAAACTTTGACTTGGTATGGACTACTGGGGCCAAATCTACTAACATGGTATCATAGTCTTGAGTTTGCTGCAGCAGCTGAAGCATAGGACTTTATGACAGAATCACCACCCAATTTTGACAAACTTGAAGAGAAACAGATTCAGCAAAAGCACATAAAGTTGCATACGAAAATCTGCTTCGTTCAATCTTATATCATTTTGGACATCCAATGCAGAGGTCAGAAAAGTAAACCGAATTCATCACATTACAAACGATACACACACGAAAACTTGCTTCATTCAATCTTATATCAGTTAGGATATCCAAAGCAGAGGTCAGAAAAGTGAACCGAATTCATCACATAACAAACGTTATACACATGAAAACTACTGAGGGAAAGAATCCCTTTTCAATTTTCATGGGGGAATCCTGGCCTGTTGTAACAATCAAAACATATATGAGCATGAAATGAAAAGCCTTCCTCTGCTGTAAATAATAACATGACAATAGTCACAATACCACTTATTATGCTGTCACCTCCTGCTGGAATTTTGTAATGATTTCGGGGATCCCTCGAAGAGATCCAAGAGGTAATTCTGCAAATCGTCCGCACTGTACTTAATGAGCTTGTCACTTATGTCGTTTGAATGTCTTCCCACGAATGTCCTATAAGCTTGGATTACATTCAGGGATGCTGAGATTTGCACATCTTCTCGAAGCTGAGGATCCGGAATGAACCATGTTGTTTGGCTCTTGTAGATCTCTTCGAACACAAGATAAAAGCTGCGGAGCCTTTCCTTGAGGGTTTTTGAGATAGAATTTGAACCGGGATTCTGAATGCCCTCCTCTTTGAGCAAATTAAGGATGGAACTCCAACTAGATCTCTGGTAGTTCAATGCTTGCTGTTGAACCTTCCCGTTGCACTTCCTAAGCCAGCCGTCTCCGAAAATGGGCCTCAGTTCATCTCCCTTAACCTTCTGAGCCATGTACCGTAGATTGTTCATCAAAAATACATGTTGCAAGGAAGGATCCTTATATAACCTGGACTTTTCATCAAGGTTGCCTTCCAGAGTTGAAGTAAGTGATCGGAAGTGGCAAACAATTGGGAAAATTCTGCCTGGAGAATCAGTGGGTTTGTTCTCCTCGTCTGAGGTAGGACTCGTGTCAGGCGACAGCGAAATGGAATCAGCATCAGCACTGTCCTCGAAGAGAAAATTAAGGGTCTCTCCATAGTCTGTGAGAATCCTCAAGTAATTCATCACATATTTGGTGAGAGGATGTATTCCTCCTCCAGCAACAGGGTTAGTCGAGGGGTTTGATGCAATGGCGCTCTCGAATTTACTAAATGTTGCCTTCACAGACTCACCCAATTTCATCAGAACCTCATGACACTCAATTCTTACAGAAGAACCAGCCTCGTCTGCGTATAAAGCATCTATGTCGGGAAGAACATCTGCAAGCACCTCATACATGTCAAGAATGCGGAACAACTTTTCAGGTTGGTGGGGGCCAATAGACATGGCTTCACCAAAATTCAGAAGCTGCAGCATTGAAGCCTTTGATGCCTCAACAAAACAATCCAAATAAATCGCTCCAAGCTCCCCAAAAATCTGATCGCTGAGCGATCTCTCACTAGCTAGATAAACTCGCACGAAGATCTTCATACCCCAGACCCATCTTCTGATTTTGGAATTCAAGGAGCCCCACTCCATCTTCAGCACATCCTCAATACTCAGCTTCTGGATTTCGAGAATGGAGAGGCACTCATCCAATGCCTCCTTTCGGATGATGGTATAAGCTTGTGTGCATTCCTGATCATAATTGCAATTGAACATCAAATTTGCAATGCCTCTGAGCTCAGGAACTATATCCGGATGAACCAAATCAATGATGACTTCCTCCGACGCTCTGCTGACACTATCCCTTTGAAGTGAGTCCTCAATTGAATCATCCCCAAAAGAGATTATCGAGCTTCCATCCGCAATATCATCCTCACTCGAACGAAAAGACATGTGCTCGGGTTCAAAGGGTTGCCTGTTCTGAACAAGCATGTACTTGAACTCTTCCTCTAGCCTAGCCATTGCCGTTTGAAGAACATCATGAGCTCTATGTAACACCTCATACTCTTCATCATTTTTATCCAAACACGACCTTTCCAATCTTTCGATCAATCTCCGAGCCTCCTCCACAGCCTTCATATACTCCAGAGACTCATTCGGGCTCGAATCCCATATCATCTGATCAGCCTCCCAACTCATGATCCTCCCCTGAATCGAATTAAGGCGATCTTCGACCTCACTAATCTTCTCATCCTTATTCTCATCATTTCTCTCACCGAGTCCCATCATGCTGGACAATTGAGTGCCAAGATTAGCCAAAATCTCCCTCTCATCATCCGTAAGGTTCTTCTTCGACCCCAACGCCCTCACTATGTTCTTCGCCGCAGCAATCAAATCGCATTCTCCTTCCATTTCCGGGTTCATAGATTTACAATCCCCCATCAACATACAAGAAACACACCCAAAAATGAACCAACAAATCCAACTCAAATCTTTTCGGTTTTCGGATCAAGGACAACAGTTGAACTTCGGGCCCTTCCTAGTTCAAAATCCTTACCAAGGTACACGAAACAACTTCAGCAATTGAACCAAAACCCTCCAATTTTTCCAAAAAAAAAGAAAAGTAAAAGATACCCTTTTGGTGGACAACTGCAGAATCAAAGCTTTTTTGCATCCACTGAAGTAGTCTATGTTGAAAACTGGCAAATACCCAACAAACACCACTCTCCAAGATTAAGTGGGAACCCAAAAGGCGATTGAGGATAAGAAAAGTCCTGCAATCAAAAGGACTCGTCAAATTAGAAAAAGGGGCAATCTTTTTATCGTCGAATTAGCAAAAAAGACCAGTCTTTTCAAAAAGTTGGTCATCAGTGGCAAATGGCAATCACCATAAACAATACGATGCAGAAAAAGCAACCCCAAAGTTGAACCCAAAAAAGCAATTAACAGTATAAAAAAAAAGAAAGAAAGAAATCTTACCTCTTTCTCTTTGCAGGATTCGAACTTTTTGCAGGTTGCAGATTTGCAATACGTACAAAAAGGAGAGACCCCAAAATTCTGCTTCAAAAATGGTTGAAGCAAAAGATCTAGCAGCCAGCAAAAGCATTCAGAGGAACTGTACGGACATTTTCTCTGGGAAAACACAAAGAAGCCACCTTTCTCGGGAGAAATTTTTGATTCCGACGGCTATACCATTTGTTTGTATTTAAATGATGAGAAATTTTATTTTTTAAAATTATTAATTTTTAACATATATATCTTATTATTTGTATAATAACATTTGTTTGTATTTAAGTGATGAGAAATTTTATATTTTTAAATTATTAATTTTTAATATATATATCTCATTATTTGTATAATAATATTTGAATTATGATGTACCATCTCGTATGTCGTTCATCTTAAAAAAATATCTCGTTTCCGAATACGAATTACTGGGCTCTACTTTGCGTAACCTTTCTCGAATTGTCTTTGAATTTTACGGCCTGTTTTTTTCAATAACGCCAATTGGGCTTGGATGCTTTGACCTTATCGGTTTGAGTCTACCCTCTGACTAGTAATGCAGACTACGATGCTATTTTTTTTTAAGTTTATTATTAACATTAGGTTATGGTAGTTCGAAATTATTATAATAATTAAAAGAAGTGAGTTTTGAATTCGAAACGTTAGAAGCCAACATCATGCGATGCTTAACGAACAACATTATATTTAATAAAAAAAGAATATTATATGAACAAAGTATCTAAAAACCGAATATGTGACGTATTATTAGAAATATAGTAATGTGACGTATTACTAGAAATATAGTGTAATGTTAGTCTTACCAGTTAACATGGTGGTGCCTCCCCTTCTCAGGTGGACATTATTTAATAAAGTCACATATTTCGATTTATTTGATATAAATCACAGACCCCAACTTCTTGTGCTCGAAGAATATTTGCACAAACCAAAAACCTCTATATACTTTACTATTGATTTTGAAATCACTAGTTTTCTTTTACATAGTTCATGCCAAAGTAATCTTTAAAAATACTACCAGCGTTGTCAAATTTAGTTCTCAAATTTGTTCACTAATTGATTTGTTAATATTAATGTGTATGTTAATATGTTACTTGTAAGTACTAATAACTAGATTTCTAGTAAACATATGTAACTCAATTAAATAATGACATTATTTTGCGAACGAAAATTGGTGAAATTTATTTTGTTAGTTTAAATTCGCGTATACACATTAACAAAATAAAATCGTGTATATAGACATATTAACATAGTTTTTGAAAAATGCTTATATTTTCTGTAACATTTCAATAAGTCACTAAAATACTAATTTGTTTAAATCAAACATAACGCATGTTAAACACGTGCGTGTGCACTTACTTTTCACACATGAATGTTTCACATATTTTTCAAGAAAGCTATCTTGTAATACTTTTAGTAACTATATTCTGTATTACCAAAACTAATGGTACTCAATTTTATTACGTAAGGTATTTGTTTTTCAATTAAAGATGGGTCTTAGTAATTTCATTTTTCTAATCACTTTCTTTTTAAAGACATTTTTCTAATAATTAAAATAATAATGACTTTTGAATTCCTGTCCTGGAACTCATTTTCGAAATGAAAAAAGTAAGAGCCGATTCCTCCTCACTGTAAATATATTGACTATTTACAGAGACATCTGCCGTTGTCTCACCTTCACTACCTATCCTTTTCACCATAGTCATCGTCTCCAATTTCTCCACTTGCACACAACATATTATATATATATACACACACACACACACACAATATATATATATACACACATACATACACATATATGTGTGTGTGGTTGTAGTAATTTTCTTTTTGTCAAACAAAATATCTTCTTATCTTTTTCTTATTCAAAACTTATTCAAAAGGTTGTTTTCTAGAAGAAGTCATTGTTGTCCTCTATACAATGTTTTGCTTCCAAAACCAAAGTCTCAAAAGTCCATTTCTCCAAAAAAAAAACTCTCAAAAGTCCAAGTCATCCTCCAAATTCATGAATTTGTAATTTCATACCAAAGACACGTCTCTAAAATACCATCACAGGTAACTCCGTAGTCGAGACGAATTCTAAGCTCATATCCTGTATGATACGTTTTAAGTTCGATTCTTGACGTTAATAAATCACATGATGGTAGCTAAGGAAAGGCTGAAATATCTTTCTGAATCTTCTCAACCCCTAAAAAATAAAATGAAAACTAATGAAAAGTCTAAAAAAACTTTAATTTTAATGAAAAATGACAAATAAAGGTGTAGTAAATAATACCAGAGAAAGGTAAAACTGTGATTTTTTGTCAAAAGTAAACAGTACCGGGAGTGTTTGTTAAAACTCCCAAATATAAATTGTCGTGACAAAGCCACGAACTATTCTCCATTCTAAAAAAATTGAAGAAATAGACAAAAAAAAAAAACCGAAAGTGTATGAAATCCAAATGAAGCTCTAAGCCAATAGTATATATTAAAGGACAAAGTAGTTTACAACATCTAATTAACAACCCCCCATTTAATATATCATATGAAATGTTGGTTGTGAATTCAATTAGCATACAACTAATTGGAAAGAAAACAAGTTTTTAAGTAGAAAACCAACTATGTAATTAAACCTATAGCTACTTAAAATTCTAGCACTATCTACATTATAAGGTTGGCTACTTATAATGTAGAACATATGGAAGAATGCATTCAAGAATAACGCAACTGATAAATATACGTTCAACATGGTCCACTATCACTTTTATCGATATGTGTCAACTTAATCATGTATTACTAAGTGTTGAGTTTGATGTGGGGTCACACTGGAAACCAATTCTCACATTGAGAATGGGTCAAGTCATTATACCGGAGCTAATGCAACTTTTCGAGAGCGCAATCATCATTCAAAGACTAGAGTCAATGCAACTTTTCGAGGGTCTAGTCATTCAATATCCTGAAACTGGAGTTAGCGCAATTTTTTTAAAACCCAACTTAAGGAGGCAAATTCAAGCCTAGCAAATGGAGGGCTTGCCATGATACCATGATAAACTTTGTAGCCTATGTGTCCACCACCGACATAAACGACATTACCCCAAGTTAACCACCTATTACTAGGTATTGGGTTTTATCACAAAAGAGTCTAGGTGATATTAGGGGTGAAAACTCCCAAATATTAATTGTGCATTATTTTGTCATATAACATATGTGAGATGGTATTCTCCAACAATAACAAGAGCAAATCCAGCAAGACGATTCAAGCATTGTAGATTTAGACTCCAATGTCTAATTTTGACCCAAGTATATTGTTGTTTGAATATTTGAATCATCAATTGACACTTAAATCAGCATCAAACACCCCCATCAATGGAACATTTTCTTGTTTCTCAAACATAATCATACCTCTCTTTCTCTCCACTTGTTTCTCAACACTAGTGGAACATTTTCTTGTCTACCTAAGGAGGACAATAAAAATACAGAAGACCAATTGGGGTTAAAATTGACAAGGAATAATTTTTGCTGTTCAAGTCTATATATTTATCTTTCTTTTTTTTTTTCAAATTTCATGAGGATTTTGGAAAGAGGCTTCCCTTGAATAAATGATCTGAAAAGCTCAAGAGCCTCTGCCCATCCTCCCACCTTCATACCATATATTTGTACCATCTCTTTATAAGAGATGGGACTCACATGTGTTCATCTCTTTATAAGAGATGGGACTCACATGTGTTTATGTACCATATCTGTAACAACCCGTCCCGAATTTTACAAAACAAATGGGGTACTTTCGTGAATTTGCACCTTGGGCTAGATATTTCTCTTTTAAAATTGTTTTTGGGTCTTAATAGGTGTGCCCAAGGGGCCCACCTTTTGTTTGTTGTCCCCCGGGTCCAAGCCTTTCACCTCTCTCTCCCTTGGTCTCTCTCTCTCGGTCTCACTATTTCCCTCTCTCTTCTGCTCTTCGAAGCTCCCTGAGCTCCCTCTTTCTCTCTACCTGTGAGCAACATCCATACCCACAATCTTATACACACGAACACCCTAGAACCCTCCCAAGCAAGAACTTGAACCCAGGACAAGTCCCTGGTGCACCACAGTGGCGGAGACCACTATTCTCTTCCTTTCTTGTCGAACTCCGGCGAGTTCCTTGAATCTTCGACCTTGGTAAGCTTCATGACTCTCTCTAATCTTTCTCTTAGATCGATCAACTCTAGTTATGACTTATTTTAGGTGCTTTGGTAAAGGTTTGTAATGAGGAACAATCCGGAGGGTGTTTTCCCAGTTTTACCATTCTCTTCGTCTCGTCGAGAGCTATGATTTCCATTTTTGAATCACTCGATTTCGTTTAGTATTAACAAAGTTATTAACGTTTAAAGTTTGTTCAGTTTTCCGGCTGAAATTCGGCCTTCTTCTTCTTGAGGTCCGACGACCCACCAAACCCAAACCTTTTGGGCCATTCCTGCCAAGCCCAAAACCTTGGGCAGCCCAAAACCTTGGGCAGCCCAACCCAACCCATTTATTTCTTTTTGTTTCTAATTATTTTGTTAATTTAAAGGGCCTTTGGGCCATTTCCCTTT
Organism: Heteromeles arbutifolia; assembly: GCA_024362995.1. Taxonomy (NCBI): domain Eukaryota; kingdom Viridiplantae; phylum Streptophyta; class Magnoliopsida; order Rosales; family Rosaceae; genus Heteromeles; species Heteromeles arbutifolia. The sequence goes on from JANCRC010000007.1 coordinate 4,646,664, forward strand.
AGGGCCTTAGGCCCGTGCACTTTAAACCTTAAACCCTTTGGACAAAGGCTTTTGGGCCACACCAAACCAGGCCTCCAGCCTGTATGATACCAAGCCCAAACCCGGTGGAATATTCCGAGGAATATTCTCTGGAGTATTCATAGAATATTCCCTGAAATATTCCCCTGTTGACTTTTGTCGACTTTTCGGAAATTTCAACGGGACCCTTCTTAGGGTAATTTGACGTTCTAAATCCATTTCTGACGTCTATTTTCCCAAATTCAATTGTTATAATAGAGTTTTATTAATTGGACCCTTTATGTGCTTAGGGGCAAGGTTCTAAAAAACGCTAGGCGCTAGTCTGGCGGCGGGCTAGCGCCTAGCGCCTAGGCGGCTAGGCAGCCTAGGTGGATTTAGATAAATTTCTTGTATATCTTGTAAATAAGTGCATATTGACACCTAAAAAAAAAACTATACTTGTATGTATAATAAAATAATGATAAAATGCAAATTAGGTACACTATTTTCATAAGTATTGGATGAACTTATAGTTAATCCATCATATGCAAATTAGATACACCATTTCCATAAGTATACCACCATGAAACCGAAAAAGAAAAAAGCACACAATTAATAAAAAAAACAAAAAAAAAACCTCCTAGGGCCGCCTAAGACCGCCTAGGACCGCCTAGGGCCGCCTAGCCCGCCTAGGCGGCTGCCTAGCCCTAATCCGATTTTTCAGCCCGATTTGCCCAAAAACGCCTCTGTTGTTAGGCGCCCAGCGCCTAGGCGGCCGCCTAGGGCGTTTTTTAGAACACTGCTTAGGGGCAATTAATTATGGCGTTTTTATCTTCGCTAATTTGCTTGGCTTTTCAACGGCAAAGTATCTGTCAATGGACTCCTTCTAAAATGCATGTTTTAATAGTAGAAATGTATACATGAAAAGCATGATTTAATGATTACGTTTTATGAGATAACATGTTTACTGAGACTAGTTTGAATTATTATTATCTTTCCTATAGCTCGTGTTCTTTATAGAGTATCTGATGGATGGCGATATACTATTTAGAACATGTTTCGAACACCTCTTTATAGTATAGATGATGGATGACTTTATACTATGAAGTTGCTTTTCAAATATATGTATGTTCAAGGGTTTTGTGCGTATCTAGTGGTCACTGTTCTGCCTCCGGGCAATGATACTTATATTGGCCTTCGGGTCGGGTGATGTAGGGGCATTCGGGTCGATTATGATACCACTAGTTAGCACAATATATTCGAGATATGTTTTAAGACATTGCACGACATGCTAGTTTCGGAAAACCTATTTTTATCATGATATATGTGTTTTCATAAAACCTGGGGGTTAGTATGTTGATAACTATTTTATTTTATAAATATATATACATATATATATATATATCAACTTGGTCCACTCATATTTGTTTTGCGCCCCTTTCAGGACTTAGAATTGAGGCATACAATCCCGGCGTCAAGGCACTTCCGCAACGGCATATTCGAGTCCTCTCGGTGTATGACCTATTCTTTTATTCATTCAATTTTATATTAATTCTTTTAGTGTTCTAGTTAGTTGTATGCTCTGAACACGTTCCTTAACTACATATTCTTTATTCTTTTATATTTATAAGTCTTATTTATTCCTTATTCTCAGCTTTTGCATTCAATAAATGGCTTTCGTCACCCTCGGATATCGGCCAACACGTGTCTATCCTGGTATTCAGGAAATATCGTGATCGGAGCATGCCAATATCTCTATTAGATAGATGATACAAATATGTGTGGTAAGTGTAGTGTTACTCTTATCATAATAAGTAAAGAGCTATTATCCGTATTTCGAAAAAAACTTTTTGTACTTTCAAAATGCAATTTTTTTTCTTCCTATGCTCTTATATGGTATGCATGATGATTTGTATGCAGTTATATTCTCAATTGGACCTTAAGATGTTGGGCCTCCACCCGAAATACTAATTTCCTACTAACTTTATTTTGAATCTCAAATTCGACCAAAACCTAATCCTAACAAGCCCAAAATTCGACCGTTGAAGTTTTTTATATTCCTCATCCCAAACGGTAACCTCTCACATCAAATTTGCACACTTCCTCTCAGTATTTAAATTCCACCTGAATTTATTAAAATTTTCAGTTCAATCTTCTCTCTCACACATCACACTATGGAGAATCTACCAGAAATGCCTCCTACGAGCCCGACTCAATCAGAGGAGACATTTTCCGAGTGCAAATCGCCACCGCTTTCACTCCAACACAAGGATGAAAATTCTCCAAACTCCGGCAACGATTTACGCAAAACCACCATGCCGGACCGCCTTAAAGTCCCCAAGGCATTTAAATTCCCAGAAAGGTATTAAATCTTCCATTCATATAGACATATGAGATTACTCTGCACACACACATATATGTTATCAATAATATCTCGATATTGATGCAGGTCTGTTCTTATTAGACATCCTATACACAAGATTTATGATTTATGTGTTATATATTTTCTTAAATTTTGTAGGTATACAAGCCCAACAGATATGAAATTGTCCCCTGTAACAAAAGGCCTTCTTGCCAGAAACAGAAAGGGTGGTGCCCTCTTGCCCCCTAGCAAAAATCTACTCAAACCTCCTCAAGGTACATACATACACACATACATACATATTACATCACTGCATGAACATTATTAAAAATCTTGATGCAGGAAATTCAATTGGGTTTTTTTGGGTCACTGCTGCAGATTCAGGAGTTGCAGGTGTGGGATGTGGTCCAGCTTCAGAAGTAAAGTTTGGGTGCGATAATTGAAGGCTATGAGGAGAAGCACTTTTGGGACTTTCTTCCAACAGCTTTTTTCTTTTTTTGTTTCAACTTTCACTGTTTCAGACTTGGTGGAATTTGATGCATTTTGGAACAGTTGTGTTTCTGGTAAATGAATAATGAGATTTTTCAACGTGTCCTAAATTCATCGTGCTCACTCACTCATGTTTGATTGTACCAAAAACTTGTGTCAATGATTTTGTACTTGCCCTTGTTCTGGTTGAAACCATGCCTTGTTTCTGTTAGAATTTGAGCTTCCGACTCAAAACCAATTGACAATGTGTGTCTAGGTCAGAAGATCATTTATGCACTTTATGTCAGACTTCTATCTCCAATGTGGGATACTCTCAACATGTCTTTTTAGTCTCTCGAGCCTAACACGTGTTCAATTTTTATTAGGTGAAGTGAGAACTCATATATGCTCTTCTAGTAGGATGTTACAATGTGGGATAATCTCAACATGTCTCTTTAGTCACTCGAGCCTAACACGTGTTCAATTTTTATTAGGTGACGTGAGAACTACAAAATAAAATTAACCAAGAGGGTGTAGTTGTTACAATTTGTGATTATGCTTTGTTAACTAATTTCAGTAAATAAAATCAAACTCTCAATTCTTTGAGCCAAAAGAAACTTTTAATCTTCAAGGCTTGAATGATTTTCTCACTCCATTCGAACTTCGTACCACTGGATTGAACCTACATCCCCATGAATTTCAAGTTCACAAACAGACCTCACTAGATAAGAAACGGCATCGTCGATACTTTCGAATCTTGCAAGGTCAAGAGGAAGGTTTTTGGCTGGCCAGTTCTCCAGCCAACCTTTTAACTTGTCTCTCAGCTCATCCTCTGAAACAAACTTCTCATCCTCACCTGGCTCCAGTAACACATAAGTTTCACTGTTATGGTATATCCTTCTCCGCCTCACTGCACAAACCTGTCCAAAAATTGCAACACAAATTTTAAATCTAGGATTTAATGCTGAAGTAAAAACTTGTTCTCGTTGATTCTAGCGGTATTCTACTTTATTTGAATCTTAACTATGGGAAGGGAGATATCCACTCTAGCCAACATGACTACGTCTAGGTTTGCAGAGGGGGGGAGCACATCGGCTCTAGCCAACATGACTACACTCTGTTTGCTGACGAAGTACTTCATGTACTCAGACTCATCATTTTTTCGTGTTGCCATTAATTGAATTACGGGAGCTCGAATCCGGCTCTTTGTACCTTCTTTGCCTGCAATTATAGTGCTGTTAGTGATGTTAGAATACACTGTTTTGTATAACTAAAGTTAGCAACATCATCATTGCCTGCAGTTTACTCATAAAACATTGTACGGCCATTGGGAGTCACCGGTTGTATACAACTATGTGTATGTCTCTCTTATCGTGTAACCATGATTGTATCAGTCGGTGGTAGGACATAATTGTTCTAAGATATATATACATTTAGTTTCAAAAGGTCTAAGATATAAAAGAGAGTACAGCTTACAGTTAAAAGCCAGAAATCCACCATGGAATAACTGTTTCTTCAAAGCTCCTTCCATTGAAACCATTTTTCCCGCCAAGTTCATCTTCTTGGTACTAAAATTCCAAATCCAAAAGCATGTGAATCAAACAAGATTTTGCAGATAACATGCTAAAACTCAGCCTCTGGTGGTCTAAACTTGTCACCCTCATATTCCATTGTATTTCCAATTCTACCCCTCCCCTCCCCCAGAGGCTCAGACAATTTTCATTTGGGCTTCAAAATGGGCCTACCCCACAAGTGGGGCCAACTTCTAGACCCTCTTCTTTTCTTTCCCGCGTGAACCGGTTAGTTCGTTAATTTAGCATTTTGGTTCACAAGAGTTCCAGTCAGTTAATCAGTTGGTAAAAATGGCGACAGAAGACCTTCCATCTGATCAGTTGGTTACTTTTGTTTCACAATAACAAAGTAAGAAACCCTCCGAGGTTGTCTTCCACCCCTTTTTAGCTCCTTTATTTCTCTCTGACTTTTCACCCCAAACTCCTTTTCTTCCCAAACCCAAATTTTACCGTCTTTTGAATCACAAACATTGTGATTTTCAAGGGTATTCAGCTTTTATGTTAAAGAGCTCCTGGGTTTGATTTGATTTACGGGTTCGACATCGAAACGGGTTTTCGAAGATTCAAGTAACGACCTTTTGTTTATATGTGATAATTATTTTGGTTCTCCATTTAGTGGTAAGTTTGTTGCTCAAAACCCAGTTTCCAGAATCGAAGATATGCATCTCTTTAGGGTTTGATTTGTGATTAACCTTTATGCATGATTCAAACCAAGATTAGGGTTTTGCTTGAAATTTTAAAAGATTCAGCCTCTCTTATTATAAAAACATACGATTGTGATGATTTTTCTTCTTCTATAAGCTACTCTAAATTACGGGGAGATGGATTAAAACTTGGTAAAACAAGGTATGCATACTACCCTGCCAACTGGCCTAGCCTGCGTCTGCACATGGTTACGATGTTTAAAGTGCTACCATATGCGAAAGTGTGCTTGTGATGTTATTGAAACGTTGCATTTAGCTCTCAACGTGTTTGCATGAAGTGGAGTAATTAACCATATTTGATGTTGTTCATACCATGCAGTTAAATATCAATTATATCGTTGATATGTGTTCTTTTCTTTCTGTTGTCACATTGTGTATAAGTAGTTAATTATTGTTGATATTGTTCATATCATGCAGTTAAATATCAATTAGAGACAGGCAAAGGAGATATGATTCTCTGAAGATAATCAACTGTTGCAAATTATAAAGTCATGGATGATGCATATAGGGATGCAAGTGGTAGTAAGCATCCAAGGGTGCATTTTGAAAGCGATGTGGTTAATCACCGCCGAAATTCAAGCTTCCCATCATCCTCGTCATCATCACCGTCGTCCTCATCATCGTCATCTCCACGTTCATCGCTGGAATCATCTGTCAATGATAAAGAAGATGGTAACAATCCCTGCGTAACAACGATACGACCAGGCCACGAGTCTCAGGGGGCACTGTCATTACCAGAGGGTTATTCTTCTCCGATTCTGCCTTGGAGCATGCAAAGCGGATCATCCACGCAATCCTCTCCGTTTCAGATGATGGGAAGGCCTGCAGGATATGACCCGAGTCGAATCCCATCGAATATTTTTTCCAGTAAACCGGCAGCAGGCATGGATTGGAGTGTTGCTTCAAATGAATCATTATTTAGTCTTCATGTGGGGAACAACAGCTTCTCGAGAGATCAATTTGCTTTTCTGAATAAATCTGGAGAGCTTTATAAATCCGGTGAACTGACGAGGCATGATGAATTATTCTACATTCCAACTCCACTTCCCACAGTTACTGAGGCAGAAACAATTGAAATTAAGATTCACAATGTGGAGAAAGAGAAGGTTGAAAACAAGGCTCCGAACGTGGAGGCAAAAATCGAGGAAAATGAGAGTGCAAATGTGGAGATATATAAGGTTGAAAGCGTGAGGGGAAATGTGGAAAAGGAATCAGTAGAAGAAACAACAGGACCAGATGAATCTGCAAAGACAGAAGCCATAAAACCTAAGGAAATCCGGAATTCTGCTGCTTCATACCGGTCTGATGGGAGCAATAACAGCACCAAGTCATTCCAGTTCCCAGTGTAAGCATTGTTAACTTCATTCCTTGCAGTTAGGATTATCCGGTATTTGTTCATAGCAGGAATAGAACACTTGAAAATTATTGCATATGGTTCTTGCACGTCAGACATTCTCAGTGCAAGACGTCCACCCTTTATTAAATGACGGATTTGTATCAATGTTGTCGACAGGGCCGGCCTTGAGATTTTAGGGACCCAAAGTGAATTGGAGGTCCTAAAAAATATTAAAGATTTAATTTTTTTGTTCAAAAAAATAATTTTAGTTTTCAATTGAACTCTATAAATTCTAATAGCACAAACAAATTTAACAAATCAACAAGTAGAAAGGTGACGTATTGTTTTTCCTTAACTATTTAGAGGGTTAGGGTTTGAATTTCCATGTTATTGTGTGGAATTTTTATATTATTTTGTGGAACCTTATGCATATAATAAAAATAAACTGAAAAAATGATAGCAACGAGTTTCAAACCCATCCCCTAGGCTGATGTAAAGAAGCAATAATACCACTTGTGCTAAGACTCAAGTTTGTAATATTCTACTCATACTACTATATATACGTATATGCATGCACAATTGAAAATTCGGGGGCACTTCCGATTTGAGGGCCATGTACGGTGGCACCACTTGCATCTCCTCAGGGCCGGCCCTGGTTGCCGATATTTATCAATAAATTGTCTATACGCTTGAACTGATAGCAGTTGGTGTTTTCAGGTTGGCAGGTCATGAGGTTGAAAAAAATACCCCTGCAGAGATGGACTCAGGAAAGCTAGAGTCAGAGCCGCACGCACAGCAGGAGATGCATAAGCAGGTAGAGCCCGAAGCCCCCGAAACACCCCTAAATGCCGCCACAACTCAAACAACCAGTTGGTTTTCGTGCTTCTGTTGTTGCACCCCCTGCCGTTGATCTAAAAAGCCTTCATAGGTAGATGCTTTGGATTTCAAAGTTGCTTCCTTGCCAAGTTTCAAAGAACCTCAAGGCTTGTCCAAGTGGTGGTGTTCCAATTAGGTTAGGTTTGGGACTCCAACTAGGGTTTGGGTTGAAGAGAAGCCATAGAAAATGAAGAAACCAAAAGAGCGACGAACAAGTGAGAGTTGATGTACATAGAGATCTACACTATATGATGTTTAATGTTAGATTGAAAAATGTTGTATATAGATCTATATCACTTGACACTACTATTTATATAATTCTGCTTAAAAAGCATGTCTAACTTTCCCTTGGTTTAGTGCCTATGTGGTGAATTTTTAATTGAATTCTCTAAATTTTTGTCCTGCACGCAATAACTAACAGAGATAACATGGTCATTTTAAGCTTAGTTCAAGGGCCAATTAAGTTTCAGTCCTTAAAACATTTCATCGATGCACATAGGCAAATATAGTAAAAAATTGAATAAAAACCTTGTTTTGGAGTAACAAACGTAACCACAATGGTATTACCAAGTGTTTCTTTGTCAGATAACTAAAATTGACATATACCCTGCAAGAATGATCTCTGCAATTCATTCAGGTCCATGATATATTGTACCACTATATTATAACACGTGCTCTAATAACAAGTGTGATATACAACTACTACTAAGTGTTTAGGGGGCGTTTGTTTGCCCTCACTATCTGTCACTGGACTAGACTGGACTAACTATTAGTCCAGTCCGGTGTTTGTTATCATGCGGGACTAGTCTTAATGAGACTAGCCCGGACTCGCCTACGCTAAAGGCTTCACTAAGAGGTCTTAGTGAGGCTCCCAAAAAACTACGGGATTGCTAGTCCCGTCTCCCTCTTCTGCAAGCACCATTGCGTGAACCCGCATGAGTAGTATTAGCCCTCCCTTCTCCATTGACCAAACAAGAAATGGCTGTCGCCGATCTCCATCATCCTGTAAACCTAGCGCCCTTTTGGCATCTAGGTTGGTGATTTGGGGTTTTTTGCCATTTGGGTTTACCCGAACGACGACAAAAAGGGGTCTAATGGTGACCCAGATTTTTCCGCCGACATCAAGATTGAAAACTTTAGCATGGGTGCAGTGACTCTGAGTGATTTTTCTTGACCAACTTTCATTTTCTCGGAAAATACAGGTCCCAAATCTGAAGAAAAAAGAAATACAAAGCGAGTGATGGGAGAGAGGACAATATACAGAGGTGAAACGAGAGAAGGAAAAAAAAGTGAGGGGAGGGAGACACTGGTACCAAAAAAAAAAGTAGGGCAAAAATGGGGAGAAAAGGGAACTAGGAGGGAGAGGCGCAGGGCCGGCCCTTAGGGTAGCCCAAGTAGGCGCCCGCCTAGGGCACCCACTTCGAAGGGGCCCCCAAAATTTTTTTATATCATGTAAATAACATATAAATACAGAAAAAGTAAGAGATATCGTAATTCATTTGTTGGCGCAGTGGAAATGTTTGGTTTTTTTTTTCTTTGGGGTGTTGAGTTCAAAACACGAAGATCCTTTTTTTAGTCATTAAATTTTTCTTGTTTTTCAAATTTACTGCCAATCCATCTGTCCAAATGCATATAAAGTTATAAAACTCAAGTCCCTTTGCAATCTTTTTTTCTTTCAACTTCCAAATCTCTCCATTTCTATCGAATTTTTAAACCAACTATCACATGGCCTTGAATATTGTACTTTAAGGTAATCAAAACTTTGAATTTGTATTTTGCTTTTCAATAATTTTTTATTCAATGGATTGTTTTAGTATTCGATTCGTTAGTGTGATATTGATTTTACGAAAAAAACACAAGAGAAACAATTGGCGTTGTTGAATTTATTATACTCATCAATCAAGTTTTATAGTTCTTTACTCCCTTGATCATAAAGTTTTATCGTTCTTCACTCTCAATCTTAGACTCTTGACTACAAACATTTAGTACATTTGCGTTTAAAAACATGAGCCATGTAATGTTTAAGTAATGTTTATGTATTTATCTTTTTTTTATATTAATTTTTAATGATATTGGATGTGGAAATAGAATTTTTATGTATTTAGCGAATTCTTTTTTATACATATTAATGTACAAAAAACCAGAAATCAGATAATTTTAGAGAGAATTTTAGAGTCCCATTTCGAAAACTCGCCTAGGGCCCCCAAATTCTTAGGACCGGCCCTGAAGAGGCGGAGGGACATGGGGAAAAAGGGAAAGGGGGATGGAGAGGCTGGTGGACAAATAAGGTTACAGAGATTGGAGAAGGGGAAAAAGGGAAATAGGAGGGTGAGGTGGAGGGACAAAAATGGGATAAAAGGGAAAGGGGGATGGAGAGCGTAGGGACAAATAAGTTTACAGAGATTGGAGAAGGGGAAAAAGGAAAAGGAAGATAGAGAAGATGATGATTCTAGACGAAGAAAAAAACAAGATAAAGTAATAATAAAATATTAATTAATATATATTAAATTAATATAAAATAAAATAACATTGCAATCCTGCTTCTTAGTCCGACACTGCACAAAACGCTTCACTAAGCTAGTCCAGTTTAGTCTAGTCTAAACCAATCTAGCTTAATCCCTGAAGCTAATCCAGTCCGAGACAGTCCGGTGTAACAAAGGCACTCTTAGTGTACAAGTTAGAGAACGTCACTCCTACATCGGGATTGTGTAATCTACATGTTCAAAATTCAAAGTTAGAGAACGTCACTCCTGCATCAGGATTGTGTAATCTACATGTTCAAAATTCAACATATTAAGTTGGCTTTTTCTTATGAGGTCAAGGTGTGAACTTTCTGTTTAGGAACTTTAGGTACATGACAAAGGAGCTAAAAAGCATTATGTCTGGATGCTGAGAAAAGCCTACAATCTATATAATCAGTTTGCTTTCTTCACTAGAATATGTTTTTCTTCAATAGAGTATGTTTATGAAATAGGATCCTCTTCGGATTCTTTTTATCCGCATATCCTAGATCTTTCATTTTTGTCTGTTCAATCAAAAATCAAATAGCCAGGAAAATGATCAAACGGCCTTGACACAATTGAAATGAGAAGAAGTTGCGATGGTAGTAGCGGCCACAGGAATTAGGATCCTCCACATCGAGGTCCGCGACGTTGGTGTTGATGACGGCATCGTTGGAATTGGAGTCATTATCAATTTTTTCGCGACGCTGTATGAGGAAGGAGAAGAAGCTTCAGTGACTTCGCGGCCCTGCTCGAGGTAAGGCTTGCAGGCAATCTTGAAGGTCTGGAGGATCTGGATGGAAGGGATCCAAAGAGGATCCTTTTCCCTATGTACATACGTGCATCAATCCTATGCCCACCATCCACAACTCTATACGATCTGATCAGGTTTGAGTATCTTAATTATTTTGTAACAAATAAGCATGATCAATCTTGTTTAGAATCGAGAAACCAATCACATATGCACAGTTCTTTGAACAAAAAAGAAGTTTAAAAGCAACAAAAAGACATGAACATTCAGAGCATTAGATTACTTGCAACACTAATCTTCAATGCCGTAATAATGAATCTGAATCACTTGCGTCACGAGCCTCTTGCTAAGCAGAATGGATCTTAACCACGAAATAAGGGATCACAACCTTTATGTGGTGGAGGGAACACATGCACTTCTCTACCCTTTCATGTTCTTTTGGGATTTTTCTCTTATTTTGGGTAAAAGTAGTAAGTACATACCATATCTCTATCAATCGCATTCCAAGCTTGTAACTTTCCAAAAATTAAATCACATTAAATCATAGATATGGACGGCCTGGCTCCATGAGCTAAAATTCCAGGAGGCAGATTGTCTATCCTCCCCATTCCCTCATATTTGTGCGGTCACAGTTAAATTACTTTAACATTTTATATTTTTATTATTTTTTGTCTTATTATTTCTATAAAAAAATCAATATAAAATGTTGACGTGGTTTAACCGTGATCGTAAAATATAAAAGAAGATGGGAAGGGCAGACAAATAGGAGAGCAGACAATCTGCCTCCAAAATTCCAGTGGAATACAGTACACTCACATTGGCTCCCCACCCCCATCAAAAGGTTTTGTGGGCCCCTCCTTCCTCCTGGAAGGACATCCCACGTGGTTTCCTTTTTGTGCAGCCACGTGTGTAGAGGTCTTCATCAGCCTTGATGAGTCTTTTTCCTCTTTTCCTTCCTCTTTCTCACTCACTTGACCACATATAAACTCCTCAAGGACAATCACCTTACTACAATTAAATGTGTTTGTTCCGGTATTTTAAACTAGTCAAATGACATTTGTATGTTAAGTCAAATAACATGAAGACTTGTGATATCGTTAAGCGTCTCAATAACATGTAAGTTTATTTCCAGATTCGAAAGAGAAACTTATGAAATACTCAAAATGTAGCAGTATTTTTTAACGAATTATGCACTTCTAGTTAAACTGAATATCTGTAGCAGTATCTTAAACTAATAATATGTTTTTGCATAAACAAAACATCTAACATTCCGTTATCTGTTGACGAAAGCATTACTAACATGCTTTTGCGTAAACCAAAAATCTAACATTCCGTTATCTGTTGACGAAACCGTCACAGTAACGTATCTGTTGTAAGTCCGCCATTCCGATTGCATTTATTGACCAGCGGTGGACCCCATTCCCTCTTGTCTAGTGGGCCCCAACACCCACCAAATACGACAATACCTTGAAAATGTAAAGAATTTACCTTTTTTAAAATAAAAAAACGGAGGAAGACACGTGAAATGGAAAAAAAAAAAAAGAGAAAAAGAGGAACGCGTTTTCTTCCCAGCTGAATGACTTAACTCTTCTCTCTCTCTCTCTCTTCGTCTTCCGCTCTCTCTCTCTCTCTCTCTCTCTCTCCTCCCTCTTTCTCCCGTCAGGGACCAACAAAATTAGGGTTAGGTTTACGTAAACCCCTCTTTACTCTTTCTGTGCAAGTCCAAGGGAAGGAAAGGGTTTTTGGGGTTTTGATCTCTTGGGTTCCGGAGACCCTTTTCTCTTTGGCAGGATCGACGTGAATTCCTCAATTTTCAAGAGGAATACGCAGTCTCTGAGCAAAATCCCAGTAGCGGCACCGCGCCGGTAGCTTCCACTGATTCGATTTAAATTCCAGGGCAAGAAAAAAAAGCAGATTTCAAAGGAAAGTCAAAGGATTTTACTCCCACTGCTGCGAGGTACATATAGTCTGATGTTAAATTTACCCAATTTTTCGATTTAGATTTTAGTTCATAGTTTTGGGAGGTTTGACTGTTTCAGTAGAGCATTAGTTAAAGCAGTTTTTTTTGTCCGTACAGTTGGTAGTGGGAAATGAAAATTGCCCTGTTGATTTGTTGCAGCCGCCATGGCCTCCAAAAGACGGCATTCGTGTAAGAGCAAGAAGCGGTCGAGCTACTGACGAATTATAGTCATAATCTAGCTGAAATTGTAAGAACTGTGAGTTAAATTATAATGCTTTCGAATCGTTATGGTGTTGAGTCATTTCCTTAATTTCAAGCTGAAATTGTGTGTGATTTTGTAATTTTTGCAGTGAACCGCTTAACTGAAAGAATTTTTAGGAGATGGGTTTTTCTCTGTCTTCCTCTTCGGTCATCAAAGGACATGTTTTTCGCAGACCCACTTCTCCAGTGTTTGTTGTGAAGCTTGTTTTGCTCTTGTGGGTGTTCTTTACTTCTCAGAACTGTCCTGTTCTCGCTGATACTGACGCATCGGTGCTTCTTGAGCTAAAAAAATCTGTCTCGGATCCATCGGGCTTGCTTTCTGGCTGGAATGGTCGGCTCAATTCTGGTCTTTGCTCATGGCCTGGCGTCTTCTGCAACTCAAATTCTCGGGTGGTTTCACTCAACATTACTGGGAATGGAGGAGAAACCGAAGGTAGATCGAAAACTATTGCATGCTCAGATTTTGCTCAGTTGCCGCTTTATGGATTTGGAATCAGGAGGAGCTGTGAGGGTAGTAGAGGAAGATTGGCTGGGAAGCTCCCGTCTGTAATTGGTAAGCTCACTGAGCTTAGGGTTTTGTCCCTCCCCTTCAATGGTTTTGAGGGTGAAATTCCTAGTGAAGTTTTGGGCTTGGAAAATTTGGAGGTTCTTGATCTTGAGGGAAACTCAATAATTGGGTCGCTGCCCTTTCGGCTTAATCCAAATTTGAGGGTTCTTAATCTGGGGTTTAATAGGATTGAAGGTGAGATACCGACCTCGTTATCAAATTATATGAGCCTAGAGATCTTGAATTTAGCTGGGAATCTCGTAAACGGGACAATTCCAGGTTTCATTGGTAGGTTAAAGGCAGTGTACTTGTCATACAATTCACTTAGTGGAGATGTTCCCAGCGAGATTGGAGCCAAGTGTGGGAAGCTTGAGCATCTTGATTTGGCGGGTAATTTCTTGGTTCATAAAATTCCAAGCAGTTTGGGAAATTGCAGCCAGTTGAGGACGTTGTTGCTGTATTCAAATATGCTTGAAGAGGGTATTCCAGCTGAACTCGGACAGCTTCAAGCTCTGGAAGTGTTGGATGTGTCGAGGAATAGCCTGAGTGGTTCATTACCACGTGAGCTGGGGAATTGTTCTCAGTTGTCTGTCCTTGTGCTGTCATCTATGTTTAATTCACCTCCACGAGTCAATGATACTGTAGTGGACTCTTTGCTGGAGCAGTTGAATGCTATGAGTGACGACTTCAATTACTTTCAAGGTACAATGCCTGTAGAAATTACAACCCTTCCAAAGCTAAGGATCTTGTGGGCACCAAGGGCAAGTATTGAGGGCACTTTCCCAAGCAATTGGGGTGGTTGTGAGTACTTAGAGATGATCAATTTGGCTCAGAACTTTTTGACTGGGGAAATTCCTAGCGGACTTGGTCGCTGCAGGAAGCTTCAATTTCTTGACGTGAGCTCTAATGGGCTTAGTGGGGAGCTTTTTCAGGATCTTCATGTTCCTTGTATGGATATGTTTGATGTCAGCGGAAACATCTTGTCAGGTTCAATACCTGAATATTTCAACGGATCTTGTGGTTCTCCTTTGAGAGATTTTTCTTTCAAGTACGAGGATCCGTCCTCACACTATGTAGCCTTTTTGGCTTCTAAATCCCAAGTTGGAAATCCATTGCAAATGCATGGAGAGGATGACGGTCTTATAGTAGTACACAACTTTGCGCACAATAATTTTACCGGCACTTTGCAGACACTGCCTATTGCACCTGAAAGACTTGGGAAGCAAACTTTTTATGCATTCTTTGCTGGAGAAAACAAGCTTTCTGGAGAATTTCCAGGTAACTTATTTGGCAAGTGTGAGGGATTGGAGTGGCTGATTGTTAATGTTAGCCACAACAAGTTAGAAGGTCAGATTCCTGCTGAAGTTGGCACTATGTGCAAGTCTCTTAAAGTTTTAGATGCATCTCAGAATCAGATGATTGGTCCTATTCCCCCTACCATTGGGAAATTGTCTCTTGTCGCCCTTAATTTGAGTTGGAACATGTTGAAGGGTGAAATCCCAACCAGTCTTGGCCAGATAAGTGATCTGACGTATCTATCCTTATCTGGCAATCGTCTTACAGGTGTCATTCCGTCTAGTTTTGGGCAGCTTACCTCTTTAGAAGTGCTTGAACTTTCTTCAAACTATCTCACTGGTGAGATACCAAAGGATCTTGTGAATCTGCGAAACCTGACTGTTCTTCTGCTGGACAAGAATAATATTTCTGGTCAGATTCCATCTGGATTGGCAAATATGACCACACTGTCATCTTTCAATGTGTCTTTCAATAACATATCAGGTTCACTGCCAGCGAATAATAACCTGATGAAATGCAGTGCTGCTATTGGAAACCCATTCCTACACTCTTGCCCCATGTTGTCTCAGACACAGCCAGCTTTGGATTCCCAAGGAAGAGTTGGCAATTCACAACCTCTTTCTGCTTCACCAGTGGGAGGTCCAGCTCAGAAGAGTGGGAGCGGTTTCAGTCCAATTGAGATAGCATCCATTACATCTGCATCGGCCATAGTTTCAGTGCTGCTTGCTCTTGTTGTTCTGTTCTTGTATACACGGAAATGGAATCCAAAGTCTGGAACTCAAGGGTCTACCCGGAAGGAAGTTACAGTTTTCACAAACATTGGGGTTCCGTTGACCTTTGAAAATGTTGTTCGAGCCACAGGAAGTTTCAATGCTAGCAACTGCATCGGGAATGGAGGTTTTGGAGCTACTTACAAGGCAGAGATATCATCTGGAATCGTGGTGGCAATTAAACGGCTTTCGGTTGGAAGGTTCCAAGGAGTTCAACAGTTTCATGCAGAAATTAAAACCCTTGGAAGGCTTCGCCATCCAAATCTTGTCACTTTGCTTGGTTATCACGCCAGTGATACAGAGATGTTTCTAATATACAACTATTTGGCGGGTGGTAATTTGGAAAAGTTTATTCAGGAAAGGTCTACAAGGGCTGTGGATTGGAGGGTACTTCACAAGATTGCTTTGGACATAGCCCGTGCACTTGCCTACCTACATGATCAGTGCGTACCACGTGTTCTTCATCGGGACGTCAAGCCGAGCAATATTTTGTTGGATGATGATTTTAATGCGTATCTCTCAGACTTTGGTTTGGCCAGACTTCTGGGTACTTCAGAGACTCATGCTACTACCGGCGTTGCTGGAACATTTGGATATGTTGCCCCGGAATATGCAATGACTTGCCGTGTTTCAGATAAGGCTGATGTATATAGTTATGGCGTTGTGCTACTGGAGTTACTCTCTGACAAGAAGGCACTGGATCGCTCCTTCTCTTCGTATGGAAATGGATTCAACATCGTTCAGTGGTCATGTATGCTTCTTCGGCAAGGCCGGGCAAAGGAATTCTTCACCGCTGGGTTATGGGATGCAGGTCCCCATGATGACTTAGTAGAAGTTCTGCACTTGGCAGTAGTGTGCACGGTTGACTCTCTCTCAACCAGGCCTACAATGAGGCAAGTTGTACGACGGCTCAAGCAACTTCAGCCTCCATCTTGCTAGCTGCTTTACAAGGTTTGTACTGGTTAACATTAGTAGTCTGTAGAAAGAGGAGCTCCATTTGTCATATGTGCCTACGCATTCGGCGCGCTTTGGTGACACTGGTGCTAGGTTGATTTCTAAACCTTAGTGATCCCACTTGTACATTGTATGATAGTTCTGCCCCCAATTTTTTTCAATGTCGCTTCTCTGAATAGGGGCCTGGCCAACGAATCTGCAGAAGAATGCAGATATTCCATTTCCTCGTCTTATACATGTATATTCAGCTTCATTTGTTCAATAAAACATAGAGTTGATATGTTTTCTGGAAATTATAGAAACTGTTTAGCGTCGTCATGTTATTCATATCTGTTTTATGATGCGCAGAAATGGTCAGTCATTGACCTATCCGAGGGTCGATGAACAAATCACACATGCATCATTATCTTCAGTTCTTTGAACGAAAACGAACTTCAAAAGCAACATAAAGACATGGACACTTACAGTATCATGATCATTCGCTTGCGACATTTATAAGATACATGAGCATGCAATCATCTTTAAAACACTTGTCACCAATTCCGGAATACTGATTCTCAATCACTTGCGTTACAAGCCTCTTGCTAAGCAGAATCGATCTTAACCACAAAAAAAGGATCAGAATCTTTATTTGGTGGACGGAACACATGCGCTTCCCTAGCCTTTCGTGTTCTTTTGGGATTTTTCTCTTGTACACACATTGGCCCTCCCTCCTTTGCCTGTCTGGACCTCGTCAACACTAGAGTATATCCCCAACGTCCCATCTAAAGGTTTTGTGGGGCCCACTCCTCCCTTCTGGGAGGGCATACCACGTGGGTTCCTTTTTCTTCAGCCACTTGTGCAGTGGTCTTCCGCCTTGAGGAATCCTTTTTCTTCTTATTCCTTCCGCTTTCTCACTCACTTAACCACAAAGAGCCTTCTCGAGGAGAATCACCTTACTACAACTAAAATGTATTTGACATTTGTATTTCAAACTAATCAAGCAATGTTTATGTGGTATGTAAAAAAAAATTCAACAACCATCAAATACAACAAAACCATGAAAATGTAAGAGCCTGTTTGATATCTTATAAAAAAATATTCATCATTTCTCAAAAACACTTCTCAAGAATATTTCTTAACAACTCTTAAAAATAAAATTTTTTAAGACTCAAAAACTTATTTGGTATGAGATTTAAAATTGGTTTTATATGTTAAAACTTAAACTGGACACAGAAATCCAAGGAGAGAGAGTCGCATGAAGGGAGAAAGAAGAAAGAGGACGAAAGAAAGAAATAGAGGATCAGATGAGAGAGAGACGAGATAAGATCAAAGGAGATAGAGAGGAGGAGGAGGAGAGAGAAAGAAGAAAGAAAAAAAAAAGAGTGGAGTTTAAGTTTAAAAACTCAGTTTTGGTACTTTTAGAGGGAAAGAGATCATCTCCTGATCACTTTTCTCCAATGCTCGCTGATCAAGTGATTCGAGCTCTTGAAATTTAATCCAACGGCAAAAAATTATTATAACTTTCAAGGGTCTGGATTTCAAGGGTCATTGGATCAAATTTCAAGAGCCCGGATCACTTGATATGCGGGCTTTGGAGGAAGAGATCCGGAGAGGATCTCTTTTCCTTTTAGAGAATTGACTATTTTCTAAGTTAGTTTGAGTTTAATTTTTTAAACACAGTCGTACTAAGGGTTCGTTTGGATGTGCTTTTCAAGTAACTGAAAGCGCTTTTAGAGAAAATACTTTTGAGTTCCAAAAGCATTTAAAGTGCTTTCTGTAAGAAGCACATTCTTATAGGAAGCACTTTAAGTGATTCTCCTAGACCCCGCTATCAGTGCGTGTGTCGGCCACCAAACCCAACCCAACGACTCTTTTTATCATCCAACAGTTGGGCTTTTTCGACCGTTGGTTGATCCAACGGTCTAGATTCAATTATTATTTTTAAATGTAATTTTAAAATACATTAAATCCAACGGCTGAGATCGAATATAATCAAATCTAACGGTAAAAAAAAAGATATAACGGCCCAAATTTAAATCCAATGGCTAAAATAATTAAAAAAAAATTTAACTCAAAATTCAATCAAAAACTCTATAAATACCTATGCATTTGTTCAAACATCCACACAAAACTCACTTTTCTCCTACAATTATTCCAATTTTTCTTTCTACCATTTCTCCTACAATATTATCTACACTATTTTTTTGGGTGAAAGTTGAAGGCTTGCTTTGTGGAAAGATTTAGTGGTTTTTCAATATTTATCGGAATTTAAATATTTTTAGATTAAAATGTTCATAAAATTAATTTAAGATAGTCTACATAATTTTTTTTTTTAAAAAAAAGTTAATTTAAGAAAAAAATTAGCCTAAGTTCATTCTTTAATAATTCTCGGGCTAAAATTTTAGGCCAGAAGGGTTGGAGCAGAAAAGCTGTTTCTGGGCTAAAAAATTTGACTTTTAGCCCAAGGGTTGGATGTAACAGCCCGTCTCGGAGATTTCGTACGATGGATGTGAAATGACGAAAATGCCCTTGGGCGATAATTAAGGTACGTGTGTGAATCTAAATTTGGGAGTGTTTGGTTGTTGGTATTTGGACCACACACACACACACACACACATTCACACACTCTTTCTCTCTCACTCCCGTACTTTCTCTCAATCTCTCAGACCTTCTCTCTCTCTCTCCCTCTCGGCTTTTGTACGGACACACCCATAACCCTTGCAAACTTAACAGATCGAAGGTGTGAAGCACTCCATTGTGTTCCTGAGGTCTAGACGAACACATTGGAACCCATTTCAGGTAAGGATACCTTCGAAAACCCGAGTTCTCATAAGCTCCGATTTGAGGGACTATTCGTGCTCATGTAAAATGTTGTGTTTTTAGAAATTCTAAGCTCATAGAAAGCTTAAGGAGGTCCTCACGAAGCTCGGAGTGCTTCGTTGGAAGAATTTGGACGTCGGAATCGCGAGATCGGGGAGTTTCATTTTGGCCGGAATTATCGAGGCTTTTTCCGGCGAATCCCCGACGAGTTGGGGGTCGAGTCAGGTATGGTTGTGTTCATATTTGTGAGATCTTCATTTTGGTATAAAGTACGTAGAAAATGGTGCAAAAATGAAGGAGAAACCATAGTTGGAAATTTTTCCAGAAACCGGCGAACAGTCGCCGGCGACCTGTGACTCGTCGGAGAAGACAAGGAATATTCCGTCAATTTTAACGAAATATGCTAACACCGTCAGTTATCTTTAACTGTTACCATTGGGTTTTAATGAAATATTCCGAGGAATATTCCTGACGGCGTTAACTGACACCGTCAGTGTACTTATCACGTGGGGGCACGTCTGGCCGTGCCTTAGCCGGTGCGTGGCGGCGCTTGGGTGGTTGGAAAATTTTTATAAAAATATGGGGATGTTCGTGAGGTTGTATAGATCACGGTGGTATATTCATATACCCAATTTGAGTAATGTATGAGAAGTTATTTTGAGCAATATATATATATATATATATATATATATATTTTATTTAGTTTTATATTTATAAATTCTTTGAATCTAACAGTTAAGATCTAATTTGATGAAATTCAACGATAAAAAAAAAAATTAACGATCCAAATTTAAATATAACGGCTAAGACCATCTCCAACCCTGGTCTATAACCTATTTTTCCCCTTATATTCCCCCTCAAAATCCAACCCAACCCAAGCTTAAAATTGGACCTAAAACTTATAACCTAAAGATTTAGCCTAGGATTAGTGGGGCTGGCTCACCATAAATGTATATTTTATATTTATAAATTCACTGAATCCAACGGTTAAGATTTAATTTGATAAAAATCAACGGTAAAAAAAAAAATTTAACGGTCCAAATTTAAATCAAACGGCTAAAGTAATTAAAAAAAATCTTTTATTTGTTCATATTTTTTTCATAGTGTTTAACGAGTTTCATGGTGTCGGTTAGTGATTTTTCAGTATTTGTCAGAATCTAAATATTTTTAGGTTAAAATGTTCATAAAATTAAATTAGAATAGTCTACATAATTTTTTCTTTTAAAAAAGTTACTTTAAGAAAAAAATTAGTCTAAATTCATTCTTTAATAATCTGGGGCTTAAATTTTAGGCAGAAGGGGAGCAGAAAAACTGTTTCTGAGTTAAAACCTAAATTTTCTGAGCTAAAAATTTTAGGTTTTAGGCCAAGGGATGGAGATGGTCTAAAGTAATTAAAAAAAAAATCTTTTATGTGTTTCATTGACACACCCCGACCCGAGAATCAGGGCGTGCTGGCCGTCAGCACGCCCTCCTTCGGGACGGGGTGTGTCATTCATAGTTTATTCATAGTGTTTAACAAGTTTCATGATGTCGGTTAGTGATTTTTCTGTATTTGTCAGAATTTAAATATTTTTAGGTTAAAATGTTCATAAAATTAAATTATGATAGTCTACATAATTTTTTCTTTTAAAAAAGTTACTCTAAGAAAAAAATTAGCCTAAATTCATTCTTAATAACTGGGATTAAAATTTTAGGCCAGAAAAGTTAGATCAGAAAAGCTGTTTCTGGGTTAAAATCTAAATTGTCCGGGCTCAAAATTTTAGGTTTTAGGCTAAAGATTGAAGATGATCTAAGGCTTAAAACTTAAAAATTGTTTTTGAATTTAAAAAGTTAAATTCAAATAAAATGGCAAACATGCTAAAAAAATATTTATTTAAAAAAAATGGAAAAAACAAAGTAGAGGAGGAAGAAACATGTAATAGAAAAAGAAAAGAAAAGGAAGAAGGTGGTTTCTTCCCAAAAGAAACACAGCTGAATGGCTTATTCTTCTCTCTCTCCCCTCCTCTCCTCTCTCAACCTCCCTCTACCTCTCTCTCTCTCTCAACAGGGACCAACAAAATTAGGGTTAGTATTTCCATAAACCCCTTTTTACTCTTTCTGTGCTAGTCCAAGGAAAGGAAACGGTTTTTGGGGTTTTGATCTCTTGGGTTCCAAAGTCCCTTTTTCTCTGCGGCAGGATCGATATGAATTCCCCAATTTTCAAGAGGAATCCGCAGTCTCTGAGCAAAATCCGAGTAGCGACACCGCGCCGGTAGCTTCCACTGATTCGATTGAATTCCAGGGCAAGAAAAAGCAGATTTCAAGGAAAGTCGAAAGGATTTTATTCCCTCTGCTGCGAAGGTACATACAGTGTGATGTTAAATTTACTCAATTTATCGATTTGGATTTAGTTCATAGTTTTTGGGGTTTTGACTTTTCAGTAGAGCATTAGTTAAAGCAATATCTTTGTGTCCATGAAGTTGGTAGCGGGAAATGAAAATTGCCCTGTTAATTTGTTGCAGCCGCCATGGCCTACGAAAAGAAGCATTCGTGTAAGAGCAGGAAGGGTTCGAGCTACTGACGAATTATAGTCATAATCTAGCTAAAATTGTAAGAATTGTGAGTTAAATTTCAATGCTTTCGAATCGTTATAGTGGGAAATCATTTCCTTCATATCAAGCTTTATGCTGAAATTGTGTACGATCTTGTGATTTGAACATGTTGCAGGGTGAAAAAATCCCTACCAGTCTCGGCCAAATAAGTGATCTGACGTATCTATCCTTATCTGGCAATCTCCTTATAGGTGTCATTCCGTCTAGTTTGGGGCTGCTTGCCTCTTTAGAAGTGCTTGAACTTTCTTCAAACTATCTCACTGGTGAGATACCGAAAGATCTTGTGAATCTGCTGTTCTGCTCGACAGGAATAATATTTGTGGTCAGATTCCATCTCTCACACTGTCATCTTTCAATGTGTCTTTCCATAACATATCTGGTTCACTGCCTGCGAATAATAACCTGATGAAATGCAATGCTGATATGGGAAACCCGTATCTACACTCTTGCCCCATGTTTTCTCTGACACAGCCAGCTTCGGATTCTCAAGGAAGAGTTGGCGATTCACAACCTTTTGCTGCTTCACCATTGGGAGGTCCAACTCAGGAGAGTGGGAATGGTTTCAGTCCAATTGAGATAGCATCCATTACATCTGCAGTGGCCATAGTTTCAGTGCTGCTTGCTCTTGTTGTTCTGTTCTTATATACACGGAAATGGAATCCAAAGTCTGGAACTCAAGGGTCTACCAGGAAGGAAGTTACAGTTTTCACAGACATTGGGGTTCCGTTGACCTTTGAGAATGTTGTGCGAGCCACAGGAGGTTTCAATGCTAGCAACTGCATTGGGCATGGAGGTTTTGGAGCTACCTACAAGGCAGAGATATCACCTGGAATCGTGGTGGCAATTAAACGGCTATCAGATGGAAAGTTCCAAAGAGTTCAACAGTTTCATGCAGAAATTAAAACCCTTGGAAGGCTTCGCCATCCAAATCTTGTCACTTTGCTTGGTTATCACGCCAGCGATACAGAGATGTTTCTAATATACAACTATTTGGCGGGTGGTAATTTGGAAAAGTTTATTCAGGAAAGGTCTACAAGGGCTGTGGATTGGAGGGTACTTCACAAGATTGCTTTGGACATATCCCGTGCACTTGCCTACCTACATGATCAGTGCATACCACGTGTCCTTCATCGGGACGTCAAGCCGGGCAATATTTTGTTGGATGATGATTTTAATGCGTATCTCTCTGGCTTTGGTTGGGCCAGACTTCTGGGAGCTTCAGAGACCCATGCTACTACTGGCGTTGCTGGAACTGTTGGATATATTGCCCCAGAATATGCAATGACTTGCCGTGTTTCAGATAAGGCTGATGTATATAGCTATGGGGTTGTGCTTCTGGAGCTACTCTCTGACAAGAAGGCACTGGATCCCTCATTCTCGTCATATGGGAATGGATTCAACATCGCTCAATGGTCATGTATGCTTCTCCGGCAAGGCCGTGCAAAGGACTTCTTCACTGCTGGGTTATGGGTTGCAGGTCCCCATGATGATTTAGTACAAGTTCTGGACTTGGCGGTAGTGTGCACAGTTGACTCTCTCGAGACCAGGCCTACAATGAGGCAAGTTGTACGACGGCTTAAGCAACTTCAGCCTCCATCCTGTTAGCTGCTTTACAAGGTTTGTATTGGTTAACGTTAGTAGTCTGTAGAAATAGGAGCTCCATTTGTCATATGTGCCTGTGCATTCGGTGCGCTTTGGATATTTCTTATCCTACCATTTCAGCCTTTGTTTCCAGCCAGACAGACAAGAGGCAGCTTAGTTCGCCATGGAGGCATTAAAAGAGATTCAACATTGCTACTTAGGCCCGAGGGACCAAAGGAGGTTCGACACTGTAGCATGGGCTATATGCTTCTTCGACATGGCCGTGTAAAGGAATTCATTGTAGCTGTGTTATGGTATGCAGGTCCTCGTGATGCAGTTTTCTCGACAAGGCCTACAGTGGCGAATTGAGTCATGGTGTAAGCAACTTCAGCCCACGTCTTGTTAGCTGACCAACGAGGCTTGGATCGGTTAACATTAGCAATCTGTATGGCCTCAGGTTAAGAGCATTTGCTTCTGCACCCGTGGTCCCGTAATATTTATCGCGTCAAAGCAAAAGAACGTAAACAAAGTAAAGTAATTTCTGTGCTGATGTTCAGTTGCTTGTTTTATAGGCGTGTTACTGTACTTAATTATTCTTCCACATTCTTCCACTTTGAATTGCAATAATTGTCGGTCGTTTTGCCGTCGTTGTTTGTCACTTTTACAATTGGGAGGGTCCTGCTTGGTGGGAAGCTATATTGATTGGTAAAATATTTTTTTTTATTTGTAAGTGAGACGTCTTAAGTTCGATTCTAACTAAAAGTGAATTTGAACTACATTATTGTTAGGCCATTGTAAGGCTTAACATGCTTCTCAGTTTTAGCGTATATAATATTATTTGTTTAAAAAAAAAAAAAACTTTTCTTTACTGCATACACAATAAGATCCCTTGCTTTCCCATCACCTCGGTCTATTGGAGGAGAAATTTTTTTAAGTGTGGTATTTAAACGGGTACTTTAAGTTTCAAATAAATGGTGGGACACGGAAAAATATATAATTTTTCTACTTGTATTATGATTTCTTGAGTGTCGGTTAAATACCCGGTACTTTAAAAAAATCTCTCCGAATGAAAATTTATGTTATAGCACCATCTCAAATCATTCCCACCAAAACAACAAAGATACACATTCTTTGCAGAAGTTACTCTTAGTCATCTTTGGACACCTCTATTTGGGAAGTAACTTTCGCACATTCTTTTTTAATCATGCTCGTCGAAATTGATATGCTTAAATCATTTGGGCACCGAGATTGAATTAAGGTCAAGCTCATAAAAAGCCGGACATAATTAAAGCATTGAACTCGATATCTATGAGAATCGAACTTAAAACGTTCCACTTGTAAATAAAAATATATACTGTTAGACCATAGTGCTAGCGTGGTAAAATGCCTCTTGGGAGCCCTTTGTTTTAAGGTTAGAGCCTTCCAACAAGAAGGTATCGAGTTCAATACAAGTGCCCACAAATCCATTGAAAGACCAAATTTAAACAAACCAAACAAAGAGTAAAAGCAACATTGATGCATCTTTCCCTACTTTCTCCCTCGTGCTCACGTCTAGGTTTTGACATGGGCACTAGCAACTACAAAAAGGGACTAGGGTTCACCACTATATGCTTCAACGGGTGCGCCACGTCGCCACCGCCGGCATGCTTCACAAACTCCGCAGGCGAGAGAAAGCTGCCATGGCAAACGCACAGTATCCTCACTTCCTCACCCTTCTTGTATCTGTAAAGAAACCCTTCTATTCTTTTCCCGTCAGGGCCATCTCCTGTCGTAGACAAACACGGCATGTTCTCCAACACATTCCTCACGATTTCGTTGGCACCATTTTCTGGAACTGGGGGTTTATTACAGTTGATTTCCGTTTGGATGCCATTGAACTGGCCCGACCTTTATCATTCTCGGGGTGGCTAACAGTTCATTCTGTCTTTGGCGAAGATTGAGAATCGACATGGCTTCTTGCTTCGTTGTGCACTCCTGCATATGCACATCGAGATGTAAAATGTGAAAAAAAAAAAACCGGAACAAGAGCTGTGACAAACCAGTCTAAGTACTGGTTTGGTACTGATGTGCTTTTATAAAAAGTGAGTTTCAAAAAAAAGCTGAGCTCAAAAAGGTGTTTGGTAAACACTTAAAAACAGTTTATTTTCACAGTTTTGGGTGAAAAAAAGTTGAAAACGTGAAGCAGAAAAAATGAGCTTATTCTCAAAGCACAGCAGAATCAGCTTATTTTCACAGTTCTTGGTCCGATTAGGGGTTTATGTGTAGCTTGATCCAATATAATTCACGTATCAAAGTGTTCTATTCAGTAGCTGGTCTAACTTCAAAACTATGAAGCCTAAGTTTTATACGAAACCTAGTTATAAAAATCATCTCGAGTGAAATTCTAGATTAGGAGTGTCGCATGATTGACTTTGTTTAGGCGCCTTTTACAGTCGACAGGGGCAGCTCTACGGTGGTCCCTTAGATCCCCTCCGTGTTGCTTTACTTTCGCCAACGCCAAATATCCTTACCCACTTTACTTTCACATGATCGATTTTAGAAGTGCAGACTGAAGGCCTTTACTAAGAACTTTGTCTCTTAAAGTGTCCACGAGAAATGATATGCCATTGACTTTGTGATATGAAGGAGAAGAACATTGCTAGACAAATGATCTTGTATTTATATCGTATCAATAATATAATAGATTCGGTTGATGTTTGTCAACCAATTTCCTCTTCTCCAGAGTACTCTGCTCCGAAAGAAGTGTACCAAACCGGCCGCTCAATGGGCATGAACAAGACCATAGACAAGAGCTACAATCTCACTTGGGAATTCCCTGTGGATTCAATGTTTGCTTACTTGGTTAGGCTTCATTTTTTTGAGTTTGAAGGTGATATTACGATGCCCAGAGACAGGCTATTTCATATCTACATCTCCAATCAATCCATTGAGCAAATGGCAGATATAATCACGTGGAGCGGTGGAAATGGAAGACCAGTGTACAGAGACTACGTTGTGTTCATGTCGGGGAACCCTGCAATCCCGAAGAAAGTCAATCTCTTTCTTGCACTGGAAGCGGATTTGTCGAATG
Source organism: Heteromeles arbutifolia (assembly GCA_024362995.1). Taxonomy (NCBI): domain Eukaryota; kingdom Viridiplantae; phylum Streptophyta; class Magnoliopsida; order Rosales; family Rosaceae; genus Heteromeles; species Heteromeles arbutifolia. Next base: position 4,673,062 of record JANCRC010000007.1, read on the forward strand.
GGAACAGAGAGGCAATCTTGAACGGACTCGAAATGTTCAAACTCAGTGCAAATCGAAATCTCGCCGGACCAAGCCCTGACCCACCTCCTATAGCCCCAGCAAAACCTAGCACCAGATCAAGAACTCCTTTGCTTGCCACGGTTGTCGGTGTAGCTTGCGGAATACTTGCACTCTCTGTCCTTGGGTTCTTGGTTTTTAGGCGGCGGCGGAAAGTCAAGGGCACTGCCTCAGATGGGTCATCATCTTTACCAACACATTTGTGTCGTTACTTTTCATTGGCGGAGATCAAAGCCGCCACCCAAAACTTCAGCCAGAGTTTCATTGTTGGTGTTGGCGGCTTCGGTCACGTGTACAAAGGGCATATCGACGGTGGGGCCACTCCCGTTGCGATCAAACGGCTGAAACCCGAGTCATTGCAGGGAGCCCGCGAGTTCAAGACGGAAATCGAGCTGCTCTCACAATTCAGACACTGCCATTTGGTGTCTCTCATTGGGTATTGTACCGATAAAAATGAGATGATTTTGGTGTACGATTACATGGCACATGGGACACTTGCCGACCATCTCTACCACACCGACAACCCACCTCTGTCCTGGGGACAACGGCTCCAAATTTGCATTGGTGCGGCACGAGGGTTGGGCTACCTTCACAGCGATGCCAAGGGCACTATCATTCACCGTGACGTGAAGAGCACAAACATTTTATTGGATGAGAAATGGGTGGCCAAGGTTTCGAATTTCGGATTGTCGAAAATGGGCACGACCACCATGTCCAAGACCCACATCAGCACGGCCGTGAAAGGCAGTTTTGGGTATCTAGACCCGGAATACTACTGACGTCAACAACTGACCATGAAGTCCGATGTGTATTCATTCAATGTAGTGTTATGTGAAGTATTGTGCGCAAGACCAGCTGTGGTGCATGCAGCTGAGACGAGGCAAATGAACTTGGCTGAGTGGACCAAGAGCTGTCATCGCGACAGGGAACTTGATCAAATCATCGATCCGAACATGATGGGTAAGATTGAAACCGAGTGTTTGAACAAGTATGTGGAAATTGCTATGAGTTGCATCAATGACAGTGGGATGGAAAGGCCGTCAATGAACGATGTTGTGAGGGGGCTTGATTTTGCATTGCAACTACATCAGAACTGCGGTGAAAGGAACAACGAGGATGCCTTTGCTAGCGTGCCAGGTTGAGCTACGAATGAATCCGTTCAGTGCATATGTGAGACGATCTTCTCAGAGATTAACGATCCGAATGGGAGATGATCAGCAACATTAGAGTAATCTGGCTAGACTTAAAGGCTATGGGTAAGCCTGACCATGATATGAGTTGGTTATTTCTTTGTCTATTGTGTTTGAACCCAATTGAATGCTGAATCACTTGCAGGGCCTGCCATTGCGTTATATTGCAGAACTATTTCTACAAATAAACTGCACTTGCGACTATACAATTGCGGGAGAAACTTAAAAGTGCTTTTAGATAGTAGCGTTTTCTAAACAAGCACATGCCAAGTGCTTCTCCAAAAAGCACTCCCAACCCTTTTTCCAAGAAACACACTGATTTTAGTAAAACCTTGTGTATTCTTAATAAAAGCACTTGTCAACAAAAGTGCTTACAAAAACAGTTTCATACGATCCCCAATTTGGCTGGAATATGCTCCATTACAACTTCCGAACAAGAGGATTTTCCACGAAACAGAAGTTACAACTGCTATAAGCAGTAGATCATCATTTCGCAAGAGTACAATGTTATACCATTTGTAACCAACACGAGACTATTTTCCTGTCAAAATTTTCAAAACATTTGATCAAATTCCAAAATAACGGGGAATCAATAACACTCGTTCGTTCAAACTCTCGTAAGTCAGTCAAGCACCTACATTAAGATCCGTAAGTTTCTAACGAACAACTAAGCCTTGCACTGCCTGTGATCCATCGTCAGCTATCCTGTTAGCTCGAACGGTGCTGATAACGTTTGCAATATTACCATGACAATGAGAAACTCTGTCAATATACGATTATATAATGAAGATTTATGGACAATGCAACACAAAGAATGGTTTGTTATACGGTAGCAATGAATCGGTCCTTAGTGGGCAGTTAATAATGAAAAAGCGGTTGAAGTAACTTACCCTCCAAGTTGCCAACTTTGTTCTTAGTGTAAGCCATTGTTCTTCCCCAAATACTCTCCCAATACAGCGGCTGCAGATGAAGGGCCAATTCGGTTCAAGAACAAAGAAGCCTAAAAGAATGAATAAACAACTATATGCATCTTTGTGTGTACGCAGAAGGTACGAAACACAAACTAACCTCACAATCACCACTTGATTCATCTGGTCCATTTTAAGCCAGTTGTTTTGAAGTGATGAAATTAAGCCAGCACTCCGTCGTGTTTTTGAATGAAGGGATGACATGTTCAGTGACCCTCCCATGGATAGCCAAATTAAGAGCACTCAAGTAGACTAGGAACCGGCTATATGGGTTCTCCAGTAGGTTGTACAGATTGAACAAACTGTAAACAAAACGAAAATTGTCAGAAGTACATTCAAAATGAAAAAAGTTAAAGTCATGATCACTATGGTATCATACATCTTTAAGCGCAATGCGGGCTTGTCACTTGGTTTTTGAGTAATCTTTGAGAATACAAGTTTTGCCATCTCCAGTGCTTCATCTGGACTTTCAGACTTTGTAACAACATTGCAGATAACAGTGAATATGCACTCAAGATCTGGTAGGAAACAAAAATACATGAATTTGTGTATGATGAGCATTGACAAAACCGTTCAGATGCCATTTAATTGTCGTTATTAATTGAATAAGTTGACACTAAGTCCATATCGTCTAATATTGATAATAAGAACATTTTAAAGAATATTAGCAATTTCAATTTCTACAAGGGTAAGCATCTATGTAATTGACCAAAAAAGCGTGCAGAATTTTGAAGTAATTAGGCTAAGGAACTTCAAGCAAACAATCTTTCAAATTTTGTTAAAATTGAAGATAAAAATGAATTAGTCGTGAAGGAATATTATCCCCTCCAAATTAAGTTAAATATCTCGATCAATACATTAAGGATGCTTAATTTTCAAGTGTGCAGAAAGAATGAGTGAAGCACAAATATCTCGAGTGCATATTTAAAGATCATGCTTAATTCAGCGTGTAGTAGAGGTTCGACATCAACGACATGCTAAAAACTTAAAGGTCGTTTTCGGGTGGATGCTATATTAATGAAAGAGATTGAATCTCTACATGTGGTTGATAGACCATCACTCCTGTTCTTGTACTCCTGGGGTTGAAGTACTCGGTTAGGGAGTAGGATTCTCTCCTCTTCTATTCTCATCAAGCAGCAAGTATCACATCCATATTCAAAGAAGCACCTTCGGCATCGTCTTCCATCCGCAAAGTTCCATGCTCCACACATGACAGATTTCTCACTCCGATTTTACTTGCAGAATATTTAACCTCACTACTCCCGGCCAAAGCTACTTGTGTCGTTCATTGGGAATCAAACAAAATATTTAAGTCGGGTCTGTTATCCCGTAGTCAAGAACACAAGTCTTAAGTAAAAGTATACACATCCAATGATAGGAAGATACATCCATCCAATGTGAGAGGAAAAGGAATGGAAATTGCCCAAGTGATGCTTCAGCGCAAGTCTTTTCTATGCAAAGACTTTGAACAAACCCTTGCTGACTCTTCTTGTTTACCTTTCCTTGTTTGTGTTTGCACACCATTGTCACCCCTATTGTACGTCCACCATGTATGGACTTGTAAATAAGTTGCGCTATTCTTGCCAATTGGTTTTATGGTAAAACATCAACTTTTTTTAGGAGATTCGCCAACGATCTACATTCCGGTGAAAGATATCACCATAAAATGTGGCTATTCCGGCAGCATATTTGATCACTATGATAAACGAAATTGGAATGGAGATATTTACCCAAACATTTTCTCCTTTAGAAGCACACCAAGCCGTTGGTATTATTTCTCCAACCACATCCTCTAATTGAATTGACGAGAACCACGGACTATGCCAAGAAGATAAACATCGAGTGAGTCATTCTTCACCGCACAAAGACTTTGTGTAGACTTATAGCTAAGCAAGATATTGAAGTGATCATTCACTGACATACAATGCGAATAGCAGTGTAAACAGCCTCATCAAGAGACTCCAAATTCCAGTGAGAAAATTAGTTAAACAGGCAACACCTCACCCTTTCTATGTTTTTCTTACAATCATGAACAACCCCATCAGCAAACTCCCTAATAAAACTCTCACTCCTCTTCTCCTTCCCCTTTTTTTCCACATGATAACCGTGTGCATGGCCGGGGACTCGCCGCCAATCTACTTTCCGTCTGAACAAATCACCCTTCAATGTGGCTCTTCCGGTACCAAATTCGGCCAAGACTCCCGATATTGGGATGGAGATATTGACACATCTTTTCTTCCATTCGGAGCAGCTGGTAACAAATCCATATTCAAAGAAGCACCTTCGCCCTCTTCTTCCGGCCAAGTGCCTTACAGCACAGCAAGGCTTTCCCGCTTTGAATTTACCTACACATTTCCACTCTCTTCCGGCCCAAAGTTCATCCGCTTGTATTTCTACCCAGCTTCATACGCCCCCAACTTCGACCGATCCCAAGCCCTCTTCTCAGTCAAAGCCGGTGGCTTTACCCTTCTCCACGACTTCAACGCTTCAGTCACTGCTCATGCTTCTGGCTCGGATACTATATACAAAGAGTTCTGCCTCCACACTGAGTCAGGAAAGAATTTGAATATCACGTTCACTCCAAGCAAAGCAAGCCCAGATGCCTACGCGTTTATCAATGGGATTGAAATTAGCTCCATGCCCCCATATCTTTACTACACTTCACCCCAGAGCCCAGCTGGGGTTGCTTACGTAGGCAGCAAAAACACGATTCGCATCGAGAACAACACTGCTCTGGAGATGGTGTACCGAATCAATATCGGTGACAAAAGGCGGATCTATTCCGATCAGGACACTGGTATGTACCGCAATTGGGATAGTTTGGGAGACGAGTACAACTACTTAGACGATTTAAGTAGGAAGTTTAGTGTTTTACCACAGAACAGTAGCGTTCAGCTTGACTTTTCTGGAATACCAGAGTACTCTGCTCCGAAAGAAGTTTACCAAACCGGCCGCTCAATGGGCATGAACAAGACCATAAACAAGAGCTACAATCTCACCTGGGAATTCCCTGTGGATTCAATGTTTGCTTACTTGGTTAGGCTTCATTTTTGTGAGTTTGAAGGTGATGTTACGATGCCCGGAGACAGGCTATTTCATATCTACATCTCCAATCAATCCGTTGAGCAAATGGCAGATATAATCTTGTGGAGCGGTGGAAATGGAAGACCAGTGTACAGAGACTACGTTGTGTTCATGTCGGGGAACCCTGCAATCCCGAAGAAAGTCAATCTCTTTCTTGCACTGGAAGCAAGCAAGCAGGATTGGTTGACTCTTTACAATGACGCAATCTTGAACGGACTCGAAATGTTCAAACTCAGTACAAATCAGAATCTCGCCAGACAAAGCCCCGACCCACCTCCTACAGCCCCAACAAAGGGGACATCAAAACCAAGCACCAGGTCAAGAACTCCTGTGCTTGCCACGGTCATTGGTGTAGCTTCCGGCGTACTCGGACTCTCTGTTCTTGGGTTCTTGGTTTTTAGTCGGCGGCAGAAAGTCAAGGACCCTGGTTCAGATGGGTCGTCATCTTTACCACCACATTTGTGTCGTTACTTTTCACTGTCGGAGATCAAAGCCGCCACCCAAAACTTCAGCCAGGGTTTGATTGTTGGTGTTGGTGGCTTTGGTCACGTGTACAAAGGCCATATCGACGGTGGGGCCACTCCCGTTGCAATCAAACGGCTGAAACCCGAGTCAAAGCAGGGAGCCCGTGAGTTCAAGACGGAAATCGAACTGCTCTCACAACTCAGACACCGCCATTTGGTGTCTCTCATTGGGTATTGTACTGATAAAAATGAGATGATTTTGGTGTACGATTACATGTCACATGGGACACTCGCTGACCATCTCTACCACACCGACAACCCACCTCTCTCCTGGGGACAACGGCTCCAAATTTGCATTGGCGCCGCGCGAGGGTTGCGCTACCTTCACAGCGATGCCAAGGGCACTATCATCCACCGTGACGTGAAGAGCACAAACATTTTATTGGATGAGAAATGGGTGGCCAAGGTTTCGGATTTTGGATTGTCGAAAATGGGCACGACCACCATGTCCAAGACCCACATTAGCACGGCCGTGAAGGGCAGTTTCGGTTATCTAGACCCGGAATACTACCGACGTCAACAACTGACGGTGAAGTCCGATGTGTACTCATTCGGTGTAGTGTTGTGTGAAGTACTGTGCTCAAGACCAGCTGTGGTGCATGCAGGGAGACAAGGCAAATGAACTTGGCTGAATGGGCCAAGAGCTGCCATCGTGACAGGGAACTTGATCAAATTATTGATCCGAACATGAAGGGTAAGATTGAAACCGAGTGTTTGAACAAGTTTGTGGAAATTGCTATGAGTTGCATCAATGATAATGGGATCGAGCGGCCAACAATGAACGATGTTGTGATGGGGCTTGAGTTTGCATTGCAACTACATCAGAAGTGCGGTGAAAGGAACGACAAGGATGCCTTCGCTAGTGTGCCAGGTTGCGCTACGAATGAATCCGTTCAGTGCATATCCGGGACGATCTTCTCAGAAATCAACCATCCGAATGGGAGATGATGAGCAACATTAGAGTAATCTGGCTAGAATTATATGCTGTGTTAGCAAACCAGTAACTATTTCTTATCAATTGTGTTTGTACCCAAATGAATGCTGAATTACTTGCAGTGCCTCACATTGCGTTGTTCTGCTTCTGGAACAGCTAATAGCACTTTCTACTAACAAATTGCACTTATGGCTGCGCGACTGCTCACGCTTATGTATTGCATGTGATCCAATATGGATAGAGTGTTGGGTTTCTACTCATGCGTCCCGAATTTGAAACTCTTCCACCTCTTAATTGTTGTAATAGTTTCGAATCCTCCATATTCCTTTAATAATGATCCCTTTTTTTTAAATTTATAAATAAAAATAAAAAAACTATATCACGCCAGACTTAAAAGTATGCACTCAAGTTTTTTTTCAAAAAACTTTCCACATTTTTGAATGAAGAGATGACATGTTCAGTGACCTTCCCATGGATAGCCATATCAAGAGCACTCAAGTGGACTAAGAACCTGCTATATGGGTTCTCCAGTAGGTTGTACAGATGGAACAAACTGTAAACAAAACAAAAACGGTCAGAAGTACATTCAAAATAATAAAAAGCTAAAGTCATGATCACAATGGTATCATACATCTTTAAGCGCAATGCAGGCTTGTCGGTTGGTTTTTTAGTAATCTTCGAGGATATAAGTTTTGCCATCTCCAGTGCTTCATCTGGACTTTCAGACTTTGCAACAACATTGCAGATAACAGTGAAAATGCACTCAAGATCTGGAAGTTAAAAAAGAACACAGATCCTCTCCGGATCTGTGCAATCAGAGCCCAGGGATCAATTGATCTAGACCATTGAAATTTGATCTAACGGCTACAAATATGAGGCATCTCTAAAGTTATCATAATTTTAATCGTTAGATCAAATTTTAATGGTCCAGATCCATTGATACTGGGCTCCGGTTGCACAGAGCTGAAGATGATCTGTGTTCGGAAAAAAAATACATGAATTTGTTATGATGAACATTGACAAAACCGTTAAGATAGTCTTTAAAGTAATTAATTAAGAAAATGGTAATAATGAGGTGGACTAAGGCCATCTCCAATCGAAGGGGCCAGAGGGCCGAAAATAGCCTGAAAATCGTCTCCAACCGAGGGCTAGGCCATAGGGCTCTGAATCTGAGAGGGGCCCACGGAATCGGAAAGGGCTGGCCATTTTTTTTTTAAAGTGTTGTTATTCCTGTCGGTTATAACCGACAGAAAAACATTGTATTACTAATATAAATGTATTAGTATAACTTCTATTTTTTAAGAAAAAATTTGTTTCATTATTATTTTTTATTAAGAAAAAATTTGCATTTGATTTTTTTTTTTTTACAGTTTTATTATTATTTTTTATTTACAAAATTTTTCATATAACTTCTATTTTTTCCTATAACTTTTATTTTACAAAATTTGTTTCATATTTTTTTAAAATTCTATTTTTTCCTATAACTTCTATTTCACAAAATTTGTTTCATTTTATTTTAAATTCTTTCTTTTTCCTATAACTTCTATTTCACAAAATTTGTTTCATATTTTTTTTAAATTATATTTTTTTTCCTATAACTTCCTAAGCCATTATACAACATTAAATTGAATTAAGTAACATGAAACAACATTAAACAATATGAAACAGCATTAAATAACATTAACCAACATACAAATTATACAACATAAAAACACATTTAACAACATGAAACTTAAACAACATTTTTAAAAATATTTAACAACATAAAACTTAAACGCCTACTCCATACTTCTTTTGGCCTAAAGATGTGCAACAAGATCCTGTTGTAGGTACTTATTTGTGGCACGAGAACGTATCATTCTATAGCCCCTCATGTACTCATTTATAGAGATACTACCAGTTCTTGGATTGAAAAGCAAATTAGGCCCATCATATATTTTTGCTAGAGCCCTTCTTGACCTATTTGGATCTTCTTGTTCGTCATCGGACTCTCCATCAATATACCCATCTCGCTCATCCTCCACTATTATATTGTGTAATATGATGCAAGACATCATGATGGAGTCCAAATTTTCTCGACTCCACCCTTTTGCCGATTCACTGATGATCTTCCACCGTGCTTGTAGAATACCGAAACCTCTCTCAATATCTTTCCGATATGCCTCTTGGTGTAAGGTAAACAACTTTTCTGCGTCATTCCTAGGGTTTGGAATTGCTTGGACAAGTGTCGCCCACTTTGGGTAGATGTCATCTGCCAAGTAATACACCATATTGTATTGACGGTCGTTGATGTAGTAGTCAAGTTGAGGTGCTTTACCTTCCGTCAAGTTATTGAAGATGGGTGAACGCCCAAGAAATGTAATGTTATTTTGGGATCCAGGGACTCCAAAGAAAGCATGCCAAATCCATGTGTCATATGAGGCAACCGCCTCTAACACAACAATTGGCTTTCTCGACCTTCCGCTAAAGCCTCATTGCCATCCAGTGGGACAGTTCTTCTAATCCCAATGCATGCAATCTAATGACCCTATCATGCCCGGAAACCCATGGTCTTCATCTTTGCGAATGAGCCGATTCAGATCTTCTTGATTTGGCTCGCGGAGGTACTCGTCTTTGTAAACCTGAACAATTGTGTCACAAAATTGTTCAAGAGTTTCAAGGCATGTAGACTCAGACATACCATGGGTTTCATCCATCGAATCAGCTGGGGATCCATAGGCCATCATTCGGAGTGCAACAGTAACCTTCTAATGAGGTGAGAAACAATGGTGGCTTGCTCTGTCCCGCTTCTGTCTAAAGTACGGATTGACTTGCTGGACATCACGAAGTAAACGCTCGAAGACATGACGCCTCATCCGGAAGCGACGTCTGAAATCCTATCTGTGTACACCGAGTTGGGGTTGAAGTAGTTGTTCATCAGATTGGCATGCGTCATCGCTCTATTTCGTGGTTTGTAAGAGCAACCAGCAACAGAGCCACCCCATTGAGGTTGTTCCTCAGTTGGTTGACACACCATGGCCGCAGCCATGGCTGCTGCTCTGTTTTGTTTGTTGTGCCTTACTTGAACCTTTTCATCAGACTCCTCATCTTCTCGTCTCATTTGCGCCCATTTTGCTTCTCTTTTGGAATTGGATGAGGACCCCCAGTTGGAATCCGAAGAGGATCCAAAGTTGGAATTCATTGCGAACTTGAATTGAAATAGATTGAATTCAAAGTTGTGTAAATTATTTCCCAATATCCACCCTATTTATAGCAAAAAAAAAATTCAAATCCAACTGCTAGCTGACGTCAGCATGATGTCAGCTACCAACGGCTAGCTGACATCACTTAGCCGTTGGATTTGAATTTAAGTTGTAGTTTTTAAATAATAAATTATGTTTTGCCCTATAGCCTTTTGGCTATCGGTTGGAGACCGTTTTTTGTGATAGGGCTATAACGAGCCATCTGGCCCTCGATTGGAGACGGAGGCAAATATAGCCATGTACTGTTCATTAAAATATTAATATCTTGGAGAATCTTGGAGGGCCAGAGGGCTAAAACAAGCCCTCTGGCCAGCCATCGGTTGGAGATGGCCTAAGACAGAAGAATCCACGGAGGAGGTGAGGAGGTGAGAGTGACACGCAAAACGGGCTGTGACCTGGTCAGGTGTGGACCCCTCCAAGAGGGCTAACTTGCGCACTTGTTTTTCGAAACTCCCAGTGGGAAATAAGGATGACAATGGATTGGTTGGGGACGGAAATACTATATCCATCTCCATAACCACGAAAATTAACCATATTCATAACCGCAAATTAAGCATCGGGTATTATCCATAACCATACCCATCGGATAACGGATTCCCCATCGGTTAACGGTTATATCCATCTTTGTCAATATAAAAAATATATTCGCTCAATTGACGCATGATAATTTAGTAAATATTAATTTCGTTATTAAATATTTGATGTATAAAATGATTTAATTAATGGATCTTGTGGAGCATAAAAATTAAAACTAAACATTGATAATGTTGGTTGATCTTTGATATCTCCCATAAGTACCATTGAATTCTCATAGATTTTGATTCATATCAAAACTTTTGCCACAAAATGCAACTCACACAATGTTATTTTTGTATTCTCAAAGTAAGATTCGGTGAATAATGAATATACATATATATATATACACACACACATATATTATATAATACTTTAATATTATATATTATTCAGTTTGGGTTCGGGTACGAACATGGATTGAGAACCCCTATAACCATATCCAAAATCATAACCGAATAATATTTACGGTTTTTCCCCATACCCAAAATATACCCGAATTTTCATACCCAAATCCAATCCATTAGGGCGGTTATCCACGGTTATCAGGTTTAACGGTTAGAATTGCCATTCCTAGTGGGAAAGGGATCCTCCCCGCCCCGATCCCTTACACTTAATCATTCTCATCAAATACTTCAGGTTCTTGAAATTTGATCCAACGGTTTAAAATATGGGTCCACTTTAAAAGTTATAATAACTTTAACAGTTTAATCAAATTTTAAGGACCCGTTATAATAATTTTAACTGTTAGATCAAATTTTAAGGATCCTAATTATTTGATGAGGAGGATTAAGTGGAAGGGATCGAAGATGATCCTTTCACTCCCAGCGGGGGATGTTATGCAATCAGAGAAGTGCCACGTGTAACGTGTCCAGAAAGAAATGGATGGAGACAGCGAAGCCAAGTTGCAGGTGCAGACAAGGTGTCCAAAGAGAACTTGTCCATTCGGATGATAGAGAAATGCAAATGAGGTTTACAAAAGTATCTCGTGTTATATAGTTGGTACAAAATTAATCTCACACTGTAAGATGTCAGAGAATTCATGAAGAATTTTACTTTGAGAATCTTCATAATATTTCTTACTATTTTTTTTTTGAAAAGTTAAAAACACTCATTTTCTCTTTTTATTTAAAGTATTCAATTCAACAATTAAAAGTATCGAGTAGTAAGTACGAGTAAAATTGTGTGATCATCGTTTCTCGCATTTTGCTTATTTACCAGATTGTTGTCAAATACTCATGTTATAGCATGTCAAATTAAGATATTATCACTTCACGATTCAAATTCATGAACAGACTCATGTTGTAACATCCCACATCGACCAACGGGGAGTGATGTCCACTTCCATATAGCACAAGGCCTTTTGGAAACTCACTGGTTTCGTATTCCATCAGAACTCCAAAATTAAGCGAGTTCGGGCAAGAGCATTCCTAGGATGGGTGAACCACTGAAAAGTTCTCGTGTGAGTTCCCAAAAACAAAACCGTGAGGACGTGGTCCAAAGTGGACAATATCGTGCTACGACGAAACCGGTCTGGGATGTGACACGTGGTAATACAAATTCATTTATGTTATAACACGTAAGGTATTAACACTACGTAACAATTTGAACGTTGTACAAAAAGTTTCTCCACTTGCCCGTTGATTTAGGACCCAATGCAACTTGGGGCAACTATTAAACATCAAAATCATTTGGGACAAGGTTTATTAAAGAAGGTGTTAGGTCACATCGTCTCAGGGTACTACTATAGCACGTGAATTAATAACACTGCAGCCTAACCGTTACACTAAACAATTTCTCCAACAAGAAGAATATCCAAAACTTGAAACCAAACAATCAATGGTGAATCCATGAACAATTCAAGGCATACCAAAAAAATTCTCATCTATTTAACTCTTAAGGTCTTCTGGTTACAGCCACTAGACAATACAACTACGCTGGAAAAATAATTAATTAAAAAAGCAGCACTAAAACTAAGCAAACCCCATCACAGTAATCTCAAAAGCTTCTGGTAAAACGAGAAGATGACCTCAAGTTTCTGGTAAAAATAATCCTAAACCTACAGCAAAATGCCTCTTCATCTCATTACCACAATGTCAGAGTCTTAGCTTTTCTCTCATTAGATTATAATTAAACTACTTACCATCAACATTTCCGACTGCTCAATCGCGAAACCAATTTTGTTAAAATATTCCCGCAAAAAAATTACGACGCACGTATTAGCTTTTATGCAGAAACAGCATTCTGGTTTGGTTCACTTGAGCGTCCGCCCCTCCCTCGTGCCTGATAACCATATCCACTGCGCCCGGCTGGGCCACCCCTGCCTTGGCCTGAGAATTCGCCCCTTCTCACATATTCGTTTCTGCCAAAGCTCCGGCCACCGCCATAGTTCCCACGGCCTCTAAAGCTGTCATTTCGGAACCCACCCCTTCCAGCAGGAGGAAATCTACCTCTTTCACTGCTACCCACTGGAAACACAAGCATTCTTCTTGCATGAGCATTTCAAATATCTTCAGATGACACATTCTATTGAATTAGTGAAGGATAACAGCATAGATTGTATGTCCACTTACCTCGAGTGGTAGTTCTCTTTATCTCGATGACAGCTTGACGGCCACCAATAGTGATTGGTGAAGCCTAAAACAATAGGTTCTCTTATTAGATACACGAGAAACCCAATCAAACATCAGAAATAATATAAACGAAACATGAATGAAGTTCTACAGGCACTCCTGGAAACATGAAACTATAACAACTCAAACTACAAGCACTTAGAGCTTAAACTAACACGCTGCGAAGATTGTATTACCCATCAGCTACGGTGAAAGAACATCTAAACTTGATTGAACAGAGTACCAAAATACAAGGCCAATAAGAAGATGATGGAAGAAAGAATTCCCATATCCTATTCATACTGTTCAAATCAGTCTGACTTGATCTTCACGAGGGAGAGCAATCAAAAGTTAGAATCATAGAAATTAATAATACTGCATCCAGATTCTATAGAAAATCATATTTCAAAGAACGCAAATTAATAAAAAATGACCTACCTGAATGGCACTATTCATGGAACTTGAAGACTCGAACTCAACAAATCCAAAACAGTGGCCCTGGAGCTGCACATACACAAAATAACATGCAAGGGGTGAGAAATATATCAGAAAATTCAGAGCCGAGCGGGAGATACTTTTGGGATGCAAAAACACTAACTTTCTTATTTCGTACTTGGACGCCTCCTTGCTTTATTGGTCCAAATTTCTTGAAAGCTTCCTGAAGCTGATCAGTCGTCACGTTTAAGGGCAAATTCCTTATGTAAATAGAATAGCCCTCAACTATAACAAATGCAATTGTTTCATTACAGAAACAAGATAAAACGATTAAATTTAGATAAATGCAAATTTACAAAATATATTTTAGTTTTATGAAGACTTTCAAAAGGAAATTTGCAAATATAAAGAGAAGAAAAGAGGGGAAAAAATCAGAAAAGCCAAGCATACCTTCCTCATTAGTATCACTACTCTCCAAGGCACTAGTGCTAGTTGGGGCTGATGCTTCAGGCACAGAAGCAGGTGCAGTTGGCCCAGGCAAATTAGTTTCCGCTTTCTTAGAAGCCACTCTTACAGTATTAGTAGGCACATAAACCTTACTTGGTCCTGGACTCCCTTTAGGAACTTTAACCTACAATAAAATTTGATTAACTATTGTAACTATTTAAGAAAAATTCTGCCTAAAACTGAAAAATTTGTTCCCCTTAACTCACAATTGATGCATACGACTTCTTCGAACTATCCTCTTGGGCTGTCGTAGAAGCCGGCTCAACTGCCACAGTGACATCGTTCCCATTTGAATAAGACGGGGGTTCCACGTCAGATTCTGTAGCATATTGTCTCTCATGGTCTGATGTGTCATAAGTTTTCTCAACAATAATTGGATTCTCTTCTACTTGAGTAGTTTCCAGATCAGGTGCAGGAGGATCAGGAACATGAGTTGGCTCTGCAAACAAATAATAGGAAGTGTAAACAAGTTCCTGCTGCAATACCAAAACTAGAGTAACAAAAAAGAACAGAAAATGTAAGATATGATTACCTGGATCCTGGCTTGAGAGGATTGTTGCAGCATCATTAACTTCATTAACTGAATGGTTTTCAAAAAGATCTCCATCTTCCACAAATCTAAAGACATCATTCAATACAAAGAACCCATTGTCTTGAGGGGCAAGAAAAAATGATTGGGCGAATTTCCTTTTCAAGTTATCCTTGCCTGTTAAACATCCAGTAACTAACACAGTCACCCCGTCTTCATAAGACTTCTGAGCATCAGCAGTCTTTATCTCAGCCTTATATTCGTTGTAATTTAAGGAAAGGATCTTCTCATTGATTCCCTGCTCGAAGAAAACATTGACCGAAAATAAGACTGATGACCTTGAGAATTTGAGAGCATGGCAGAGTCATACAGGATTGAACATTCAAATAAGTATTTTAAAAAGGCCAAAACAGCAACAGATCAAACTTAAAGGAACCACGCGCAAATGATCAGGTAAACAATCAATGTGTTTCAATAGTTCGGCGGACCATACAGTATCCAAATCAACAAACATAAAAGAACTGCCTATATCAAGCGCCAACATGCATTTGTTTATTAATGCACTCTTTGATGGTTTTAGCACATTTTTCAACAAATGTTCCTTACAAAAGGTAAAACCAAGTAATAGACCATTGGTACTTACTTGCATAGTGGTCACTGATGTCATCACACCATTGGAATCAGGCCGGCTTAGTACGCTTGAATCCTGATAAAACCGATGGACCAGGCCTGGGTTATTATGAAGAATATGGTAATACTGCTCAATGAAAGCATTTCCAACAAGTTGGGCACTAGGAGTGGGTCGAGAAATTGCATTCTGCAAGGCCATTCTGCGCAAAAAATCCAGAAATAAAATACCACTAAACAATTGTTCATATTTCATTAAACCAATCATTAAGATAACTAATTCAAAACCACAAGGGGTAGTGAGTAAAAGATATGAAAAAACCTTCAGAAAATTCCATAAATTAAACATAGAAATAGGCACCTATAATGTATCAAAGGTACTAAAGAACCCCTGCTTAAGACTAATCCTTCTTTCGAAGAAAGAAAGAAAAGAAAATGCCAAAAGTAAAGTAACAACTCCCAATAGATAGTAGGAAAGGAACTAAGAACTTAGGGACCATTTTCGATTACATTGTATGGACACAAAACACGAAGGAGCTAGCGACATAAAATACAACTTTCTTATAAAGAAAACCGAAGAGCCAATCGCAGAGAGAGCCAAAACCACCACATTCTGAGAAAGGCCCCAGAATCACCATAAATTACAACCATTTTCCATAAAAACGAGAACCACATACCTGCTCAGTGAGCACTGAAAATTTAGGCAAATTCCAACATTTGGGGGAACAAACTGATAAAACCTAAATCCTCAGAAGCAGCAGACCCACATTACCTGGAGCCAAACCCAGCAAAGCTCAAGAACTAAACCCTAAAACCAACCTCATACCCCAAAATAAACAAAACCCATCTCACAAAATCCGAGAAATTGACAAATCAATCAATAACCCGCCCAACATTCACACCCGCCGAGCATAAAATCACAAAATTAACTCGATTAATCCTCCAATTAGGGCAATGCTCGATCACAGAAACTAGTAAAAATCCGAGAAATAATTCGATTCAAATAACAGAAAAAAAAAGCTTCATGAAATCCAAAATACAACCTAGAAAATCATACAGTAAGTAAAGTTAGATGGAATAATCAGAGAAATGAAAGCGAATAGAAGTTACCCTTTTGTGGGAATGTTATATTGGTTTGGGAGAGACAGAGATTTGGGGACGGTGGCGACGGTAGGGTACCTTCCGCCAAACAAGAGTGCGCGAGTGAGACAGACTGAGAGCGAGCGCGAGGGAGAGAGAGAGAGAGAGAGAGAGAGGGACAGACGAACAGTTAGCGCACGATAAAAAGGAAGAGTCTTTGCGAGAAGCCAACACCCAACCTTGATGCAAATTCACACTTTGGGTTTGGAGTGCCCAGATTGGTTCAAGTAGAACTCTTTTACACTTTTCGAACATTTTTATTTTTACTTTTTAGAAATTAGGGTTTTGGTCGTCCAATTAGAAATTTCTTCGATGCTACGTATCGTTGAAAATAAAAAAAAGGTTTAGCTGCATATATCAAATTTGTGCATCAAATTATGTTACGTATTACTGAAAATAAAAAAGTCTTAAAGATGAAGCTACATGTATCAAATTTGTGCATCAAATTACATGACACACACGATGAAATGGTTATTAAAGTTATTAAACAAAAAATAATAAAAGGTAAAAAGATGCAAAATGAAAATGTTAAGTGCTAATAATAATTTTATAAAAAAAAAATGCCAATAATAATTCTCAATTGTTTTTGTTTACTAAATCTTCTATTAATGTAGTCAAGGTCCGGTGGTTGGTTAGGGCATTTTTTTTTTACTAATTCTCAATCAGTGTAAAATAGGATTTGTAATAAAAAAAATATTATTAATAGGAATTTGGATTTTGAAAGCTTTTAAATTTTGGTTTTAGAATTGGATGTTTTGTTAACTTAATTTACCTCACTAATGTAAGATTCTAAAAAATGCTAGCGGCCAGTCAAGCGGCGTCTTGAACTCAGCAACTAAGCGGAGACTAAGCACGGGCGAACTAGACATAGTCAAGTAAATTTATACCAATTCGTAACAAATATAAAAGAAAAACAGAGGTTCCTCCTGCTCCAAAGAACAAACACCATCTCTCAGTTGACTCAACAGCGCCACTACCGTTCTTGCCATCTGAAAAAGTGATCGCTCCGGTGCCATTTTTCCGAAATACTTCAGTACTCCTCGGCCTTCCCCATCCAAAATCAGTGCCATAGATGCCAAACCGATGCGATCCAGTCGTAAATACTCTGCCAGGTTCAGCAGCACTACTATTCTGTCCATCAGAGAGGTACAATCTTGAAACCAAATCTTCCACGCCATTCAAAACACCCCTGTTGTCCAAACCTTTAATGGCTTCACTGATCGCATTTACCGGCACAACCAACCCATCTTCTCCCAAAAGTCCTTTTCTTTCTGCAACTGTTCGACAGGACGTTACAGAGTTTCCGAAATAGTTTGCAGGTAAAGGAGGGGCTAACCGTGACCGGCAGTCCACGCTAATAAACATACGTATTTTGTCTCCTTTTATTTCTTCTTCCTCTCCTTGTTCTACTTTTACTAAGCAAACCCATGTGTACGCGCACGTTAGCGAAAACATTGACATATGAACCGATGGATCACGTTCTTGTTGCTGTTTTGTGGTGATCTCTTTCATTCTGGTCATGACATATTTCCGTAAAGCTTGTATCTTCGCGCTTGTGAATTCGAAGCTGCCTCGAAAGGAATTTGGTACCGCTGGAGATTTATAGTGGGCTGCAACCATCAGGCTTCGATTGTTCTGTCTTCTGTCCATGTTTAGAAACTGGTTCAAGTAGATCGCTTCGAGTTGGAGACCGATCGGGTGTTGGATTACGCTTCTGTCATAAAATGGTTTGAGCTGATCCGGTAACAAAATATCATTAGATTGATGAACATGTTTGCATACGTGAGCCCATGATTTCAGAAACAAGAAGAGAGTCTTGCCGTCGAGAGCTGCATGGTGCGTCGATATGCCAATGGAAAAGCCGCCGCTGTTGGGAAAGATGGTGATTTGCAACGCCATAACGCCGGCTTTTTCATAAGATACGGCCAGTTGGGGTACAAAAGGATGGTATTCTTTGGGTTCGATTTTAAAGTCATTGCTTGTGAGGTGGTGGAAATCGGCATCAGATTCGGCTACTGTGAGCGAAAGGGTGTCGCCTTGGATGTAATTGAGGGTGGGTTTGGGGGAGTTTTCGGGCCACGTGATATTTCCCGCTAGAGGTAGAAAATGTTGCAGTGCCAGATCTAGGAAATAATATTAGGAGGGTCAGTAAAAATAGAGCGCAGTGCGTAAATTTTTTTTTAGCAGAAATAGCATGCATATTGTCATTTCATCGAGTCTTGGTAAGCCTGAAGTCATTTGGAAAGGCATACTATGAAAAGGAAGCATACATCTTTTCAGTTGACCAGTACACATGAAATGAGGGTTCAAACTTCAAAGGGATTCAAGACCTTTAGCAAATAGAGAAGCAAATGCCTCCATATGATGTTTTTCCAAAACCACCCCAATGTCAACAGCGCCACCACCGTTCTTGCCATCTGAAAAAGTGACCGCTCCGGTACTATTTTTCCGAACCACTTCGGTACTCCTCAGCCTTCCCCATCCAAAATCAGTGCCATATATGTCAAACCGATGCGATCCAGCGGTCGTAAATACTGTGCGAGGATCAGCAGTACTACTACTCTTCTGTTCATCAGAGAGGTACAATCGTGAAACCAAATCTTCCGCGCCATTCAAAACCCCGTTGTCCAAACCTTTAATGGCTTCGCTGATCGCAATTATCGCCATAACCAACCCGTCTTCTCCCAAAAGTCCTTTTCTTTCTGCAACTGTTAGATAGGCCGTGACTATGTTTCCGAAAATGTTTGCAGGTAAAGGAGGGGCTAAGCGTGACCGGCAGTCCACGCTAATAAACAAAGGTATGTTGTCCCCTTTTAGTTCTTCTTCCTCCCATTGTTCTGCTTTTACTAAGCAAACCCATGTGTACGCGCACGTTAGCGAAAAGGTTGACATATGAACCGATGGATCACGTTCTTCTTGTTGTTTGGTGGTGATCTCTTTCATTCTGGTCGTGACCCTTTTCCGTAAAGCTTGTATGTTCGCGCTTGTGAATTCGAAGATACCTCGAAAGGAATTCGGTACCTTTAGAGATTTATACTGGGCTGCAACCATCAAGCTTCGATTGTTTTGTCTTCCGTCCATGTTTAGAAACTGGTTCAAGTAGATCGCTTCGAGTTGGAGACCGATCGGGTGTTGGATTACGCTTCTGTCATAAAATGGTTTGAGCTGATCCGGTAACAAAATATCATCAGATTGATGAACATGTTTGCATATGTGAGCCCATGATTTCAGAAACAAGAAGAGAGTCTTGCCATCAATAGCTGCATGGTGCATCGATATGCCAATGGAAAAACCGCCGCTGTTGGGAAAGATGCTGATTTGCAACGCCATAACGGCGGCTTTTTCATGAGATACTGCCAGTTGGGGTACAAGAGGATAGTATTCATTGGATTCGATTTTAAAGTCATTGCTTGAGAGGTGGTGGAAATCGGCATCAGATTCGGCTACGGTGAGCGAAAGGGTGTCACCTTGGACGTAATCGAGGGTGGGTTTGGGGGAGTTCTCGGGCCACGTGATGTTTCCGGCTAGAGGTAGAAAATGTTGGAGGGTGATAGAGAGCGATGTTTTGAGTTTTGGAATAATTGTTGAATGAAAAAAGAGTAAAGTGTCTGCAGGTGAAGAGCATGGCAATGTTTCATAGAACAAAAGGCGATGGAAGGGCGGAAACCTTATCCATAGGAGGTCGAAGAAGGTTAGCGGAAGAGACAACTCGTGAGGCACTCGTGCGTGATTGGCTTGGAATACTGCTGCAACGGGACCATCTTTGTTGTCGGTAAGATTCTCTCCCCCAGATCAGATTGCT
This sequence comes from Heteromeles arbutifolia, assembly GCA_024362995.1. NCBI lineage: Eukaryota > Viridiplantae > Streptophyta > Magnoliopsida > Rosales > Rosaceae > Heteromeles > Heteromeles arbutifolia. The sequence goes on from JANCRC010000007.1 coordinate 4,693,286, forward strand.
GAGTCTGATGAGCCAAGTTTTGGTTGTGGAGCTGCCCTACAAACTTCAACGACTTTCAGAGAGTTATTTGGGTCTGTCATTGGACTATTGAATTGGAATTTGAAATCAATTTAAGAACCTTTTAATGAAAAATGTTTATCAGATGATGATCAGAATTCAGATTAGGACTTGCTAACCCTATATATAATCGAATTACGGGGACAAATGTAATCTAGTAGTTAGTAGATCAACAATTTAGCCACCCATTCAAGAAAAAGAATAGTTATGCAGCCAGAATTCGATCAAAAGTCAGACTTTCACATCATATGTTTCATTTATTTGGCCATCTAACAAGTTGCAATATAAAATTATATAAAACTATCTATATCTTATACATAGAAAATGTAAAACAGAACAAAGCAAAAAAGCAAACACAGTAGTTAGGAGATACTAAAACAAAAAGGAAAGAAAACTATAAATTGTTGTAATGAAATAAAACCATACAAAGATGACCTGGTAGTATGCTGACTGGGATACTGACTCAACACTATCAATTGGTCTTTTTGTATGTGAAGACTAGGATGTGATAGAGAAATTATTAGGTATTACGGCATTACCACGTCAGTTATGGTACTTCCGTTGAAAATTGACCATATGTTCATTGTTTATATTGCTAGACTTGAATCAATTGTATCACTTAAAAACAAAGTAAAAGGGGAAAATAGAGAAAAAAGAACCACCGGCCACCCTGTGAGGCATTCCGACAATCTCCCACCATAGTCGACCCCAGCCTCAAACCCGACAGCCATCAATGTTAGAGCAAGTCCACCGGAGCTTTGTTTGCCCAGCACCCAGTCAAAAAAACACACTGAGGGTCTGTCCATTCACTCCAGGCCACAAAGTTGCCTGGCACCCAGCCCAAGCTAGGCAACAGACCAGCCCATTTTTGACAGACCCAAGAGCCAGCCTATTTGGCTGGCGTGTGCACGACACTCGCGAGTGGCCGCGAGTAGGAGACAAGGTTGCAGAGGGCTGTCAGCCCACTTGTGCTCCGGAGCCCCATTAGTGACGTGGCATGCTCATAGCCGTTGGATTTCCAACGGCTAGTTTTTCTAGACCGTTGGATTTCCAACGGTAAAAAAAAAAATTTAATTTTACTTTTAAACTGGACCGTCCGATCACAGATCAACGGTCCACATTTTTTACCCCAAAAAATTAAGAATTTCACTTTTAAAAAATAAAGAAATTTTTTAATAAATTTAGATATTATTATTATTTTATTTTTTATAAATTCAGAAATCAAAAATAAAATTATTATTTTATAATAAAAAATAATAATATTTTAATAAAATGGACTAGGCTATTTTTTATTAGGGGTGGAGATGCTTTGGCCTATTACTGTTCACTGAGGTCTATTACTGTTCACTTGAGTGGATAAATACGCTGGATGCTGACACAAAATCCTTAGAAATGGACTTGCTCTTAAAAAAATTCAAGTTAGGGTTCTGATTCGGGCTGTAGGGGTGGCGGTCATTCTTTTTTAACTTTTTATTTTTCTCCTTTTTCGATGTTTTTATTTTTAATTTTATATTGTAAAAGTTATTAAACTAGGTTCCGAATCCAACTGAAAATAAAGAACAAATGGCAGTAGCACGAGTGACGTGGTGATACGGTTTCACCAAATAATTTCTCGATGTGATAAGGTTGGTTAGTTAGATATGGTTCGAGATAAGGTTGTTAGTCAGTTTCTTATTGGCCAAGTTAGCTTAGTTACTGTATTAGGTAGGCCGTAAGAAACGAAGTTTGTTGTTAAGAAAGTAATATTGTAATGAATACACTGTTACATTGAGTAAGACACAGAGCAAGGGTTCTATGTGATCCAGTTTGTGAAAACTTTCCATCGATTGAAATCAATAGTCCGGGTAAACATCACCAATTCTTTCTCTCTTGGTAATTTCTTTGTAGAATTATTAGAGAGATGGGTCATAGACCCACTTCCAACAATACCGATACTGTCTCCAACTTGGTAATTACCACCTGCACAATCTGTCAAATGTGAAGTTTTATCACAAAAGGTATTGGTGTTAGTTAAAGTAGGATAATATATTTAAATTATTTTTCTCCTTTCCCTCTAGCCGATGTGAAATTCAACAATCTTGGAGTAAGCCATTTCCAACAAGTGCATCATGACGATAAAAGCCGTCCATGATCCGCTATGAAGTAAGGAGTAATGCTAGACAGATGTACCCTATCGGTGTATAAATATTTTATATATCATAAGGACTCAAGACCTTTGGCAAACAGAGAAGCAAAAACATCCATGTGATGTTTTTCCAAAACCAACCCTATCTCAACACCTCCGCCACCATTCTTGCTATCTGCAAGACAGATCGCTCGGGTCCTGTCTATCGAAACGACGTCGGTCTTCCTCGGCCTTCCCCATCCAAAATCAGTGTCGTAAATCTTAAACCGATGTGAGCCAGCAACGGAAAATTTTGTACGATCTTTGCTACGCACGCCACTGTACAAACCTGAAACCCGATTCTCTGCCCCCTTCAAGACCCCTTCATCCAAACTTTTTATGGCTTTACTAATTGCACTCACAGCCACAACCAACCCATCTTCTCCCAGTAGCCCTTTTGTCTCTGCAACTGCATTACGGCCAGTTAAGCAGTTGCCAAAATAGTTTGCTGGTAGAGGAGGGTCAAAGGGGGACCTACAATCAACGCTAAAGATCACGAGTGATACGCCAGCTTTCATCTCCTCAACCTTGACTAAGCAAACCCATGCGTAGGCACAAAGGGGGACCTACAATCAACGCTAAAGATCACGAGTGATACGCCAGCTTTCATCTCCTCAACCTTGACTAAGCAAACCCATGCGTAGGCACATGTGAGAGAAAACGTTGACAAGTGAACCGATTGATATTGTTCTTGTTGTTCCTTCTTGGCCATCACCGTTTGCCTTAGGGCTTCAACTTTTGTGCGCGTAACTTGGAACGTGCCTCGAATTAGGTCAGGTGAAACTGGATCTGTACGCACTTTAGTCATCAAGCTTCTATTGTTGGGTCGGTCCATGTTGAGAAATTGGTTTGAGTAAATCGACTCGAGCCGGGCTTGATCCTCGACGACCATTCTGCCGTAAAATGGTTTTAGCTGATCCGGTAACGAATTAGACGTTGAGATTAATCCTCCATGTCTACAGAGGTAAGCCCATGATTTTACAAATAGGGTTGAAGTGTTGCCGTCGAGGACCGCATGGTGCATGGATGTTCCGATAGAAAAGCCGTGGTTAGCAAATAGAGTGATTTGCAATGCCATGGCCGTGGCTTTTTCGTCGGATATTGGCAAATGGGGCACAAGCATCTGGTATAGTTTGGCTTCAACAAAATCATTACTCGAAAGATGGTGGAAATGATCAGCATGATTAGACTCGGCTATTGTGAGTGAAACGGTGTCGCCTCGGACGTAGCTGAGAATAGGTTTGTGGGAATTTTGAGGCCAAGTGAGGTTTCCTGCTAGGGGTAGAAAGTGTTGGAGGGTGGTAGAGAGGGATGCTTTGAGCTTGGGAAGTATGTGATCGAAGTCGGTGGAAGGAGGGATTTCATAGAAGAATATGCGTTGAAAAGGTGGAAACCTTAGCCAGAATAAGTCAGAGAAAGTAAGATCAAGAAGGAAGTACTCTTGTGTGCCTTCTTGTTCTGGAGCTACCCTGCAAACCTCAGTTACCTTCAATGGGTTTGAGTCTGCCTCTGCCATCGGAGGGAGAGCCGGAAACAAGTTTAATGGCAATGTTTTAAGAGTAATGTTCATACCATGTTTTTATATCATATTTTCATATCATCGGTGACATCTGAGGTGGACAGCCACATCATTTGAAAAATTTACAAAACCCAAAGAAATGAAGAAGAAAGATTCCTCGTATACCACAATCATTATTTAATTAACTAATTTTTCTTAATTATTAGTTTATTAAATAATGAACTAAATTTAAAAATTTGATTAATTCAAATATGTAATTGTTCACATCAAATAGAATGAAAATATGGTACAAAAAACTTATACAAATAACTTATACAAATATTATATATAACGCATGTTTTAATGTTTAGTCGGAGATGGAAACAAATAACTTATACAAATATTATATATACTGAATGATAAAATGAACAAAAACACTGTTCCTTGATCAGTGTGTCCGCAATTTTGCCCCTATTTGATTTGTTTTATTTCATTTCTGCCAAAATCCCAATTGGTACCTCTCTCTGCGCTACTCCTCGTGTATACGTGGTGGTAGATGTACACGTTTGGGTAATCCTGGAAAGGAAAGAAGGCTGTAAAAGCCGGACTTTTCATTTGCTTCTACAAACCACAGGCTCTCTCTCGCGGCAGCCACTAGTTCTCTTTCGCAGAAACTACGAACCCAGCTTGAGTCCTTGGGTAAAACCCATCTTGTTTCTTGGTTTTTTTCTTCTTAGCATCTCACAATACTCTTTCTTTCTTCATATTTCTTTTATGTTTGGCTGAAATTATGAGTTGCCGACTCTCTAAACACTATTTTTATATTCAAAATGCGAAATTGGTTCAATTATTTTAAGGTAGTTGGTGTTATCTTTTTTTTTCCTCTCTTTTCTTTTGGGACTTCGAGAATTTCCAATGATGTCGGCAAAGAAAGTAGGAAATTGTATTATAATAGTAGATGCAGTAAGTTCTACTTAATTGCCTTATAGAAAAAGCGTGTCGCTGGAATAAAATAGGTAAATCTAGTATGCAAATTTTATTTTATTATCTTATTTTTATCTTTGACATCTAGCTTTTATTTTAGGTTTCTTCCTTCTTCCTTCACGTGAACTACTTTATCATAAATAGAGACGTGAATGCCGAATTGTCGATAATGTTGAAAGTAAGCAACATTGCCAACTTTGAGTATGTAGGAAAAATTTGCCTACCCAATTGACTAAACCATTGGAGCATATTTTTGTCTACTTGTTTCTTCAAAAATGGATTTGACTATCCATTTGCTTACTCCGTTTGAGAAGAAATTCTTCAACACGGAGAATGAAACAGTGGCCATACGACTCCACACACAAAATCACCTATAATCCATCCTTTCTGACTTTTTTCATATTCATTGGGCTCCATTTGTGTCCTATTTCCTTCTCACACAACAATGTCACGAAGGGGCTTACCACCAGCGGTGACCGCTCCCAAGAGCTTCTCCCATTAGAGATGGCCTAGTAGATTTTATTGACTGAAAAGCTAGTGGATTCTAGTAGACATGTTTGTCCATATCAAAATTATTAATTAAAAACTTGCCCAAAAAATGATGATTGATAAATTCAAAGATATTGGACAATATATAACTACTTTTTGGCCTTTTCAATTTTTGGAAGGGAAAGTCAGCAAAATTGAGCTCCTAGAAGGCTTGAATATGTGGGATGGTAAGAAATATTATTATAATGATGTGTTTGTTGCACTAGATTATTTCGAAATGGATTAGGTTCAAGAACAAAGATAGACTGATTTAAACTAGACTATGCTGAATTAATTTAGTAAAATATTTGGTACAATGTCGGACTAATAAGTAGAATAATAAAGATAATAAAAATTAATTGTCTTTTTCTTTTTCTTTTTTTTTCCTTTTCTTTTTCTTTTTCCTTTTCCTTTTCCTTTTCCTTTTTCTAGAACACTCCAACTCTCTCGAAAGCTGTCCCGAAACCATGGTAAAAACGTAGGAGAAATTTAGTTTTGTAGAGCTTTGATGGTACCTTGGTTTTGGTTATTTCATTTTGAATTTGAGGCCACAAAATTTCCCTATTAAGTCTGGGTTTTGCAGGCTTCGGAGGAATTTGGGTTCGCAATTCGAATATGGGTTTCGCAATTCGAATATGGGTTTCGCAATTTGAATATGGGTTTTGCAATTCTAGTGAACCTGGGTTTTGTGATTCGAGAAGTGTGCATTGCTGGAAAGTACATTTTTGGGCTTAATTACGATTTTTTGGGCCTAATATGACCTCTGATGGGTTCGTGGCATTCTGGAGAAGTGTTCAGATTATTCCAAGCTTCAAAGTGAGCTATCATGGGTCAGATTTGGAGCATATATGGGTCCAAAATGGGTTGGACAGATTCTGGGCGAATTTTACTAGTCAATTTAGGATTATGTGTCCTAATTTATTTTAATTTATTTGTTTTCCTAGTTTTATTCTAAGTCATTTTCTAGGAAGGATTGGATTTTCTATGTAGTGTAAATAAGCCATTGTGGCCGGCCCTAGTTTCTTCTTCTCTGTGCGTTATTTGAGAGAGGAATTTGGCCAAAGTTTAGAGATTTTTAGACTTTTACATTCAAAGTGTGTTCTATCTTTTTCTATTTCATTAGAATTTCTTTTGATTTTAATTATGAATGTGCGTAACTAATCTCTTTTGCTAGGGTGAGGCCACGAGCCTTAGCAAGAATATGTAGTTTCTTTTCAATTTACTTATGTTATTATGCATGCATGTTTTGAATTGTTGGGGGTCCAAGTAGGCATATAGGAAAACCTAACCTTCAAAATATGCATGTATTAGGTCATAAGTAATTGAGAGAACTACATAAGATTGTTAAGGTGATAGCAGAACCCTAGTGTTTTCTCAATTAGATTCATCTATACTACAATGTCCTTGTTACTCTTGCAAGTATTATAAGAATTTTTAACCCTTTTGCATGTGTGGTAAAAATCCTATCAATGCGCAGAGAGATGACATAAGTAAGGCAACACGAGCAGGAGGAAGCAGATCATAACTAGTGCCATGGTTTTTGGGGACTCTTGCTACCAACTCCTTTAATTAGTTTAGGCGAGTACCAGGTAATCTCATTAATGTCAGTCTCACATGATAACAAACACTGAACTACACTCAGAGTTTGTCCGATCTAGTCCAACGAAATTTAGCCCTAAGGGACTAAACGTCAGATGCATACTGCATGGCATGCATCAAATATTTGACCATTTCCCCCGTTTGATACGAGATCTAGGGATGAATTTCTAATTTTATTTTAATTCAATTCCTACACCTTTTTTCTTCTAATTGTTCCTATTGTAAATTTGATCGATCACAACTTATTGGTTATATCATATGCATGACATATGCGTATGATACTTCAGTGATCTGTCCTCAGTTTAAATCTCCTTTCACTTGTAATGCTATTTAACACATGATTAGTTAATCAAAAGTTCAGAAATGGCTTCTCATTAAGGTACAAGTCCCACGTATAAGAGCGTGATTTTTTGAGTTTCATGACATATTATTTAGAAGCAAAAGAAAAATAATTAAAAATAAACCATTAAATTGGAGAAGACGCAACAAATTAGGATTCAAAGCTTTTCAAGGCCTTTAGCAAAGAGAGAAGCAAAAATTTCCATGTGATGTTTTTTCATTACCAACCCAATATCCAGACCTCCAGCACCATCCTTAGATTCTGAGATGGACATAGCTCCGGTCCCTTCTATGGAAACAATCTCGACCTTCTTCGGTCTTCCCCATCCGAAATCCGTATCATAAATCTCAAAGCGAGGTGAACCGGCAGTCGAAAATATACTCTCATCAGTACCCACAGAGTACAGTAATGGAATCCAATCCTCTGCCCCATTCAAAGACCCATCGTCCAAACTTTTTACAGCCTCACTGATCGCATCGACCGCCACAACCAACCCCTCTCCTCCTACGAGCGCTTTTGTTTCTGCAACTGCCAACCGAAGCACTAAGCAATTCCCAACATAGTTTGTAGGTATAGGAGGGTCTAACCGAGACCTAGCGTCCACAGTAAATCCCATCACTGCATTTTTGGCTTGCATTTCTTCTGCCTTGATTAAGCAAATCCATATGTACGCACATGTTAGACAGAACGTGGACAAATATTGAACCGATTGATGACCGTGTTGTTGTTTCTTCTCTTTCACCAACTGCCTCAGTGCTTCTATATTTGCCCGTGTGAACACAAAAGTGCCACGAATTGAACCCGGTACTAAAACTTTAAACTTGGAAGACATCAAGCTTCTGTTGTCGGGCCGGCCCATGTTTCGAAATTGGTTCGCGTAGATCTCTTCTAGGCCGGCGGGGTCTTTGATGACGCTTCTGTCGAAAAAAGGTTTGTTGATTGGAATCTTCGTGTTTGCAAATGTGAGCCCATGTTTTCACAAACATGGTTGACGTCTTGCTGTCTAGGATTGCATGGTGCATGGATGTTCCAATACAGAAGCCACGGTTAGGAAATATGGTGATCTGCAATGGCTTTTTCGTGAGACACGGGCATCTGGGGTATGAGAGGATGGTATTCTTTGGCTTCAATGTTGAAGCTGTTGCTTGAAATTATATGGTGGAAATCACTATCGGACTCAGCTATGGTGAGCAAAACCCCGTCACCTCGGACGTAACGGAGAATAGGTTTAGGGGACTCTTTGGGCCATATGACGTTTCCGGCTAGAGGCAGAAATTGTTGGAGGGTAAGAGATAGTGAGGTTTTGAGTTTTGGAATGAGTGTTGAATGGGGGAAGTTGGTGTCGGAGGAGTTAGGGGTATTGATTTCATAGAAGAAAAGGCGTTGGACGGGTGCAAATCTTAGCCAGAGCAAGTCGAACAAGGTTGGAGGAAGGGACTCAGGGATGGCTGATGAGTCCGGCGTGCTTGGTTGCGGTGCTACTTTGCAAACCTCAACCACTTTCACCGAGTTTAGATCTGCCATATTGCAATTGGAGGATGCAAAACAAGTTACTAGTTTATAATTGAGGTAAATATGGCCTCCCTTTTTTAATGACGGCCATGTGGTTTGTTGGATATTTTTTGTTCTTTTGGGACTAAGCTAGATGCAGCGGGATCCCGTAGGAGCCGCGTATACAGTTAAATTATGAGTATGCCAGAAAGATAACATATTTAAGAAAACTCTGTTAAAGTGAGTCGAGAGCATGGTTGATGTCCTTTTTGAGCTATTAAAACGGTCCTTACGAATTCTAAGGCCTTTTCCGCGAGTGAAAACTGCCTGTTTCCCGTCCTTCAATCGTGTACCTGACACGCCGAATACCAATGAAATTTGCAAACCTCAATTATTTTTTTTTTAACAAACGATATTATTTACACAAAAGGAGATAGTAGTCTTAGTCTCACAATGAGCTAACAATAATGTGGTTCAAATTTACTTTTAACGAAAATCAAATTTAAAACATCTCGCTTACAAATAAAGAAGAGAAGAATGCCACGTTATTGTAAATCTCAACCACTTTTAGATCTTGCATATTGGTAATGGAGAATGAATGTAAAACAAGTTAACATTTTATAATTGATGTAGATAATGTCCTCTGGTTTGGTGAATCATTTTTTAGTTTTTGGGACTATAAGTCTTGCAAGTTACGAGCACCGTTATTAAATTCAAACATGATGATATGCGTCACATGCATGAACTTCTAAATTCCACTGACATCAAATTTAAGTATCACTCTATAAAATATGTGGAGCATTCACCATCATAACTATGGTGTATGTTTAGTATACTCCTAATCATCTGTCACGTGTCATTTTATTTAACTCTAGTTAACTTTTATATTAAATGTTACTTTTTCAATTTTGAAAAAAAATTAACCAAGGTTAAATGATAAGACACATGACAAATAATGAAGTGTATGGTGAGCATACCTTATAATTTATGGTGGTGAACAAAAATGCTCCCTGTTGAACCGTATATTTTCACAAAAAAAAAATAAAAAATAAAAAAATAAAAGAAGTGGAGTAGACGTGGAGATGTGTGGGGATTGTAAGTGCCTATTTTTAAGGGGTGAAAACAATATGGAAGTTGTTTTATCCCTAAATAAATATAAATAAAAATGGGATAAAATCACGTTTTGAAACTTCAAGAAGTGGTTTGCTTCCAGAACAATCCCATTGTCCCACGTCTTCAATTAGAGCAACGTAGTGGCTCTTCCAAACCGCTCCACTTCATGAAAATTGCAAGCAACTGCTCCACATCTACTCTCTATAAAAGGATGGGACGGCAAAAGCATACAGGGGGAGACATAAAAAAAAAAACGCTGCAGAAATTGAGAGACAACGGAGAAGAACAGACGGCAGAAATCTTCAGAAAGTTAAAGAGGAATCAAAGAAGTCAAGTGCTGCGGAAATTCAAGGAGACAAAGGCAAACAGAGAGGAGGATACACGGCAAAGGAAAGCAACGAAGCATTCAAAGGTACAAATCCATCCTTCTAAATCTTTCTTTGTTTGGTTTCTCTCAGCTTTGCAGGAAAAAGAAAAAGAAGCAATTTACTTCTTCAATGCTCTTCGCTCCCCGCCGCTGCCGTCTATCCCATGAATTTCTTCGGGGTGGTCTAAACCACCCCTTGAAGTTCCAACCAAGTCTAAATGATCACTGCACCTGCAGCCGCCGATCACCACCATTTGCAGCAGCAACAAATCTGAACCGACAGCGGATGAAGACAAAGAAAGCAACTCGTCCCCGCTGTCCGTGCTCACATATGCAGCAGCCCCTCAACTAACGCTCTCCAAAATCAGATCATCAAGGTCTCTACCGGTGATTGTAGCAGTTCGGCATGGGAGAACCAAAAGTGGTCCTTGCCTATTTAAGAAATTCCGAAGATGGTGAACAAGAGAAAAGATGAAGCAAGTGATAAACCTGCAACGGAATACTAAAGGAAGCATCCCCATCGTCGTCGTCTCAGAGTCCAGAAGAAACTGAAGTTGAGGTCGGTGTTGAAAAAAGAAAGCTGCGCTCACGCATAAAGCGCATAAAAATAAAAAATTAGATTTTAATCCTTAAATAAAATGAAGTTTAGAAAAATATCTTATACAAAATTAAAAATTAATTTTAATCTCTAGACTCTATTTAATATCATTGTCTCTTTTTTTATTTATAATTTTATGAATTTAAATTTTATGAAAATATTATAAATTTTAATTCTCATTACGTTAAGCATCTTATATAAAAAAATATTTTCGTATAGATTTTTCGGTATACTTATGTTTTTACATATTTTCTTATTTGCCACTAATTCAGTACAATATTTAGGTACGAACATTTCGGTACTTTGTTAGTATAATATGTTTAGGTACGGATATTTCGGTACACTAGTTTAGTATAATATATTTAGGTACCGATATTTCGGTACACTAGTTTAGTATCATATAGTTAGGTACGAACATTTCGGTACACTTTTGTTAGTAAAATATGTTTAGGTATGGACATTTCGGTACACTAGTTTAGTATAATATATTTAGGTATCGATATTTTGGTACACTAATTTAGTATCATATAGTTAGGTACGGAATTTTCGGTACACATGTTTTTACATATTTTTTTATGTGTCACTAATTCACTACAATACATTTAGGTACGGGCATTTCGGTACACTAATTTAATAAAATATATTATGATACAGACGTTTATGTACACAAATGAAAGAAAGTTAAATAAAATTAATGAATTAAAATGTGTATAATAATAAATTTAAAATTTAATGTAATAACATTAAATAAATTATCTATTAAATATAAAAACAAAAATATAATATGAATTTGAATTAGGTACATATTAAAGGACTAAAATTAATATTTAATTTTACATCAGATTTTTTTTTAATTTTAATTTTCTTGAAGGATTGAAGTTCAAAAACTCTTAATAATGCAGGTTTTGGCCCAAGTCTCCAGCGGAAAAGAAGATTGCTCAAGTCCTTGACGGAGAATAACGGTGCATAAAAGAAACGCATAAGGTCTTCTCAGAGCACCAGAGAAACGAAGAGCAACAAAAATTCCTTCTTATCCTCTGCAAAGGCACAAATCTCTGGCTAAGTCTGCATGTGACCCGCAAAAGTCTAAGTCTCTGCACAAAAGCTATGCTGCTGTCGAAAGAATGCAGAGATCAAGAAAGTAATTTTAAACTAAAGGACTGGTGGAGACAGGGAGAAGGTGCAAGAGGATTTATGGGATCCAAATCCCGTGAAGAGGCCTGTTTAAGTTGAATTCAGAAGGAAAGAAAGAGCCAACAAGACTCTAGTGCCTTTCTGCCTTTATTTTGCCGACTTATGTAGGATTCCAATTCTATAAGAAGACATGCCAATTCAAAACTTGGCCCCACAAATAAGAAAACAAAGAACCAGGATCCTAGAACCAGGATCCTCTCCGGATCCATTTCCTAGGGATTCTAGGGATCACACAATCTTGTCCGTTTATCGTATATCATACGGTCAAAAATTATTTAAAATTTAAGATTTAACATTCAAATATAAATAGTACCTAACGAAAACTGACCGCACGATATAAAATAAACGGACAAGATTACAGAATCTCTAGGATCCCTATGAAAAGATCCGGCGAGGATCCTGGTTCGAAAACAAAACTTACTTGCTGCAGAACAACTCTCCAAATTAAATGGGAAAGATCACGTGGAGATCAATGAATCTGTGGGATTTTATGTGGTCACAAAGGACAAAATTTCTTTTTGGCAATCTAAATTGTGCCATCTCGAATTGGATCCCATTCTTCTCAAACCATTAAGGAGTCAGACAATCTCAATTTGGGCCTTATAAAATATAACTTTGGGCCAAAATAAATGGGCAAGAGTCCAATAGCGTGATGGAGACACATCAGGTCCAAGCAAAAAAAAAAAAAGTGTGAAGACGATGTCGACATCAAACTCGTGGATACAAATTACTCCAAATACCGCGGGCAAAAGCCATCTCAAAGTATAAAACTCGATGGACTCACCACCTCAAATTGGTGAACTCATGCCATGTATTAAATACCAAATGGCATGAAGCTGCAACAAGACTTAAATGGCACAAAGCTGTGTTATGCTCCAAGTGGCACAAAGTCCTTGCCTGCACGAGCTGAAACTGCATAAGACACCAAATGCTCTAATGGTTCAAAGTCCACGCTCGCACGAGCTAAAACTGCACAAGGTGTCAAATGCTCCAATGGCACAAAGTCCTTGCCCGCATGAGTTGAAACTGCATAAGGCACCAATAAGCTCTAATGGCTTCAAGTCCTCACCCGCACGAGCTAAAACTGCACAAGGCATCAAACCCCAACAAATACATCATGAACTACGAGTGACTTGATCCCTCAACGAGGGTACGTGGGCAATCTAGGGCTCGACCTAGGTGCAGTCACAAAATCAAATAAACACCCAAATCTCCAAGTTACGATTTATTCATATTAGAATAAAAGGGTATTCCTTTCCCAAAAGAAGGGTTGTAATTAATAGGCGCGTAGCCTAGAATGGGTCGAACTCAAATTAATAAAACCTTCTTCGGAAAAATGAACGTGGGTGAAATTATGTCAAGTGAATTATTTACATAGTGTACAATTTTTGCTCAACACTCCCGATAAAATAAAGCAAATTTGAGATTTTGTCAACCAATTTTTATGAGGGAGTATTTTTGCTCATACCTTTTTTTTTTTGGAGGAATTTTGCTCATATTATATCTTTAAGTATAGGGTATGCTCACCACACATCCTGTAGCTTGCCACGTGTTCCACTGACTAATCAAAGTTAACTTTTATTTAATTACTTTATTATTAATTCAAAACATATTTTAATTTTAAAACTAAACATAAAATAATTAAGAAAATTTAATACTGTGGGCCCCACCCCACTCCATCTCACTCTTCTTCCCCACTCATCCGTCTCCACCACTATTTTGCAAGGGAAAACTTGATATAAGTTCAATTTTTTTAGCCAATAGTAGGAATAGTCCAATTTATTAAAATAAGTCCAATTTCTTAAATTTAATTATTTAATTATCAATAATTATCTATTTAATGATAAGATTTATTATAAAAATCAAATTTCTTCCTAATTATCTCTTTGATTATTTCTTTTTATTTTTTGTTTTTTGTTATTTTTTGTTCTTCCTCCAGCTTGAAACCCCATTTATAGATTTTATTTTTAATTTTTATAATCAACCTATATCACAAGTTAATTATTTTTATGTATCTATATGACAGATTCTTTTTTATAATCAACGTGTTACAGATTAATGTGTCTTGCTTGTAGGTATATTATGTTTTTTTCCTACCTTTTAATTAGGTTTTATATCTCGCTTACAGGTATAATATACATTCATATATTTGTTACTTAAGTTAAGGTAGAATGTTTTGTAGATAATTTATGTTTGTATATTAGTTTTTTTTTTTTTTGTTATAAGATATTAATTAGATTTTTTGGTGTTGAAAAATGTATAATATTAGAATATTTTAATTAATTTTTAATATTTTTAAAAAATATAAAATAATTATAAAATAAATAAAAACATGTAATTATATAACTGAACTCACTCCAAAAAACCATATATATTTTTGGACCTAAATCTAAAACCCCTTTTTTCAACTACTGCTGCAATTAAAAATTTATCAGATTTAATCTTCGATGCTTCGCTATTATTGTTCTTCCCGTTGCAGATCGGAGCCTGCAAATCCTCGAATTCGAAACTCATAGTATATGAAGTTCATTCATGAAATCGTAAGAGATTGATGGGGAAGCCAGCGAAACCATGGATGGGATGCAGAAGAACAAATGGTCGTTGTTGGTTTTGGCACTGTTACTGCTGCAATTAAAAATTTGTCAGATTTAATTACTTTATTATTGTTCTTGCTGTTTCCACAGCCATGGTTTTCTTCATGAGAACTGAGTTTGATTTGTGCAGGCGAACACTGGAAGTCGTTTCGGCGATGGAAGTGATGGAACCGCCGACATAGTCCACTCGCCGCTGGTCTAGCCGTCTGGATTGGCTGTTGGCGAATTTGAAGCTCTGTGGATTTGTTTTTATTTTATTTTTTGCTTTATTTCAGTGGGGAAGGAGGAGGAAGGAGGAAAGAGGAAAGAATGGGGAAGACGGATGAGTGGGGAAGAAGGGTGAGAAGATGGGTTGGTAGAGTGGGGCCCAATATTGAATTTTCTTAATATTTTATGCTTAAGTTTTAAATTTTAAATATGTTTCAAAATTAAAATAAAGTAGTCAATTAAAAAGTTAACTTTAGGTAATTAGTGGGACACATGTCAAGCTATAAGATGGATGGTGAACATATCAATAGTTAATGGTGGTAAGAAAAAGTGCTCACTTTTTATGGACTGCAAATATCTTTTTATTTGCAAATGTCTTCTTGTTTACACTACATAAAATATAAGGAAATTTAATATATAAAGAAGAATTGTAGTGTAGAATTTCAATTTTTCAAATAGTATCGTGTAAGTTCACTCATGTGTTGATTTTAATATTAACTCACGTTTTTTTACGTCATTCAGCATGCGTTGTTTATGTCTTAATTAAATGACCCCACATGTGAAGGGAGTGTTTGGAGGGTTGCGTTTAGAGCGATAGCATTAATGAATTAAATAATGAGTTGTTATAGAGAAATGAATCAATGAAGATTGGATCCGCACGACAATGTATAAGCATAATATCTTTCTGCCACTTTAGTAAAATGCGATTTGCAAAAATATTTGATATATTGGAGATGGAAACAAACAATTTATATATAAAAATTAAACATTAATTGCATTACATTTGCATTATATGATATGCATGTAGATAAAATTTATAAATTAAATAATGTGTCACAACATGAATGAGCACGTTTATTAAAGTTACAATTTGCGGCTTTCGTCTTTTCCAGGCCGAGGGTATCAACCGATCTCCGACAGGATAGTTTCAAGAACACGGCCTCAAAGGTCTTCGGTCCCTTTGGCAAATAGAGAAGCAAAAACCTCCATACGTTGTTTTTTCAAAACAACCCCAACCTCAATACCACCATCGCCATCTTTGCTATCTGAGAAATAGATAGCCCCAGTCCTGTCAATCGAAACGACTTCGCTCTTCCTTGGCCTTCCCCATCCAAAATTAGTATCATAAATCCTAAACAGGTGTGAACCAGCAACAAAAAACAGTTTATCGGCCTGTGGTTGCATCATTTCCATCCAGGCCTCCGCCCCATTCAGAAGTCGATTATTTAAACCTTCTAAGGCTTCACTGATTGCATTTACAGCCAGAACCAGCCCGTCTTCTCCAAGTATGCCTTCGCTTTCTGCAACTGCTATACGTGGGGCTATGCAGTTACCAAAATAGTTTTCAGATATTTGCGGGTCCAAGCGAGACCTACAATCCACACTAAAAATCAATCGTATGTTTTCGGATTTTATTTCCTCTGTCTTGACTAAGCAAATCCATGCATACGCAGTTGTGACGCAAAACGTCGACAAATGAACCGATTGATGTTGTTGTTTCTTCTCTTTCACCAACTGCCTTATTGCTTCTATTTTTGCTGGTGTGAATTGGAAGCACCCTCGAACCGAGTTTGGTGGTGGAGATTGAAATTGGAAAGGCATCAAGCTTCGATTGTTGGGTCGGTCCAAATCCATATTTAGAAAGTGGTTCGAATAAATTAAGTCGATCCTGGTCGGGTCAGGGACCCTTCGGTCGTAAAATGGTACGAGCTGGTCTGGTATCAAATCGGATTCGTGTTTACAAATGTAAGCCCATGATTTCACAAACATGGTTGCTATCTTGCCGTCTAGGGCAGCATGGTGCGCGGATGTTCCAATAGAAAAGCCGTGGTTTGGGAAGAGAGTGATTTGCAGTGCAAGTGCTGCAGCTTTTTCGTGACACACTTCCAATGGAGGCACGAGAGGATGGTATTCTTTGGCTTCAATGTTAATGTTGTCGCTTGAAACTAGACGGTGGAAATCAGCATCGGACTCAGCTACAGTGACCGAAACGGCGTCCCCTCGGTGGTAACTGAGGATTGGTTTAGGGGAGTCTTGGGGCCAAGTGATATTTCCTGCTAAAGGTGGAAAGTGGCGGAGGGTAAGAGATAGTGAGGTTTTGAGCTTTCGAAGTATCGAATCGAAGGAGGTATTTTTTGAGGAAGGCAATATTTCGTAGAAGTAAAGGCATTGGACGGGTGGAAACTTTAACCAAAGTATGTCGAAGAAAGTTAGAGGAAGGGAAAACTCTTGATCTGCATGTTGTGGAGCAACTCTGCAAATTTCAACTAATTTCGTTGATTTGTTTGGGTCTGCCATTGCTGTTGGGGGACGGATGGTGTAAAGCTTGATGGATCGTTTAATATATAATAAAAGAAACCTGTTTTTATTATATAAACCATTTGAAAAAAGAAATAATATTAAATGTTTGTATGACAAAATTACGCAAACATTTAAGAGTGGATGGTGAGCATACCCAAATGGTTGTTTCTTTTTTCAAATAGTTGGTGATCAACATAAAAGCTCCGCCTAATATTTTCAAATTTTTTGTGAAATTTTTTTTTTTTGCTGTTTTTTTATTTATAGTTGTTGACGAATTATTATTAGGTATAATACATTACGTATATATTATCTGTGGATACGTTTGAATTTACAAAAATCATTAATTGATACGTTTATTTGAAATTTTGGTAGGTTTGATTTGATACATTAATATTGGTACATTATTTTTTGCTCATATCTTTAAGTATAGGGTATGTATGCTCATATCTTGAGATTTTGTCAACCAATTTTTACGAGGGAGTATTTTTGCTCATATCTTTAAGTATAGGGTATGGTCACCACACATCTTATAACTTGCCATGTGTTCCACTGACTAATTAAAGTTAACTTTTTATTTAATTACTTTATTATAAATTTAAAACATATTTAAATTTTAAAACTAAACGGAAAATAATTAAGAAAATTTAATACTGTGGGCCCCACCCCACTCCATCGCACCCTTCTTCCCCACTCATCCATCTCCCCCACTATTTTTCCAACTACTGCTGCAATTAAAAATTGGAATTTTTGATATAAGCGCCTCAGTTTTGAATTTTCTAGATCAAACATTCATGCCTTTTAGTGATTTGATTAAATTTTTTTGGAAAATTTTATTTAAACCCATCTAACCTATTTATACAGCCAACTTACTCTTTGCACCTATTTGATTTTTAACTAAACTATTAATATCTCTTTAAACCCAAATTTAATACCTAATATACCTCAAAACCCAAATCAATATGTGGATTTATTTTTACACCAATTGGATTTTTAACTCAGAAGCTGCCGCTATGCGTGTGCCACTTGACTTCTAGATAGTGGTTGGCCTACCTTGCTTACTCATTTAGGGAAACAAACTTCTGCTTTGCACTGAGAATCATCCAGTGGAAGTGGAAACTCTAAGACTCAAGGGGAGATTTTATACCTCATTCTTGAAGATCCTCTGGGTTCAACTTATCATTTGGAGAAATCATCTTCACAGTTTGTCAGGGATTTTGTTCAGAAAGTAAGGCATGAAGTCTCAACTTCTGAAATCCAGAACGTGAATACTGTCTCAAGTAGCGAAAATGGAAACACTCAGACTCAAGGAGATATTTTATACCTCGTTAATCCTGAAGATGCTTTGGATTCAGCTCACCATTTGGAGAAGTCATCTTCATAGTTTGTTGGGGAGTTCTCTGATAGAGCAAGACATGAAGTTTCAACTTCCGAAAATAAGAATGCAAATACAGTTTCTGAAGCAAAATTGGTGCATGGAGGTGAGAAGAATGGGCAAGTGGATTTTAGTCAAAATAGGTCTAAAGACTCTTAGACGAAGGGAAATGACACGAGGCGTTCATCTGTAGGTTCTGGAACCAAGGGGCATGCAGATGAAATGTGGGATGTGACAGACACATATGTTCTTAAAACCCCCCAATAAAACTTCAAAATCACCATCCATTAATAAAAAAAACTTATTTTTCTCTATGACAGCTATTAGGGTTTTAGCCAGAATAAAAGTAGGATAAACAAAGAGTGATCGTAGGGTTTAATTATAGTGTTTGGGTTTATTGATAAATTTAAGTTTTATTATTAATTTCATTTTTGTTGTGTTCTATTTTATTTGACAATATTTAGGGTGGCCAGCGGCAAGAAGAAGAGAGAAAAGAGAGATGTGTTTGTAGAATTGTAGGGGAATGTGTGTTGTTATCCCTCCTACATTGTGCCTTTATTTATAGTAGTAAAGGGATAGAAGATATCCCTTCTTCCCCAAGTAATACAAGTTCTAATAAGAAGTTTAACTAGAATCAAATCTAATCTAGGATTTACACGATCACACTTAAACTAGGAATGTTTACAACACTCCCCCTTGAGTGTGTAAATACTCAAGGTAGATTTAGCATCATGCAGAAGTTGAGGAAGTCGACTCGTCGGCACTGATTCCAAGGAACAACGCTTATTCTCAATAAGGTAGGAACTTGCATAAGTAGTAAATCTCACTAAAAAAACCCTAAGGCTATGGCAAAAACCTGAGTATGGACAAAATCCATAATCTAAGAAAAAATGCGTGAGAAATGCAAAGTCAAAAGAAACGTCTACAGAACGTCATCAGGGATATGACCAGCCCAAGGTGGGTGCCTCGTTAAAACCTAGTTAGGTAGCAAAAACCTAGTGGGAAAAATGCTCCTAATCGTAGAGAAAAAGAGTACGTTAAGATCAAGCAAGTATCTACAGGATACTCCCCCTGAGTTTGACATAATTCCAAAGAGAAATAGCAAAGTTACAACTCAGAAAGTTTACGCATACCAATTCCATGAACAAGCTTCTGAAACGTTGTCTTCGGCAGTGATTTGGTGAAGAGGGCAACCAGATTGTCTTGTGAACGGATTTGCGTGACTTCAATCTTCTGATGCTTTTGTTGTTGATATGAAAAGAAAAACTTTGGCGCAATATGCTTGGTGTTGTCTCTTTTGATGTAACTCTTCTTGAGCTGTTTGATGCAAGCTGCGTTGTCTTCAAAAATCGTCGTCGGGGCATTAACAATGAGATAAAGATCGCATGAGCTTCGAATATGGCCTACTACTGCTCTCAACCAAAAGCATTCCTAAGTTGCTTCATGTAAGGTGAGAATTTCAGCATGGTTAGACGAAGTGGCAACTAATGTCTATTTAATTGACCTCCAAGAGATTGCGGTGCCTCCAACGGTAAAGACATAACCCGTTTGTGTCACATCCCAGCCTGAGGCGGATCACTTCCCGGGCTCGCTCCACCATCGTAGCACGATATTGTCCTCTTTGAGCTTACCATTCCCTCACGGTTTTGTTTCTGGGAACTCATGAGCAACTTCCCAATGGGTCACCCATCATGGGAGTGTTGTAGCCCCCTACTCGCTTAACTTCGGATTTCTGATGGAACCTGAAGCCAGTGAGCTCCCAAAAGGCCTCGTGCTAGGTAGAGATGAGAATATACATTTAAGGATCACTCCCCAGGGCGATGTGGGATGTCACAGTTTGAGAACGCACCTTGTGCGGATCAGATAAGTATCCTGCGTCGGTATAACCAATAAGGTGAGAATCAACTCGAGGAGCATAGGAAGCGGCATCACTCGAGGATCTGTAGGGATAGAACAAGCCCAAATCTGTATTACCCTTAAGGTAACAGAAGATGTCTTTCACGCCAGTCCAGTGTTTGCGCGTAAGTGCATTGCTGTATCTTGCCAAAAGATTAACAGTGAAGGAGATGTCGGGTCTAGTGCATTAAGGTGCTTTGCTTTTATTCTTGAAGTTTTGGGCCTTGGGAGCGAGGTTTGGGGGCTTCTGGGCTTTGTTTCCTCCATTGGATGGGCATTGGCTCTGTTGACCTTGGTGGGATGGCTTCTAGCCGCCCCTACCACGCCTCTTTTGGCATTTTGGGTGCTGATTAATGCTATAATGTGTTTCGGGCACATCAGTAGCCTCAGTAGGTTGAGCTTGATGATTCTTCATCAACAGCTGGTTCTGCTTTTCAGCGAGAAGTAAAACACAGATCAAATCCGAGAACTTAGTGAACTTCTAAGTTCTATATTGTTCATGTAGGACAATATTAGAAGCAGAGAAGGTCGAATAAGTCTTCTCCAGGAGATATTCTTCAATCAAAGTTTCATTGCAAAACTTGAGAAGTGATCAGATTCGATAAACTTCAGAATTATATTCATTCACAGACTTAAAGTCTTGGAAGCGCAAATGCTGCCAGTCGTGTCTTGCTTCAGGCAAGAATATGGCTTTTTGGTGATCAAAATGATCAGCCAAAGCAACCCATAATGCATGTGGATCCTCCTTAGCAAGATACTCAATTTGCAGAGCGTCATGGATATGTCTTCGGATGAAGATCATAGCAGTGGCTTTTTTAGCTTTGCCAACAGGCTCGTCTATTGCTTCTTCAATAGCAGGACGCAAGTTCTTTGCAGTGAGGTGGATCTTCACATTTTGAACCCACTTGAGGTAGTTCCTTCCAGAGACCTCCAAAGCGGTGAAGTCGAGTTTGTTCAAATTCGACATGTTCCTATCACAAAAGAGATGGACAAGATGTGGTTAGTGTAATGGAGAAAAATCAATCCATTCACGTAGGAGTAGAACATACAGGTTCTAATAGACATGTATTGGTTTAATTTTGCATGAAAAACTTCAGGTTTTCATGGGTGATGTTTTTAAATGAAAACTTCAGGTTTTCAAACAAGGCATGTTTATAAGAAACTTCAGGTTTCAAAGTAATTATGAACTTCAAGTTCATATATTCCTGCAGGCAAACATAAATATATATATATATATATATGCAAACAAATATGTAACAAGTATATGTAGAAATTATGACTTTAGGTTTATAATTATAATTGAATTAATTTATTTGGACTTCGGGCCAAATTAAAGTGTGGGGAAAAAAATATAAAACCCATTGGGCCGAACATAATTAGGCGAATAAAATTCGGGGCCCAAAATAAGCCCTCGAGTGGCTATATAAAATCTTGCCGTGTGACCTAAGCCCAAAATTAGGCTGGGTTTAGTCTCTGGCAGGGTTGTAGGCCCATGAGCAGGAGAAAAAAAACTGGGGGGGGGGGGGGGTGTCACGGGTGAGCTGCAGGCTCACTGGGAATGGGCTGCTTCAGGCAGGCCCAGAAAAAAATTTCTTTTCTTTTTTTTTCTTTTTTTTTTTTCCGCAACGGTACGAGCGTGCTGATAACGTGTTGTGGTCTATTTAATCTGACAATATTTAGGGTGGCCGACGGCAAGAAGAAGAGAGAAAAGAGAGATGTGTTTGTAGAATTGTAGGGGAATGTGTGTTGTTATCCCTCCTACATTGTGCCTTTATTTATAGTAGTAAAGGGAGAGAAGATATTCCTTCTTCCCCAAGTAATACAAGTTGTAATAGAAAAGGATAACTAGAATCAAATATAATCTAGGATTTACACAATCACACTTAAACTAGGAATGTTTACAACAATTTTGTACTTAATAGTAATTATGCAATAGGATAAAATAGACAATTAACATTTAAAATTTAGGTTGGGTGTTAAAAGAGGTTAAATGGGTTTAAATAAAATTTCCCTTTTTTTTTTGTCATAATTTTGGTGATATATGCACATTATGTTGTAACAAATTTCCTATAATCTAGCTTTTAATTACACTCTCATCCGTTAGAGATAATTGTAAAAAAAAAATAGTTGGTTAGATTCAAAATTATTTTCACAATAATGCTACAATTTAGCAATAATTATCTACGATTTAAGATATTTTCTTTCCAAAATAGTTTAAAATATTTTTCAATTCCCCAAAATCAAACGTACCGAAATAAGCTTTTCTTGTAGTACATTAAGAGAAAATAGGATTGAGAATAATATAAACGTACCAATACACAATGTGTACAAAATAAAAGGTACCAAAATAAAAATAATGTACCAATATTAATGTATCAAACCAAACGTACCAAAATTACAAATAAACGTATCAATTAATGATTTTTGTAAATTCAAACGTACCCGTAGATAATATATACGTAATGTATTATACTTAATAATAATTCGTCAACAACTATAAATAAAAAAACAGCAAAAAAAAAAAAAATTTCACAAAAAAATTGAAAATATTAGGCGGAGCTTTTATGTTGATCACCAACTATTTGAAAAAAGAAACAACCATTTGGGTATGCGCACCATCCACTCTTAAATGTTTGCGTAATTTTGTCATACAAACATTTAATATTATTTCTTTTTTCAAATGGTTTATATAATAAAAACAGGTTTCTTTTATTATATATTAAACGATCCATCAAGCTTTACACCATCCGTCCCCCAACAGCAATGGCAGACCCAAACAAATCAACGAAATTAGTTGAAATTTGCAGAGTTGCTCCACAACATGCAGATCAAGAGTTTTCCCTTCCTCTAACTTTCTTCGACATACTTTGGTTAAAGTTTCCACCCGTCCAATGCCTTTACTTCTACGAAATATTGCCTTCCTCAAAAAATACCTCCTTCGATTCGATACTTCGAAAGCTCAAAACCTCACTATCTCTTACCCTCCGCCACTTTCCACCTTTAGCAGGAAATATCACTTGGCCCCAAGACTCCCCTAAACCAATCCTCAGTTACCACCGAGGGGACGCCGTTTCGGTCACTGTAGCTGAGTCCGATGCTGATTTCCACCGTCTAGTTTCAAGCGACAACATTAACATTGAAGCCAAAGAATACCATCCTCTCGTGCCTCCATTGGAAGTGTGTCACGAAAAAGCTGCAGCACTTGCACTGCAAATCACTCTCTTCCCAAACCACGGCTTTTCTATTGGAACATCCGCGCACCATGCTGCCCTAGACGGCAAGATAGCAACCATGTTTGTGAAATCATGGGCTTACATTTGTAAACACGAATCCGATTTGATACCAGACCAGCTCGTACCATTTTACGACCGAAGGGTCCCTGACCCGACCAGGATCGACTTAATTTATTCGAACCACTTTCTAAATATGGATTTGGACCGACCCAACAATCGAAGCTTGATGCCTTTCCAATTTCAATCTCCACCACCAAACTCGGTTCGAGGGTGCTTCCAATTCACACCAGCAAAAATAGAAGCAATAAGGCAGTTGGTGAAAGAGAAGAAACAACAACATCAATCGGTTCATTTGTCGACGTTTTGCGTCACAACTGCGTATGCATGGATTTGCTTAGTCAAGACAGAGGAAATAAAATCCGAAAACATACGATTGATTTTTAGTGTGGATTGTAGGTCTCGCTTGGACCCGCAAATATCTGAAAACTATTTTGGTAACTGCATAGCCCCACGTATAGCAGTTGCAGAAAGCGAAGGCATACTTGGAGAAGACGGGCTGGTTCTGGCTGTAAATGCAATCAGTGAAGCCTTAGAAGGTTTAAATAATCGACTTCTGAATGGGGCGGAGGCCTGGATGGAAATGATGCAACCACAGGCCGATAAACTGTTTTTTGTTGCTGGTTCACACCTGTTTAGGATTTATGATACTAATTTTGGATGGGGAAGGCCAAGGAAGAGCGAAGTCGTTTCGATTGACAGGACTGGGGCTATCTATTTCTCAGATAGCAAAGATGGCGATGGTGGTATTGAGATTGGGGTTGTTTTGAAAAAACAACGTATGGAGGTTTTTGCTTCTCTATTTGCCAAAGGGACCGAAGACCTTTGAGGCCGTGTTCTTGAAACTATCCTGTCGGAGATCGGTTGATACCCTCGGCCTGGAAAAGACGAAAGCCGCAAATTGTAACTTTAATAAACGTGCTCATTCATGTTGTGACACATTATTTAATTTATAAATTTTATCTACATGCATATCATATAATGCAAATGTAATGCAATTAATGTTTAATTTTTATATATATAGTTATTTATATAAATTGTTTGTTTCCATCTCCAATATATCAAATATTTTTGCAAATCGCATTTTACTAAAGTGGCAGAAAGTAATTATGCTTATACATTGTCGTGCGGATCTGATCTTCATTGATTTATTTCTCCATAACAACTAATTATTTAATTCATTAATACTATCGCTCTAAACGCACCCCTCCAAACACTCCCTTCACATGTGGGGTCATTTAAGCTTAAGACATAAACAACGCACGCTGAATGACGCAAAAAAAACATTAGTTAATATTAAAATCAACACATGAGTGAACTTACACTATACTGTTTGGAAAATTGAAATTCTACACTACAATTCTTCTTTATATATTAAATTTCTTTATATTTTATGTAGTGTAAATAAGAAGACATTTGCAAATAAAAAGATATTTGCAGTCCATAAAAAGTGAGCATTTTTTCTTACCACCCTTAACTATTGATATGTTCACCACCCATCTTATAGCTTGACATGTGTCCCACTAATTACCTAAAGTTAACTTTTTAATTGACTACTTTATTTTTATTTTGAAACATATTCCAAATTTAAAACTTAAGCATAAAATATTAAGAAAATTCAATATTGGGCCCCACTCTACCAACCCATCTTCTCACCCTTCTGCCCCACTTAGGCCATGTTTGGCACACCGTATAAAATACCGGATAGTACTAATAATACGGTGTACGGTGTTTGGTGCCGTTTGGATTAAATAAGCACCAGATTAAATAATCTGGTCCCACCTTTTTTACCCGGTGTATACCTGCTTCCTAATCCCGTCCAATTTCTCCGTATAACTTAGTCGGCCTCTTGCTCGTTCTCGCTCTCGCTCTCTGCTCGCTCTCCGCTCCTTCTCACTCTCGCTCTCCGCTCATTCTGCCATCGCCTGCAACTGGCAGGTGAGGAACCTGGGACTCCTTCTGCCATCGCTTTGCAACTGGCAGGTGAGGAACCTGGGAACTTCCGCTCGTTCTCACTCTCGCTCTCCACTCCTTCTACCATCGCCTGCAACTGGCAGGTGAGGAACCTGGGAACTTTGAATCAGGAGATTGTGAAGGTAGCAAGAAATTTGGACTTAGAATTGCAGTGCTTTACCCCGAAGGGAGCCCTTCCAGAAATTCTCAGAGGCCAAGGCTGAGCCCAGGCCAGTGAGGGGGTTTGGGATTCTTTTGCAGTCGGGGAAGGAGAAGAAGAAGAGAGAGAGGGAAGGAGTTTGGGGGTGCGGCGGAGAGATCTGGGTTTCATTATTTGGGATTCTTCTAATCGGGGAAGAAGAAGGGAGAGAGAGAGAGGGAGTTTGGGGGTGCAGCGGAGAGATCTGGGTTTCATTTTTTTTTTTTTTTAAGTTTAATTTTATTTTAAGTTTTCCTCCTATCCGATATAATACCAAACACTGTATAAATAATACGGTCATTAATCCGATACTGCACCAAACGCCCGACTAATTTAGTCAGTACTGTCCGGTGACTATTTATCCTATCCGACAGAAATAGTCAGTACAGTCCGAGCTGCCAAACGAGGCCTTATTCATCTTCCTTATTCTTTCCTCTTTCCTCCTTCCTCCTTCCCCACTGAAATAAAGCAAAAAATAAAAGGCTAAATATACAAAATGGTCATTGAGATTTGCATAATCAATAGAAATGGTCTCGAGATTGAAAATCTATATAAATGGTCCCTGAGATTGTCCACCATCCATAATTTTGGTCATTCAGTTAAAAACTCTTTGGGCAATTTTTAAAGCTTCGTAACTTAATCGTTTCTTAACCAAATTTAACCCATAATATATCAAAATGAAGATAAGAAAGTGTAGAACAAGATTATACCTATTTGGAAGCCCAATGGTTGCCAGAGATGCCGGAAAATAGCTTGAAAGGTGATTGGTCCGCAAGAAAATTGGAAAACTCGCCGGAAACTGGGTAAACTTTAAACGTTCATAACTTCTTCAATACTCAACGAAATCGAGTGATTCGAAGATGAAAATCATACTTCTCGACGAGACAAAGAGAATGGTACCTTTCTCGACAGTTAACTCACCGTGGTTTGGCCGGAAAACGGTTCGAAAGTGGGTAACTTGAAAATGGTTAGCCACTTTCGAGCCGTTTTCCAACAAAACCACGGCGAGTTAGCCATCTAAAAAGGCAGACCTGGCAT
The DNA here is from genome assembly GCA_024362995.1 of Heteromeles arbutifolia. Classification (NCBI taxonomy): domain Eukaryota; kingdom Viridiplantae; phylum Streptophyta; class Magnoliopsida; order Rosales; family Rosaceae; genus Heteromeles; species Heteromeles arbutifolia. The sequence goes on from JANCRC010000007.1 coordinate 4,720,069, forward strand.
TCGTGTCATGTTTTCCGTGTTCGTGTTGTTTTCGTGTCATACCCGATATCTTAACAGGTCGTGTCGTGTAACACCTGTTAAAATAAACGTGTAAAATGACCCGAGTCGAAATTGAGCCGATAATATTAACAAGTAATATGACCCGACCCGTTACCTGTTAAGGAAAATATATTTTAAACTAATAAATAATCAAATGAAAAACATAATACTAAATAAGTATATACATACCATATTGTCACATCCAAAACATAAAAACACATTTTTCTTTTAAGTATATATTTACATACCCAGAATAAGAGCATAATAAAAAAAACATTAGAACATTACAAAATATCAAATGTTCAAAAGATTTGCAAAATTAAGGACATTGGAACATTAGAACATTGGAACATTAGAACATTGGATCCTTGCACATTTTCTTCCAATCAAACCCTTCAATTTTCCTTAATCACCATGGGAAACAGTATTGGGACTTTGGCTTGATATATCGTCTTCAAGAGTTATATTGATGATGTTTTCAGTGAGGCTTTCCACATTAGCACTCTCTTCCGCATAAACTAAACATAGAAAAATCAAACATTGTAAACCATTCAAATTATGGGTACTAAAAATAATTGTGAAAAGAAATAAAAAATAGTTCTATACTATATAGAAAAAATATATAAACGCTCGTAATGACAAGCTTTACAACTTTCGTGAAGAGCTTAACTTCGAAATTCGCCACTATAATCATATAAATCATAGATCAAAATTTAACCGTTGATTGTTGTTTACATTTACGCTTCATTTTTCTCATCAAATTTTGTTTTTTGAAAACATGATCCATTAGAGGATGCAGGAAGATGTACGGTTTGGATCGTTGATATTATGTTCAGAGTTTTACGGTTAGTGAAAATATTGCTTGATGTTTATAAAGTTTCTACAAACTATATGACATTGACTCATATTGCAGTTAACTGTAAATATCGATGATGGTGTAAATATCTTATTATTTAATATATAATAAGCTACACAAAATATGAAGTGCAAATATCTTATTATTTAAGCTACACAAAATATAAAGAAATTTAATATATAAAGAAGAATTGTAGTGTAGAACTAGTATAAGTACCCGCGCATTGCTGCAAATTTTTCAATGACACTCGCATGATAAATATGCCATTCATCCAGTAGCATTCTTGCAACAACAAAAAAAAAATGAAAAGCACTTAGTTGCTTTCCTTCCAAATTAAGTTTACCTATCACGGGAGTGGTTGAACCAACTATCATCTAGAGAGTAGGATTCTCTCCTCTCTTTTTTTCCCTCTCCTTCCTTCCCTTCCTATTTGAACGGTTAACCCACATTAACATCTTATATTAATTTTTTCTAGAAAGAGAAAGACAAAATAGAGAATGTGAGAGGAGAGCATGAAAGGGGATAGAAAAAGGAGGGGAGAGAATCCTAGTCCCAAGAATGTAAGAGACTAGATAAAGGGGTTTGATTTCACAGTGGAAAAAAGCAAAACTCCATATACGGATATATACTACTCCCAAAATAAACTTTTACATAAACTATGCATAAACTTTCTCAAAGATACAATGTCCGGCTTCAATACTACTTAGAAGACATAATTCCTTGAAAATTATTCTGGAAGGGAGCAAAATTTACCTTAACACCGCCTTAAGTATCAGCATTGGGGAGAATTTTTGTTCAAAAACTGAACGGAAAATCAAGAGTTTCAAATTCAAACAGGAGCATTATTTAAAACCCGAAACTGAATCATCACAAAAGGAATTCAGTGCAACCATTATAAAACCTGTTGCTCTTTGAGATCAACTACAGCTCCTTTCTCATTTTTCGTTGAGTTCCGAACACTCTGTATGCCATTGATTCGGATTGCCTCATTTCCTTTGGTATTTCTGCTAAACTTACTGGGAACGCCTTCTCTCTGCATTTCCCTACCCAAACACAATCACAAATTAGTCAATTATAATTAAAAAAACGTATGAATGGCGCTGCATTGTGGATTTATAAAGGGTTTATAAAAAGGGAATTGTTATTGGCACTCCAAAAATCTCATTTTGCACTCCAAACTTTCTATAATTAGAAAGAAAAATACACTTGTGAGGAATGTAGAATGAAATTTGTGGAGTGTAGATAATAGTTCCCTATAAAAATAACAAAGACACGTGATTTAATAGTTTATGACAAAATAAATCATACATCATTTTGAAAAGTTCCAATTTAGGTATATCTAGGTTGATGAAAAACATGGTTGAGACAGTTTTCCCTATATGTTTATTAATGAAAATTTAAAAAATGGAGTATGAATACTGGAAAATTTTTTTTAAAAAAAAGTTGAATACTTTGGAATTGTTTAACCTCCGGACTTGTGAAAGCGGCAAGTATTGTGGTGCCAACGGTTCTAAATTTTTTAAGGAAAAAGCTTTTGAAATGACACCTCGCAATGTAATTCTAACATTCTTTTTCCTGGATCAACATATATGTTAATAAGAGGTGTAACAATTTGACCATGTATTGACGTTTTATTAATTTTTTTACCTGATATTCTCAATATAAATTTCATATCCAAAGGTTGTATTGTAGTAATGGGTTACCAAACATCATGCAATTTGACAATTAACATTGTAAGATTATTAAAATGCGTAAAAAATGTTGATAAATAAATATTATACATAAATGCATATTTGTCATGGATATATAAATTATTATCTGTGAAAAATGCGAAAGAACAATTGGGATTAATCGAGAAATATCACTGAATGTGTGCATGAAAATTTGACAACTCCCTGAAAATTGTTTCCCTGTTGAAGAAAGAATGTGTGACAATCCATCTCGCAAGCTTCAGTTTTTCAATTTAGAAATCGATGTGAGGAAGAGAATAGCAAAACATGAGCAATTGATGCGTATGAAAAGTTAATAATACCCTTGGTTAAAGAGAGGAGAAACCATTTCAGATTAAACATGTTGTTCAAATATTAGAAGACATTTTTATTTTACATAGGGCAAATCTGGCATTTCATTCATTAGGATTTTTTTTTAAATATATGAAAAAAGATATATAAAATTGGTAACTGCAATTGTATATTATTCATATTGATCAACTTTTGTCAAATTTTTTTCTTAAAATGAAAATGTAAACAAATAAACATTAATGTTAAACCTAATATATATACATTCTATTTTTAATGAAAATAGTATAAGAAAGTAATTTGGTTACCTTTGCATCAACCAATATGATGTTCAAGTCAGAGAAATGATCGCCACAATTTTTGAGTTTCCAAATTTTGCCTAGCAAGCTTTTTTCGTTTTGTTTCAGGTTTGAGAAGCCCCCAAATTGCGTAGTGGAACCATGTTCGTTGTGCTATAAATCTGAAATTAAAATTTAGTCATCGTTCATAAACAAAGTGCAACAACATTTATGTAATTTATTGTGATATATAAAAAACAATTTAATCATCTATATCTTTAAGATTAGAAAGCCAGAAGCACACTTTGGTGTCTCAAGGCTTCACAAAAAATAATTGGACTAAAAAGTCCCTAAAACAAAAAAAAATTCAAATTAACCAAATTTGATACATGAAAAAATGGAAGGGCAATTCTGTAAAAAAAACGTCAAATTTAAAATTCGTTTTATTAAAAAAGAAAAGAAAAGGGAAGGCGGGCTGGACTGAGGAGATATTCATTCCCCATCGTGCTTTGGCAGCTAACATAGAACACTCCAACACCCAACGCCCTGTGACCATAACGAGATCGTGCTTCTCCTTCAACTGCCCAGACGCCAGTTTCTCACAGTCATTAACTGCACATCGGCAGTTTGTTTGTAGTTGTGCAAAAATCAATGAGAAGGAGAATGAGGGCAATGCGGAGGGATAAACAAATTGCCAAAGAGTCTTCCACGGTACAACTTCTCAACTTTCAATCTTAATCTTTTATTCTCAATTCTCTATCTAAACCTTTTTCCTTGGTCTAATCTTTCTGCAAGAAAAGGTTATGAGGAGCAAATCAAGGGGAAAACAACGATGGACGTCTATCAAAATGCCTTCCATTAATCTAAAGCTTTTGCTGATCGTTTTCCAATTTCCCGTCCATCTTTAATCTTTTATTTCTCAATCTCAATGTTTTTGGTATACAAAGAGCAAAACAAGGAGAAGAGAACGAAGCCGAGGCGGCGGATAAAACAGAAAGACAGATAGACTTCCTCGGTACAACTTCTTAACTCTCAATCTAAATCTTTTATTCTCAATTCTCAATCTCAATCTTTTTCCTCCTGTCATACTAATATTTTTGGTTTGTATATCTTTAGATTAATTCAAAAGGTTGTCTATGTTCTTCCTGCCCATGAGTTTATTTTAATCAATTTAGTACAAATTTTCATTTTTGGTTTTTGGGTGATTAAAAGTTTGAAGCTTTGCTATTTGTATAATTAGTTTTGAAGTTGGTTTCACAGGGAAAATACGAAGAAGGAGGATAAATAGCGGAAGAGGAAAGAAGACTAATACTGTTGAGCAATCCTTTTCTGTTTTGGGTTGCATATCTTCGCCCCTTTTCGATTTTCCTACTGTCATCAAATGTATACACTAAAATGCATAATGCTGAAATGAGTGAAAATGAGTCACTAGCTGTAGTTGAGTTGCTCTCTGAGTTGTTATGTTTACTCGATGATGCAGAAATTGTTGAGTGTATGAAGCAAGTTGAAACTTGACCTTGAGCTGCTGTAGAGGAAATAAATCTTCTTTATGTGGGAAACAAAAATGCCATGGGTGCTTGACGGCCTTCTTGGTGCATCATGTCTTCCATTCAGAGAAAGGAAGAGTCTAACGGAAATGAGCAAATGTCAAACTGATCAAGGGTTACCGGTGAAGGCAGAGGAAATCTCCAAGATTTGCGAGGCCGCTGTTTTTTACTACAAGATGTGAGTCACATTTTTCCCTAATGGTTTACTCTAATGAATTTGACCTGTTGTGCTTATTTAATTGTATGCATGGAATATATATATATATATATATATATATATGTATATTTTTTTTTTTTTGGAAAATGCATGGAATATATTCCAAAAGGAAAAAATTGCATATAGGTTTGAAGAAATTGGGTTCATTGTAATAAATTTGAAGAAAATGGGTCGACTGTCATTTCGTTGTCAGATAGTCATTTCCCAAGTTTTTTCTTTTTCATTGTGCTTCTTAATATAAATGCAGAATAAACAAGAAGGAAGAGGGAAAGTTTTGATTCATCATTTTTCTTCTGAGTAAGTTTGTTTGATCATTCCTACGGTCTAGTCTCCTCCTGCAGAAATTCGAAACCATATTTTACGTACACCGTTTTCAAGAAATTCATGGAAGAGAGATAGAAAGGGACATAGTAGTACAAACCTCAGGTCAACTGGCCTCGATCCTCTGGATTCCCTCATGATCTTCGCCGAAATCAATATCGGAGCCATTTTTTATCTGCGCCGTTTACATTTTTGGTTATGCAGTATTCTCTCTTTCTATTAACATCCACACAATTATGATTTGATTTTTCAGATATTCAAAATGCAAGAACAAAGAAATAAGAAGGAAGACAGGAAAGTCCTCTTCACGTTAGTTTTCTTTTGCAGGAAAACCCATTTCATGTTAGTTTCCTTTTGCTTTATCTTATTTCTTTCAACAAAAGCAAAATCCCATAAGATTAGGTGCTCTGTGTAATAGCCAGGTTATTAATCCAGCCATTACTTTTAATCTCCAATAGTCACAATTAATTTTAACCTCAACGAGCCCTCTCTAAGGTTCCTCTCAACAAAACTTCATGGGATTGTATTCAAAATCAATAATGAATGCAATTCATCCAGTGAAAAAAGTAATGGCAACTTGGCTATTATATCCAAAATCAAATCTCATACGTTTGGTTCTGCAGTGGTTGTACATTTCTTCATGATTTTGGCCAAAAGGTTGTTTGCTTTTATCTACCTTTGCAATTGCATCTTTGTTGCGAATCTAATCTGATTTTTATTCTTCTCTTTTGCAGTTTATTGATATAGGCCGGCAATGACCAATCTCCATTGGGACAAACAAATATTTTGATTTCTATAGAAGAGAAAAAAAAAGTGTTAGTACGAGTAATCAACAGACACAAAAGCGACAATTAATAAACGAATCACAACGACTACAAGGTTCAACCTGTGGCCTTGCCTATTATCAAACCCAGTTGTACACGAAAAATGTATATGTACAAGATCTATAGGGGACCGTAGCGCCCGTCAGAGACAAAAACAACAATTAATAAATGAATCTCAGCAACTACAAGGTTCAACCTGTGGTCTTGTCTATTATCAAACCCAGTTGAACACGAAAAATGTATATGTACAAGATCTACACTGGCGCGTAGTGCTTGTCAGAGACAAAAGCAACAATTAATAAATGAATTGTAACGACTACAAGGTTCAATCCGTTGTCTTGCCTATTATCAAACCCTGTTGAACACCAAAAATGTATACGTACAAGATCTATATGGGCGCGTAGCGCTTGTGATTGAAGTGCAGGAAGGCTAGTACATATAAAGCAAGAGCCCCATGTATATAAAAGTTCAAACCTGATATAAAATTTTGAAGAACATCTTTGTACACAATGTTTTTGGTATATCTATTTGGTTTATCTTTATTATCTCTACTAATTAATAAAACACTCATTGTCAACCAAAATCCTATGAAATTACTAGTTTAACCCTCTAATTAAAACAAAATATGAATAAGAAATATGGGGCAGAAATGTAATTTCACACAACCAAATTTTGCTGTTTTTTTTTCAAAGCCTCACCTACATGTAATCCTAACATATATTTAATTATAAATAAAAATAAAAAAAATAAAAAAAAACTTTCCACTCCCACGTTCTCTATTACTCCCTTCCTCTCTCCTTTTATTTCAAAAAAAAAAAAAAAAAAAAAGTCTCACACACTTTGTGTGAGCCCATATGCTAGTTATCTATTAAGATTTTGAGGCATTGTCTTGATGTAACTCTTGATAATGCAACATAAAGTTGTCCATGAGTGAATACAGGATGGGGAAGATATAATCCAACTTGTTTTAATGATTGACCCTAACTTTTGTTTATTGTCATGGCATAACATGTCCTAATTAGAAACTGACGTCTTGTAAAAATGAAATGCCATTTGTGTTCTGCTGCCGAAAGAATGATTTTGGGTATAAATACTTTATCACCAATGTTGCTACCTGTAAGTATTTGAGCTTCAATAACTTTATTAGCCATTTGGGTTATCACTAATCTAGTTCCATTACATAAACCTGAAGATTGGTTTAAATTTCTCAATAACATAATGGGCATCCCAATTTTTAAAGTTAAATCATGTACAGGCAAACCATTGAATTCAAGTGCATTTAGAAATTATGTAGGATACAATATACTTAGGCTTTCTAAATTCCCAGATGATGAGCATATAGAATCTGAACTGAAATAGGTACGTTGTTGGCTTGGTAATAATTGTATTACATAATTGTTTATTTCTGTCATAGTAGAATTTAAAGGTGTAATAATAGCTCGTTCCCTTAAATACGCATAATTGAGATACTCTTTATTAAAATCTGCGTATGTTACTAAAAAGATTGACTCAATACGATCTGTGTATGACTCAATAAGCAAATCTTTAGGAATTTCAATCCTAGAAGATTCTTTATCACTCGAATCGTCTATATCCTTGATTTGACCATTGCCAATTTGTAGAGAGAAATCATTTAGTTTCTGTTTTTCTTCTATGTTTAATCCTTTCTGGAGAGCCTCATATTTTCCTTTAAATAGAATACTTTAAAGAAAGGCCATAAATATGAGCTATTAAGATATGCGTCTATTATTTCTTCTCTTCTGCCTGGAATAACGGGTAATATTTGTCTAAAATAACCACCTAATAAAAAAGGCTTGCCACCAAATGGAACATTATGATTTGAATCATTCATTTCAGACAAAATATCATAAAGTGATTTATCTAATGCTTCAAAACAATGTTTATGATTCATAGGAGCTTCATCCCAAACAATTTGTTTTTTTTATTTGAAATGTTGAAGTATTGGTAACAGTCAATAGAATTTTAAATCTAGAATAAGCTGTTCTACCACCTGGTAATAGTAATGATGCTATTCCTCATGAAGCAACAGCTAAAACAATTTTTTCTTGAGATATAATTTTGCTTATAATTGTATGCCACAAAAAAGTTTTTCCGGTTCCTCCATGACCATGAACAAAAAAGAGGCCACTTTTTCTTTCATTAACAACGTTGATGACACAATCATATACTTCTTTTTGACCTTTATTTAGTTGCGCAACTAAATTTAAATGTTCTTTTTCTAAATCATGAACATCATAATTTAACTCTTCTCTTAACAATTTAATGTTAATCTCCGACATTTTTTGTTCATCAGGCATAGGTAGATAATGATCTCTTAAAGAACTGGATGATGAGTTGAAAAGCTGTTCTAATTCAAACAATAATAAATTTTTTTAATTCAGAATCTGGTAAAATTAGATTGGGCATTGAAATGTTTTTTCGCATTTTGTACAAAATATCATCACACATATTTTGCCAATGATTATCAAAAAGTTCTCGAGAATTTCCTACATCACAGAACAAAATTATTGTAACAAATAACTGTCTTAATTGAGAACATGAAGTTGTGCTAGCAACATCTAACAATGCATCAAGCCATTCTTTGTCATCTCCTAATAAACCTAAGCACTTGCAGGTTGCTTGATAAGTCGGTTGTATAATATCGTTTAACAGTCTTGATGTCATCAAAATTTAGGGCATTTGTTTTCAGATTCACAAGCATTCTTAAGTAATATAATACCTTATAAAACAGTTTATTTTACTTGAATCGTACCCCAACTGATTGCGCTATTATCTATTGATGCGTTGCATCAAATTTAAAGATGATTACGTATTTGTCGGAATGTGTTTGGAATCCTACATGATGAGTGTGTCAAGTTTTGGGTGCAGTCAAATAACGATATTGCTTAATTCAGAAAATATCGTTAACAGGAGAGCATTTTTTGGTTGCTAATTTTGACTATTGCATCTAAATTAAAGTGTGTGTTTGATGGTTTTGGTCCTTCTGGATTGCATGTCTTGTAAAAAATGTACAGTATGTAGATGCTTAAATTCCTAAATTTTGATGCTTAAGATATATATTTGGTGGGCATGTTTATTTACTAAACTTCTATGGTAATAAATTTGGCTTTAAGTTTACACATGTCACAATCCTGGTAAAGCGTTACTGCTGCATGCTTTAAAGAGATGCAAGATATTCATGAAAAACAGGAAAAGTAGAGAACGATTCTCTTGATTCATTAGAATCTAAGTAAAGAGATTAAAGCCTGAAACAAAAAACAAAAATTAAATTAAAATTGAACAGAACCCTAACCCAATTTAAGCCCCCTTTCGAAATCCCTCATACCTAAAATTTGAGTTTCGAAACTGAAATACGAAGGCAAGATGACGAAGTGGTACGGTTCACCGGCGTTCGTACGAAAACAGCTCGCTGTATTTCTTAGACCCAGACACGAGCCGCTTAACACTTCGAAATCGATTTGTTGGTTTCGAAGTTGGATTAAGTTTGGGAATTCTCTTTGTTGATCAGAGGTTTGAGGTTCTCTCCGATTTATTGGTTTCAAGTTTCGATTTTTTTTCCGATCATTGTGAGCGAGAGAGATGAAGGGAAGACAAAGTTTTGGAGATAAGGCGAGGAGGCAGAGGGAAAACGATGTTTTACCAGAAGAGGCGAAGAGGCAGAGGGGAAGAAAGGAAGAAACGTAAAGATCCACGCCTCACCATTCTACTCTCCGTTTGACAGCAAAGCAACAGTGGCCAAGTTGGAATAACAGCCAAAAAGGGGGTAAAAGCGGAAAATCCACTGTAGCTAAGCTACAGAGAGTCTCTCCCACCGGTTTTAGCATGCATAGATTTTAATTTTCCAAATAGTATCGTGTAAGTTCACTCATGCGATGATTTTAATATAAACTTACGTTTTTTTTACGTCATTCAACATACGTTGTTTATGTCTTAAGATTAAATAACCCCATATGCGATGGGTGTGTTTAGAGCGATAGCATTAGTTAATTAAATAATTAATTGTTATGAAGAAATGAACCAATGCAGATCGGATTCGCACAAAAATGTGTAAGCATATTTACTTCCTGTCACTTTAGTAAAATGTTATTTGTAAAAATATTTGATAAATTGAATATGGAAACAAACAATTTATATAAATAACTATATATATATATAAATATAAATTAAACATTAATTGCATTACATTTGCATTATGTGATATGCTCCTGGGTAATACTAGAAAGACTAAATTTGTAGATAAAATTTATAAACTAAATGATGTGTCATAATAAGAATGAGTACGTTTATTAAAACGACAATTTGTGACTTTCGTCTTTTCCAGGCTGAGGGTATTGACCGATCTCCGACAGGATAGTTTCAAAAACATAGCTTCAAAGGTCTTCAAGCCCGTTAGCAAATAGGGAAGCAAAAATCTCCATACATTGTTTTTTCAAAACAACCCCAATCTCAATATTTCCATCGCCATCTTTACTATCTGAGAAAGAGATAGCCCCAGTCCTATCATTCGAAACGAAGTCGCACTTCCTTGGCCTTCCCCATCCAAAATCAGTATCATAAATCCTAAACAGGTGTGAACCAGCAACAGAAAAAAGTTTATCGGCCTGTGGTTGCTTAATTTCCATCCAAGCCTCTGCTCCATTCAGAAGCCGATTATCTAAACCTTCTAGGGCTTCACTGATTGCATTTACAGCCACAACCAGCCCGTCTTCTCCAAATACGCCTTCGCTTTCTGCAACTGCTATGCGTGGGGCTATGCAGTTTCCAAAATAGTTATCAGATATTTGTGCGTCCAATCGTGACCTACAATCCACACCAAAAATCAATCGTATTTTTTCGGATTTTATTTCCTCTGCCTTGACCAAGCAAATCCATGCATACGCAATTGTGACACAAAACGTGGAAAAATGAACCGATTGATGTTGTTGTTTCTTCTCTTTCACCAACTGCCTTATTGCTTCAATTTTGGTTGGTGTGAATTGGAAGCACCCTCGAACCGAGTCTGGTTGTGGAGCTTTAAATTGGAAGGGCATCAAGCTACGATTGTTGGGTCGCTCCAAATCCATATTTAGAAAATGGTTCGAATAAATTACGTCGATCCTGGTCGGGTCAGGGATGACCCTTCGGTCGTAAAATGGTTTGAGCTGGTCTGGTACCAAATCGGATTCGTGTTTACATATGTAAGCCCATGATTTCACAAACATGGTTGACATCTTGCCGTCCAGGGCAGCATGGTGCACGGATGTTCCAATAGAAAAACCGTTGTTTGGGAAGAGGGTGATTTGCAATGCAAGTGCTGCAGCTTTTTCGTGACAAACTTCCAATCGGGGCACGAGAGGATGGTATTCTTTGGCTTCAATGTTAACGCTGTTGCTTGAAACTAGGTGGTGGAAATCAGCATCGGACTCAGCCACAGTGACCGAAACAGCGTCCCCTCGGAGGTAACTGAGGATTGGTTTAGGGGAGTCTTGGGGCCAAGTGATGTTTCCTGCTAAAGGTGGAAAGTGGTGGAGGGTAAGAGATAGCGAGGTTTTGAGCTTTGGAAGTATAGAATCGAAGAAGAATGTTTTTTTTGAGGAAGACACTATTTCGTAGAAGTAAAGGCGTTGGACGGGTGGAAACTTTAACCAAATTATGTCGAAGAAAGTTAGAGGAAGAGAGAACTCTTGATCTGCATGTTGTGGAGCAACTCTGCAAATTTCAACTAATTTAATTGATTTATTTGGGTCTGCCATTGCTGTTGGGGGATGGATGGTGTAAAGCTTGATGGATCGTCTACTATATAATAAATAAATAAAACCTATTTTTATTTTTATTAATAAAAAAATGTTTTATAATCAATAAATAGTTGCAACATTCTCTACCACAAGTCCCACCTAACTTCTTTAAGTGTCATGAATCATGGTATAAAATTGGACAATGTTGTACGTGGCACAACCGAAACAACACGTTTATATTTAATATTTGCATTTTTATAGCATACTGCTTCTGAAATAGACTCACCGATCACAAAGTTTTTGAAATTGAAAATCAATCATTATAGTTCTTGAAAATAGGAGTTACAAGTCAATGGTATTCTTTTGTAAAAAATCCTGTTATGTATTGATGTGGTACATAACTGGTTTACAAATTTAATTAAACACTACGTTATGAATTAAAAATATTCAAATAATGAAGAAAAAAAAGAAAAAAAGAAGAAGAAGATAGATGATCTCTTCATCCCGTGCATAACCATTTTAAAATTAAAATTTTAAAATGAAACAAGTTCATGTTTCATTTTCTTTTGTGTTTAATTGGAAAAAAAAAAAAAAAAAACTAGTTTACGTTTGCAACTTTGCAAAATTAAAGTTAAGGTTAAATTCCATTTTATCCTTTCATGTTTTGATGTAACTACAACTTTATATAATATCTTTAAAACATTTTAATCTCATATATTTATTTATTGTTTTATTCAACTTCATATAACCGTTAGTTAATCAGTTAATTAACTGTTAAAATATGATGTGGCAAGCTAAGCCTACATTTTGCATGTTGCGGAGCAACTCTGCAAATTTCAACTAATTTGATTGATTTATTTGGGTCTGCCATTGCTGTTGGGGGATGGATGGTATACAGCTTGATGGATCGATTAACACATTTTTTTAGAAAATGAGAAGGAGAGAGGGAGAGAACGTGGGGGAGTGGGAGGTTTTTGATTTTTTCTTTGGGTTTTTTTTTTTTTTTTTTTAATGTTTGAGGTATTTTAACATCACTTATAGGAGAGACTTCAATAAAAAATAGTAAAATTTAGACTTGTGAAATTACATTATTGCTCATCATTTTTTTTTGTGATAGAAGACTAAGTTGTCTTTTCACCATCTTTTGGTTGAAAAAAAAGATTTCATTAATTAGTAGAGATAAAAGAAACCTATTTTTATTTTTATTAATACAAAACGTTTTATAATCAATAAACAGTTGAAACATTGTCTACCACAAGTCCCACCTAACTTCTTTGAGTGTCATGAGTCATGACATAATATTATTTTGTAAAAAGTACATATGGTCAGTGGTGAAGCCAGAATTTGTCAAGAGGATGAGCGAAATTCAAAAGAGTGCATGGTTTAATCGAAGTGGTTGCTTTCACATTGGAGAGTGCAATATTCATAGCAGAAAATAGCAATAATATCAAAGTCAATGTAAGAAGCTTAAATTGGCTAGGTTTAGATCTTAAAAAATGTTAAGCGCTAATCAAAGGAGCAGACTGACACCTAGCAGCTAGGTGCCTAGGCAAGATCTAAGCAAGAGCCTAGATGGATTTAAATTATCGTAAAATAAGCATTAAACAACATTTACATTGTTTGGAGAAGGGTTTATGCACTGTTTCTTATAGTACTATTCCATTGCCACTAGGTCTGCCAAAAATGCTTCAAGTTTTAACACAACCTACAAACCCAGAGACAAAATCATAAGCAGCTATAGCACATACTACATTTACATTGTTCTCCAACATTTTAATGGTGCTCCCAGTTACCTCCAACTGATCAAATGGTATCCAAGAAAATAAAACTTCGAAAATCGCAACAGCACTCCAAGGATCAATTGGAGAATGCAGATGGATTCATTGCAAATATTAGAACACATTTAAATCTACAGACCCACATAAATAATCTCAGAAATCACACCAAAATCACCACCTAATCATCAAAATCAATGAACAATCCCAGAAATTACTCAATGGCCATTAGCACAAATTGAATTTAAATAATAGCAATTAAATCCCAACAAAAAATTAAACAAAAAGCCAACATAAAGAAGGGGCCAAACGGAACGGCGCGGGTTTGATGCTGGGAAATCTTATTTGTTAGGTTGGGAATTAGGAACGGGGAGGAAGCAGAGAGGTAATGGGGGACAAGTGGTCCTCCCATCATTTTTTTTTTTTTTTCAAATTAAGCCCAATTGCCCAAACACACCGTTTCACTTACTTTTCCAGGACCGAAACGACGTCGTTTCATCGTGGATTTAAAAAAAAAAAAAAAAAAAGAAGAAGTTTTCCCTTCCCTGCGCAGCTATGGAAAACTACTATAGTTGCAGCAATTGTGGGCTGCAATCTGGCGAAACCAGATGGGCGATGGGGCAGCAAACCATGATTTCTGGGCATGTTTTCCGGTGAGAGGAGGGCGGACCCCTCCCTGTGCCTTAACAACTTCGCCACTGCGCGCACAGCGTTTGTCCAGCTGTAGCAAAATACATGGCTTCATTTCCGGCAAGAGGAGGGACGGGTACTCGCTCCTGGACTTCATTTCCGGCGAGGGGAGTGGCGGCCGCCACTCCTCGCCCTCACGTGGCTTCGCCACTGCACATGGTTTAAATAGGACAGTGTTGTATGTGGCACAACTGAAACAATACGTTCATATTTCATCTTTGCGTTTTTATCACATACGGTCTCTAAATTGTTTTTTATTCCAACGCATGATATGTGTCATGTGCTTCATATGCGCTTTAAAGTTTGCTCCTAAAAATATGGCTATCCCTACCCTCACGTCAATTTCACATGCCAGTCCTTTGATAAAAAATATTAAAAATTCGAGTGGCTATATAAAAAGGATCTGGATTGTCTGCCCTTCCCATTTCATACTCTTTACATCCCCTTCTATTTATGTGGTCACGGTTAAGCCACGTCAACATTTTATATTCTCATTGCTTTTTGTCTTATTATTTCTATAAAAAAATCAATATAAAATGTTGACGTGGCTTAACCGTGACCACAGAATTAGGAGGGGATGGGAAGATGATGGGATGAGGGAGGCAGACAATCCAGGTTCATTTAAAAAATTGTCCAATGAATTAAAAATATTTAAATAATGAAAAAAAAAAGAAAAAAAAAAAGAAGATGGATGATTTCTTCATCCCGTGCATAACCATTTTAAAATTATAGGGGTGTATTCTATGAAAAATTGGAGAGATTTCAATAGATTTATAAATTTTAAGAAGTTTAATTAATTTGTAGAAATTTTATGTAAAATTTTGACAGCAAAGCAACAGTGGCAAAGTTGGAATAACAGCAAAAAAGGGGGTAAAAGCGGAAATCCACTGTAGCTAAGCTACAGAGATTCTCCCACCAGTTTTAGTATACATAGATTTCAATTTTCCAAATAGTATTGTGTAAGTTCACTCATGTGTTGATTTTAATATTAACTTACGTTTTTTTACGTCATTCAACATGCGTTGTTTATGTCTTAAGCTTAAATAACCTCATATGTGAGGGGTGTGTTTAGAGCGATAGCATTAATGAATTAAATAATTAGTTGTTATGGAGAAATGAATCAATGAAGATCAGATTCGCATGAAAACGTATAAGCATATTTACTTCCTGTCACTTTAGTAAAATGTAATTTGTAAAAATATTTGATATATTGGAGATGGAAACAAACAATTTATATAAATAACTATATATATAAAAATTAAACATTAATTGCATTACATTTGCATTATGTGATATGCTCTTGGAATGGTAATATTAGAGAAACAAAATTTGTAAATTAAATAATGTGACACGATAAGAATAATCACGTTTATTAAAATGACAATTTGCGGCTTTCGTCTTTTCCAGGCTGAGGGTATTAACCGATCTCCGACAGGATAGTTTCAAAAACATGGCTTCAAAGGTCTTCAAGCCCGTTAGCAAATAGGGAAGCAAAAATCTCCATACGTTGTTTTTTCAAAACAACCCCAATCTCAATACTTCCATCGCCATCTTTACTATCTGAGAAAGAGAGAGCCCCAGTCCTATCATTCGAAACGAAGTCGCACTTCCTTGGCCTTCCCCATCCAAAATCTGTATCATAAACCCTAAACCGGTGTGAACCAGCAACCGAAATAAGCCTATCGGCCTGTGGTTGAATATATTCCATCCAAGCCTCCGCCCCATCCAGAAGCCGATTATCTAAACCTTCTAGGGCTTCACTAATTGCAGTTACAGCCACAACCAGCCCATCTTTTCCAAATATGCCCTCGCTTTCTACAACTACAAAACATCCGGCTATGCAATTACCAAAATAATTTTCAGATATTTTTGGGTCCAAACGGGACCTACAATCCACAGTAGTAGCCAATCGTATTTTTTCGGATTTTATTTCCTCTGCCTTGACAATGCAAACGCATGCATACGCACATGTGAGACAGAACCTGGACAAATGAACCGATTGATGTTGTTGTTTCTTCTCTTTCACCAACTGCCTTATTGCTTCAATTTTGGTTGGTGTGAATTGGAAGCACCCTCGAACCGAGTCTGGTTGTGGAGCTTTAAATTGGAAGGGCATCAAGCTACGATTGTTGGGTCGCTCCAAATCCATATTTAGAAAGTGGTTCGAATAAATTACGTCGATCCTGGTCGGGTCAGGGATGACCCTTCGGTCGTAAAATGGTTTGAGCTGGTCTGGTACCAAATCGGATTCGTGTTTACATATGTAAGCCCATGATTTCACAAACATGGTTGACATCTTGCCGTCCAGGGCAGCATGGTGCACGGATGTTCCAATAGAAAAGCCGTTGTTTGGGAAGAGGGTGATTTGCAATGCAAGTGCTGCAGCTTTTTCGTGACAAACTTCCAATCGGGGCACGAGAGGATGGTATTCTTTGGCTTCAATGTTAAAGCTGTTGCTTGAAACTAGGTGGTGGAAATCAGCATCGGACTCAGCCACAGTGACCGAAACAGCGTCCCCTCGGAGGTAACTGAGGATTGGTTTAGGGGAGTCTTGGGGCCAAGTGATGTTTCCTGCTAAAGGTGGAAAGTGGTGGAGGGTAAGAGATAGCGAGGTTTTGAGCTTTGGAAGTATAGAATCGAAGAAGAATGTGTTTTTTGAGGAAGACGCTATTTCGTAGAAGTAAAGGCGTTGGACGGGTGGAAACTTTAACCAAATTATGTCGAAGAAAGTTAGAGGAAGAGAGAACTCTTGATCTGCATGTTGTGGAGCAACTCTGCAAATTTCAACTAATTTGATTGATTTATTTGGGTCTGCCATTGCTGTTGGGGGATGGATAGTGTAAAGCTTGATGGATCGTTTAATATATAATAAAAGGAACCTGTTTTTATTTTTATTAATAAAAAAATGTTTTATGATCAATGGACAGTTGAAACATTGTCTACCACAAGTCCCACCGAACTTCTCAGTGTCATGAATCATGATATAATACTATTTTTTTAAAAGTAAACATGATTTAAATGGGACACTGTTGTATGTGGCACAACTGAAACATTTTCATATTTCATCTTTGAGTTTTTATCACATCTTTGAATTGTTTTTTATTGTATCCATATGTTTCATATGCGCATGGAGTTTGCTCCTAAAAATGTAGCTATACCTACCCCTCACGTCAATTTCACATGCCATTAGTTTGACAAGAAATAGGAATAAACATCAAGACAAGAAATCGAGTGGCTGTTTAAAAATTGCCTTTCTGAATTAAAAATACTTAAAAAATGAAAAGATAAAAAGAAGGTGGATGACCTCTCCATCCCGTGCATAACCATTTTAAAATTAGATTTTTAAAATGAAACAAGTTCATGTTTCATTTTCTTTTGTGTTCAATTGATAATAAAAAAAGTTTACAATTGCAACTTTGCAAAATTAAAATTAGGGTAAATTATATTTTATCTCTTTATATTTGGTGCAATTACAATCTCATATAATATTTTAAAAATATTTTAATTTCATATATTTACTTATTATTTTGTTCAATTTCATATTACCGTTAGTTAATTTGTTAAATTCAAAATTTAAATTTGTGCCACGTGGTTAATTCATTTAATTATTTTATTTATAAGAAAAATCCCAAATAATTAAGAAAACCTTACACAAAATCTTCATCTTCGCAAGAACCCAGTCCCCCACCCATCCATCGGCGCGACTCAATGCAAGTCTCAGTGCATGTTTGTTTTCTTTGCAACTATAGCCCAACACAAAAACATACCGATCAATAGAAATAACCCATTTGAGCTACTCCACATCGTCTCTTCTCTTCTCTATGACTTTTCAATTCCAGAAAATCCATTCCAGATGTGACAGTCTGTCCCTGATTTTACAATTGTATAAAATTTTAATAAGTGATTTTACGAAATTGCCCTTCAAGGCTCGTGCGTTGGCTAAGGTTAATTACGGTGTCGTGTCACCTAAGTTTTGTTTTCTTGGCATATTCTCGTAGTACTCGTCGCTACGAACGCGTGGGCGCAAGCGGTTCGTGATTTGGAGCTATATCGAAGAAGATATTAACGTTTGACGTTGGAGGTTAAAATAATAATTTAATTGTTTTGGAAATTCTAGAAAAATTTGGTGTGCCACGTGGACGGCCCAGATTAAAGGGAAATTAAATGGATGGCTGTGATGGAAAGATAAGAAGAGAAAAGGGGAGAGAAGTGGAGGAATAAGGAGAGAGATGGATGGGCACTGCCCAATCAGAAACAGGAGCAAGGAGGGAAGTGAGGGAGAGTAAAGAACGGGGAAAAAGGGGAGAAACGGATCTTCTCCTTGACCCGCACCAAATGACCCGTTTTCGTCATACTTTCCGGTGGTTTTCCACCGGATTTCCCACGAATTGGACCAAGCTACTACTCCCAAACATCATCTAGCCCTTCCCTCTTCCTAATACACCTCAAATTTCAAGTGATTTGGCCTTGAAAATGGGTGAAATCGCATGGTGGGTGCGACGGCCTCGTGTTCGAAATCCACCAATCCCGAAGCTATCTCTTCCAATTACCACCACCCATGGCATCCTCTTGAGGTCTGGAACAAAGCCCAAACAAGTTTGGAGGCGTCGGAACAAGTTTGGAGGTCGAATCGAATCACACCAAATTCTAGGGTTCTTACGGGTTTTGACGAAATTGGAGCTCTTATCGACCGAATTGGCCTTGGTCACAGGTATGAAATCTGTTCTACTCTTTGAGATCTTCAATTCTGAAAATTTTGAGAATTTTTAGAGAAAGTTGGATTTTCCAGCGAGCCACTAATGCTATTTTTAGGCCATAATTCATGTTCTGAATTCAGTTTTGGTGAATGAATGACGTTTGATGATCATTCGAACCTAATTTCATTATGATTCGGGGTTAGGTAAAAATATGAATCGACGATCCGACTGTTGGATCGTCACCAAAATTTGTTATGTTGTAGTACTTAATATTTGAAGAATGTGAAAACTTACAGATTGGGAATCCGACGTATGGATCTATCCGAATTGGATTTGTAAGTTCATAAAATGAAAGGTTAATCACCATTCGGTTTTGGAAATTGGCGGAGATCCAACCGTTGGATCATAACGAAACTTTAGTATGTTGTTCTATAAGCATAATGTGAATCATGAGAAGTTACGGATTGGAAATCTGTTGCAGACCTTCTGGATCGAACTGCATAGTAACGTGTTTTATATAAGTTATATATTCTATCGATATGATTTCTGAGGCATGATTTGATGATTGTTCTAGGCGCCGATCGTCATGACGCCTTGATGGGTTGTGCTAGGGAGTTGTAGGGCAAACTCCAGGTGAGTGGGCTTTTGGTTTTCAGTATATATATATATATATATATATATATATATATATATATAATTGATTGATTTCCCAGAAATGCGTTTTAAAATGTTTTTATGAAATGAATGCCATGTCGAATGCCATAGTTATATTTTTATATATATTTGTGTGAATATACATTGATGCACCGCGGGCGCCAGGTAAGTCAGGTAAGTATGTGTTTGTGATGTGATGATTAAGGTGATATCGATGAGATTGTTATATGGCTCATTACCTGCACATCGGGGTTATGCCGCCAGAGTAGGGCTTAGCTTCCACGTGATCGTTCACCTCCCGCACCGTACGCTCACCTTGGATCCAAGGCAGGTGCCAGCCTGTCGTACATACCACATTAGGTGGTTCCGACTCGTAGGTGACTTGCGATTCGTCGCCAGCCTTCACGTGATTGTAGCACAGAGCGTATATACCCAGCTTGACGTACAGACCACATTAGGTGGTTCCGTCATGGGTGCAGGTTACTGATTATTGATTATTGATGATTGATTGAGAGATGGATTGAGGATTTGATTGAGGAGCCATAGATTCAGCCGTGCAAGTCACTAGAGGTGACTCCGGCTGACTATTATATATATTGCCGGCATGATTTGAGTTGAGATATCACCTGATCATTTGATGGTATTTGGTATATGTTGATCATTCGTTATGGTTCATTCGGGCATGGCATTGCTTATTTGATGAGATTGGTTGATAAATGGTTTTTCTGTATTAGTACGTATATATATTTTCTGGGAAGTATACTTGTTTTACAGAGAGGGGTTACAACTTTTATATCGAAGTGATTTTGTAAAACTTTGTTTTTGCCCACTCACGCTTTTTGTTTTGCGCCCCTCCAGGTTCTAGTAGCATAGTTTCTTTATCGACAAGGACTCGTGGCATATCTCAGTTCAGGTGGCTACTTCTGAGGGTATGATCCTTACCCACACTACTGTACTTTACTTATGCTCTGACAACGCGTGTGAAATGGGTCCATACCCACTGACAGCGCACTCTGATAGTTAGGTACCTTTAGGTTTAAATTTATTCACATTTTTCCATATCATCACTTTATGGCTTCGTCACCTTCCTGGTGTCGGCCAGCACAGCTCGATTCAGAGTTCTAGTGGACATTCTGGGTCGGGGTGTGTCACTAGAAATCAGAGGGCAATGGAATAAAAAACAAAAACCCAAAAAAGTGCAAAAAAACAAATATTTTGATGAAAGAAAAGGAAATCTGGGTTTTCTCGCAACTGCATCTCATTACCCGTAAGCGGATCATGAGTAACTTGAACCCAGCTACAACGCAACATCTTCAAGAACAGACCAATTCGTACCTGCAGCAGTAGTCATTTTGTTTGAAAAAAATTGGATTGAAACTTTGAGAGAAAGATAGGAATGTGGTTGAAAGTAGTTGAGAAAATATGAAATTGTGGTGTAAGGTATATGCTAATGACAAGGTATTTATAAAAAAGTCAAAAAAAAAAATTTTTTAATTTTTAAAATTTTTTTCGGATTTTTATTCATTTTTTACAATTTTTTATTCAACTAATTAATCTCTACCGTTGGATTTAAAAAAAATTGAATTTCAACGCTCCAGATTGTGCCACGTGGCACAACGGTAACATTTCTGAATTTTAAAACTATTTTTTCTTTTTTTTTTAATTTATAAAGGAGAATAATATCAACCGTTGATCTCAGATCCAACGATTGATATTAAATAAGATTTTTTTTTATTTTTATTATCGTTGCAAATCGGACGGTCCAGTTTAAAAAGCCGTTGAGATCGAACGGACCATGGGAAGCCATGTGGCTTCCCAACGGTAACTTTTCAAACTGCGTCAGCGGGCCCCAAGTTCTGAAATCGTGTCGAGTGACGCGCCCCCATGCGCGCGAGAGGTGCACGCGCCTGACAGAAAAAAATAAAAAATTGGGCTGATGCCAGGATGACGTCAGCCTTGCGCCAGATCCACTTCGGGCTCGCGGGCAGGCAACTCCTCACAGGCCCGTTGCTCGGGCCTCCCCTGTCCTTCGGGCTCCCGCACGCTGGAGTCGGTAGGCCGGGCTCTCCGGCGCTGTTCACGGCCCTGTGCCCTGAGCAAACCATTCTGCTGGACCTGCTCTTATGAGCAATAATAATTTATGTAGCAAATCATTGAGCTACAAGTCTCACCCAACTTTATATGAGTGTCGGTGAGTCATGATGTAGTACTTTTTTTTTTAAAGAAAACATGGGATAATATTAGATAAAGTTTTATGTGGCACAGCTGAAACAAAGTTCATATTTTTTTTTTGGAGGAGGATTCTCTTCTCCTTTTTTTCCATACACTTCTATCCTCCATCTGTTTGTATGATCACAATTAAGCCACGTCTTTTTGTCTTTTTATCTCTATAAAAAAATCAATATAAAATATTGACGTGACTTAACCGTGACCACACAAATAAGGGGAGGATGGAAGTGTATGGGAAAAAAGGAGGAGAGAATCATCCTCCTTTTTTTTTCCTATCATATGTGAATGAATTCCATTCCAATCCTACTGTTTAGGGTTTTGCGTTTCTATCCATTTAAGAGAGTTCAAAACTTGACCCCCAAAAAAAAAGGTTCAAATCCTACTTTTTTTTTTCTTTTTTTCTTTTTTTTTTTTTTTTTTTTTTTTTTGTGAGTCGAGTGCTAACGTTAGTAAGTTAGATGTTAGATTAGCTACCGATGGAATTCAAATTCACATCGTCATGTAAGGGCATAACATATTTTCATCACAGTAGTAAAGGGCCACTTGCAAAACTCTTGCTTTTCAAAAATTAATGTAATTGTTTAGAACTCTATTCCTTCTACTTAATAATGATAAAATAAAATAAAAATTTATCAACAATGTTCATATATCTAATCCCAGCAAATCGGGGAAACAGCCCCACATGGGTGGGCCAGAAGGTCTGAGGCGGCCTAGTGCGTCTGAGCTGGCGAGTCCAGTTCTCTCCCCTTTATTCACTCTCACATCTGTGCTCCACCATTAATTCTTGGCTAAATCTTGGTTGGTATTTGGATTTTTTTTTAGTTTTAACACTTAACCCAATTTTATAAAAAGCGTTGGAAAGAAATTGGGGAGGGAATAAAAGGGAAATTTTAGGACTTCCTCCAAGGATTGAAATTGGTCTAACAAGTAAGTATGAACTATTAAAGTGACCATCTGTGGATTTCGTCTTTTCCAGGCTGAGGGTATTAAGTATTAACTGATCTTCGGTAGCATAGTTTTGAGAAATTATGGAGTGATACTGTATCACCACATCAGCGTTGATACTTCCACTCGAAATCTACCATATGTACATCTCATATACAGTTGGATTAATATTTATTATACTTTAACAAAATAAATTTAAAAAAAAAAGAAAAAGAAAAATAGTTGCGCATGGACGACGACCCCACACATTTTTTTTGTTTTGTTTGAAAAAATGCAATGCATATAGCAATCCCACGTGATACGGCATTTTTGGATATGAAATTTATGAAGAATCGATTATGAAATCGAATGGAGATTAATAGATGAATGATAACATGATTATTTTTATAGAGAGATGTTGGATGGTATTGGTAATGAAGTTGTCATGCAACAATTTTAAAAAATGAAAATGTGTCGAGAGCTATTATAATATATATGTTGTATGAAAACCTTATGGATTAATATATGTGTTTAGTTTAGTAAATTCTTGATCTTCTTAATTTATGATTTTGTTGTTTAAGGACCACTCCATCCATATAGATTTCTGACTTCGTCCTTGATCGCAGTCGTCAACGACAGCGACGAGGATGTTGGGGTCATAGCAGTCGGGGCTTTAGCAAACCTTGTATGCGGGTAGCCGGGCCTTGAGAGCCATGTCAACGGCGACTCCCTTGGCGTACCCGAGAGTAGACACTGAAAAAATGAACAGTCCGGCCGCGATCTAGACCGTGT
The DNA here is from genome assembly GCA_024362995.1 of Heteromeles arbutifolia. Taxonomy (NCBI): domain Eukaryota; kingdom Viridiplantae; phylum Streptophyta; class Magnoliopsida; order Rosales; family Rosaceae; genus Heteromeles; species Heteromeles arbutifolia. The sequence continues at coordinate 4,743,665 of JANCRC010000007.1, forward strand.
GAGTCTCATGACTGTCAGAGTATCTAGGGGAGTGGTACTTCGTGGTCTCATTCATCTTGCCGTTAGTGGATTCAAATCCGGCGGAGAAAAAGCGGCGCCGATGTGCTTGCGATTGCAGAGGTTGGCCGGAAAATCCTCCCTGGCAAAGCTGCCTTCCCATTTGGTAGGGATGGGCCCATTTCGTGAAATGGTTATTTCTAATCCAGGTCTCTAATTAATGGTCTAAATTAAAGGTTATTTATAATTGACAATTTATCATATGAAGAAATCGTTGAGGTTTTCGAGAAGAGATAGAGATGGGCGACAACCACAACAGGCGGAAGCTATAGGGACTAAAGCCATCTCCAATGGAGATGGTTATAGGGCTATAGGCTAAAATCCAGCCTGAAATGCTCCGAAACTCAACTCCAATTGAGGGTTGGGCTAAAAAAAAATGGACCCACCAGGCCAAGCTTCAGCCCTTCGGCCTTTAGGTTGGATATTCTTAGCCAGATGGATAGCCCATTTGAAGGGCCCATTTTTTTTTTTTGGACCGAAATTTAAAAAAAAAAATTTAAAATTCTGATTTTTTTTTCCCTATAAATACGTAAGCCATTTCTACACCATTTCTCACATCATTTTCATTAATACCACTCCCTTACCTCTTCCAATAATCTAAATTAAAATTTTTCAATATTTTTCAAATGGCCACATCGTCAACCAAAGGATAAGAAATCCGAGGCTTATTCATTTAGCGACAAGTAGCACTCAAAATATGTTCGGAAACCTTGTTTTAATATGGTAGTTTAATTCAATTAACCAATAAAATTAAAGAACAACTTAAAATAATAAATTATTAAGATGGCTAAAAAATAACCCCATTTTGTTGGAGATGGTATATAAATATGATCTAACACTATTCATTAAAAAATAATTTCTTGCATGGCTATATTAGCTCCCTTGAGTTACATGAACTTGAAAACTTGGAGAAACTTGCGGAGTAGTGAAAGAAACCCCTTGATAGCCAGAAGTGTCAGAAGGCTGAACTGAAGATGGTGCAACATGATACTGAAACTAAGAAGAATAATCCTGAAATGCATAGTTAGCATTGAGTGAATAAGGCGAATGAGCCCATTGGTAAACATAGTTACCCCTGTGTCGACAATCAACAGCAGTATGGCCACTCTTGCCACAAATATGACATTCTTGCACAACCTGAGTACTTTCATTTCTGTACAGACAAGTCACTGCCATATGCCCTTTCCTTGCACAAATTTGACATTCAGGAACTACATTGTGGCTATTTGAAGTATTACCAAAATGATTTCCAGGCCTACTAAAACCATTGGCATTATTAGGAGGAAACTGCTGATAAGATTGAGAAATTGAACCACCTGAATTAAAAAAATCAGGAGCAACAAGACCAAAGCCAAAGTTGGGTGGAAATGGCACAGAATAAGTAGAACCAGTGGAAGAACTAGATTCATGTGAAACTGACTGATATGCAGAATTACCACCAGAAGAAGATGGAACCGAACCATTAACATACGTAGCTGTCATGCTTTGACCAAGATAATGCATATCCTAGCTTCTATAGTCTTTTCGGCCTCGAAGAGTTTAGCCCTGAATTCTTTCAATGAAATAGGTGTTTCTTTGGCTAATACCATAGTTCTGATCATATCAAAATCAACAGGCAAACCAATCAATGCAGCAATAACCAAATCATTATATGTGATATTTTCACCAGATGCAATGAGTTTGTCTTTAATTATCTTGAGCCTCAACAAATACTTATCAACATTATCACTTCCTTTCTGAATAGTGTGTAACTCAGCCTTTAAATGATTCACACTAGCACTAGATACATACATATACCTATCTTGTAAGGCAATCCAAGCTTCATGAGTAGTGTTACAACCAACAATATATTATATGGCATCATCCCTCAAAGTGGCAATAAGAAGACTCAAAAGAGCCATATCAGTTTTAATCCATGCTTTATATGCAGTACTAATTTCAATGGTAACCCTCAATTCAGGAGTAAGAACAAACTTGGGAGGACAAGGAGATTCACCAGTAAAATGGTCAAACAAATCATAGCCACAAAGAACATAGCAAAATTAAAAAATTTCACTTGATGAAATTGTCATCATTCAATTTAATAGTCAACATTCCCAAAAGATTTTCAAGTTTAACCGAGTCAGGCAACATGCTTGAGTAAATTAACAACAAGAATCTACTATCGTGACGAACAATTGGTTATCGACCTTAGTTCATCAACCACTATGAGATTAATTGGCATCGGTCTTCAAGAAAGCAATCAAATCTTCAACTAAAAAACAAGATATGTAACGGTTCATCTAGGCATCGACCTTTAACATAGATAAATCCAAGATTGTAAACAAACAATTGAAATCCGATAAGAAAAAAATCCCGAATTTTCACCACAACAGAAATTTGAAATCGAAAGAGAGAACCAAGAAAATCTCACTAAATAGAGCAATGGAAAGAACACATCCAGAATCAATCACGCAAGCATATCTGACTCACGATACCATCTTAACAATCTTGAATGAGTTGAAGAATCTATGAGATGAACAAACCCTAGTAACCTTGTAGAAGAAGAAAAGAGAGCTCAAATGTATTTCTCTGAATATTCAGTTTACAATATGACCAACTTAACTAATGAAAAGAGAGGGAAAGCCTATTTATACAATATCTCAAAGGTAGCTTATATCTGAAGCTAATGTTGACCTGGCAATTGCCTTATGTGGCACATGTATATCCAATAACTTTATTTGAGTAGTCATGACATAATTTATTTTTTATTTTTAAAGAAAACATGGATAAAATTAGATAAAGTTGTATGTTGCAGAGCTGAAACAATGTTCTTATTTCTATTTTTTTTTATCATTTGAATGAATTTCATTTCATAATAATAAATAGGATTACAAACAATGTTGTATATCTAGGAAGCAAGAGTGTTTTAGTTTAGTTTTAGTTTCTTGTTTCTTTTCAAAAAAAAAAAGAAAAAAGAAAAAAAAGAACAAGAGTGTTTTACTATTTTACTTTCAGAATTGCATCTACTAGAAAAAGTGACACGTAAGTATTGAAAAAACACTTCAATTTGATGTTTTTATTAGAAAACACTTTAAAGCGCCCAACAAAGTGTGAATACCCAATATAAAATCAATTAGCAACAAATGAAAAGGCTCAAGATCCTTTAGACACTTAATACATAACTTGCATTTCGCACAATATTACTCCTATTTGAGCCATGGCAAGTCAAGCAAGGTTAGAGGAAGTGACTCACGGGTGGGTAATGAGTCCGGTGAGCATGGTTGCGGAGCTACTTTGCAAACCTCAACCACTTTTAGGTCTTGCATGTTGGTAATGGAGAATGTAAAACAAGTTAACAGTTTATAATTGATGTAAATAATGTCCTTAATTCTTTTTTAATGCCGACCATATGGTTTGGGTCATTTTTTATTTTTGGGACTATATGTCACATCCCGGCCCGGGTCCTGACCACAACCCGGGCATGCCTCCACCGTAACACGATATTGTTCGCTTTGGGCCCCGACCACGCCCTCACGGTTTTGTTTCTGGGAACTCACACGAGAACTTCCCAGTGGGTCACCTATCATGAGAGTGCTCTCGCGCCCTACTCGGTTAACTTCGGAGTTCCGATGGAACCCGAAGCCAGTGAGCTCCTAAAAGACCTCGCGCTAAGTAGAGATGAGAATATACATATAAGGCTCATATGATCCACTCCCCTGGACGATGTGGGATCTCACAATCCACCCCTCTAGGGGCCCGACGTCCTCGTCGGCATACACGCGGCCAGGGTTAGACTCTGATGCCAAACTGACACACCCCGATCCGGAATGTCCACTAGGACTCCGAATCGATACACTTTATGGCTTCGTCACCTTCCAGGTGTCGGCCAGCACAGCTCGATTCGGAGTCCTAATGGACATTCCGGGTCGGGATGTGTCACTATAAGTCTTCCAACTTACGAGCACAAATTCAAGCATGATAATATCCGTCACATGCATAGCAGAACTTCTAAATTCCACTGACATCAAATTTAAGTATTATTCTATAAAATAAGGCAAATTTGAGATTTATCAACCAATTTTTATGGTGTGCAAATATCTTCTTATTTACACTACACAAAATATAAAGAAATTTAATATATAAAGAAAATAGTAGTGTATAACTTCAATTTTCTTAATAGTATCGAGCAAGTTAACCCATGTGTTAATTTTAATATTAACTCACGTTTTGCACGTCATTCAACATATGTTATTTAAGTGTTAGGCTTAAATTGTTGAAAAATATTAGTATTTAGGTTTTTTTTTGTATTTGGGTTTTGCTTGTTAGTTTAGGATTTTGGCCTAGCCCATATGAGTTATGATTTCTTAGGTTTAGTTCTCTATAAATATTGCTAGTAATTTAGTTTGAGGATCAAATTATTCACAATGTAGTCTCTTGGAGTTTTGTAGCCGTTTCGGCATTCTCGTTAGTTTAATAATATTTCTCTTATTTTGTAGTCTTGTTTGTTGCGCACTCTGATATTCAACTTAAATGACCCGCACGTGAGAGGCGTGTCTAGAGTGTGAATCGCATATACATTTCATGTGTTTATAAGGAGTTGAGGTTAATTTTCATGTTACCAATTGATTCACATATTTTAATTAACTTTAGTTAAATTCCATCAAATTATTGTTATTTATGTATTTCTGATTTATAATGTTTGATGGAATAACTAGCTAGCTCAACTTTGTTTCTAATGGTCTCCTAATTTAAAAAAAAAAAAAAAAAAAAAAAAAAAAAAAGAGTAGTGTTTTACCCGAAACAGTTGACCTAGAAAATTCTGATTTGATCTCTCCAACACATACCGGCATGTACGCGTATAGCAACAGAAAAGAAATTGAACATATGATCTAGTGAATTTTACCCTAGAAATTAGGGCATGTTTGATATACTTCTCGCATCCAATTTTTTTGCTTCTGAAACTAATGAGTACTAAATAATATACCAACATTCATAATTTTTAAAACTAAATTTTGTATAAAAAAAATGATATCAAACAGCCCCTAATAATTTTAGCTTTTCCTTTCTTCGTTTTTCCTTTGCATGGAGATTCATTTGTCTATTGCCATTTGGTGTTGAGTATACGGGCCAGACAGAGGTACTCGAAACCCAAGAGTGCTGGAGTGATCAAGCCATTTAGCAACGGCCCATTACAAATGAGACCTTCCACTTAATAGTTCTTGTAGACCTGGATAGTTTTTTAGGAAAACTAACGAAGAGTTCAAAATTTTTTTAGTTTTAATGAAAAAATGACAAATAAAGGTGTAATGAATAGTACCAGATAAAGGTAAAAATGTGGTTTTTCGTTAAAATTAAACAGTATCAAGAGTGTTTCGTTAAAATTCTCTAGTTTTTTTCGGTAGTAAAGGGAAGGCTTTCTGTCCAATCAGCGTTGGCAAGCAAGTAAAGACGTCTGTACCTTAGTTAGCTAATCAAGTAAATAGGTTCGGTGTTTGACGTCTCATTCAAGAGAGGCCCTCAATCTCTCACCCTGGATTCCTTGCCCACTAGAGCTAATAAAATTTGGTGCTATCATATAGTTTTGTACCGGCTAAATTTGCAAGTTATTTTTTTTTTTAATAGCACTGCTCATCATATCGATCGTCGTCTCTAGAGAACATTATTGCTTGATCCTGTCCTATTTGTAAAACTAATATGTTGATTGAAACTAAGCTATCACTGCACAGTGACATTTAAGATTGGTCTGCACTAAGATTACTATATTAATGGGGATACTCTTATTCACTACAAAGGTAAAAATGTCCCAGTAACAGTATTGTTAGAATGTCCCTAACACAATGAACGTTTTTATGGTAGGAATTAATTATAAATGTATACTTTAAAAAGCTAAATATTAGTAAGATTTCTGTAATTAGTTCAAACTCTGCCCTCGTTTTTCGATTCTCATTTTCTCTTCTTACTAACTTTCATCGACATATTATAACTTAATTAACTTCTTCATATTTCACTTGGAATCTGTGTGATAGTTTTAGCCTACATTGTCGCATTTGTGTAATTAAAAAATAATATGTTAGGGACACCAGATTTATATATGCACTCAAGCCTGGAGATAACACTAACCTAAACAATCAAGTCTTGCGACCTCACCGTCTCAATGTCGTGTCGTCGCACGGCCTGATAATGAGTTTCCATCTTATATATTTCTAGTACTCACAACCGGATATAAACAAATCTTCTCTCTATATAAATTTCGATTCACAGAAACTTACTTCAAGTGCATCGACTAATAATTCAAAATTGTTATATAAAAGTTTAGCCATGGTCTTAAATAAGAAGCAATTTTGTTTCTACATAGCCATGGTTGGTACAAATAAGAAGATTATATAAAATTTCAGTAGTTTTGCAGAGCTTGGAGTCTGGCTAAAAGCTGTTATCTTCCTTTTATAATATAGACTCTATTAGAATTGATATAGCCCAAAAAATGCCATACTCATATAATTGAGATCAGTTGTCTGCGATATAGGGCAGCAACGTGTGAAGGTGGGCGATGGCGATGGTTTTTTCTGCAGCTTTTTTAATTAGGTTTTTTTTTTTTTTTTTTTTTTTTTTTCTGAAAGGATTTAATAAGTCCAGATTAGTATACATGCTGGCAAATTTAGTGTTTAGCATTGCCTTCAAAAAATAGAATGATTCAATGTCTAGAAAAAAGAATGAACTTTTCCCTTCAAATAGTGGTAGGGACATTCTAAAAGACTTTTTTGAATCATTCTATTTATGATTTAAATTTTGGTTAGTTTTCCAAATTTCTACCTCTGTATTTGAATTGACTCTTTTAAAATCTTGTAAAATCCTAGTTGACTACACTATTATTCTAAAGTCTTTTAAAATGTTTTAAAATCCTCTAAAATCTAAATTGACTACACCTAAGTTAATTACTCATCAATCTTTTCTTCTAGTTGGGAAAAAAAGGCGAGACGAGCAAAACTCAAAAGACATGCATACTGGTTGGGAAAAACTGAAAATTGGAACGAGTAATATATTGCAGCAGGTAGATTCAGAAGGTTTTTTTTTTGGTCGAAGTAGATTCAGAAGGTTGAGCGTGATGACTCAAGAGGTGAAAGAAAACTTGTGTCTGGAATCCAGGGACCATTTATTGGGGCAAACGCCCTTCATTGTCAGTTTGTAAACATATAGCTCTGTACGTACTGTGCCCCATCTTGAGATGCCCGCCAATACTGCTTGTTTTTGAGCTCTTTGCAAACAGAGATGAAAACCCTAAAATTCATTCTGTCCTGTCTCTTTCTTCCCCTGCAGAAGAAGCAGTGAAGGGCCTCCCTCTGTTTAATTTTCTCCTCTCTCAAACACATGCACAGGCTGCAGTGTTATTCGATCTGTGTATATGTCATATGTGAAATAACTATGTATGCAGTGCAGCTCTAGTTGAATACCAACAGAAAACTCTTCCGTTGAGACTTCCAAAGTAATTAGGGTTTTTTAAGCTTAGGGGAAAAAACTAGGGTTGTGAAGTTTCTTGTTGGTGTTCTCACTTAACTTCTGGGATAATTAACTAGGGTTTTTTAAGTTCTGGGAAAATAAAATTAGCCAATGCCATAATGGTGCAACTCGGGTTTTGGAGTTCTACGATCACGATTACGTCTTCAAATAGGAAATATACCTAATCGTTCTGAAGGTTAAAGCACTAATATTTGACATTTAAGGACTAAAAAGAAACAATTGAGAAAGAACCTTGCATACGTGTCTATAGATCATCAAGAAGATCATTACTTCCAATGGTTTAATAACTTGGTTTTGTTGAAAAGAGCAATGCAAATTTCGTTATGGCTGGGTAGGGTGTCAGCTGCTATGTCATCAAGTCTTCAATTACTTCGTGCATATCTCTCTGCAAGAAAAAGTTGTGTGGTCCTATTCGTACTCACTACTCAGTGGATCTTTTAAAAGAAAATGCCTGTATTTGTCCCTCACATCTTAGGCAGCTTCTCATTGTCCGAAGTACCTATCATACACATGCTAATGCTTAGAGTTATAGACCACAAATTTTGGTAGCCCATTATGAAATCTGCTTGTTGATGTAGAACAGTTGGCTAATGATTGAGGAGCAGCTTGATAATCGTGGTTCATTAACAGCAAAAATTATTTTTAGATTTGGGTTCGATTTAATTTGACACATAATACGTCTCTTCAATACAAAAAATGATGAGACCCTAACTCACATATGTTCCGTAACATATGAGTATTTTACCCTCAAATTCTATCGTTAGGTAAAAAGGATTTTAATTTTATTGGTATTTTCTTGAATTTTGTCATCTTTGTTTTTCACATGATGTTCTAAGGTGTTGCTTGATTTTCCTTTACACATTACACTGGGTCACTTGTCCATCTATTTTCTTCTCTTTCTCCTCCTTTATAGTTCAAATGTGTACGCTTTTCTTTTTCAAGAAACCTCAATATTTATTGAGTTGGAAAAAAATTCCACCTAGATCGAAGATCGAGAGCATAAACTTTATTCCTCATGGTTCAATCAGGGACCATATAGAAAAATAAGAAAAAAGAAAAAAACATGAAAAGAGGGTCATAAAAACAAAGCGGGGATAGTTCAAGTGTATGATGCAATTAGAGAGAATAGGGATAAATAGTTTTATATATATAGTTAGGCTGCAGATGAATATGTCAATTCCAATGATTGATTAATTGGAATCATTTATTTTTGAAGTGTACTCGCACAACCTAACATATATTTGTGATCGAGTCATTGTTAAAATTGGACCACGCATCTTGAGTATTTGGAGGAGGAAAACTTCAGCTTACCATAAGGCTTTGTCCACATGAACATGTTCTTCTTCCTTGGTACTTTAGGCGTGCATGTGAAAGGGATATATCTAAAACCTTTAATTTGTTAATTGTCGATAAAGCAACACACACCACTTTCGAATGTGCAACATCCATATGGTCCCCAATTGAAATTTCCTAATTTTGTATTTCATGTATATAATCATATGTTGCTCACAAGACGTGTCATATCTAATGTGATTTTAGCAGCTAGCTAGAGATTTTAAGATTATTAGCCCTCCTAAATCCTAGTTAACTAATTGTTATTGTGACGACGATTGTTTAACCTTACGCATGCGTGATGAGAAAAAATGATGAGATATCGACTAAGTTGATGGTGAGAGTGCCACGTGGCAGGGTATGTACCACTGCTTTATCTTTCCTCGTAGCATGGTCGGTGGAATTCCGGCGCCCTCCTTTTCCTCTCAACTTGCTCTCTACTTCTTCTTCTTCAACAAGTTTATTCTCGTATTCTCCACATACTTGCAGAATCATTTAATCTTCAAAAGTACAGGCGGCTGCTTGGTTGGTTTTAGTGATTCTCTACCAAACTCACAAATCTAATTTAGTTGAGAAATTCAAAACCATATATACCTTTCTTTGCCATTCTGTGTAGTGCTGTGTATCAACAAGCACCAAAATCTATCTGCAAAACAAGAAGCAGAAAATGTTTACTTTAATGTAAGTTGGGTCAATTTCAAGTAAGTAGTTCATCACCATATGTTGGTTGGGTAACCCTAGAGTACTTCATACTTATTAAATAATTATCATCGCCTACCTAGCTTTATATTTGTTGCTTTACTTTAATTTGATTAAAATCTGTATGCAAGACAAGTGAACTTCGGATTCCTGGAATAAATATTTCAACAGCTTGTGAATTTTGAGATCCTTTTGAATTTTGTTAATGAAACAATTCATGAAAGCTGTATATATATTAGGTTTTTTATTTTGTGGATCATCATACAGACATGTCATAGATATTAGCTTAGTAGCAAACACTTTTTTTTCATTTATTTTCTTTATAATTCATTTCTTTCATGATTGATGGTGTAGCAGATCATGATAAAAAAAAGGAAAGCACATGAAGAAGAGAAGCATATCATGATTAATTCGTGAAGTTTGTCATAGAAATCTGGGTGTTGAGCTGAAATGATGAACAATTGACGAGAGGGCTAATAACAGAATAAGATGATTAAGAGTCCCATTAGTGAAGCAGATTTGCAAGAAGCAGGAGCTAGCAGTTCAAGTCGTGATGACCAAGCCAATAAAATTTCATCAAACCCTAATTTATCTCGTCCATCAACTCCATGGCTAAGGTTGAAGGACCCAAGGATTGTGCGCGTGTCCCGAGCTTTTGGAGGGAAGGACAGGCATAGCAAGGTTTGCACCATAAGAGGACTTCGAGATCGGCGGGTGAGGCTATCGGTACCCACTGCAATCCAATTGTATGATCTTCAAGAAAGGCTTGGTCTTAACCAGCCTAGCAAGGTTGTCGATTGGTTGCTTGATGCCGCTAAGCATGAAATCGATGAACTTCCTCCGCTGCCAATGCCACCACCCGGGAGTTTTGGTCTAAATCATCCATCGTTAGGGCTCACTTCATCTCATGGTGACCAAACCAATGCTCATGCCCAATTATCTCATAATCATAATGGAGAAGGCCCTAGCATTGGAATAGATAGATCAAATTTTTGGCCTACTGATTCGGATGCTCTTTGGCGAGCAAAGTCGAAAGAAATTCTAAGAGACACAAGAAATGAGGAGGACGAGGGAAATCAGAAAGATAATCTTGGAATATCAGATGGTCAAGAACAAGCAGGCAATAATGTTGATGGTAATTCATCAAACACATTCTTAAGAAGTAATACCAGCCCTCCAGTCTTTCCAGGTCTCCTGAATAGTTCTACGAATATGCCTTATGCTTATCATAATTGGGATCATTCTCATCAGACTTCAAATTTTCCACTATCTCAATTAGGAAGCCATGGATTCCAATCCCAAACTACAGATCTCCACAATTTCCTTAATGTCCTCTCGTTGCCATCCACATTGTCTTTATCAACGACGCAATCTTATTTTCCTTCGCATAACACGGCGGCTACAGGAGAAATGGATCCAAGACAATTCAACCTCTTGCAAATGCTAAACTCAAGTAGTAGTAGTAGTACTTCACAAAACCTATTGCCCAATTTTCTTTCTACACCAGCTCTATACCCTAGTAGCCAAACTCTGAGAGCACCCCATTTGAGTATGGTGACTAAGCTTGTGCATTCTTCAAACAACACTGGCAGTGGTCATCACCCAAATAACGAACAGGAGCCTCCATCTCGATAATGCGTAGCTGATGCTTTTAATTCAAAGACTCATGAAAGCCTAAGCTTGCTTTATGGCTCAGATTGGTCGTCTTTTGTAAACGGGAGCTAGGTATCGCTAGGGAGTGCAGGCAAAGGTACAAGAACACATCTTACTTTACCGGGTTTAGTCGGTTTACTTAATGTTCATTTCAGATTAAAGATACCATATATGATTTGATTTCCTACTTAATTAACGAAAGAGTTTTCGAGCATAAATTCGATTGAAGCATTGTTAATGGTGTGAACCTACGTCGTACATTCATTATTCATTTTCAATTGAATCTTGTTAGTTAGATTTCCGTGTGTATGCTATGTTGTTAGTTAGAGACAAATAAGTTTTTAGTAACTAATTTATATGCCAATGGGAATGCGCCATGGCATTCTCTCTTGAAGTATGCATGGAAATGGTCTTATACAACTTCATGAGATTATTCTCTGTAACTATCATTAATTTTTCTGTCTCTAACTAGCTAGCAACTGCAAACAAAGATTATTTACCGAAAAAAAAAAAAAAACTGCAAACAAAGATTTAAAACCCGAGAGAGAGAGAGAGAGAGAGAGAGAGAGAGAGAGAGAGAGAGAGAGAGAGAGATTGTAGGAGGTGTGACCTGAAATGTGTCTAAGCTTGCTTTCTTTTTAATTTCTGCTAGACATCAGGCAGGACTGCAAACATGAAATGATGGAGTACCATTTGAATAGGCTTCTGAAGAGAAGGAGGTAAAGTAAGTACGAAGAGAGCCTGCAGGCTTTAATTAATTAACGACCTAGAGTGAGACGCATTATGAAAGGGATAGTTGAGAGCATAGCTAGTGTCAACATCACATACACAAGATCCAACAACATAATTATATATATGTATGCTAGTTATATAGCTAAGGGTTATGATTGTTTTGTGTTGGTTATTACCTATATGTTGGAGTACTAGTGCAGATAATTTGAATCTGGTATTAAGAGAATATTAATTTTAATTTTAGTTACTTGTACATATTGTTATTATCGCTTATTGCTTTGTTTTCTGTTGTGAGTGACTGAAGTGGTGTGCTTGAATATAACCAGTTTATATTTAACCCCATCTCAGTAGTTTCTGGTCCACCGTTGAGAAACAAGTAAGGTCCTTAACATGTAAGGCATTAATAAGAACCAAACTTGGCACAATCCTTTATAAAAGAAGTTTTATTACTTGTGGTGCAAGAACTCAATATACATACAATCTGTTCTAAATACAATATATTTTTTTCTATTGGCAGAAGCCAACGTTGGCACGCTTGATAATCAACAAACCAAAAGATTCACTAAGCCTCTTCAAATACCAAAGTGTGAAGCCTATATATACCAACTGAGAAGTCATTTCCCTTTCTACAATACACTCGTGTATGAGATGCACCGGTGTTTGAACGGCTAGATTGAGATTGTCAAAATCCAAAGAAAGTAAAGAAAGAAAAAGGGTATGCATAAACCATTCCATTTCTACAATAACTTGTGTATGAGATGCAGTGTCTAAACGGTTAGATTAAAATTCTCAAAATCGAACTATTCAATGCACCAAAATATAGGATCCATCGGTGCATTGTAGAATTTTCACCATAACACGATATACATGTTTGTGAATGAATTTGGTTAGTTAAGATAAAGGCCTTCATCACGAGTAGATGAGCAGTACTACAAGTAGTTAGAACTGCAAAAGCTTTATGTGTTGCCTCCCTGATTAATTTGTTTTACATAGATATCATAGTTCAGTACTTTACAGGAGGTGCAGGACAGTGGTAGCACTGTTCCATGCAGTTGGCGCATAATAACCAAGAAAAGAGGATTTACCAAACAAAACAAAATAAAATTACAAAACCTAGAGAAGTGAAGTCGATCTGGTCATTTCTGGCAAAGCAGTAGTAAAAAGAAAAATAACTCGTACTTCCTGTTCTTTCTGTTCTTTCTATAGTTCCCGTGAATCCAAAACCATTCATACTTTTTGATCTTGTTTCGTCAATCTCGCGTCACTGGTCGTCACGTTTTGATTTGTTTTCTTTATCATAGTTCACATCTTTCTACCCTAGTAGTGTTGGTGAGAAGTTGAAGGCAAAATTGTGTCCTCGGTACAACATGCATTGAGTGTCATTGCACAATTGATGACAAATTCAACCTTTTAATCCAACAACTTGAAAAACGTAGGCACTTAGTGCTTGTAGGTACCGAAGAAAATTCTGCAAAATTGGCTTTATTAACGGTTGTTCCAATGACTTAATATTGGTGGCTAATGATCGCGGACTTTGATCCACCTAACTTACAAAAACATCAACACTTAGTGCGTGTTGTTTTATCAACAATTAGAACCCAAATTAGTCGATGCTCAAATGAGTTATGAATTTATTGAAATGATTTCCGCACTCATCTTTATTTATCCTACACTTTTGATTGATAGGTTGAATAAATAACAAAAACGATAAGAAAGAATACAGGAGGATAAAATGAGAGCGAAAATTAGTACTCAAGTTATTTAATGGCAGCTTTTTGCGAGTAAAAACAAGTAATTAGAAAACTCATCAACAAGAACGAAACTCATAAAAAAAAAAAAAAAAAAAAAAAAAAAAAAAAAAAACAATATTATACTACTTGTCGCAAAGCTCTACAAGTCCTCGCTCTAAAAACGACAAGTCGTACAAAAGCCTCTCTCTCTCTCTCCCTCTCTCTCTCTCCCCCTCTCCCCCCTTCGATTCCCTTCTTCTCGTTCGCAAGTATTAACAGACTTGAAAGCTGCCAAACTCCCATTCAAGATTCAACGTCCCTCTCGATCCAGAGGTTTTTCTAGGGTTTAGCCCAATCCCAAACTTCACTCTCTCTCTTTTTTTTCTTTTGCTCGTTCGCAAATCGGATCGAATGGTGGTACGAGCGCCGCCGTATCTCTGAGCTCAGCCTCTGCTCCGCCGGTGATTCTATTGGATCGTAAAAGCGTGGACTTCACCGGTAAGCCTCCGCCTCAAAGTTTCGCTCTTTCTTTCGCTTCCTCCTATTTTTCAATTCAGTTGGTTTGATTTCAATTCCTAGTTAGAAGTTTCAGGGTTTGCTTTTCTACTCGAGAAAGCTCCAGAAAATGAAGCTTTTGATTCATTTGGTTTCTTTGTCTATTTCCAATTTTTTAAATAATTTGTAACGGCTAGTAGTTCCATTGATTGGAAGCTCCCTTTTGCTGAGAAAAGATTTCCTAAACGAAACGAAAAAAAAAGTCAAATCTTTGTATCAGGTCCAGCTCAGTGAAGTTCTTTTTCCATTTTTCGTAAATGTATTCGGGTTTTCTTGTCTGTGTAGGGATAAGTTTTTTCTATTTTGAATCTTATGTTGTTTTTACTTGCATTTTCGTAGGGATAGACGGAGGCATCGATGATTTATTGCGGGTAGATAATGTGGGTTTACGAGGACTTTCGCCAAGAATGTTGGTTTTGAATATACTGCTTTGGGTGGCCTGATATGAGGGGTTGAATATGACCAATGGGGGTGGGGAGAGTGGAAGAGAGCATGAACAACACAATAGAATGCAGAGAATATCGAGCGGGGATGAATTTGCAAAATCAATTGCGAAGATTGCAGTAGTGCAAGTATGTGAGATAGTGGGGTTTCAGACATTCCAGTTGTCTGCTCTCGAAACACTCTCTGATGTTGCTGTTGAATACATTCATAACATTGGGAAGACTGCGCATTTATATGCTAATTTAGCTGGAAGAGTGGAATGTAATGTTTTTGATATCATTCAAGGGTTGGAAGATTTGGGCGTGGTGCAGGGATTTATAGGTGCTTCGGGCGTTGATCATTGTCTTGCAAGTTCGGGGACGGTTAGGGAAATTGCTCAGTATGTTGCTGAAACTGAGCATATTCCATTTGCCTACTCTATTCCTGAATTCCCAGTTGTTAAGGACCGAAAGCTGACTCCTAGTTTTTGGCAAAGAGGGGTAGAGACGCCTGGAGAGCATATACCTAGTTGGTTGCCTGCTTTTCCTGAATCCCATACATGTGCTCAGTCACCAATATCCAATGAGAGAGCTATAGAACCTTACACTGATATGATTGAGCAAGAAAAACAACAGAGAAATGTGGAGCGGTCTCTGTACAATTTGCAGTGGAGGCTTTTATGCAATGGGTCGGAGGGACCTTCTGTTGGCCCTGAAGATGCTGATAAGGCAAAACAAGCAAGAGAAAGTAACCCTTTTCTTGCTACACCTCTGCAATATGGGGAGACAGAAGTATCTCATGTTGCTCTTCCAGCTAAACTTTCAAGTGAAGCCACAGCACGAAATGTTGTTGCTGAGAACCATGTCCTGAATCAGTCTTCACTGCTGGAGACCTTTGCTCCAGCTATTGAAGCAATGAAGAGTGGATCGTGTGAATCAGAGGAGGGGCAGAAAGAAATTCTTTTGAGCAGGAGACCAATTGTGCAATTTAAGGTTGGAACCACGAAGAAGTCCTTTGGTACTATGTTTCATTCGAGCCCACACAACAAGGGTTTTCAGAAAACTGATTCCTGGTTTGAAAGAGAAAATGAGAAGGATGTAAAGAAAAGGAGGGCTGAGAAGATTCTGAAGGATTCCATGGAAAACCAAGAGGAGCTTGCTGAGTTGTAAATTAGGTTGTTTTTCGACTAGAATTCGTACACTTGTTTTAGGATACTAGCAGTGGAAGCGGGCTCACATAGTGTTGTCTGCATCTGGACATTGTAGAACGGATATTACACAATTCTGGAGGGAATTTTCCTTCTTTAACAAGTTTAAAGGTATGTTAGTGTCAGTTTGCAGTGATACACCCAGTTAATGATTATTTCTAAGACAAATTCTTTTGCTTTCGTTATTTAGTGGTTCTACTCTGAATGCGTGCACAAGTATTATTCCTCATCTATTGTGTACTTTGTTGCTATATCAATATGTAAACGGAAGAGAGTCAAATTTATGCATAGACTAGTGAAAGGTTAATGTGTTTTCCAGTTCAATAAATTGTGCATAACTGGAACAAGAAATTGGAAGGGAAATATGCATACACCATAATTGTATTATAGATCTATGTCCTCTATCAAAGGTTTACATGTTAGAGAATAGCTGAAATTTTACCAGTAGTTATTTGTGGCTTTACAGAAGATAAAGCTAAAGGATTATTGTGAAATGTATATAAAATACTCCCCCCTCTCCTGTTCTTTCCAACCAAAGCTGGAAAAGAAAAACAAAAGAAGAAAAGGACAACAAGGAACGATTAAGACTTAGAATAATTCTTTTAGAAGGAAAAAATCAATATTATCAACTGCTCCTTCTTGGCAAGCCTGCAATGCCTACCAGACTAATTATGCAAACCAGCTACATCACCACCGCTCAAAACTTCAGACATGATGCTTCACAAACTACCTTCCTCGTCATCCAAGCTGCCAGTTTGAGTTTTTGAAATCAATGTTAGCACAGCCCCTTCTCAGAAAACAGTTGCCTGCAATGCCCACCGGACCAACCATGCAGGCTAACTGAATCACCACTCACAATTTCATTTATCAAATCTTTAAAGATCAATCGCTCGACATCCAACACTACACCTGGAATTTCACTGTCACACTCTGTCCAATTCTTTGCTTGATCCGTGAAATCTTCCAACAAGATGTTTCTCAAACTTTCATCCTCGTCATCCAGGCTGCCATTCAAGTTCTTTCTTTGTAGCTGATCAACCTCTGAACACAATTCTTTCAGAAGCTGCTGGCTTCTTGGTTTCCCATCTGCCAGCTTGTGTGGTGGGAACCACTGCTTCAAAGAATCTTCCACCACTAGTTTTTGAACAAGGAATTCATTAACGACCTCAAATACTAGTTTTCTTTGAAGTTTCTCGTCAGGTTTGGGCTGGAGATCTGAAGGCATTGTATTTGTTCTGATATCTTCCAGTGCAAGGAACAAATTAGGGTTGATCAGGTGGTCTGATGTGTGGAGCTCACTGGTTGTCCTGGGAGATTCGAGATATTCCAGAATACCTGATGCCAGCAATATTTCTGAAATGTACATGTGGTCTGGATTTGTACTGTCACAGAGGGGACCAGTGATGGGGTCCTCGTGTGTCCTGCTCATGCATCGATGATTCTGAATCAGGTTCTCTAATCTTTTATGATCAATTTCTGCCCCAGGACTGGGCATTGTGTTGTTGGATAACAGAGCTTGGTGCATTGGGTCATACCTTGCTATATCCAGAATTTGTGCTTCACCGTCTGCAGCAAGAAATTTGAGGAAATTTAGTATAAACGAGTCTTGCATTCTATACCACATATAATGGATTAGTTGCACAAGTACTATACCTTTGAAGGCATTTGATATCTTCTTCACTGGAGATGGTGAGTCATCGCGATAGAATGTAGAATCAAGAACAGAGACAGGGCTTGGTTGTTCAGAGGAAGCTTTCCTAGTTTCTGCCGTTGACCTATCATCAATCAACCCCACTGCTGGGTGCTGTGGGAAAGAAAACAGAACATCTGTCAACCCAGATAAGAAAATGACTTTAGGAATGAATGAGAATAGGGACACCCTTACCTTTATTTTTTGTTTATGCTGCTGGAAATGCATGCCTGTGATCCTATCTGATTGGTGAATGCTTGTGGCTGTGTCTATGTGCGAGGTCAAGCTGATTGTGCTTCCAGATTGCTGTGAAGTGGAATCATCAAGATGAATCATATCTCTCATCTTGGTGCTAGTCTCCCTCAGTTGCGCATTACTTTGATGCAAACTGGGTGTCTTATGCCCAAGTTTTCTACCTGGGGTGGTTGCTTCTAGTGACTGCCTAGTGTGTTGTCTTTTGGTCATGCTTGAATTCAATGATGGTGTGCTTGGAGGAGATTGCTTCTCCAATCCAAGTCTTCTCTGTTGCATTTTTGGGCTCGTGATTTTTGAACTCCTACTTGAGCTGGTGACTTTTTCTTCACTCATAGTTTGAGATGCCTTTGGTTTTTGTGCAGATTTCAAAGTTCTTGTGTTAGAATTATCATCAGTGGAATGAAGGCGTCGATTGAAAGGATCTCTGACATGATTGTTCCTTGGTGTCGGATCTTTGGCTGTATTCTTGTCGACCAATCCCTTTCTGTTATCACCAGGGTCACTAGTCCGAAGCTTCCGAAGACCTAATGTGTCATTCATGGAATCCACCATGGAAGCTGAGCTGTGGGTTTTATCAATGAGTTTAGCTGGTTTCATTATGACGATGGGTGATTTATAACTCTTTGGAGATTGGGAACCCTTGGCCGTGGCAGGAACTGATATGTTACTTTGTAGATTTCTCTGGCTTGCTTTTACTGTGCTGTCAGAGGAAATGCTTTCGTTGCTTATTTGAGATGCAAAATTTAAGGCGTGATCCTTTCTTGTATCTATCATTCCCTTTGTCTTCTGCATCGCTTCAAGTATTTGCTTAAGAGCTCTGAGATCCTTTCCTGATTTTTTAAACTCAAGATCTGCTAGCCTTTTCTCCATTTCACCATATACTGAAGATGATGAGTTTGGAGCTTTTGTCGGTTCTTCTTGATGCTTGAAAGCTGATCGTTGAGAACCTTTGCTTCTATGCGGCTGCCTCCAAGGAGCTGTTTCTATTGGAAACTTAGAATTCGAGGTGGGCTTCATGACCAAATCAGTACTTCTCCTCTGGGGTGAGCTGAAGTCTTTCTTGGTATTTGCAAGGAGTATTCCGGAAAAAATATCTTGCTTGTTTTCAGTGGTTGCTCTTGATGATCTTGAGAAGGGATCAGATCCATCAGATGTGCCAGTATTAATCAGCCTTAATGGACTATCAGTTGTTGGCACGGAATCTGATAGATCCAGTCCCATCAACTTTGCAACTACATTAGATGGTCTTTTAGCGCTTCCAGGTTCATGCTGCAGGTCAAGCATTTTGTTGCAGTTCCCATATCCTCTCTGCAGATCCTTGATGAAGTAATTTGCTTTTGTTTCCGGGTTACAACCCCTCCTTATGGAACGTTCTTTGCTGTCCAAAGAAAGCCTTGGGATTTCTTTGAGTTTTGCGGTGGACTTGGATGCATCTCGCGACTCTCTTCCATCATAAGAGAACCTCCGAGCATCCTTTGGTACAAAACGCGTGCCACCGTCCTTCTCTTCATTTGGACTCCAAGGTGCGACCCGAAGCTTTCCAGGAACTTGAAATGACTCGTTACCACCAGAAACCCTTGGGTTGGTGGATTTTATTGGTGAAGGCCTCGGGGAGTCAATGTACCTCAATGCATGACCGGGTCCATCTTTAGCTGCAGGTTTAACTGAAATGCCACGGGCTTCTCTGTACATTGAGTCTTTGACAAGATCTTGCAGATCAACAGATTGCCGGCGTATGTGCATCAAAACATTTGGTTGGTTCACAGATAGGTGACGAGCGTGTTTGTCGTTGGAAATGGTTTGGCCGGACAAAGATGGTTCTTGCTCAGCTGCCTTTTGATGTTCAAGAGACGAGAAGCTAGATGAACACGAAGAAGAAGCAACAGTGGTGTTCGATGATTCTGTGGAGTTCCGTTGTTTCTCTTTCACCGCCTTTTTTCGAATTTTTTCCTGCAATTCCAAAATGCATGTTATGAATGTTCTCTTTAATCTAATCAAAAGATTGAGAGTCAGACTTCTAATTAAACTTTAAGTCCACTAAAAGTGCTGAATTCTTACGGTAGCTTTCTGCACTGTTCTTGGTTCTACTGCGTGGTTGCAATTCTCACCTGAAAAAAAAAGAAGTAAAATTATATAAATACATTATACATGTATTATGAAACTATAAAGTATAAATTCATATTAATAAAAATAAAAATAAACATGTTATTAACAGTTTGCTCAACGTTTAAGAAATAATTTAATTACCAATTTCTACGTCATTTAGTTTATAAAATTTAATTTCCCCATCATTATTACTTTTTGTAAAATATTTATTGCTTAAATTTGATCAAATTCAAAAAGTCTTTACAATCATGAGCTGATGTAAATCATTCGCAAAGGGAAATAGTAAATCAAAAGAAGCCCCATCAATAAGAATCCAACTTCTCCTCATTTACAAAACCAATGTTTTATTTTTTTATTTTTTACTAAAAGCACTTTTTCTATAACTGCTTTGAGCTTAACTGCACTTTCAAGCAAATGGTAGAAATAAGAAATACCTGGAGGGAGTCTCTTGTGGTTCTGGCCATTGATACGCCGGCCGGCGGGGAAATGGTGGCGATCGAAGAGCTGAAAAATTCCACTCATGCACCCAATTTGCTTATGGAGATCCCGGTTCTCATCCTTTAGAGAATGCAGAATCTTTGCAGACATCTTCACTTCCACCTCCTACCCCTCTTGCTTCACAAACCCACCAGCTCACACCTTTGAAACTTCCATTTCTGCAAATTCCGGGCAGCAAAAGGCTTATAAATAATTGGTTTCAAGAATTTTACACGACCCCAAAAGACATACAGTTTCAAAAACAATACTGATTTTCTGTCTAGCCAAAAACAACAGATTTTTGTCTGAGTTTTTGCTCGAGTCACCCTTCTTCTAGCTAGTTACATAAACTGCATTGAGTTTTTTTCTCACTATATATTAATAATCTTCTTTTTCTTGGATTTTCTCTAAAGTTTTTGTATAGAACAAAAGAGGAGAGAATAAGAGAACAAGAAATCTATAAGAAAAAAACATGCTAATTGATCAGAAAAAGTCCCTTACCTATGGAATATATGAAAATAAATGAAATTCGGTTTTTGGGTTTCACAGAACAAGGGAGACAATATTCGCCTGCAAAACCAAAAGGAACAAAGGAGACATATGGGAAGGGACCCAACACTCAACAATCACCCACAGCAGCCCCACCTTCCAAGGAGTTGTAAGGAGTCTATCAACGAATACTAGTGCGCTGGCCAGAGCAGACGGAATAAGTTCTGCAGACCCAAGAAGAAATGTCTTTTTATTTTTTCTTATCTTTTGGGTTTTCTCACACAGCACAAAAGAATAACTTGTCCTTTGGCTCTCTCTAGGGAAGGAAGGCATATATATAATATATATACACACACACACACATACATATAAGAGGGTTTGTGGTTGCATTTATTATATATGCAGTGCTCGATATCAGTATGGTAAAGAATGAGAATTGGTGATTGCCTTTTATATTATATCACGAGAGAGAAGAAGTTTTTTGTGTCATTAAATTAATATTATAATTTAATCTAAATTATCGGGAAGAAAATTCAAACTTAAGTACATAAACGCATACTGCTTTAGCTAATTTAATTACTTTCGTATTAAAAAACGAAATTTGAACTTAAGTGCATAGAATAAGAACATGATGTTTTAGCTAATGTGATCACACCTAAGTTTGTTGAAAGAGAGAGGTTTTAGAGACAAATTAAAATGAGAGCTGCAGCTAGTATTATATAAAGAAAATGACACAGTTTTCAGAACTTACAATTTAAAAAACATAAGAATTGGGATCTCAACCCTCTTAATTAAGTAATTCTTCAATGTTAGTCTTTCTCTATTAAAAACAATTTGAAATCATAAGTTAAGAAACAAGTGCCATATTGTTATGGTAGAATTAGTGCTTATACAAGTGAGTCATTTACATTTAAAACCCCTAATAAAAGAGAATTAGGGTAATAAGATGAGGAGCGGGTGGGAAAGAGGTGGGAGAGATGTGAATGGGTGGGTCAGATCACAGATGTGGTTTGTTCAAATTTTCTCCCCACTTCCATGTGTGTGGGTCTGGAAGGGCAGGACCTGTATCTACATAAGCATGTGGATATTTGTCAGAGGGTGGAAGAAATAAGAAAGTGGATTAATGTACTGGAAAGCAGCTTGCCAAGCCTAATAAAACCACATTTCCAGCCATTTCCCTAGCCAATTTACCAAGCTATCCTCCTCTAGATAATCTGAACCCCTTGATGTTTCGATGACAACTTGACATAGACAACTACAAATTAAGTGAATGGATAAATTGGTGTTTGACGTCTTAAACTATGAAAAACTAATGAAAATGGCTTGAAAACTTTGAGTTTTAACGAAAATGACAAAAATGTGTTGTAAGTGAATAGTACAAGGAGTGATTTTTTAAAGTAATGTCATTAACGTTAAAAGTGAACAATATCATGAGTGTTTGGTTAAGACTCCCCTTAAACTATTATTCTAGTTGATGTTGACCTCTTAAACTAATTTTTTTTTAGTAAATTAACTCTCAGAACTATTTGACATTAGCCAATTAACATATGAGCGTCAGATTTGGTGAAATATCCCTCACTGTGCCATCAAATACTGGCACAACTTTACTTTCAAGAGTAAATCACATACTTATCACATGCCAGTATTCAGCGATAAAGTGGATGAAATTTTATTGAATCTGACAATGAGAGGTTAATTGGCTAATTTCAAATATAACCAAAATAATAGTCTAGATAGTCAATTTCGATTGGAATAATAGTTCATGAAACCAAAAGGCAATTTACTCAAATATTGAATACCCCATCACTTATTTTTTAGCTTCAATCAATAATCATTAAAGAAAATTGGATAATTATTGAATGGAATCTAAAAATTCCAAGTGGCGAAGTATTCAATACTCCAGAATATTGTTATGCATCGCCACAAATTAAGTCAGATTGTCATAAACAACTATATAATTCTTTTGATTATTACCACAAGGCATTTTTACCATCATTCATGTCTTACAACATACTTAGTTAGAATACAATTATTTGCACCACTTTGCTTGGCTGCTAAACAATTAGCAGGAACTTCTGCTAAATAGTCATATTGACTGCTAAGCGGTTTGACAAATATTCACTTCTTTTAAAAATTATGCAATATTGAAAATATCATGAGCAGCCACATTAGCTATTTAGCAGGAGCTCCCGCTAATTGTTCAACAGCCAAGCAAGGTTCTTATTTGCATAATGATCATAAAATTTGAAGTTCCAAGTTCCGGTTTTAGTCAATTTATAACTTTATGCTGAATCCTGTTAGCAAGATCAGTACTGCAACTTTGAAGCAGAAATCGATTAAGAAGTTTTTGGGCGTTTTAACTTTAAGCTGCAGTCTCCAAAAGACTAGTTCAATATATACGTTGTTTTTTTTTTAAAAAAAGAACCAATTGGTGGCCAAATCACGGCAGTCTACTTTTTCGGAAGTCAGAAACACTCACGGAAATATTTCAACCTCTAATCCATATAGGTTGGTAAAAGTTATAATTTTTTTTTTAAGCAGACATGCATACATCCTCAAGCCGCTGGACCACTAGTTTCACAGGATTGTGCGGAAAAGACGCACGTTTCAGTGCTTATACTGCTTTGAGTCATCGAGTCAAGTCCCTTGGAAAAATGCATATTTTCTGTTTGCAGTTTACATTTGCACGTACATGGTACTAGCTGATGTATACGTTACAGGAGAAAGAAGAAGGTCCATGGACATATTATTGATGGAAACGGAAAAGAAATATAACTCCAGTTTTTTCGAAAATGGCTTGATCTTTGGCGCTACTATACCCAGACCTACCTTACACTATAGATTTATTTTTAGCTACGCTACGAGAAACTCGATTTTAATCTCACTTTACTCCTTATAACTCAAAGTCGCTACTTTATTCTCTGAAACTCAAAATTTGCTCCACTTTGCCTCCTGGAACTCGATTTTGATCCCATTTTGCCCTTGAAACTTGAAAATCGTCTTTATAAAACTTAAAATTCGCTCCACATTGCCTTAGATCTGTTAATTTCTTATGTATGTTTGATTTGGATGGGACAGGTTAATCAATTTCTTTTTTATTGTTTTCATATCTTCAATTTCTTTTAAACTTAATAATCTCTCATTGTTGAATATGTTAACGCATAATGGATAATCAAATTTATTACACACGTGACATAGTCTTATTGGATGTTGGATCTCATATATATTTCAGAAGGCGACTTATAAGTTTCAGGGAGAAGAGAGAGTCTACAAGTCAAAGTGGAACAGTATCATGGAGTGAATTGGTGACTTTTGAGTTACAAGGGACAAAGTGAGATCAAAATAGAATCACAGGGGGTGTGTAGCTAGAAATAAACCAACACTATACTATTAGTAAGGATGCGAAGTAGCGTTCCAATTAAGACTACACTTTGACCCTTAGACTCGCTTTAGCGACCAATATATATAGAGTCCGTCTACGGTACCTTAATAAAAAATAAGATATCGGTACAATTTAATTTAAACGACAAACTGTAATGCAGTAACATTCAACTATAATATAAAATATACGCAAAATGTGTATATTGGATAAACTTAAAAACATGCTCTATCTCCTCAGCCTTATGTCATCTATTATGTACTGGATCAAACCTTATCTCAAAGGTGTGCTCTCTGCTCACCCTGCATGTATATTTCCAATCGAAATATGTCGGCACAATATCCAGTATACTGTGCCTCGACCGAGTACACTACTTTGTACATTGCCAGGGTTTACACTTTAATGCATGAATAGCAATTCTTTGTCTCTTTGCTAAAAAATGTGCCTAATTGCACACAATAATCCAACGAGAGTCGACGTTTGATTCGCACTTATAAATTTTGTTCAACATATTTATTACGGTCCATATGTAGAAAATAAAATGCCATCATGTTAATGCATCAGCTGAGAGATAGAGAAAGGTGTACAAAGATTTCTATGATTTATGGCTGATTGGAAAAGCATATCCGAATAAGTGCTTCCACAAGAAATGTTCCTTTTTTTTATCATTTCTACTTGTTTGTTTTTTTACAACCTTATTTGTTATTTTTTCTACACAATGCCAACACGTACAGCAAAGTATATATATGGCTGCAGACTGCAGTAGTTTAAGTTTGTACATATTAGCAAAAGTGGGGTGGTCCAACACATATTTACAAAACTGTGTATAATATGTTTAGAGGGGGCGTTGAGGGAGAGCGAAAAGTGCGATCGCACAGGACTCCAAATTTGAAGGGGCCTCAAAAAAATTTCCATCTAAAATTTATATGTAATAATTGTTTTTATTAGCACTTTAAAATCTTATTGTGCACCCCTTGTAAGTGTAATTTATTTTTTCTTTCTAAATATAAAAATTTGGAGTGTACAATGAGGTACTTGAAGTGCTAATAACAACACCCTAAAAATCATATATATTTTTTTTCAATTCTATTATATAATTAGAGTTTTTGAAACTTTTTTTTTCTTTGAAGTTTAAAGTTAGAGTTTTGAAGCTTTTTTTTCTTGTTCGGTTGTTTAAGATTGAAGTGGTTTTAATTAATTAGTGAATGTTATGTTTGTAGCTATTTTTACTTATTATTTAATGACATTCATAAATTTACAATTAGTGAGTCTTATGTTTGTTTTGATTTAAGTTGTTGTTTTCTAGCATCAATACATCATTGTCTTACTTTTTTTGAAAAACTATCTTAAGAATGGGCACTTTATAAATTTCGCAAAGGGATCTCAAAGACGGCCCTGAATATGTTCTATGTAGTACTTTCAGACCTACAAGTATCTAGGCATCTAGCTAGGGTTTCCAAAACGTGCAGAAGGTAGATACGATCTTCATTTGGATGAACACATGCACCTTCAATGCCAGAAGATTACATAACGTGTTGCCCCTATTTTTTTATGACACATACAGCCCCCATTAATTTGGTCGTTTATATGTTTTCTTGAATAAATTTATCAAAAACCTGATCGAAAGGAAAATTAGAAATTAAACCATTAGATTCACACAAAAATGCATTAAGAAAGGTAAATGACGTTTTACCGCAGTTGTCAAAAGTAATCATGTCTATGCACCAGTATGCGTGTTCGATCCTCACCGATATGCCTTCTCTTCGAACACTATTTAACCCACTAACGCTATTGTTTTGTAAAAAATAAAAAAGCATTAAGAAAAATGGAAAAGGAAAATTTATATGAGAGAGAAGAACAAATATGTTCACTCAAGTGGTTATGCATGTTTATGCGTTTAGTTCGGATTAGGCGCACACAGCACACGCTTGTGGTTAACTAAAACTGTGGTCTACATAGTAAAATTAAGGACGCATTTAATAACCATTTTGTTTCATGTTTTCACTTTTTATTTTTTTATTTTTTTAAGATATGAGAAAGGCATATATATGGGGAAAATGATGATGAAGAAGTGTGATGGAGAGAAGGAAAGAAAAAATAAGAAAAGATGAAAACAAAATCTTGAATATGCAAACAATTTAATATAGTTTTTTGTTTTTAGTTTTCATTTTGTGTGGCATTCCTTGTATATTTTTTCTACATCTCCCGCCATTTTTAACCCACTCTTCTTCGTCCTTTATTTCCCTTGCGTATTTATTTTTCTCTTTATCATTGACACTAAAAATGAAAAAAAAAAAAAACTATCAAACAGACCTTAAATATTTAAGTAAAAACTGATGTGGTCCTGGAAACCTAATACTGCTTTTATATGGTTTAATGGTGCTGTCTTTATTTGATACGATTTTGAGGTTACAAGATGAAGAAAAGATACAAACCACACTAGCTACAAATAGTAGCATGATCTTGACTAACCACTAATGGGATTAAACTAATCAGTGACTCAAACCTAAACCTAAACCTAATGAATTAATCCATACAAAAGAAGTCGCATCGATGATCATCTCCATACAATATAAGCAAATTAATTAAGCGTTGCCACAAGGGCACGTGCTTTCTTCAACATGGACTACGGATATAAGTCCTTAAAAGCTCGGATTTGACCCATTAAATGAGCTAGGTGTGCGGAATATCATTAGCAATTAATTAATTAATTAAGAGTTGTAAAACGTCGAAGCTTAAAAAATTCAGAAGAATATAAAACTAAAACGCCATGCAAAATTTCCTGGCTGCTTGAATGAATATGCCAAGGGTTCGAAATTAGTAGGAAAGTTGGCAGCCCTAATTTGAATTGAAGACGATTCGATTCGTCAATGGAAACAATAGCTGTCTCTCCTCTGTCTCCAACCTCGTCAATGGAAAAAATATTTAGTATTCAATTGGATTAGATTCTTTTACTCCGGTTCAATTCGATTAAAAGTTAATGATGTTAATTATTTAGTTAAGTGGATTGACACGTGTCAAATATTAGAAAAAAATATATATATGAGACACTAAATTAAGTACAACATAACCGCGGCCTATGAGATCTGGACTTTTGGACACTTTCTTTTCCTTTTAAAAAGTTAAAGGGGTAGTGGAATTACAATGAGCATAATTCCGTTATGACTAGATAATGGCAGAAAACTAATTCAATTGATGGCTTCAATTGGAATTTTACAATCTTTAAGGGTTTAAATTTTAGGAGTATCCAACACAAAATTTTAATAGATTCATACATATGTGTATATAATCATATTTTGAAAGGAATCTATAAAATTAATGTGTATTCAATTACAATTTGATTTCAAAGAATTTTAAAAGGTAAGAATTTGAATGAAATTGTAGCGGTTTCATAGTATATATATACCCAACCTCTCCAATTGAGATTTTGAAAAATACACTCAAAATTCAAATAAAATATGTGAAAGTCGATTAATAAGCCATCAAACTTCTTGCATTTTTAAAAATTCTTCAAAACCCCAATTAAATACGCCTATTTAAAACTTTCTTGGCAAAAAGTGAAAACTCTTCGAAGTCATCGATTACTCCAACCTTTTTAAACCAAAAGCACATCTTACCTAATTAAGTATCGAAATATTAACGCTTAAGCCATCACCACCTTTTAGCTTTTGCTTCTTCCTAATGCCAGAGATTGACCTTTTTTTGGATTATAGTGCACGTCTCCGTAGCCCTTTTGCTGCTTTTAACCTTTTGGAATCTTTGGACCAAAAAGGGTTAACTTTTAACTGCTTAACCTTTTACCCTTTGAAGACGTTCCTTGCTCAGCTAAACATGCATGTTGGGTGCCAGCAAAAATGCCAAGCTATCTATTTTGTTCGAAAAGCGCGTAATGGAAGCATTTCAGCATTTTTCCATGCAGAGACCTAGTTTCATAGAGAAAATAATTACTATTCTTGTATATAAATTAAAAGAAAAATAAAAGAAGAAAAATTTATAATTTACAACAACCACACAGCAGACAGCACACATATGAATGAATTTTAATTTAACATTTTTTCTTATTGACATGAAACGATAGAAAATTTCATTAATTAAGAACAACAAAATACAAAATGGTGGCAAATGAGTATATTTTATTTAGTGATTAATTTTTTTATTTGAAGAGTAGTTCACACAACTTGTAAACAAGGTGCCGTTAAAACCTTTACACAGCCACTACAGAATCCAATAGCTATTTTGACCACACAAAAAAAAAGAATCCAATAGCTACATAGCTTTAAGTTTTAGACTTGGGAAATAAACTAGCTAGTTTTGCTTGCATGGGGAATGTTAGCTTTTCAGCTTTAGATTATTAAATCTATTTATACATGAATTTCAGGGTGCACCTGGGTATCTAGCTAGCTACTTAATCATTTCGTCTAACTTGTGGAATCTTCATATGATAAAAGTGGTGATTGTGATAGTGATCAAACTTATAATTGAAATTGAGGAAAGAGCGTGGAGGGTGCAGGGCCACATGGAAAAATTGAAAGCATCACATGAGGATTTAGGCCTCATTCATGTTCTTGGGAGAGCTAAAAACGCTTCCTAAAAAGTTAAAGTGTTTCCATTTAAAGAATAGTTTGACAAAATTTTTAAAAGTACTTTAGGTAAGAAGTAGAAGCACTTAAAGTGATTTTTTTGAAAAACATCTAGGAGTGCTTTCCAAAGGAAAACATGGGACGTACTTGACCTATTTAATAAAAGAATGTTATACGCCTAAACTACCCTTATTTTTTAATTCAAAAGTCCAAAATGTCTCTGGCTTTCACAACAAAACCTCAGAACTGCCTTACTCTCTTACTCTCCTCGGGACGGCGTCCGACCGCTCATAGATCTCGCACCGACCTCGCATGCAAAAGTCGTGTGTAGAGGGATGGCGCATGGCATCTGTGAGCTCCTATGACATCAAATTTTACTCACAGAAATAGGTTTCAAGCCTAGGGGCCTATATTATTATATTGTGATAATCAAGTGACATTAGAGATAACCAATAATCCGACACAATATGATCGGAATAAACACATTGAGGTGGATTGACATTTTATCAAGGAGAATTTGGATGTTAAGTTAGCGGATATTCCGTTTGTGAAGACAGAAGTGCAGATAGCAGATGTTCTAACACATGCAGTTTTTACTAGAGTGTTAGATGACTTACTTAACAAGTTTGGCTAAGGAGCTATTTGCTCACCAACTTGAAGGTGAGTGTTGGCGTGAATCAATTGAATGTTTTTAGTATGTAATTTACTAGAATCCTTAATTGTCTTTTGTACTACAAGTTATGTGTAGCCTTGTGTGTGTGTATATATATATACACACATATATATATATATATATACACATATATATATACACACACATATTGCCTCCGAGAGAAGAATACAACAACAAATTAAACCCTAAAATTTATCCCTTTGTATAAGTAAATTAGGAGCATTGTGAAAGTCAACAAAAGTATGAGCTTTGTAAAAGTCAACAAAAGGGGATAATTTCCCAATAATTTAATTAATTGTGCACAAAGTAAACAATTATATGTGCACAAAATAAACAATTATATGTGCACAGAATCACAAGGAGGGAGATTTAAAAACACGTAGTTGGGTAGGTTCCTATTCACATTCTTATTAGGAATTTCATGGAGGCTAGGACCCAAAATTGTGTGTCCATTAAACAAGGTGTGTATGAATATATATATATATATATATATATATATATATATATGACAGTTCCATGTTAGAGGGTTTTGTTCAATGTGGCTAATGAAGTCAATGCACCATGCATATCTTATCCCCTAATTGTACGTGAGAGTGAGAACCTTCATCATATATATCGGTTTCATAGAAACTTGGGGTGTAAGAAAACCACACAAAACAACTCAATTATTTGAAATCTTTTCTCTAATTTTTAGTTTTTCTGTGAAGCAAAACAAGCCAACGCTATGCTTCTTCACCAAGTGTGTATTTTTGCTATTTTTTTTTAAGGGAAGAACGAGGGTTGAATTATTACAAGACATACACATGATCGTTGCATAATGCAGGGACTTGGAATATAATTAGAATTATAAACCAAAAATAATAGCAAGTGTCACGTGTACTAAGAAGAGTGATATTTGGCGATTGGGAATATGTCAAGCACCAAACATCCAATAGTTTGCCAGGCATTTGGGATCGAAAGTCGCCCACATCACATGCCATGCCTGATGTGTCAAGTTTGAATGTATATACTTAAAAGTATTTTAAAAAAAACAACTTATGCAGTTTTGACGATTTCAAGTGGCTAAAGCTGCAAAATTCAAAGAAAAAGACCTCCTCATCCGTCTGCGTTTTATGAACTCCACATAATCTCCGAGAAAGATGCTTAGGGGTTTCATGGACCCCGTGCCCTCTAGTTAGAAGGAGCTTCTTACATATCAATAGAGTCTAGAGATATATTTTCATGTTTTTATAGCACTTGTCACGTAATTTGATATTTTTATAGCGTTCATCATGTGATTGAATCGCGTGATATGACAAATGTATATTACGGTTACATTCAAGTTCTTTTCATAGTCAAACCATTGGAGCCCCAGCCCCATCTTGGTTTTTTCCTTGTGCATGGCCCCCCATATGTTGTTAGACGTACGTCCTTGTTTTCATCATAGGAATTCAGAAGTGCCATAACGACTTTTGTGGACCATGCAGCTGCATCATGATTTCGTGTCAGTCCCCTTGAAATCGAGTACAAACTTACAGTACACATATGGGCACTCGACAAATAATGGTCGAAGAGTCAACACCTCTAGCTAAAATGTTGAGGAAGAGAGAACATTATTGCATCACAAAGTCATGAGTGTTTGTACAAGTTGTGGCTCTCAGTGGCTTTGTCCAACTTTAGGCAGAGATACTAAGGAAAACGTTGGCATAGTACAAGTTCGATGAAAATATGCAGGAGAAAGCGACACTCGTACACCCTTCCGTTGCACAGTGCATGCGAAATCATCATCCAAAGAATGTATGGGAAAAATCAATGTCACTCACGGGTAGAGAGACTTCATCCCATGTAATATCCCCAGGCATCACTTTCGTGAAGATTGTATATATCTTGGTAGATGGTACATATTATTAGTTTTTCTATGGTATTATATTAAAATGGCAGGCATGTAAGCCTTGGAGAAAAACTTGCACATATCTTGGGTTTTATGCAACATCTAAATATGTTTCTTGATGAAATTGGGGTTTCACCATAAAACCAATTGGCAATATGGGGAGTAGTCCAAGACCATATAAGCACATAGCAAACTTGTCCCCTCATCGATGCGAGACAACTCTCAATACGCCCCCGCACGTGTGGTCGATTTTCAAGCCTAACACGTGGACAACACAACATGGTGACGTGGAGCGCGTGTGGCCGTTGGACTTCACACGTGGGATGTCACATCCTGGCCCGGGGCGGATCACTTCCCGGGCCCGCTCCACCACCGTAGCACGATATTGTCCGTTTTGGGCTTACCATTCCCTCACGGTTTTGTTTCTGGGAACTCACGAGCAACTTCCCAGTGGGTCACCCATCATGGGAGTGTTCTAGCCCCCTTCTCGTTTAACTTCGGAGTTCCTACGGAACTCGAAGCCAGTGAGCTCCCAAAAGGCCTCGTGCTAGGTAGGGATGAGAATATACATTTAAGGATCACTCCCTTGGGCGATGTGAGATGTCACAATCCAACCCCCTTAGGGGCCCGACGTCCTCGTCGGCACATTTCTGGCCAGGGATTGGCTCTGATACCAATTGTCACATCCCGCCCTGGGACGGATCACTTCTCGGGCCCGCTCCACCACCGTAGCACGATATTGTCCGCTTTGGGCTTACCATTCCCTCACGGTTTTGTTTTTGGAAACTCACGAGCAACTTCCCAGTGAATCACCCATCATGGGAGTGCTCTAGCCCCCTTCTCGCTTAACTTCGGAGTTCTTACAGAACTCGAAGCCAGTGAGCTCCCAAAAGGCATCGCGCTATGTAGGGATGAGAATATACATTTAAGGATCACTCCCCTGGGCAATGTGGGATGTCACATGGGACAACCTGCTCTAATACCATAATGAAATTGGGGTTCTACCATAAAACCAATTGGCAAT
This sequence comes from Heteromeles arbutifolia, assembly GCA_024362995.1. Lineage (NCBI taxonomy): Eukaryota > Viridiplantae > Streptophyta > Magnoliopsida > Rosales > Rosaceae > Heteromeles > Heteromeles arbutifolia. The sequence continues at coordinate 4,776,093 of JANCRC010000007.1, forward strand.
ATGAGGAGTAGCCTAATACCATATAAGCACATAGCAAACTTGTCCCCTCACCGATGTGGGACAACTCTCAACATTTCTATCCTCACGTGACTTTTTCGTTCATCATGTGTGTAGAGAGATAGGTTTCTTTGCAATAGACCTTACTGAGGAAGAAGCTAATCTCGTTTAATCTTTCTCTATGTCTGAGTGTCATTGTGTAACTTTTCAGGTGGAATGCAAAACTCCACAATGAACATTTTCCAAATGTTAGGAAGAGAAATATAACTAGAATAAGAGTTGATTCTCAATATTATCAACTATTTTTCTTTCAATAGAATTGATTTATTTATCGAAATTTTGCAAATTATTATGTATAATATTGTGCATGCTTAAGAAAATCCAGATCTAATTGACGCCAAAAAATGGCAGTGCGATAACCCAATCATGTCATTTAATAATGCAAAAAGATTTAATTCAACATGTTCTAGCCCATTACGAGGCTATGCCCAAGTCCAATCCCCTCTCTTTAGTGTAGACAATACCGTTTGTTCAGAAAAAAGTGAGACCACATCCAAATTAATCATGCACTGTAAGGAAGTTCTCGTAAAAAGTACACAAACATTAGGAAGAAAACTACCACTAGGCTAAAAGCTAGTTCGATAGAATAAATATGGTGAGTAAGATAACAACACTCTTGGATGTTCCTTGCATCCATATGCAACTAATCCTCTTCAGCAACAACATAAAAATGTTCCAGAAAAATAAAATGAAAACCACCATGTGAATTGAATGTCGATATCTGATACCTGAAATGAAAACAATTTTCCAAAATGGATCTACCAGAAAGTAAATTTCCAGTATTTGTTCCAATAAACACTTCAATCACAGTTTCTTTACGAGGTCAATTTTCCAACAAGCTGCGGCTGTTCTGGCAAATCACCAGCTCCACTTGTTTGGCAAAGGTTTGGAAGAATACTCCTTTCGAGAATGAGAGAGGAGTTCCACACAAATGATCACCATAGCAAAAATACAAGTAATGTGTTTTTCATACCTAATGCTTCACCGTAGAACTACAGGTTATGTTGGCGGTTTCTATAGTATACACCTTTCTAAGAACCTTGAGGTAGAATGGCCAAGATGCACTACTTTCATTAATAGGTCCTTGGCCAAATGGCTGTTGCTCTACAAATTCCTGTACATTTTCAGCTGCAGCCAACCGTTCCAGATAGACCCGAATATCACCTCCAGGACCTGCCATACATTACGGTCATTTTTATTTATCATTTGCCTCTAGCCCGTTGAAGAATTGACATTTGATACCATCCAAACAACCAAAACAATGCAACCCAAGTGCAAAGTAAATATTTCTGTCATCAAGGAATCGAACCAGGTTAGATGCATTATTTAACAAAAGGGTGTCCTGCTAATTTCAGTTCCTCTTTTCTCCGTAACATTGCCATTGACTTTCTAACCGATAAGTTATGAAAATTCTTAGTAAGCAAAAAATGTGAAGTAATGTACAACTCCATCTCCTATATATTGGAGGTAGCTGGAAAGTCAATTTGTACAAACTTATAACTATAACTTTCTCTTTTAGTACAATTTTTGGAGAACTTGTTTTTGCGCAGATAGCAATCAAATGAACCAGACGATTCATACTAAAGAACAATGAACTGGGAAAATCCCACAAGTGTATCCCCTCTCAACGTTTCTCAAAATTTTATCATGTGCAAACTTTAAAAAAGAAAGATATAAATCATCGAGGTTAAGCGACAAGCAGAATGTGCATTTTACGGTACATGTACATTTTCTGGAAATAAAGCAGTAAGGTACTAAGGAATATATTTTATTACCTAATGAAGTGTCGCTCCGTCGCTGGAACGTGAATGGATAAGGAAACACTGAAGTATGTGCCTATGAGACGAGAGTTAAATACAATCCAAAACTTCGAACTACTTAACTAAGTATCTCAAAAGAAGAGAACAGATAAATTAAAATGGAGCTTACAGGATTAAGCAAGGCTTTGTAGGGAGAATCATCCAACAACACTGTGTTTGATTCGTTATATGCGCCCTTCTCCCACGGAAGACTAGGGTCTTGTTTTTCCCATATTCTCCTCAGCTCCTTGAACACCAAGGTCTTATGCTTATTTTCTAGAGTCCTGAACCCTGTTGCAGTACAGTGGGATAAATCCTGCAACGCCATCATACAATCCGTCAAGATGTCCAGAACTCGGATGCAAGGAAATCAATGTTCGAGCTATTTTATGGTTTCAGGAGCCCCAATTGGTAGGAAAAGGAATCTATCTAGTGATAATTAGCCGAGAAAAAAGACTTTTACTCGTCTGGACATAAAAATAAATAATCAATATACATAATATATGTAGACAAATTTGCATGCCATACGAATCATGAAGATTCTTTGATTTTTGTTCATTGCAATATCATCCCATACAGTAATTGAGGATAAGAGCAAGCAAGAAAGGTTGAACTGAGAATGTTATTGCAATTTCTACACACAAAATGCTAAATGATGCACAAAATGAACATGGATATAAGGCCTTACCCAACAAAACAGCAACTTGTGCTTCATATCACCCATCAGATAATCAATCACTTTTTCCACAATTCTCCTTCAACAAATTAATAGGTATTGCTGTCACTAATTATTCCTAAAACCAATGGATAACAACCGAGATACTGCTAAAGTAAAGAGAAACAGAAACAAAAATAAAAGTAGTTCTTAAATTTAAAATAAAAAATAATTCAACATAAGCGAAATAAAAGAAAGAAATGATAACAAACTATAGGTTACTTGGATCTTGAAGACCACACACCCACTTCGAAATGCTCAAAGCAGAACTTAAGAAAATCAAGATAGAAGGGCCTCTTGAAAACTGAACAAAGAAAGTAATGACGCAATTAAAGACGAAGAACAAATAAAGCATTTAGAGTTTATAAGTAAAGCAACAGTACAAAAAAGTTTCTCACTTGCTCGCCCTTGAATTCTTATGTCAGATGGAAGTCCCTTTGGAGGAGGAGAGACTATATCTGCAAGTAGTCCATTTATATCAAGAACAAGAAGCTTTTTCTCTGTATCGCAAACAGGTGTTCTTACAATTGAGATATTTGAAATCCCAGATCTGTTGTCCTCTTCATTCATGGTTTTAACACCTCCTGATGAAATAACTTCGACGTCATCACTTCTTTCATCAGATAGACTTAAAGTTGACAATCCATGCATATGATTAGCATCACTCTGACCATATTCCTGAGGCAGGTTCTCAGTTAAACCTGTATATTGCAGTAAATTTGGCTTCTTCATCCTATGTCTCCTTCTTGTTTTCTTTTTCAACACTTGATTTGACTGCACATGATTTTTTGTTGTTTCCGTACCTGTCTCCATAATTCTAACAATGGAAGGCCAAGGTCCTGCATTCACTAAGAGAATAACTTGGACTTCACCCTTGGGCATTGTAAAGGAACTAGTACTCTTGAACATAAGCTATTATCTTCTTAGATTGACTGCTTTCTACTATCCGTTTAACAAGGTCAGTTTCCACACGTTTTACAGAACCCTCGATCATTCCCTTTCTCTCCTTCCCTGCAAGTTGCGGGCAGTATGAAAACAATGAGCTTTCCAACAAGATGAGAAAAATGTAATCTTTCTCAATAATTATTTACATGTAAGTAGTTTACTTTACGAGTCATTATATGCACCACATGATCCAAAGAAACTGTCAATGTGAACAATTAAGAAAAGAAAGAAGTTCATCTTGTAGCTTATTTAAATCATAATTCTTTCCTTGATTACTGGTGATTGATTCTAATTGTATTGCTCCATATATCGGTGGTTGTATCTCTAGTAATTTCCACTTCCTTTGCTTGTAGTCACACATAGACACAGGCGAACTGTGTTAAATTTTCTTCTCTCATGCTTGCTTCACAGTTTTATTCACTATTTCAAGTTAGTATTTGGTTTGGTCCAATAAGTCATTACAAAAGAAAGGATTAACTCAAGTGTCGTTCAACTGAACTTGCGAAAGACATGAACCTGAGAAAGAAAATTTGAGATTACAATTGAAGTACAAGAAACGTTAATCATCTGAGGTTGCAACGTAATTGAAGAATTACATCCGCACAATGAGCTACATTAATATGTAAACTATGCTGATCGAATTTTTAGAGAATTCAACAACAACAACCAAGTCTTATCTCACTAAGTGTGGTCGGCTATATGAATCCTAGAACGCTAGTGTGCTTCGTTTTGCGCCACTTCTTCCATTAACTCCAAGCACTCCATATGTGCTTCGTTTTGCGCCACTTCTTCCATTAACTCCAAGCACTCCATATTTGTAGAATAATTTAAAAAAATAATCTGCTTCTCTACAAGCTCCAACAAGAAACTCACCTACTACCCGTTAGAATTGACAATTTTACTCCCATGTAACAAATGAATAGTAAATGAACCCACCAAACCAATAACCAAATGGAATTATTCGAACTTTTTAGTTTTTACAAGTTGGTATTTTTCCTACGTTATTTTCTGGGGAAGGGAAACAAACAGATTCCATCCAAACATCCAACAAATGTCAAAACTTTGGAACAGAGCAAATCGAAGTGCTAAAGGTAGTACCTAGTACATATATATATATATATATGGATTCATGATGCATATATAAATTCTTGGATTTCAGAGAGAGAGAGAGAGAGAGAGATTTGACCTTCGGTATCCAGCGTCGCTGCGAAAGAAGCTGACCTCTGAGTTCAGCGAGAGAGAGGGAGGGAGAGGAGGAGGGGGGGTGGGGGCGGATATTTTCAAGATTTCAAAGACAACTAATGACCACGTTTCAGCAATCACTTAAGACCAACCCACAACCTCAAATGTTTGGTCTTAGCCCCCGAACATTAGGCCCATTTTCCGCTATCCCTGTAAGATCCAGGCCCATGACTCGATCATTGGGTTATATATTGGCAAACAATTTTAGGGCTTGTATGGTTGACGGTCTTCCATTTATGTGCAGTTCCTGACTGTTGATCCACGTAGATGAATAATGGTATTATCGAACACGATATGAATAGTATACAACTTTTGCTTTTTATTGGCTTGTAAAATCTTGAACATGATCGAGAGTGTTACGACTACTTTCTGCGCGCATTGGGTGATTCTCAATCTGCAAATGCATGTTGACTCTATAATGAGATCAACAATTAAGAATCAGTCATGCGCAACTAATTTTAGCATTCTCTTAAAAAATGTACACTCATACGTTATGAACACTTATGGAAGTTAAATATGAGATTGGCTTTAGCATTCACCTTACACCATTACATCTTTACCTTCATATTTTTCAAGACTTGCTAAGTTCTACGCCTATGTCCTGGAAAATTCTCTCAAAGTACAAATCCACTGCTATCCCACTTCTTGAGAGATGCCCCCACGAACTATGATGATTGATGCCTCAAGATCAAACTGTACGACGCCAACTTTTCTTCAAGTGACTTGCCGATCCAAGAAACCTTGGACCACAAGTCAACCATATGCCAATAATGTTTGAAAAATATACAGACAAAAGGCAAAGATTTCGATTTCATGAACAAATCTGCTAAGTTTACAAATGCTGTAAATATCTCTAGTACTTCTTGTGCTCCTTACCAAATGATCAGCTCGCATTCACGTGCTCAAATCTCTTAAAGTCTGAGTTGTGGCCAATTGGGTCTTTGCCACGTGTAGCTTTGCACGAAGGTTATTAGGATCATGTGCATATCATGCATGCCATGATTATATATTCACAAGCTTTTCTATTAGATAATTGTTGAGCCTGCTCTGCCTGCATCTGCTGACTGAAGCTATAGATAGTAGCTTCCATCTAACATATGCTTTGCTATGATGCCTATGTGCATTTTTTTCTCTAGTTGCAGAATCCCCAATGGAAGCAAAAGCATAAGTGGTCCTAAATTTATATGAGTTGTGGACATATTTACCCATTAATTCTCAGATTTCCATATGATAGAGTGAAAGCATATACACATATGCATATGAACGGCATTGGAGTAAGTTTTGAGTCTTAGACGGGGTTGGTTGTGAAATGACTCGGTTCTGGATAATGTGTCAGGAGAGATTTTCTCTTGTAACCAATTCATAGTTTTAGTGGTCTCACTTGGCATCAAAGTTTGTCATGTGTTCAGAGCATAATCGACATGTTCAATAAAAACTTGTCATGTGGTTAATCGGTGACAAGATTCACAATAATGTATCTCTCCTCAACTAACAACAAATGAATCCGATTATTCTAACTCTAGTCCAACATTTGAGTTCAGTAGTGTTATTAGTGGACCAAACACCAACCAAGATATATTAGAATGAGATTTCTTCATAGGAAGTAGTTTTGTTCATAAACATTTTTGCTATAAGTGTTTCTACTAGAAACACATTGAGTTTTACTAAAAATTCAAGTTCTTTTAGAAAAACACTTATGAAGTGTTTCTCCAGAAAACGCTTTTATAACCAATAAACACTTTCAAGTTTTCTATCAAACGTATTTGTTAAAAGCACTTTGGGTTGGTAGAATGCAATTCAGATTTAACATAAACAGTATCAAACATGTCCAAGCGATGCAATATACTGATCAAACTTACCCATCATCTCATTTTCTCTTCGCAAAACATTGTCTCTCAGATAAGAAATCACAGTACTTTGCCCACTCTCTTTTTCCATTTTTATATATTTTTGCTGCAGCTGACCTTTGATCAATATACCAATTAGGGACAAGACCTAGATAAAGAAATTAATTGACCGGCTGGGGCCGCTGGGCTGTGGAGAGAGAGATGAGACATATGAATCGGGTATTTGATATGTGTGCAGTTGGTAGGTGATGCGGAAAATTAACTAAAATATAGACTATGGAAAAGTAATTAAAATCTTTGCATGTGTAAGTTTATCTTTTGCTGTCAGTTTTAAATTCGAATAAAAAAAAAAAGAGAAGATGTCAGTTAATCCGCAGCTGGTACTCCGTTTTCATGGGGAATTCCTATGATAATGGACAATGGAGGTTGGATGGGCATTAATATACGAAATCTGTAAACCCAACCACTACTTTCCACCATCCCCATATATGCCTTGCTTAAAAAGATAGGGAAAAAAGTCGAGCAGTACTAACCAGTCCACTACTGCAAGAACAACACATATATCAAAATTTAATTCTGGACCCAACCAACTTTATTTATCTAATTTAACCAAAGCAATCATGCTACTCATCTACCTACTGATCAAACAAAATAATACAATTTTTTCAATTCTTTCTTAGTACTTAAAACAAATTAGAAAGGAACGGAGATTAAGAAATATTATGTTTTTTGGGTAAGGATAATACTTGCATTCTCCTCTTGGGGATGAGCTCATTCTCCCTTGTGAATAATGTATTTTAACCGTACAATTTTCGTAAAATAAACCGTTCAATTTCTTAATTTTCATTTCAAGATCAACTCTACAAAAAATCATTTCAATCGTAGATCATTTAGTCATTCAAATGTAAAGAACAAATCGACGATGTAGGTATTAAGTAATATATTCATGACAAACTGTTGTAGGTACAAACTAATATATTCACGATAAACCGTCCGTTTATTTGGTATACGTGAATGATTAAACGATCTCCAATTCGAATGATTTAAGTAGGATTGATCTTCAAATGAAGATTAATAAATTGAATGGTTCTGATCGTTAATTTATTCGGTCAAGTTACATATTCGTAAATGAAAGAACGTAAAAAGTTCTTCCTTTACAGTACTGGAAATTTGGCAAACATTAAAAAAACTTGGTACTAGAATTGATTAAAGTTGTAATCTATTTTCTTCTCGTGCTATAAGTTGGAAAAGGTTGTAATATTTGTGACTTTCCTGGCACATTTCCCTTCATATTTGTCATGAAATTTGTGACATTAGGGAAGTCTTTTATACGATTCACATGAAGTCCAATAGTTGTTACTTGTTATGATAAATTTAATGTACGTATCCCATTTACCATTCAAGTTTGTCATAAAAAGTAACCATACTTTTTTTTGAATGTGCATCAAGTGACTGAGTTCAGGTGGATCGTGTACGTCTTACTTGTTTGGTGGCTTCTTTGTGTAATTTTTGAAGTGAGAGGATTAAACCGCCACATAATATAATTAAATCGATAATATTCTAATAAGTGAATCAGTAACATCATGTTGTATTGTACTGTGACGATTGAAATCGAGTAAATTTCGGCAGGGTAGTTGGTATTTGGTAGAAACTGACAAAGTATGAGTACTAAGGAATTACCTGATTAATTGCATACGCAAACAACCGCAAAGCATATTAAACCTACTAATTAAATGCTCGCCAGAAATGCTGAAATTAGTCGCTGAAATTAGTCTCTTTCCTAAAACGTCACCGTCAAGTGTACTTCCAACGCCGACACACCATAAAATTCAAATCAAAGTATGCATGCATGTGCTTTCAAGTTTTGAGACAAATGGTAGTATCCAAATTCTTCAAGAACTTTTAATCAGCGGACCTTAACTACATTTCACAACTATAACACGATAAAGTTTTATCTCATTAAATGAGGTCGATTGTATAAATAATACAAAACTTCAACAACATCTCACAACTACCAACCCTAATTCATCATCATTGAAGAAAATCGAGACCACCAACAAAATTCCAATATAATTGTGAGTGGCGGGTACCTAATTATCCATATGAACAATAACATACTATATATAGTTGTTTATTGGTGTTTTTAAGATACACAATAACGAATTTGTTACCAATATCTGTACATAGACAAAATGCAAGTAAAGAAAAGAAAGATCGAAAGAGAAAAAAACCTATATTTCTATACATTTCTTTCCAAATTTTTTTAGTGCAGGTTGACTATTTTGAAGTGATAATAATAACAACCTAAGATTCACCCTGTATAATATATGTATGTATGTGCAGAGAAGCCTAAACAAATGAGAGCCCTTATCTCAGCATACATTTCTCAAACGTATAAACTCATAAGCTTTAGAAAGTTTGAAACAGCAAAAGATAACTATAATTCAAATTTTAAATTCCCTTAATTTGTGCTTCAAGTTACTGTCTCACGCATTATGGTGAAGTTGAGCATAGGGTTCAAACTTAAATGAGTTGTGAGCCACCTCCTACTTTCTAAAAAACGAGAGTTAAGCGAGTTCGGTAAAGTTGCATGCCTGTTTTTATATTCAATTTCAAATTGTAGAGATAGAGAATTGGATTTTAAAAGAAGTTTATAAATTAGATTAATCAGAGTCAACAAATTAACCGTTTCAGTATAAAAGTATTATCTTAATGACTAAACGACCAAAAGACGAAATAAGAGATCAAAAGACGAAACAAGAAACTCGTATCTCAGAATATTAACCCAAAAGAAGAAAGCCCAAAAAAGTTATGAAGTTGCTAACCGTAATATATTCCACACCCTCTCTATTAGTCTATAAATACATATTTAAACCTCCTCTCAAGTATCGACAAACCGACCCACGCAGCCCACCTTCTAACTCACCCATCTGCCATTTGCCACCACTACCTCAGCTCATCAGTCGTCACCCTCCTCTCTGCCTCCTTTTAACCTCTCTCTCTCTCTCTCTCTCTCTCTCTCTCTACATGCTTTACCAATCACAATGGGCAACCTCTGCGCCATCCTCGCACCCAAACCAACCAAGCGAAAGCCCATAAAGCGCCTCCCCAACCCGCCGCCGCAACCCAATTCCAGCAGCCGCTGGACCTGGGTGCGATCCTCCCGGAAAGAGAAGCTCGAGGACGATCTAATCCAGGAACAAGCTCTCGCAGCCGCGATTCTGTTCCAGCAGCACCAGCAAAACGGCTCTCTGCCCTTTGATCGCTCCGCCTCCCTCCGCTACGCCAATTCCAGCTCCAAAAAGGGCAGCAACGCCCTGCCCCGCAGCTCCAGCTCCCGCGCCAGGTCCCTCACCGACCCCCTCCTCCAGCCTCACCAGCTTGTTAATCAGGTTTGTGTTAATGGAATTTGATTAAATTTTGTTAATTTGGATTAAATTTCGTTAATTTTTTGATTAAAATTTGGAACTTGGAGTGGATTATGGAGTTAATTTGCAATTTCCCTTCCGAGTATTTTGGAAATTTAGGATTTGATTGTTTAGTTAGTGATTAATGATTGTGATTATTTAGAAAATTTCCCTTTTTTTTTTCTTGGAATTGAAGAAATGACGACTGAAATGTGTAAACTTGGTGGTTGTTTTTCTCTTTTCACACACGTGCGCAAACTGACAAATACAGGCATGTTTATATCTGTACATGTGTATGCCTCTGTTTGTCTGCGTACATACTTAAGGATGTTGGATTTTTGTTTTAACTAAATTTCGTACGTAGGAATTTGTTTTACCCTTCGGATGAAATTAACTTGCATTTTAAGGATGGCCGTGTATATTCCGAATGTCGGATAATGGCGGGTTTAAACTATCATGATCATGTAAATAATGGCGCAGAGAATCGCCGTGATGTTGATGATGTTGTTGTACGGAATTTCTTTGTTGTGATTGTTCAAATACGGTCCGTTTTGCACTTATTTGATTGAGTTTTGTGTAGTTTCCGCGATTGAGTTCTCGGTTGTTCCATTGATGAAATGCTTTTGGTTCCTAAGTCCTAACAAATTTTGTGTTTTGATAGGATGTTAAACTTGATGGTCTAGAAACCGACCATTTTGTCCTTGTACATGGAGGTGGCTTTGGTGCTTGGTGTTGGTATAAAACCATAGCACTTCTTGAGGAGGGTGGTTTTAAAGTTACCGCTGTAGACTTGACCGGCTCTGGAATTCATTCATCTGATACAAACAGCGTTACAAGTCTTTCACAATATGTGAAGCCTCTTTCTGATTTTCTTGAAAACCTTCCGGAGGGAAAAAAGGTAAATTCAATTGCTTTCAAATTTTTCATCTTACTTGTACTGTTGTTTTAGCTTGCATTTCTTAACAAGGCATCTTAACAATATTGCAGTGCCAAACTTCACTTATAATTGGTGAAATTGAGATTGTACTAGTCTCACTGTCTAAAGGATTTGTCGATAATTTGATATGCTGCTTGTATGACTTTCAAGATCTATGGCATTGTCAAGTTTGTGACTTTGCACTCCTTTCATACTTTATAACTATCTCGTTTTTCAATGCCGTTCATATAAACAAAACTAAATCAATGATGTCTGAAAAACATGTACTTGCTTTAAAGGCATGGGTGAAAATATGAGCTATATTTATTGTTTGGTACATAGATATTGGACTAGTGTATGTCTTTGGTACATAACTTTTTTTCTGTCTTTCGTTTGCTGTATTATGCAGGTAATATTGGTGGGTCATGATTTTGGTGGAGCATGTATATCATATGCAATGGAGTTATTTCCACATAAAGTCGCAAAGGCCATTTTTATTGCTGCGGCAATGTTGAAGAATGGACAAAGTACTCTTGAAATGTTCTCCCAACAGGTTTTTCCTCATCCTTTATCGTTGGATTTGATACATCTATAATTTTCCCTCATGTGAATGAAATTCGGAATCTGAAAATTGACGATCGATTTTTATCCCTTAAAACCTTAAATATGTGTAGATGAATTTTTTAATTTATTTCCTCTGAACCTGCTTAAAAGAACCCATTTTTCTTCTGTGTTTAATTTGCAATAGCATTTTGTATCGCGTCCGGTCACAATGAACTATGGCATAGTTCTTATTATACACGAGTATCATAATTATAAACTGAACGACCTTTATAAGCTTTATATGAATTGTTTGAGTGACTATGCTTAGAATCATTGCAGGCAAGTTCAGATGATCTTATGCGACAAGCTCAGGTATTTTTGTATGCAAACGGGAATGATCGGCCTCCAACTGCTATTGATCTAGATAAATCAATGTTGAAGGATTTATTATTCAACCAAAGTCCCAGCAAGGTCATGCCTCACTTCTTTTAACGTACTGAGCTTCCTATGAAAAACACGCAAGTGGTTTTCCATTTTTTCGTTTTCCTTGTTCGTTTTACTGATTTCTTTATGCTTATGTTGCTCTAGGATGTCGCATTGGCATCCGTCTCTATGAGGCCAATTCCATTTGCCCCGGTTCTGGAGAAGCTCTCATTAACCGACTTGAAATATGGATTGGTGAGGCGGTTTTATATACAGACATCAGAAGACAATGCCCTACCCATCACGGTCCAGGATAGCATGATAAAAGAAAGCCCTCCGGAACAGGTCCTCCGCTTGAAAGGCGCTGATCACTCACCTTTTTTCTCAAAGCCTCAAGCCCTGCACAAGTTATTGGTGGAGATTTCAAAGATTTCATCTACTTAGAAACTCCGCATTTTCCCGGCTAGATGTCCTCTTGAAAACCCTTCTCGATCTCCGCTGGCATATGATTAAAATGCCACTGGAATCATCCGTAATTTATGCAGTTGCATTAGCTAGGATCTCGAGTAAGCATGTAAATGCACATAGCTATAGGATAAAGTCGCGTGTTTGCGTTCGTTTTATGAGACGTGTTGGCAAAAAGATGTATTTTTGAGGTAATTTTCCGATCGAATGCAATTTCGTCAAGAGTGTTCAGAGAATTGTTTTTAGGATCAAATGAAGTTAACAACTTAACACTTCAACATTGAGTAAACATACAAAACCCGGGCATGTCACGCCAAACCTTTTGCGTACAGTGCAATTTCCAGATTTCCTTTCATTTGGAAAAATCATGAATGAGGTTTGGCAATATCGTGTATGACCCGTTAAACCCGACACAAAACAACTCGAACATAACAGATTTATGATCAACCCGTTAACGAGTTTGGTGTTATTGGATCAACCCATTATGAACTCGTTCGCAATTCGGGTTGTGATCGGATCACCCGTTAAGAATCCGATAAGATTTCTTTTGCCAGATCTAGACATTAGACATAACAATTTGTTTGCATGACCCGTTAACCGGAAATGAAATGACGCGACTTGTTAACGAATCAGATTTTTATCGGGTCACCTGTTAAAAACTCATCAATATAAAGGGGTGCACACGTGTAGAACACAAAAGCGATACAAACACAACCCATTTATCAAGTCTAAATGTGAGTAGGATACATTATTTTCTCTCATCACGTGAGTTAAAGTCAGTTGGATCGTTGATCCAAACTCATGCTACGTGTGGACTCAAACCATATTGCCAGATCAGAACTTGACCATGTCTCTTTGGTTAGAAAACAAAATCTAAACGCGAACACACCTCCCTGTTGCTTTTGAAGGGCACCAAAATTGAGGCCCCAAGAGGAAGCAAGAACAAAGTACGTTATCTATGCAATTTTTTTCTTTCCAATTTCTATTTATTTTTCTATCTATGCAAATTTTCAGATCAATTTCCATAAAGCATAGGGATATAAAATGTTTTCTTTGCCATGATCTGAGCTTTTATTCTTTATAAATTTATGAATTCCGAACCATTTGTTTCTGTTTTTCCAATTTCATGTTTGTTCTCCCTTTTTTCTGGTAATATGTCAATGCCTTATGCAATATTGTAATCATCTTTCATGTGGCTCCTCATAAGGTCGTACATTTTCTTCTAGGGCTACTTATTTAATTTTCCTCGTTTAGCCTCTGCACTCCTCGTCCGATTGCAGAAAAAAAGTTGCACAATATTTAATTTGGAGTGCAAATGGTTAAACGAGAAGTGCTAAAATCACTATCTTGTAATGCGCCGATAATCTGTTGCTGTATGGACCATATAACGTTCATCGGTATTTTCTAGCCGGGTTTTGCATACTACATCATGCTATAAATCATACATTACCCAGTTTAATTGTCAAATGTAGGTTTTCTAGTGAACAATTTCTACACGTTCTTGATGAAGTTTCAAGTGCAAATGTTGCTATCCTTTGAAATAACATGTTTGGTTTGGGACTTTTTGCTGGAAATAGGAAAAGAAAATATAAAAATGGGGCGTGGACGTGGAGTCAGCTATGGTGGTGGACAAAGCTCTTTGGGGTATTTGTTTGGAGGTGGAGAGACTGCTAATGCTAGCAAAACTCCAGAAACTACTAACAACACACCACCATCACCTCAGAATGCTAGCCCAGCTCCTGCTCCTGCTCCAGCTCCAGCTCCTGCTTCGTCACCGATAGATAAGCAGCTTCCAGCCGGCATTCACAGCAAGCGAACGAACAATTACTTCCGAGTTGATGGCCAGAACTGCGGAAATTTCATCACGGTGAGTAGTCTTTCAATTAGTCTACTTGTTTCATAGGCTTATGGTTATAACTCTGTCTTTGTTGCATAACCATGACGTGCAAGTCTAGTCCCGCTAGGGCACATGCGTCCGTTCTGTAATTGTGGATATATTATTGATTTCATGTTGGTATCGGTTGTAGCAAAAAAATTGTATCAACATGTTATCGTGCAACATCTAAAATACAGATACAATACTGATGACGACAATATTTTGGGAATGTGTTGTGAACCTGGTTGTGCATGTGGATGCAGGATCGTCCATCGACCAAGGTTCACTCCGCTCCCGGCGGTGGATCATCCCTTGGCTACTTGTTTGGTGGTGGGAGTGGGAACTGATTCTTGCTTTTGCAGAAATCATCACATCAGCAACTGAATAATAGCAATGATAAATATATACAATTGTGTATATATACATATATATATATATGTATATAATTCAGAAATATGAATACCTATATACTCCAAAAATGTCATGTTTGCAAATTGTAATGTTGTATGATGGATGGAGATTTGATTACTAAATCCAAATGAAACGCATAATGCACTAGTTCTGCAGTTCTTTGTACTTTCTCCTTCATACATTCACCGACTCAAGTTCGTTTTAAATTGTTTTTAAAAATGTCAAAAACGCTTTTGGACAATTAAAAGCGTTTTTAGTGACGTTTGATGGAACAAGTTAAAAGATGTTTATTGAGAGCGTCTTTAGAAGTGCTTCCTACAAAAGCATTCACAAACGGTTGCAATTCATTTAAAAATATAACTTGAGACTCAATCGGAATTTGTGATTAAAACTCGAACTTAATTAAGCTCAATCAAATTAATGATACTGCTAAAATTTCTAACAAGATAAATCTATTATTTGCATTTCAATTTCTTGTTCGCATTTGAGGATTATTGGATCCTACCAACTGCCCAAAGAATGAAAGAGATAAGAACCAAGATCATGCAAAATAAATAGACTGAACAAGAAGAGAGAAAGAAACGTATTCCTTTCGGCTAGTACAAACAATATTTTATACTTATATTATGATTTGAACTTGAGATGCAATGATTTGAAGAAGAGAAACTAATCTCCACAAAATAAAAATTGTATTGCAATTTTTGAATCCACAAGGAAAGCAAAATAAAAAATGCAATGCAGTTTTTCTGCGCGTGTATGATTTTAAGTGTTTAATATTATTAAGGGACAAAAACATTACCTTCCATTTTTTTTTAAATAGGACTAGTTAGTGGTTTCGTCATAACAGTTCATCATTTCGCGAGGGGACGAGAAGACTCACAGATGCATTTCAGTCTTTTTTGACCATACACAAAAAATTAAACTCAAGACGTGCTATATGAAATACGAACTTAGAATTTCTCTAATAGCTAGACCAACCATGGTTGTTAACATTACCTTCCATTCACTAAATTATTGATTTTTTTTAACAATAAATAAATAACGACCCGAGTGAAAACGAAACTTATAGACGATAATAGCCGTCCATAAGCCTCGGCTAGGGTTTTCGTCTCTCTCTCTCTCTCTCTCTCTCTCTCTCTCTCTGTCCCTGCTGCAAAACAAATACCAAATTGCAGCTGCAGAGAGCTCTAACAATGACGACTGTGGTGCCAACCTCTGAGGAAGATCCCGCACTCGCCGTCGTCCGATTCACCTCCGAGCTCGCCTGGGCCGACGCCGGTCACGAGGTACTCTTTTCTCTCCTCCTCCAATTTCCCTCCCCATTTTTCTCTGTGCTTTTAGGTCAAGATGTGATTGTGTTGTAATTTATTCCATCTCTAATTTGGGGGTTGGATGCTTTCTGCCCAGTTTTTTGGATCGAGTAATTGAACTGAGTTTTTGGGATTGCTAGTATTAATCTGTGACTAGATATTGGATTCTCACCCCACCCCCCCCCCCCCCACCCCCCCACCCCCCCAAAATTTTAGTCCTTTATTGTATATTACGTGCTTAATATCGAAACAACTTAAGACTAAACTCAGTTTTAACTGTAACGCTTTCGAATCCGAAACTTGGGTTTGCGGTGACAAAAGCATTGGGCTAATGTATTTCCGCGTTCTGCATTTGTAATTGTGAAGTAAGAATTGATGTTTCACCACTATTTTGCCAAACAAAAGAAATCCGAAAAACGCGTGGATGTAATATGTATATAGATACTGTGATATGCATCACTACCGAAGTTGGTGAATTTCCTGTCGGCCAATTCGGCAAGTTTTTGCTCAATCTCTCATGGAGTAAAATTCTCATCAGTACAAGTCAAGGGAATGGCACTTGTTCTTTGATTTCCATATAAAGGAAGAGATTTATCTTTGTCATGATTATCTGCCAGGTTGCTGAGCCGCAAGTTACTAGACTATGTGCTGAAGCCCAAGAATGCGTGGTAATGGACAGGTGGTTCGATTTGGTGTCCCTTATGCTTACTTCGGCTGAGGTCATATTGTCAAAGGTCTCGGAAAAAGGTACAGTTTGTATTGTTAGATGTTTATGTACTCTTTAAATGGATAAAGAGGCTTAGTATTGCATTGCACGACGGTGCAGAGGTTTTTCTTCCAATTCTCATTCATCCACTATTATATCAATGTTTGCTTGAAGTTCCTTAGTCTAATTACTTCAAAATTCTGCACGTGTTTTTGGTCAGTTACGTAGATGCTACCATTGTAGAAATTCTAATATTCTCTAAAATGTTCTTATTAACAATTTTGGATGATATGGAGTTAGTGCCAACTCATTCAATTGGTAACAAAAATTAAATGCCATCATAACGGTTTTGTCAATGTTCATCATAACAAATTCATGTATTTTTTTTATTCCTTCCAGATCTTGAGTGCATATTCACTGTTATCTGCAATGTTGTTACAAAGTCTGAAAGTCCAGATGAAGCACTGGAGATGGCAAAACTTATATCCTCAAAGATTACTCAAAAACCAACCGACAAGCCTGCATTGCGCTTAAAGATGTATGATACCATTGTGATCATGACTTTAGCTTTTTATTATTTTGAATGTACTTCTGACCGTTTTTGTTTTGTTTACAGTTTGTTCAATCTGTACAACCTACTGGAGAACCCATATAGCCGGTTCTTAGTATACTTGAGTGCTCTTAATTTGGCTATCAATGGGAGGGTCACTGAACATGTCATCCCTTCATTCAAAAATGTGGAAAGTTTTTTGAAAGAGTGGATTATTGGGATCTCTGATCAGAGGCAGTTATTTTTGACCATTGCAAATGTTCTGAAAGAACACAAAAAGTATGCTTTGTAATCTTTTTTTCTATATATACATGTCTTTCCTCGATTTGTTTTAAGAACAGTTAATTATATTTTCTGTTGTATTTTCAGCTTGGCAAAGGAATCTTTCAAATTCCTGACCAAGTACTTGGCGACATTTTCTGGTGAAGATGTGCATACATTGAGCGAAGCGAAAGAGGAAGCTGTACGTACAATTGTGAAATTTGTGAAGGCCCCGGACATGTTTCAGGTATTTTTGTAGGATCTTGTGGAATTTCAAAGATTTTTTTGAACCAATTCTTTAGTCCATGTTTCTCTCTTTGGTGATTGTTCATCCTTATTTACTCGTGTTAGATCATTTACAAAGTATGTTTCATTTTGTTGTTAAAAAACATTCTATTATGTGGTGGACCCAGTTAATTGTGTAGTAGTTTAGAATCGACTCTTAGAAAGTAATTTATAAATTTATTGTTTTTCTGGCGTTTTGAAGAAGCTACTATGCTTCGTCTGCAGTTACATATAATATCTGTATAAACACGTCGGAGTGCTGGCTTAAATTAATATCATCACTTCAAAACAACTGGGTTTTTGGCAGTTGGCTCTGATGATCATATTCACCCCTTCCATTAGGCATTTAGATAACTGATGTGTTGGTTTGTTATGCTGCAGTGTGATTTGCTAAATATGCCTGCTGTAGAGCAACTGGAGAAGGATGCTAAGCATGCATTGGCATATCAGCTTTTGAAGATCTTTTTGACTCAGAGGCTGGATGCTTACTTGGAGTTTCAGGCTGCAAATTCTGATTTACTGAAAAGCTACGGTAAAGTTTAGTTTTATCTGACTGGGTTTTCTTCGGATTATATACATTTTTCTGTTCGTCCAAATTATGCTTTCTGAAATGTTATAGGTCTTGTCCATGAAGACTGCATAACTAAGATGAGGTTGATTTCCTTGATGGATCTTGGTTCTGATGAATCTGGACGGATTCCTTACGGTGCTATCAGAGATACTCTTCAGGTTAGGTTGGCTTACCTTTCTGGTTCTACAAGTTTAAATCTGACATCATGGTTAATTATGCTTATGCACTTCTTTTTGGCAGATTAATGATGACGAAGTTGAACTTTGGGTGGTAAAGGCAATAACTGCCATGTTGATGGACTGTAAAATGGACCAGATGAATCAAGTGGTGATTGTGAGGTTAGTTTGTGTTTCGTACCTTCTGCGTACGCACAAAGATGCATATAGTTGTTTATTCATTCTTTTAGGCTTCTTTGTTCTTGAACTGATTTTGCCTTTCATCTGCAGCCGCTGTACTGAGAGAGTATTTGGGGAAGAACAATGGCTTACACTAAGAACAAAGTTAGCAACTTGGAGGGTAAGTAACTTCAGTCGCTTTTTCATTATTAACTGCCCACTAAGAACCGATTCATTGCTACTGTATAACAAACCACTCTTTGTATTGCATTGTCCATAAATCTTGATTATATAATCGTATATTGACAGAGTTTCTCATTGTCAGGGTAATATTGCAAACGTTATCAGCACCATTCGAGCTAACAGGATAGCTGACGATGGATCACAGGCAGTGCAAGGCTTAGTTATTCGTTAGAAACTTACGGATCTTAATGTAGGTGCTTGATTGACTTAGGAGAGTTTGAACGAACGAGTGTTATTGATTCCCCGTTATTTTAGAATTGGATCAAATGCTTTGAAAATTTTGACAGGAAAATAGTCTCGTGTTGGTTACAAATGGTATAACATTATACTCTTGCGAAATAATGATCTACTGCTTATATCAGTAGTAACTTCTGTTGCGTTTAACAGGAAAATTCTCTTGTCCGGAAGTTGTAATGGAGCATATTCCAGCCAAATTGGGGATCCTATGAAACTGTTTTTGTAAGCACTTTTGTTGACAAGTGCTTTTATTAAAAATACACAAGGTTTTACTAAAATCAGTGTGTTTCTTGGAAAAAGGCTTGGGAGTGCTTTTTGGAGAAGCACTTGGCATGTGCTTGTTTAGAAAAAGCTTCTATCTAGAAGCACTTTTAAATTTCTCCCGCAATTGTGTGGTCGTAAGTGCAGTCAGTTTGTAGAAATAGTTCTGCAATATAACGCAATGGCAGGCACTGCAAGTGATTCAGCATTCAATTGGGTTCAAACACAATCTATAAGAAAAAACATACTCATATCATGGTCAGGCTTACCCATAGCCTTTAAGTCTAGCAAGATTACTCTAATGTTGCTCATCATCTCCCATTTGGATCGTTGATCTCTGAGAAGATCGTCTTAGATATGCACTGAACGGATTCATTCGTAGCGCAATCTGGCATGCTAGCAAAGGCATCCTCGTTGTTCCTTTCACTGCAGTTCTGATGTTGTTGCAATGCAAACTCAAGCCCCCTCACAACGTCGTTCATTGACGGCCTTTCCATCCCACTGTCATTGATGCAACTCATAGCAATTTCCACATACTTGTTCAAACACTCGGTTTCAATCTTACCCTTCATGTTCGGATCGATGATTTGATCAAGTTCCCCGTCGCGATGACAACTCTTGGTCCACTCAGCCAAGTTCATTTGCCTCGTCTCTGCTGCATGCACCACAGCTGGTCTTGCGCACAGTACTTCACACAACACTACACCGAATGAGTACACATCGGACTTCACCGTCAGTTGTTGACGTCGGTAGTATTCCGGGTCTAGATACCCGAAACTGCCTTTCACGGCCGTGCTGATGTGGGTCTTGGACATGGTGGTCGTGCCCATTTTCGACAATCCGAAATCCGAAACCTTGGCCACCCATTTCTCATCCAATAAAATGTTTGTGCTCTTCACGTCACGGTGGATGATTGTGCCCTGGGCACCGCTGTGAAGGTAGCCTAACCCTTGCGCGGCGCCAATGCAAATTTGGAGCCGTTGTCCCCAGGAGAGAGGTGGGTTGTCGGTGTGGTAGAGGTGATCAGCGAGGGTCCCACGTGCCATGTAATCGTACACCAAAATCATCTCATTTTTATCAGTACAATACCCAATGAGAGACACCAAATGGCGGTGTCTGAGTTGTGAGAGCAGCTCGATTTCCGTCTTGAACTCGCGGGCTCCTTGCGACGACTCGGGTTTCAGCCGTTTGATAGCAACGGGAGTGGCCCTGCCGTCGATATGGCCTTTGTACACGTGACCGAAGCCGCCTACACCAACAATGAAACTCTGGCTGAAGTTTTGGGTGGCGGCTTTGATCTCCTCCAGTGAAAAGTAACGACACAAATGTGTTGGTAAAGATGATAACCCATCTGAGGCAGTGCCCTTGACTTTCCGCCGCCGCCTAAAAACCAAGAACCCAACGACAGAGAGTCCAAGTATGCTGGAAGCTACACCAACGACCGCAGCAAGCAAAGGAGTTCTTGACCTGGTGCTAGGTTTTGACGGTGTCCCCTTTGCCGGGTCAGGGCTTGGTCCAGCGAGATTCCGATTTGCACTGAGTTTGAACATTTCGAGTCCGTTCAGGATTACCTCCTTGTACCAACTCGACAAATCCGCTTCCAGTGCAAGAAAGAGATCGACTTTCTTTGGGTTTGCAGGGTTCCCCGACATGAACACAACGTAGTCTCTGTACACTGGTCTTCCATTTCCACCAGTCCACTCGATTATATCCGCTGGTTGCTCAGCGGATTGATTGGCAATGTAGATGCGAAATTTCCGGTCTCCGCGCACCGTCACTTGACCATCAAACTCACAAAAATGAAGCCTAACCAAGTAAGCAAACATTGAATCCACATGGAATTTCCAGGTGAGAGTGGAGCCGTTGCTTATGGTCTCGCGGCCGGTTTGGTAAACTTCTTTCGGAGCAGAGTACTCTGGTATTTTAGAAAAGTTAAGCTGAATGCTACTGTTTCGCGGTAAAGTACTATACTTCCTACTTAAATCGTCTAAGTAGTTGTACTCGTCTCCCAAACCATCCCAATTGCGGTACATACCAGTGTCCTGATCGGAAGAGATCCGTCTTTCGCCACCGATATTGATTCGGTACACCATCTCCAGAGCAGTGTTGTTCGCGATGCGAATCGTCTTTTCACTGCCTACATGAGCAACCCCTTCCCGGCTCTGGGGTGAAGTGTAGTAAAGATATGGGGGCATGGAGATAATTTCAATCCCATTGATAAACGCGTAGGCATCTGGGCTTGCTTTGCTTGGAGTGAACGTGATATTCAAATTCTGTCCTGACTCAGTGTTGAGGCAGAACTCTTTGTATATAGTATACTTTCCAGAAGCATGAGCAGTGGCTGAAGCGTTGAAGTCGTGGAGAAGGGTAAAGCCACCGGCTTTGACTGAGAAGAGGGCTTGGGATCGGTCGAAGTTGGGGGCGTATGAAGCTGGGAAGAAATACAAGCGGATGAACTTTGGGCCGGAAGAGAGTGGAAATGTGTAGGTAAATTCAAAGCGGGAAAGCCTTGCTGTGCTGTAAGGCACTCGTCTGGAAATAGGGAGATGAGAAGGTGTTTCTTTGAATATGGGTTTGTTACCAGCTGCTCCGAATGGAAAAAAAGATGTGTCCATATCTCCATCCCAATCTCGGGAGTCTTGGCCGAATTTGGTACCGGAGGAGCCACATTGAAGGGTGATTTGTTCAGACGGACGGTAGACTGGCGGCGAGTCCCCGGCCATGCACATGGTTATCATGTGGAAAAAAAGGGGACGGAGAAGAGGAGTGAGAGTTTTATTAGGGTGTTTGCTGTTGGGGTTGTTCATGATTGTAAGAAAAACATAGAAGGGGTGAGGTGTTGCCTATTTAACTAATTTTCTCACTGGAATTTGGAGTCTCTTGACGAAGCCGTTTACACTGCCTATCGCAATGTTTGTCTGTAAATGACCACTTTAATGTCTTGCTTAATAACAAGTCTACCCAAAGTCTCTGTGTAAAAAAAAAAAACCCGTGCCCTGAAGGATGACCGGGAGCAGTTTTCATACTTTTTCGTCCACGCACTCGACGTATTGTTGGTATAGATCCAGCCCATGGAGAAATTTTTTGTTGTGAAGAGAATACGGATGGTACACTACATGTTTTTATGTAAGTGATGAGAAATTTTACTTTTTAAGTTATTAACTTTTTAACACACATATCCCACTATTTGCATCATGACATGTAGTGTACCACCTCGTATGACGGTCACACTAAAAAATCCATCCAGCATGTGATGAAGGCACAAAGAAAGATTCATGCATACACTAGCGAATTATAGCACATTATGTCGGTGGAGTAAATAAGCTAGAAAGTTCTAGCTATATTATATTAAGAATAAAATATATTTTACTACCTTAATTTTGTATTACTGTTATGCATATCTCATTTTTATTAATCATTGAAATGTTATATATCACTTCCTGGCCTTTGGATGGGTGGATAATCGTGACTTGCCACTCGTTGTCTCTTTTTAAAAAAAAAAAAGGTTATATATATCAAGTTATCAATTTGTTGCAATGTCAAACTTCCATTAAATTTTTCATCAATTTATCTGTTAACTGGTGACATGTCTTGCGCAGAGTCCACCCCCTCGCCTAATTGAATTAAAAAATTAATTAAATATTAAAAAATTAAGAATAAAATAATTTTAAATTTTTTATAAACCACAATTAGGAATAGGCAACGGTTATGACGGGCGAGTAATCGCAGTTTTTAACATAATCGTTTAATCTCATGCCCGCATAACAGTTTACCAGTTAAGTAATTGTATAAACAGTTATATCAATATCCATAATCGTTTATAAACCGTTAACCATATTCACAATAGGGTACTCATTTAACTATAATCGCGTACTGTTTACTCGTTTTTGTCCCATTTACCATTTTTCATCTGCATAACCGTTTAACGGTTTGGTTTCTTAGCCGATGAAACCAAACCTCTCTCGTGTCGTGCAGAGCAGAGTTTGTACGAGGGGCCCACCGAATGAAGATATGCTAGATTTTCGAAGATGGAGAAGGGAAAGACTACGTTTACTTTATGTGAAAATGAGTTTTTTAACCGAAAGTTTGATTAAAAGACTGAGACTTCCACCCAAGACCCAAGAGAGAGGTTTTAAACATTGGAGAAAGCATAGAGCTTCCTACACCCCACCACCTATATATCTAGGAGTGTGATATCCACACATCCCATTTTATTTCTCGTACACTTTTTAATTTTAGATCATCGATCATCGAATCGGATGAATTGAAGAAGATTTACGGACAAAAATTATCAAGAGATGTGTGAGAAGTAACATGAAGTGTGTGGATAGTACACCCCTTATATCTAAGCGATATTGACTTCCAAGGCAAAAGGTTTGTCTACATCCAACTTCTACCACAAAACCATTGCGGCTTTCGCAAAGCATTACAGAGAGTCAAAAGTAAAACATTACAACAACTCAATGTTAATTTATTGGTAATTCTCAGTTTAATATTTTGAAGTTTTTTGGCTTTTAACTTTTCATACATCAAGTTTTTCTCATTTCAGTCTGGTATTGACAAGCCCCGATTCCAATATTCTTCAAACACCAGGATGGGCACATGTTGTCCGATACCTAAGGTTGACGAAGCCATTTTAACATAAATCCAAGTTATGAAGAAAGGACGAACGTAAATAAAATAAGTAAATTTAAATATAATGAAATATGCAATTACGGGAATGTGTTCAGAGCATACAATTAATCAAGGATGCTACGAAAGGAATATTATATAACAATGAGATTACAAAGAAAGGGGGGTCCTACACCGAGAGGACTAGAAGGAATCGATACGGGTGTGCCTTGACACCGGGATCTTACGACTCGATTCTAAGTCTTGAAGAGGGCGCAAAACAAAAGGTAAGTGGACAAAAGTTTATAATAATAATAATAATAAGAAAACCGTTTTCTTTCTGAACATACTAACCCTCTGTTTTGAAAACATTATATAATACTACATAGTAGGTTTTTTCTGAAAGCTCTAATAGGCCATGAAAACCTTCGTAGATAATAAAACCATGTCTAAAAGTGGTACCGAAATGCCCAAAGGCAAATTCGAGAAAGCGCGTAAACCCAATATAATATAGTACTCAACTAGGGGTATCATAGTTGCTTGAAGGCATAACCATCACCCGAAGGTGAAGCTGTACAACACTGGGTTACGCTAGTGAAGCAATATGGTAGGTCCCATCACCCGAAGGTGAAGTTGTACGACTCTGGATTACGCCAGATAAGAAATATAACATAACACACAGACACTAGCCGTGGCTAGTGAAGCTGCCTGACACTGGTTACGCCAGTGACGCTGGGAGCATGTAATAATATCTCACTGCTCCACGATTGTGTCCTATGGCCATAGACGTATACATACTCAAGTTGTGTGTATGTGATGTATGATTACCTGCTAGATAAGCACCGAAAACATAAATAATAATCTTTCCAAATCATCGGAACTCAAAAGCTCAAAGTATCAATTCATAAACCATAATAAATCATATTTGTAAATCCGTAATATTTCATACGCGTAAATCCAATAATTCATAACGTTTCGTAAAACATAATTCGATAAAATCATAAATAAAGCATAAAACGTAAAATCATGAAATCATGCTTTTCATGAATGCAAGCCTAGCATTTAATAAAAATTGTGTAATTTAAGAAGGGGTCCACTCATCGTTACTCCGTCGCCGAAGAGCCGTTCGGGCAAGGGAGGACGGGATTGCCACCAACAAACGCACCTAAGCACATAAAGGAACCAATTAGTAAAATCTTACTAAGACAATTGAATTTGGAAAAACGGATGTTAGATTTGGAATTGGGATGTCGAAAAACGTAAGGAGGGACCTCGGTTTCCCCCACACGCTGCCACGGGGTGGTGGCCTAAGAGGCCATGCCCCATTACGCACGACGATTTGGGTCGTAGAAAGTTGGTCGGAAAAGTCGCCGACGCCGCCGTGGATGGCGACGAAGCATAGTACCTCCGGTGGAGGCGCGTGTGCTCCAAGCAACGAGCACTGCAACCCACGTGCAGCCTCACGCGTTCGAGAGTACAGGCGTACTCGCCTTCCTCGCAAGGCCTAAGGTTGGCCGGTTTCTGGGCAACATTTCCAAAGCTCCGTTCAAGCTCATTTCTCCACTAAAATCAATATTCTACCTATAGAAATGAAGCTTGGAATGAGGCGAAGAGGTTAGTACCAAAAAGAGGCCGAGTGGTGGCCGGAGTTGGCCGAAAAACACCTGCAAAAGGTCATGGTCCTTGTCGGAAAACTGGGGAAGGGTTCCCCGAGCTATAGCTGCGTTCCAACAACAATCAAACAACTTAAAAACATCCTAATCATACCCCCAGACACAATGTACCAAATTTTTGGAAGGTTCAAGCCTTAACTTAACCGGAGACGGCGAAAACTCACCAGGAAAACTCTGTGTACAGTGCAGCGCGATGGAGGGAACTTTGAAGGGGTTTTTCTGTCATTCCAAGTCCGAGGATCGTGATAAGGAGGTCTCGAGGGTGGTGGTTCGCCGGCGTGAGTCGTGGTGGGAGGGTTTTCGTTGTTGTTTGCTATGTGCGAGCTTAGAGAGAGTTGCAGAGGTGAGGGGGAGAGACAAGAAGATAAAGAGTTCTAGAGAGAGATTTCACCTGGGGAGAAAAAAGAGAGGGGCCGGGAGACCAAAAAGAAAGGAAAACTAATGAAAATGGCTTGAAAACTTTGAGTTTTAACGATAAGGACAAAATAAAGGGTAAAGTGAATAGTACCATGATTGACTTTGTTGGGTAAAAATATAGTTTTTCGTTAAAGTGAACAGTACCGGGAGCTTTTTGTTAAAGTTCTCCAAAAAGAAGGAATGGGCCTCACCAGCTCACCCAACAAGACCAAAAAAGACGAAATAGGAAAATATCCCGTGGACCAAAAAGAAAGGGTGAACTTCTATACTTCAACTATCTCTAGAGTGTTGTTTTCTATTTGGAACTTCTTTCTTCCGGTGCCTACATAATAAACACCATTTATTGGCGCTTTGGGCAGGAGTGTAGTAAAGATTGCTTGGCATGGGTACAATCTCAATTCCATTGATAAACGCGTAAGCGTCTAGGCTTGCTTCTCTGATTGGACTAAATGTGATGTTTAGACTCTGTTGCTCGCCAATGTTCAAACAGAACTCTCTGCACAACGTCTCCTCCACAGAAGCATCGGCAGTGACTGAAGCATTGAAGTCGTTGAGAAGTGTAAAGCCACCAGCTTTGACAGAGAAGAAGGCTGTGGAGCGATCAAAGTCAGAGCCGTATGAAATAGGGTGGAAATACAAGCGGATGAACTTTTGGCCGGCAGTGAGGTTAAATTTGTAAGTAAATTCAGAGCGAGAAAGCCGAGCTGGGGTGTAAGGAATATGGAAGACGGAGAACGAGCGAGGTGCTTTTTTGAACATGGATGTCTTGCTGCCAGCTGCATGGTGTACACCTATGGGGAAAACAGTGAGTTGATATCTCCACTCCAATTTCGTTTATCATATTTTTTTTGTCAAACAATAAATTTGTTAGATTAGATGTTAGATTAGGAAGTTCCCATAGAGTTCAAACCCACGCTGTAATGCAAAGGCGACACTCATCTCCACCACTGTGGTAGATGATCACTCACAATTTCATTTATCATATTGATTAAAGGCTTTTTTCTATTAGCATTTCACATAATGTTGAACACACCTCACATTCAAATTTAATATTAAATAACTCATGCACACTACTATACAATGACAATTTCGACCTTATTAAGTTTTTTTTAAAAAAAAAAATTCTAAATAAATCCCAAATCATTTTTAACGTATTATTTATCCACTTTTCTCTTCCCAACAAATAAATGCAAGCGAAATAATGAAACTGCTGGCTTATGCCATCACACGACATAACCCCAATTTAATGAAATGAGGATAGTAGTAAAATGGCTACATAACTTCCGTTCTACAATTCAACACCAATAAATAAATGAGAGTTTTAACGAAAAGCCCACGGTACTGTTTACTTTAACGAAAAATCACATTTTTACACTAAAAAGTCAAACCTGATACTATTCACTTTACCCTTGATTTTGTCATTATCGTTAAAACTCAAAATTTTCAAACCATTTTCATTAGTTTTCCTTAAATAAATATGTTTTTTTTCATACATCTGAAAATGCAAAGAAGCTACAACAATATTCAGCCACGTTTTGCCGATCTGGGCAAAGTCCTAGTGCCATTTACATTACAAGAGACCTCTGATTGTTCTCCTTTCCCTTGCTGCTTTTACTCTTCGAATTCTTGTCATTAAACCTCAGCTTATTTACCTCCTCTGCCACCTTCGATAGAGTCTCAGCAGCCTCATCTTCCTCTGATCTTGATTGTGACCGAGTATTAGAAGATGTGAAGAATGTCGGGTGTAGGTAGAAAATATAAGATGTATATTGATATGTGGGGTGGGAGGGTATTATGAGAAAGTATGCGGGGTGTATCAAGATAATTTTTAATTGAAAAAGTAAATGTAGGGTGTATTATGAATGTGAGGTTTATTTAACAATATGTGAGATGTCAATATAATAAGCCTTGATTAAATAACTGGCCGGAATAGCCACATTAAACAGTGATATCTTTTGCCGAAGTGTAGATAGGTGGCGGATTGCCGGCAACAAATGTGGTGGCAATGATCAGTGCAGAAACAAGGAAAGGTACAGATGAGAGATGAAAATTGGTTTCGTCAAGGTAAATTCTATAAGGTGTTTATTTGTTGCTTGGATTGTACGCATGAATACAATTAGCTCTTGTTTATAGATCTGTCATGTGTGTTTGTTTGTGTCTCTCATTGCAAGTTCTTGAGATTTAAGTTTATCAGACTTCTCAAGTCAAGTTTTGGCTGCTTCTGCTCCAAAAGGAAAGATTCTCGGATCAACATTCTTTCTTGGTGGGCCTGACGAATTATCAATTTAGTCTTTGGCATGCATGCAATTCAATTGGGATTCGAAAGTGATTTCTGTACATTCCCTTTTTACTTTTGCACACCTTCTCTTACTTATTGCCATTCATTTCTCTTTTGATTTGTCTAAACGAATGACTAGAAAAAAAAAAGAAGAAAAAAGAGTGTGTAAGAAAGAAAAAAAGGTGTGCAAAAGTCATTTCGTCAAATCTTTGTGCATGTACTTTAATTAGTGTTTAAAATGTCGATATGCAAATTTATAGAAATATCGATATTGGTCGCCTTCGATGAAAATTTGCAATGGGTGGGTATATCAACTCATTCAAATTTAGTGAAAAATTTCTCCAAAAAAAAAAAATAATCAAAAGTTCTAAATCTGCAATAGGTTTTGGCAAAATTTATGTAATGATTAAGTAAATATCATCAGTATTCATTGATTTTCTTATATCTCATCGATAAAGGGTGAAATTTGCATTTCAACCCCCTTTTCATATCTATCCTTAATTTTTCAAATATTTCGATGAAAA